>CM053770.1:46711793-46896054 GCA_028658325.1 Potorous gilbertii | reverse complement strand
TGCTTTTCTTGCATCTCTCTCATTTCTTTTCCCAGTTTTTCCTCCACCTGTCTAACTTGCTTTTCAAAATCCTTTTTGACCTCTTCCGTGGCCTGAGCCCATGGGGTATCTATTTCAGATGTTTGGGATACAGAGGCCTTGACTCTTATGTCTTTACCTGATGGTAAGCAGTTTTCTTCCTTGTCACAGAGGAAGGTTAGAATCATTTGTTCCCCAAGAAAATAACCTTCTATGGTCTTAGTTTTCTTCCCTTTTCTGGGCATTTTCCCAGCCAATTACTTGACTTCTGAGAGTCCTCTCCACCCCCTTCCTAGGTCTGCCCAGCTAGTGCTTGGGGTCCGAGATTCAAATGCTGCTCCCCAGCCTCAGGGTTTTCAGTGGCAGGCCTGGCTGCTATTCAGCGTAAGATTAAATCAGGTTCTCAGGTGGGGGCTGGGCCGCCTCCCAGGCTCAGTTCCCTCAGGGGGTTTATGCAGAGACCTTTTGTAATGGAGCTGCTGCCTGCTTTATGAGCCTCTGGCTGCCTTCTGCCTCTGCCACTGCCTCCTGAGGGGGCCCGAGTCATGGAGACATCCCGCTCCTCTCTCAGTCTGTCTCTCTCACTGACCTGTGCGTCTGTGGGTGGAGGGACCTTTGCGGCCGCTGGAGATTCTGTCCCTGAAGCCTGCTTGGATCCGCTCGCTCCTCTCAGTGCCGTGCAGCCAGGGCAGGGCAGGGCTCGGCTCCCGTCCAGGGCGCGATGGACCTTTACCGTCGGTTTTTCAGGGCTCTCTGGAACGGAAATCTCCTTCACTGTGTTGCTGCGCGGCTTTCACTGTTCCAGAATTTGTTGGGAGTTCTTTTTAGAGGAAATCCATGGGCTGTGGGTTTGGAGCTAGCATATGTGGGTCTTTCTACTCCGCCATCTTGGCTCCACCTCTATAGTTTTCTTTTTACTGTGTATATTTACCTGGTTTAGGTATTAAGACCACATTTTTTTGTCATAAAAGGAATTGGGTAGGATTGCTTTTTCTTTAGCTTTTTTTTAGCATTTTATTTTTCACTAGTGACATGTATAAACAATTGTTAACATTTATTTTTAAAACTTCTGAGTTCCCAATTCTCTCCCTTCTTTCCTCCCCAATACCCCTCGTTGAGAAAGCAAGCAATTCAGTATTGCTTATACATGTGTAGTCATGCAAAACATCCATAATAGTCATGTTGTAAAAGAAAATAGATAAAACCTCAAGAAAAATAAAATGAAAAGAATATGCTTCAGGCTGTATTCAGCCACCATCAGTTCTTTCTCCAGGGATGTATAGCATTTTTCATCATACATAGGATTTCTTCTTTACCTGTTTTTTCAAACAACTTACATAATATTAGAATTAATTGTTCTTTAAATATTTGGTGGAATCCTCTTGTAAATCTGTTTGGTCTTTCTCTCTCTTTCTCTCCCCCCCCTCCCCCCATTTCATTTATGGTTCATTTTCTTTTTCTAAGACAGGACTTTTTACATATTCTATTTTCTCTTCTGTTAATTTGGGCCATTTGTATTTTTAAGCAAATATTCATACATTTCATTTTGATTGTGGTTTCACTGACATATAATTGGGCAAAATAGCTTCTAATAATTACTTTTATTAAGTTATTGTGAATTCACTTTTTTCATGTTTGTTACTGATAATTTGTGTGGGGGGGAGAGGGAAGTGTTTAATTCTTTTTTTTTTTTAATCAAATTAAACCAATGACTTTTCTGAACATCAAGTTCAAAATATTTAAAGTAGTTGGTAATTCGATACCAGATGTATAGTGAGAGAGTGACTGGGTATATAAGGTTGAGAATCATCTTAATAGAGATGGTAATTAAAATCATAGGAGTTGATGAGAGGGGGTCAGCAAGAGAGAAGAGAAGGGGACTCAGAATCGAGCCTTTGAGTATGCCTATAATCGTTAGTACAAAGGAATTTGAAAAAGATCAGTGATTTTACTAAGATGATTTATATAAAACACTAGTACTTGTTCATTTTACCCCAACAAAGTAAATTAGTTTTAACTTTCTACCCTTTTTGTTTCTTCACATTTTTCTATTACCTTTTTTCTCAGAGAGTTACTTTCTTTTAGATTGTTATTGATTCTCTGATTTATTGAATGATTTCATTTTTCTTAAAGCTTAATTTTTAATACCAGAAATTAGAGTGGAGAAATACTTTCTAGGAGACAAAACTCATATACATTTTTTTGAAGCATTTCTTTACATTCAAGCAATTTAGTATGCTAGTTAAAAAGCAAACGCTCTTTGTCAGTAGCCAGTCAATGAAGTTGATTAGCCAACTTTGCATTGTGGTTTATATATGCAATGGAAATTATTTTGGAAAATGCTCAATAGTTTGCCAATTTAAACTAGCCTTTCCCCTTAATTTTAAATAGGACTTGGTAAGGGAACAGTTGAAGTAGGTGAACATTCTCTGTTAAATGTTAAAGTGTTTTTGGAATAGGGAGCATTTTTGAATGTGTATATATAGAACAGATGAGAAAAAGACTTAACTTTAAAATTCACAGAGGTATGAATTCTGAGTATAGAAGTATCTGTATAAAAGGTTTCCTAAATTGATGAAGTCTTCACAAAGGAAGAAAATCAGCAGCTGGCTATTTAAAAAGATGCATTTTCAAAAACCAAATTTCAGTAATCCAGTGAGATAAAAAATATATATATATATATTGTGAAAACCAATGGAAAAAAGCCCAAGCAGCAAAAGTATGGTGGAAAATTTAGGTGATTATAAATAGCACAAGTACTGAAAATTGAAAGTGAAACTTACATTGAGGATTTCTTTGGAGATGATGTGGGGAACATTTCGAAGGAGTTTGTTTAACTTTGTGTAGGTATGAACAAAAAGTCAAATTTTGAAGCCAAGAAAGTTTCATTTTTTAAAAAAATTCTAAAATGTATGAACCTCAAATAAAATGAGCATTTCCTTATCCACAGTAGAACAGGAAAAAGGATTATATTTGGAAGTGTGAATTTTCCTTACATATAGCTTGATTTTCTTTTCAAGAACGTAATAAATTTAATATGCAACCTTAAAAGCTGTTCAGGAATGTTTTAAAGGGAGGGAAATAGATGATTTCATCAAAAATACTTCACCATTTGTATATGCCCAGAGACACTGTCAATGGATGACTCTGAGACTGTACCACTTTTTTAAAGATTGAATTTATGGTAGCACTTTGGTGAACTTGACTTAAATTTGATAACTGTTTTTCTTCTCTTTTTCTGCTTCCCTTTCCTTCTGGGAGGGGTTGGTGGTGGAAGATAAACCCTTGTAACAAGTATTTGTAGTGAAAAAGAACAAATTTCCCCATTGTTCATCTCCAGAAAAATGTGTCGTTCAGCACACTGAGCCCATTGCTTGTCTCTCAGAAGGTTGGTACCATCCTTCATGAGGAAACAGAAACCCAGAGAAGCTTCAAGACTTTTCCTCTGAACCCAATCCCTGCTACTCCAGAGATAACAGCAAGCAAAGTGGAATTTGTTTGTTTGGAGTTGTTTTCCAGGCTCAGGCTAAATTGTGAGCACCTGAAAGCTCAGTCTCCTTTGAACTCTGATGGATTGCAGCTGTGTTGAGTCATGTGGGTTCCGTGCCTACTGACTCTGAACCAATCAGGAACCGAGTCGCGTGCGTGCGTGTTTACTTTGGGGATTTGTTTATGAGAAGGATTGTGTGAACCTAGTTGAGACTCTGAGTGGCCATATGGTCAGACCCCTCGACTGCTCAGATGTAAAGGCTCTCTTAGTCCAGGGATGTATGTAAAGTGTATGACAGTATTGCTTTGATTAGAGCCATGGAGTCCAAAATTGTTATTTCTCTGCATTTTCTATGTTTGTTGAATGGATAGGAGACTTGGTAGCTTTGGAAATGTAAAAGACAAAAAGGCAGGTCTAGACGCATTTAAACTAATTGAAATGATTACTGACCCTTCAAAAGTTGCCTTTCCTTTTATAAATGCAGACCTAAGAACCTGTAATCGGAGGCCCCCATGTATGTCACGGTGCTTACTGATACTTAGTCATACATCTGCCACTCTGCCTCCCATGAAATCATAGAAAGAGTAAAAGATCTTTGGTATAGCTTCCATATCTTTGTGCATGCTCTCATTGCCAGACTCAACACCTATGGTTGAGAATTAAGTGGGAAAATTCTTAATTATAAACTGAAGGCCCTAGTGAAGAAGTATTTTTGTTACTCAGTGAGTTAAGAGTCAAAGGTCAATAAAAGACATTTGTATGGAAATAAGGGACAAGTATACACTTTAAAGAAAAGACAGATGCTTGTATTTGCACAATACTTCAGCCTATTTAAACAATTTAAAGAAGACTAGTACAGTTTCTAGCCAATTCCTATTACTTTATTAACCTACTCTTTATATCACTAGGTAAGTTCTTCCTTTTAATATAGCATTAAGACTGGTGGCCAACAGAACATACCTGCTTTGCCATGGTCTATAAAGTGAGTGAAAAAGAACAGGGTGATTTGTGTTTTTAAATTTTTAATTTTCCTAAATCATCACATCCTTACTTTGACCCATATCTTCTGAATCAAACTTTGGAATTAGTAAATGCTTCATGGCATTTCCATACTGGTTCTGTCAGCATCTTAGATTCCTGGGTTCCTAATTTTATGCCTCCCTGATGGAATTCTTTTTTGTTCTGAAGAATCCTTGATCATCTTCTGTGACTCAGTAATATATTCCTGTTCCTTTAGGGCATATATCTTTGAAAGTACTTTAGGATCAGTTGAGAGACAGCATATGATGTATTAATTTACTCTGCACTTGAGAAAAGGGCAGGTGGATATTTTCCAGTTAATGCATACCAGCTTTGTTCATACCTGTATATAGCCCAACCCTTGCCCCTTCCCCCAAAAGTCCAGTTCTGAAGGATTATTTTTTTAAAGTCCTGTCACATGTAGATCAAATTAACACAGAAAAATATTTCTTCACTAGGGCCTTCAGTTTTGAATTAAGAATTTTCCCATTTTATTCTCAACCATAAGAAAATAAAGTCTGAACTTTAAAACTCTGAAAGTTTGAAGTAAACCAAAGAAATTTACTTTTATGATGGTTGTACCTAGATCCCAGTGATATTTAGAACATTGTCTCTCATTTCCTCTCTCCTGAAGCATGTAACAGCCTCAGCTGATTCCTGCCTCCCACCCCTTAAAATTCTACCTTCATATTCTTTCCAAGGAGTCTTCTTAACACAAAGGCCTAAGCCCTCCACAATCTGATTCAAGCTTACTTTGTATTATTCCACAGCCCTCTTTACCTCAGTCATCCTTCAGTCAAAGTGGGCTACTACTGGTTCCTAGAGTTTATGCTTTGTGCCTTCTCCTTGCTATTCCACCAGCTTGGAATGCGTATCTTTCCCATTATATCTGTTGATAATCTTCCCCATCATCCTTCATGAAATGTGAGATTTGTCAAGGACTTTATAGGAATTATTTAATCTAACCACTTGTAATCCCCTCTGGAACATCCCGTTTCTAAATAATCATATGATGTCAGTGATCCAGTGATGGGGAATTTATTACTTCATAAGGTAACTCATTCAGCTTTCTTATGTAATGTAGAAATTTGCCTCCGTTGCCACCCAGAGCCACATACAGAATGAATATATTGTCTAATCCTCACATGGTAAGTCTTCAGGTATTTGAAGACAAAAATTATGTAAAATACGTTTAATAATGTGCGTCTGTTTTTTGGTATCAAAAAGATTGAGTCAAAGAGTTGAAAGGCACATTACAGCAGTCCTTTGCATAAGTCTCCTTTCAAGATCTTGAAGTGGTCATTTAGCCTCTGCTCAAACATAATGGTTAATTATCTCATAAAGTATTTCATTCCATTTTTCAACAGGATGAAATATGTGGTATTGTGTGTAAGAAACAGGATCTTTTTCTCCATTTTGAATGTTAGAAAAATGTTAAATGTCTAGTATGTACCACACGTTGTGCTAAGTGCTGGGGATACAAAGAAGGGTGAGGGTCCCTACCCACGAGAAACTCACAGTCCAGTGTAGGTGACAACATTCAAGCAACTATATATGCAAACAAGTTACACAAGGGATAAATTGGAGCTCATCAGTAAAAGGAAGGCACAAGAATTCAAGGGAATTGGGAAAGACTCTTGTATTAGGTGACATTTCATCTGGGACCTGAAGGAAGCAATTGAGCTAACATGTCTAAAATTTAGCCCTTGTTCTTTGATTTATTCATTCAATCATGTGACTTGAAGTCGTTTAGTGTAGCTATTCAATTTTTCTGTCTTTTCATTTAGTTTGGATTTCAGTGCTCTCTTAATTATTTTGCTTCATTTCTTTTCAGTTAAGATTTTTCTCCTTGATAAAGAAAATAAGGACATTAATCACTAGTCTTCACTGCCTATGTAATAAATGCAAATCATGTTATGATAATCTTAATTCCTTTGTTGGGAATAAATCTGCATTTTTGGGCGTGTACTGTTAGTCTTTTCCTCCCAGCCCCTATATTTGATAAGCATTGCTACAACCATTGCTTCCTCTTTTTTGTTTTTCTTTTTCTTAATATATGACTTGAAAATTCCCTTTCAGTGGTCTTTATTTTGGGCAATCTTTAGTTTATTGTGGGCATTATAGATTTTTTGATACTGTTAGAGCTTTGAGCTCCTCAAAGAACTTTCTTTGCAGAAGATAAGGATTAGATAAAGGACACAAATTCTTACCCATAGTCAGTCCTTTATCATCAACTCTAGTAAAAAGGTCTACCTTCTCACCCCTCAACCCCCCACACCAAACTTAGTAAAGAAGTGTTTTCCTTTGAAAGTTACTCTTTTTTTTTGTAATGAATTGTACATATTGAATTTTTAATCCCTAAAAGATAACTGGGTCAGGCTAAGGATCTTGAAAAGTCAAATTGAATTGAAGTGTCAATATTCAAAAATTAGGTGTAACATAACCACTACTGTGGGTTTTATTTCCTATATTTTGTGAAATATGATACTTTGGTGTAGCTTATTGATTAATTTTGCATTTCACTAACACAAGACAATTTCTTTTCTTTTAGGTATTTATAGCAGCAATGATGTAGCAGTATCATTTCCAAATGCAGTATCTGGCTCAGGATCTAGCACTCCTGTTTCCAGTTCTCATCTACCCCCACAGTCTTCTGGTCATTTGCAACAAGTAGGAGGTCTGTCTCCTTCAGCCACATCATCCATAACCACTGCTGTTGCTACAACTCAGGCAAGTAATTACAGTGGTCCAGAAGGTCACTAGATTTAGTCTTGTCATTTTGTCTTGTCTTTTGTTTCCTCTGGGGGAACAAATTATCAGCAGGAAATTGGGCTGTATCATAATTTGTGCTGATGTGGACACTGGAAAATAATGTATATTTCTTTCTTATGTGTGTTATAAGGATGATAGGTTTTACCTCCTGAGGAAATCTTAAAAGAGCATATGATCATAGATACAGAGCTAAAAGGAACCTCAGAGACCATCCCTTTCAACTAGTCCAACCTCTATTTTTACACAAGGAGGTAACAAAATCCAGCTGAGAACTAGGATTATACACTTAGATCTAAAAGGGTCATTTAATCCACTACCCTCATTTTATGAATGAGGTGAAATAACTTGCACATGGTCATATGTACAGTAAGGGATTTGAACACCACATCCTCTGACTACAAAACTTTTATTTTTCCTATTTTATCCTGCTGTGGAAGAGGATAAATTAGAAGGTGGGAATGAATTAGATTATTTTCATTTGGGGGATTCTTAAGTCTCTTTCAGATTTATCTTGAGTTGACATTAAAAATTTAGTTATTCAGTGGAAATTTTAATTCTTTTTCCATTCTAAAATAGTTAAGATTTAAGATATGAGTCATTTTATAACATCTTTGAACTTCTTAAAAACATAGGTCATGAGCTTTGAACATTTTAAAAATAGAATGTCAAATTTTGTTATAGCAAATGCTAGTATTGTTAATTTTTTTGAAGAAAAGAATTCTCCCAGCCCAGATGACTTCCCACTAATTTTGGGAATACTCAGTATGACATAATACCAGTGTGCATCCTTCGTTGCCAAAGAGAAGACCATGCCATCAGAAAAATGATGATGTGACGTGCAGTTGACTTTGTTTTTGAGTGAGGGAGGGCTGAATACCAGTGTAGTGTAATGAATGAATCTGGATCTTTCTTTAAAGCTTTTAAATAGAATTAATTGACATGACATACCTCTTATACTTCAATCAATCTGTGGACTTATTGATAAAGCAGTTTTTTCCAGTGATTCAGGTAACAACTCATCTATGCCTGCCCATACTTTGCAACTTTTGTTCTTATCCTACCATAAATTTGCTTTAGCAGATCCATACAACATGCTAGAGGCCTTCCCTTCATTCTCCTGACATTGTGAGAGTAGCAGTGGAGAACTTTTTGTTTCTTTTTCTTGCCTTATGACCAGACATGACAACTGATGAAACACCATATGACTTGGAGAGGAAAAAAAAAACAGAAATCACTGGATATGACCTTTTATTCTGTCTTTCGGAATATAGATACTTAACTTTTAAGAGCTATGATTAAAAACACCATATGAGAAAAGCCTGATTTTGATTATGTATTTGAATGTATCTTATATGTGATTCTCGTAGTGAGGGAAAAAATATTGTGAAAGATCACCTTCTGTGGATCATATTGAGGTACCAGCCCACCCCCAGCTTGGTACCTGCATCACTCCCTCTCATATCTGACATTTTATTAGTAAAGCTAAAATAGGCAATAGAACACATTTTAAGTTCTATGAACACTTATGAGATTTTTTTTTTCTTACCTTATGGTTCTAATATGCTGGACCATTTTTGAGGGGAGAGGTTTGAAGAGGAAGCAACATTGAATTTACCAAATCACATGATCTGGAGATTTTAAGGGCTTCAGAAATCTACCAGATTTATACTGATCAGTATACATTTATGATAAATGAAGTCCAGAGAGGTCTTTCACATATTAGTGGCCATGTGGTTCAGCTCCTTCATCAGAGGTTAAAAATGACTTGCCCAACATCTCACAGGGTAGTAACTGACAGCGCTAAGCTTTGAATCCTCGTCCTTTGATTTCAAAAAGTGCTACTTTTTCCACAGCCACACAAAGTAACAAAAGTAGTAGATAGAAGAAGTTTAATGTGAACCCAGTGGCCATTATTTCAGTTGAAACAACACAGTTGGCCAGAGAAAAACAATTTGGAGTGTTTGATCACTCCACAAGTACTAACATACTTTGAACTTCCATTCCAATGCTGTATACATTGTATTTACATCTAGGTGAGCCATCACTTAAACGCTTTTGTAAATAAAGAAAATATTTTAATTCATTTAGTTATGAAGATAGAACCATAACTAGGAAATTTATGCCTAAGGTCTGTAGGGTAAGGTGGGAGATATAACAAGACAAACAAAAGATAATTACTAGAGAGGGAGAAGTGAGGAGGTGGTGGTAGAGGCAGGGGAAATTAATTACAGTAGAAAGTAGAGGACAGGGATACCCCACCATTGGGCTCAGGAGAAGTTTGATCTGAAATATTGCCTCTGGGGGAAGAAAAACCTGAAACTTACTACTTTAAAATACTATTGTTAATGAAGTTTTAAGGCTTTGCTATTTCTCTCCTGGTCAAAGACCTGTACATGAGCCCTGGGGAAAGCCCCCATCACACTCTCCTGGTTACCACTCTGGTGTTAATACATGTTTTGATCTAGTGCCAGAATTCTGTATTTCATTTCTTTAATTGTGTGTAATGATTTTTGTTTTTTTACATGTAAAAGCAAATGACAATTTTGTCATGTAAGGAAAATTATTTACATTATTATTTGGTTAGTTGTAAGCATTAAAAATGCCAAAAAAAAGGAAAGCAGTAAAATGCTTAGAACAGAGTTTGGAAGACCTCATACAAGTAGTAGATTTCATGAAAAATAGAATGGAGTAAAGATAATTTCATGATTCCATAAGAAAAAAAACAAATTCAAAGGATTAAACTAAAAAAAATGCAAGATAGCTACTTTCAAAAATAACATGAATGTGTATAGGAGAATTAATTTTAAGATTCCCTGGACTTCCTGAATACCATGTGCCGTCATTAGACTTACTGAAAAATGATGTCCTGTTTCACGGACGTAAAAGGAAACTGCTCAGATCTTTTAGAATCAGGAGGCAAAGTAGGAATAAAAAGAATCCACTAATCAATTCTTGACCCCACAGGGAAAAGTTCCAGAATGTTACAACTAAAATCTAGAGTTTCCAGGTCAAAGAAAAATTACTGCAAGTATCAAGAAAGAACTTTCAAGTGCTACAGAACTGGTCATAATCACACAAGAGTATTGCAACTGCAGTGAAAGAGAAAAACCAATATTGTAAATGGCAAAAAATTAAGACAACCATGAAAAAACTAGACTGTAAAACAGTGTAATTCTACTGGGAGGAGGGAGGAGAGAATGGGCATTTAATAAAATAAAAAACGCTCAAAAATTCCCAATAAAAGGACAGAGGTGAGAGCAGTCTTTGTTAACAGACTTACTGAAGGCAAAAGAAACTTTAAAAGGTAAAATACATTTGAACAATTGAAGACTTTAAGATATAGTAGACAAGAAGATATATAGGACAAGAAGATAGAGTATTTTCAAGCCAACCATTTTGCAGGCCTTTTGTGCTTTACAAATGTTATCTCATTTGATAATATCTATATTAGGGGTTTAAATCAGAAGTATGCATATCCATAGAAGCATGTAATTTTTCTCAATTACATATAAAAAATTAAACTCATTTTTTTAAATTTGGCAATCCAAATTCTCCTCCCTTCTTTCCTATGCGCCTCCTTAAGAAGACAAGAACTTTGATATAGATTATTCAGACAAAACATTTCCACATTGTTTCAAAAGAAAACAACAGACCAAAAAGTATCCTTCAATCTTCATTCACATTCCTTTATCAGTTCTACATTTTTCATCATAAGTCTTTTGGAATTATCTTGTATCTTTGAGAATTCCTAAGTCATTCACAGTTGATTATCATACAGTACTGCTACTGTTGTGTACAGTGTTTACCTAGTTCTGCTTATTTCACTTGCATCAGTTCATGTGAGTCTTCCCAGTCATTTCTTACAGCAAAATAGTATTCTATCACAATCATATACCACAACTTGTTATCCCTGTGGAGGCATGAGTTTGAACCCCACTCCTAGAGTGCCAGACCTGGAGTTAAGAGACCTGAGTTCAAATGTGGCTTCAGATACTGACTGTGACCCAGACTAATCACTCAGCTCTGTTTGTGTCAGTTTTCCTCATCCATAAAATAAGCTGGAGAAGGGAATGGCCAACCACTCAAGTATCTTTGCCCAGATGGGGTCACAGAGAGTTGAACATGACTGAAAAACAACTAAATAGCAACAGCAAATAAGTATTTTTCCTTTTATCTCTTTGGGGTTGAGACTATTGAGAAACCCCAGAGAGAATTTCTGGGTAATTAATAATCAATTTATTAATTAGGTTGGATGATAATAAATTGATGGTCAGTGGTTTCTTTTGGTAACCAAAGACATGTAATGGAGACACTGAGTGCCTTAAGTATAATTTTGAAAGGGAATGCCCCTGACATGAGAAATCAACCTTGATTGGTGAACAGTTAATGAGGTAGATTAATGGGCTAAAAGTTATCAGCTCCTCTTGCTGAGATGTGATTTCACCATGAGACACAGCCACCTCCAGCAATCTGGACAAAAGAATCCATCTCTATCCAGATCCACTGTTTGGTTTTCTCTTTCGTTGTCTGGGTTACCCTGAACTCCAGGACAGAGACTTGATACTTTGGGGCTGGAATTCACCTCCATTAGAGTCCATTTACATTAAACAGAAGTAAGGTCTTGTAGTTGAGTAGAGTGCCAGAACATGTACCCTGATTGTTGGGACCTATTGGGGCTGATCCTTGAATGAAGAAATAAACCTGGAGCCTAATTAATAACTGTTATTAACATAACATAAAATAATTTCTCTCAGGGTACAGATCTGGTTGTGGTATTGCTGGGTGAAAGGGTATGTTCAGTTTTACAACCTTTTGGACGTAGTTCCACATTCGTCTCCAGAATGGAGTTCACAAATCCACCCAACACTGCATTGGTGTCCCTGTTTTTCCACATCCTCTCCAGCACTTGTCATTTTCCTTCCCTGTCATATTAGCAATCTGAGAGGTGTGAAATAGCACCTCAGAGATGTTTTAGTTGGTATTTTTCTAAGCAGTAGTGATTGAGAGCAATTTTTCATATGACTAGAGGTAGCTTTGATTTATTCTGAAAACTGCCTGTTCATATCCTTTGATCATTTATCAGTTGGGAAATAACTTGTATTCTTAAAAATTTGATTCAGTTCTCTGTATATTTGAGAAACAGGGCCTTTATGAGAGGCACACTATAAGAACTTTTCCCCAATTTCCTGCCTGTCTTCTACTTATAGCTACATTGGTTTTGTTTATGCAAAAAACTTTTTAATTTGATGTAATTGAAATTATCCATTTTACATCCTGTGATGCTCTCTATCTCTTTTTTGGTCACAAAATCTTCCCCCTTCCATAAATCTGATAAGTATTCTATTATCGCCCTTTATGTTTAAATCATGTACCCATTTTGACATTCCCTCTGTATATGATGTGAGATGTAGGGTCTGTACCTAGTTACTGCTGTACTGCTTTCTCATTTTCTTAGCCATTTTTGTCAAATAATGATTTATTGTCCCAAAATCTTGAATGTTTGGTTTTGTCAAATACTAGATTAGTTATGATCATTTACTACTGTGTATTGAATAGCCAAACTATTCACTCATCCATCATTCTATTTCTTAGCCAGTACTAGATTGTTTTGATGATTACCGCTAGACCAACTCATTTTGAATTTTTTTCCATTTATTCCCTTAATATTCTTGACCTGTCATTATTGCAGATTAATTTTGTTATGATTTATCTAGATCTATGAAATAATTTTTTGGTAATTTGTTTGGTGTGGCACTGAATAAGTAAATTAATTTAGGTAGAATAGTCATTTATGTTGAATCAACCTACCCATGAACAATTAATATTTCTTCCTTTATTTAGATCTGCTTTTATTTGTGAAAAGTATTTTGTAATTGTATTCATATAGTTTCAACTATCTCTTGACAGTTGAACTCCCAAGTATTTTATATTGTCTGCAGTTACTTTAAATGGAATTAATCTGTCTATTTCTTCCTGCTAGATCTTGTTAGTAATATAGAGAAATGTGGATCATTTATAGTGGGTTTATGTCCTGCAGCTTTCCTGAAGTTAATTATTTCAACTAACTTTTTAGTTGATTCTCCAGGTTTCTCTAAGTATACCATTGTATCATCTGCAAGGAGTGATAGTTTTGTTTCCTCATTGCCTATTCTATTTCCTCCAGTTTTTTTTCTTACTGCTATAGCTAGCATTTATAGAAAAATACTGAATAATAGTGGTGATAAAGGGCACTCTTGCTTCAGTCCTGATCTTACTGGAAAACTTTTCGCTTATCCCTGCTACAGATGATGCTTGCTGATGATCTTAGATAGATCCTGCTGGTCAGTTTACAAAAAACTCCATTGATTCCTCTACTTTCCAGTGTTTTTGATAGGAATGAGTGTTTTATTTTGTCAAAAGCTTTTTCTGCATTTATTGAGGTACAATCACATGGTTGTTGTTGTTTTGTTATTGGTATTTTTAATTACGTTGATAGTTTTCTTAATATTGAACGAACCTTGCATTCCTGGTATAAATTCCTCCAGATCATGATGTTGTGGGGTGGTGGTTTTTCCCTTGGTCTCAAAGAGGACCGTGACATCGGGAACATGATGCCAAATGAATAGGATATAAGGGAGGAAGGGCTGTCCAAGTCACCAGCCTCACTTTTTCCTCTGGAACCATCTGAGTCCAGTGGCCAGATACACATCCGGCTAACTGGAGGTGGCCCAAGATACAGTGGGCTAAGGTCTTTCTGAGTTCTCACTTTGACTGAGGCCATGCTCATTCATCGATGAGGACTGTTTAAGAAGTGAATCAAGGTAATGTGGAAATATGTTTAATATGATCGTATATCTGTAGCCTATATCAGATTGCCGCCTTGGGAAGGGTGGAGAGAAGGGGGGAAAATGTAGAGCTCAGTTTATAAAAGTGAATGTTGAAAACTAAAATAAATTAATTAAAAAATCAGGGCAGGGTTATGTCAAGGGATGGTCCCTGTAATCTAAAAAAAAAAAATCAAACTGGGAGAGGAAGAGTCTCAGGGTTTCTGGCTGAAAGAGAAACATTTATTGTTTTCATTCACTCTGAGCCTCTGGGGGACCCCCAACAATCAATGAGAACTGGAGTGAGTTGAGTTTAAGGCATAGTTTTAAGAGAGAAATCTGGCCAACAGATATGAAGGTAGGTTTCAGCCACCAAAATTTACCTTCCTTTGGGCAGAGCACCCTCAGGTGAGGGCATGATACCCCTGTATGCAGAGAGGAGAGGAGTTGCTAAGTTGCCCTACTGGAACTTCCTGTTGGGTCCCCAGTGGGTCAGCTCGGCCTACTCACAGGTTGTGGTTTGTCCTTCATTCTCCAAGAGGACCACAACAGTAGAAAGATGACCATGGTGTAATGTTAATGAGAGTTAAAAGATATTCTCCACCCATTAATAGACCTCAGGTGGAGTCCCTTAAGGGAAGCTTGACTAGGGAAGATTTGTTAGGAAGGCCCAAACCTTTTGTTGATTTCTAATGAGGCACTGGGTCAGGAGGGTCATGATGTCCTTTGACTCTGAAAAGTATTATGTGTGCTCTTGAGGGGAGGTTTTGCTTTGAGGCTTTCTCTTTGGAACCTAACCTTAACCCTACTAAAGTGCCTTGATTCTAACCCTAAATGCCTCGATTCTAACCCTAATCCTCGATTCCAAATGTGCTCGATTTTAACCCTAACCCTCGATCACTTGAATAAGTAGGTGAGGTATCCTAGGTGAGGAGTAAGACTACTGCATCATGTGAAACAGGGGTATAGGAGGAGTTAGCTGCAAGAGGCGCCTAAGTGATAGGAGATGAGGAAGAGGGGAAAAGAATGTATTAGTTCTTTGAAAGAAGGTTCATGTGCCAGATGAGACTCTGGGTAGTCATTAAGGAAGACCTCCTGAAAACTCAGATGTTGGTGCTTCCCTCTCTCTGGTAACTATGTATGTATGTAACAGACAATTGGTATTGCTTATGGTCAGACAGTAAAAAGCCCTATCTGTTGGTCTTTATTTCTCTGCTTGTATTTTCTCTGTTGGCATATGTGATTGTAGAAGATTGTTGACCCCCCAAAAGTTGCATTCCTTTTTGAAAAGCAGATCTAAGAACCTGTGCTAACAGGCCATCCTGGATGTGTCAGGGTCATTGCTGCTACACGACTGGCAAGTGAATTGGATTTTAGTGACGCAGGCTGTAAGTCCTGAAGACAAAGTCACCAGCCACACTTTCTCCTCCAGAGCCATCTGGGTCCAGTGGCCAGATATACATCAGGACAACTGGAGACGGCCTAGGAGTCACGGTGTATGATCTTTGTGATTATACTGCTGTAATCTCCTTGCTAGTATTTTGTTTAAATTTTTTGCATTTAAATATGTTAGGAAACTGGCCTATATTTTTCTTTTTCTGTGTTTGCTCTTTCTGGTTTAGATGTCAGCAACATGTTTGTGTCATAAAAGGAATTTAGCAGTTCTTTGCCCATTTTTCCAAATAGTTTATATGGTATTAGAATTATTTATTCTTCATGTGTTTTTTATGGCATTAATTTGGTCCTGGGGATTTTTTCTTAGGGAGCTATGATTTGCTAATTTGTTCAATTTCTTTTTCTAAGATAGGGTTATTTTAATATTCTGTTTCCTCTTTTGTTAATCTAGATAATTTATACTTTTGTAACTATTCATCCATTTTGCTTAGATTGTCAGATATATTAGCATATAATTGGGTAAAATAACTCAATAATTGTTTTAATTTTCTCTTCATTTGGTGAATTCACAGTTTTTATTTTTGATATTAGTAATTTGTTTTTCTTTTTTAAAATCAAATTAAGCAATGGCTTATCAAATTTTTTTCATAAAACTAGCTTGTACATTTATTTATCAGTTGAGTGATTTCCTTAATTTTAATTTTACTTACCACTTTGATTTCCAATATTTTCAGTTTGGTGTTGAATTAGGGATATTTACTTTGTTCTTTTTCTCAGGGTGTTTTTTTGTTTTGTTTTTTAGGTAAATGTCCAACTCATTGATCTGCTCTTTCTGTTTTATTGATGTAAGCATTTGGAGATAGTAATTTTCTCCTAAGTACTTCTTTGATTGTATCCCATAAATTTTGGGATGTTGTTTCATTGTTGTAATTCCTTTAAAGAAATTATTGATTGTTTCTGTGATTTGTTCTTTGTCTCACTCATTATTTCTGATTTGATTATTTAGTTTACAATTTATTTTTAATTTGTTTCCATGGCATTTTATTGAATATAATTTTTATTACGTTATGGTCTGAAAAGGATGCATTTAATATTTCTGCTTTTCTCCATTTGGTTGTGAGATTTTTACGCTCTTATACGTAGTCAATATTAATGGGCCATGTACAGCCAAGAAAAAGGTATACCTACTCCTTTGTATTCCCATTCAGTTTTCTCCAGATATCTATCACAGCTAACTTTTCTAAAGTTTAATTCATCTCCTTAACTCCTTTCTTGTTTATTTTATAGTTAGATTTATCTAGTTCTGAGAGGGGAAAGTTGATGTCCCCCACTAGTACAGTCTTACTATCTATTTCCTTCTGTATCTTATTTAACTTTTCCTTTAAGAATTTGTGTTATGGAAGTTTTTATATGTTAATAGAGAAAAGAAAAATGTCCCTTCAAAATCCTTCTTATCTTAAAGACTCACAGAACTATTAACATAAGTTCTGGATGTAGTTTTGATTTATTTTTTTGGCATTCAACCATAAAAGAATAAGGGGTGCAAGAAATACATTATTCAAGAAATAAGGAAGAATGGGGAGGAAAAAGTAGAGCAAAGAGGCAGCTCATGAACCTCAATCTTATCTGAACTAAACAAAGGACAACTGATTATACACACCTGTTCAAAGAGTTTAGTATAACATGCATTGAATTCAGCGGAGAAACTGGTAGGGATGATGACAGAAAAGCAAAGATTAAATTATGGAGTGTAGAGCCTAAGAAGAAATATTCACAAGCAAAACAAAGTTCATCTTAAGTGGGAAGATTACAAAGAAAGAAAAATTTCAGAAATTATAGAGTCTGGACTAGGTGAAGAGAGAATGGGCAGTAGAGAAGGCACAGACCATTTCTGTTATATATTCATAGTGCTTTCATATCATTTTTCTTCATTTCTTGGTGAAGAATGGGTAATGGACAAAGACAGGATGTGATGGAAATTAATACAAAATTAGCAATCATACCCTTAGAGGAGTGGGTTGACCTTTATCCTAAAATATAGAGAGGAGCCACAATCCAAAAATATGTTTCAGATATGCAAGTGGAGACCAGAGATTCACTTAGCATTAAAATAATGAGGCTGGGAAGAATTCATTATGTTTACAGCAATTTTTTTTCAATTTATCAGTTTTATATTTTTATTTTTCCCACTTAAATAGTACTTTTTCTTCCAATTACATGAAAAGATACTTTTCATCATTCACTTTTTAATGATTTTCAATTCCAAATTTTTTTCTTCCATTCCTACTGACTCCCCAAGGTAGCAAGCAATCTCCTATAGGCTATACATGTTCAATCATATTAAACATATTTCAACCTTAGTCATATTGTGAAAAAAGAATCAGAACAAAAGGGAAAAACCATGAGAAAGAAAAAACAAAAAGAAAATAGTATGCTTCAAACCACATTCAGACTCCATGTTTCTTTTTCTGGATATGGATAACATTTTCCATCATGAGTCTTTTGGAATTGTCTTATATAATTGCATTGCGAGAAGAGCTAAGTCTATCACTGGTCATCACATGGTGTTATTGTTACTGTGTCTAATGTCTCCTAGTTCTGTTCGTTTTACTCAGCATCTGTTCACATAACTTTTTCCAGTTTTTTCCTAAAGTCTTGCTGCTCATCATTTCATACAGCACAATAGCATTCCATTACATTCATATGCCCCAAGTTATTAAGCCATTCCCCAATTGATGGGCATCCCCTCAATTTCTAGCTCTTGGCCACCACAAAGAGAGTTAAAAAGCAAATTTTCTAAAAAGAGATGCCAGTTGTGATCTCAAAGACAAGGCAACATTAAAAATAAACATGGCTAAAGGAGATAAAGCAGAGAAAAGCCTAATTATATTCAATAGAGCCACTTTTTGTAGTAGAAAAGAATTGGAAACCATGATTTCTCATCTCACTTGGAATTTCTCAACAAAATATGGTATATGAATGTAATGTCGTATTGAAACCTGGGAAAATTTATATGAACCAGTATTTAGAGTGAATGGAACCATAAGAACTATTTATATACAATGACTATAGCAGTGTAAAAGATAAGGCTACTTTGAAAGACTTAAAAGTTCTAATGAATGCACAGACCAGAAGATGAATGATGAAGCGTGTGCCAACTCTAGCTCTCGACAGAAAGGTGACCGACTCGAGGTGCAGATGGCATTCGTTTTTCAGATACAGCCAGCATAGGGATTTGTTTTGCTTGAGTATACGTATGTGTTATAAAAGAGAGCTTTAATTTTGGGGTAGGTAGTCAAAGTGATTCTGGAGAAAAAAAAAAGAGAAAGATCCTAGAGAGATCGGAAGAGGACACAGAAAGGGCAATATTAATGTATACTTTATCAATGCATACAGAATAGATGGGCAGCTAGATGGCTCAGTCAATAAGAGCGCCAGACTGGGGTTCAGAAAGATCTGAGTTAAAATTTGATCTTTTGACACTTGCAAGTTGTGTGACCCTGGGCAAGTCACTTTACGTTGTTTGACTCAGTTTCTTCACTTGTAAATGAACTGGAGAAAGAAATGGCAAATCACTCCAGTATATTTGCCAAGAATACCCTTAAAGGCGTCATGAAGTCAGATACAATTGAAATGACTAAACATATGTCACATGTATACATAATAGATATGCACAGTATAGACAGTTCCTTTTTTCTTGTTTATGCAAATATTTGTGTTGAAGTTGTCATGTTTATAAGAAAAAATAAAAATTTTTAAATTAGATCTTTCACCCAAGTATTTTATGAATTCTGTGTACTGAACATGAAATACAGTTTTTCAAAGTAAGTACCCCAGTCTTTTAAAATTTTTTTTAACGCTCCTTCACTAATTGTGTTCGATGTCTCATTCTCATCAATATTGCCCTTTCTCCACTGTACGGTTCCAACCATGCTCACCTTTTTCCTAAGGCAGAATGTAGCACGTTTACCTTTCTTTTCAAACTGCTTCTTTCATGCTCCTATTTTAACACTACAGACATCTCTCTGGCCTCTCTCTTCAGCGCTGGTTACACTTTGTTTTCTTTCCCACCATCACATCCTTGCCGTGAAGTCCTTGAATGGAAGTGAGAATACTCTTTGTGCCCTGCTGCCTCTTCCAGATTTCCATTTGCTACCATAACTCAGCAGCTTATCCTTTTTTAATGTTTACTGTATCCAGTGTAAGCCATCCTGTCTATTTTCTACCATTTCTTGAGGAGTTCAGTAATTGGCTCAGTTTTCTTCCTTGCCATTTCCTGCCCTTGTTTGTAATAGGGAAGTTTATCATATACGTTAAGGCTTCTGAAACAGCCTGGATTTTCAGGTGTTTTTTCTTCTCTTATCCTATGACCCAGTCTTCTCTTCTGCCAGAACCACGCTTGGGAGTAAACATTGTTTAAATCCCTGCTATATACCACACACTGTGCTAAGTGCTTTACAAATATTATTTAGATCTGTGTTCTCATGTTTCTTCCTTCCATCTCCCCCAAAGCTTTTAGAATACTGTCCTAAACTTATACTTCAGTCTCCGCACCTGCAGGCCTCTTAGCATTCTTCTCTGGCTTCACTGGCTGCTCTTCCCAGTCTCAGCCCTATATATGTAATCATTTCAGCTCTATAATTGCTTTTACTCTCAAGTGCTTTGTGTTCTTATCCTGCCATCACTCATGCCATACTGGATTTCTGTCACCGCCTCCTCATGCTGAACAGAGCTGGGGTGGCATGCAACCAAGTTGACTGGATCAATAAAAAATTATCTGCCTTCAAGTAGACCCTCCCTGTAGCAGAGCAGTCCTTTCACTACCCTTTACTCAGTTCCTTTCCCCATTCACACATATATTCTTCCAAACCTTCTCACCTCTCAAACTTTCCTCTCCTCTTGACTTTCTTGATTCTCAGAAACTTCATCCTAAAAGTTCCTTCCAGCCCTGGACTTCACATGTTAAAAATATCTTCTTCCCTGTGGCCTCTCCCCATGATTGGCTGATTTCTCCCAGAACCTCCATTTTAAGGAAGTGATCTAGACCAGTCATGTCTTCAGACTTGTGAACCTCTCCAGGCTGTTCTTCTTGACTCTCTCAGACTTTGTCTACATTCTTTCTACCAGATACCTCTCCCTTCAATTCTACTTTGCTCATAGAGCACAAAACCTTTTCTGATGTGGGCCTTCCACGCTGAGTGGTTCTGTGCCAGTGTCTCCCATGTTGCAAAGTCAAATCCAAAGTTCTTGAGAGTGCCCTTGTATTGCTTCTTCTGACCACCATGTGATTGCCTACCCCATGTGAGTTCTTCACAAAATAGTCTTTTTGGCAAGCATACATTTTGCATTTGAACAACATGGCCAGCCCATCAGAGTTGCGCTCTCTGAAGTATAGTTTGAATGCTTGGCAGTTCAGCTTGAGCAAGGAGTTCAGTGTTTGATACCTTATCCTGCCAGATGATCCTTAGAATCTTCCTAAAGACAGTTCAAGTGGAAGCGATTTAGTTTCCTGGCATGGTAGACTGTCCATGTTTCACAAGCGTAAAACAATGAGGTCAGCACAATAGCTCTGTAGACTTTCTGTTTAGTAGTCAGTCTAAATACCTCTTCTCTCCAAAACTTTTCTTTGGAGTCTCCCAAACGTTGAGCTGTCTCTGGCAGTGTGTGCATCAACCTCATTGTCAATATGTACATTCCTGGAAAGTATGCTACCAAGGTAAATGAACTTATCCACAGCATTCAAAACTTCTCCATCTTGTGTAACCGGAAAGGTGCTGTACTGTATGAGCAAAGCAGAAATTGAGACAGCACAAAGGAAACATAGGAGGCTGCGTTTGGCAGTATTCACCCCAAATGTTCACACGGACTATCTGTGCCCAACCTGTGGTAGAGCATTCCGAGCTCACGTTGGTCTGATCAGCCACGGTCAGACACTGAAACTTCACTTTATCATAGTGATGTCATTTTGGTCTTTTTGAAGACGAAGGACAGCGACCAGCCTCTCCCCCTTCCAACACCTGATACCTGCACCTCTCCCCTACTCCAATTTTCAATTTCTTTTTACATGTTGTCTTCTTCCTGTTGGATAGAAGTTTCTTGAGGGCAGGAATTATTTTTCGGCTCTTGTATTTGTGTTCTCAGTGCTTAGCACAGTACTGGGAACACAGTAATTAATACACATTTGTTAACTTTACTATCTTAGTTGAGCTGCCTGTTTACTAAGATCAAGGACTTTCAAAAGGAGTTCCCTTCTCTACTTCTTCACTTCATCTCAGACCCCCTTATGAATTTCTTTCATTTTCTCCTCTTTCACTGCCCCCCTCCACCCCTCAGTTCATGATGTGTCACTTTTCCTCAACAAAACAAATTTTCTACTCCTGCCCTTTATTCTCTGTTACTTCCTCTCTTCTTCGGCAGATTGCTTTCTCAGTCATCTCTTCCATCTTCAAACTGTCCTTATCTACTGATTTTCCCCCTGCTGCCTACAAGCATTTGAGTTTCTTTTCCCTTAAAATTTTTTTTTTTATTAAATCCAATTTTCCCCGCAAGCTATTGTCTTGTATTTCTCCTTCCTTTCCCATCCAAGCTCCCATAAGAAGTCTAAATTCATGGCTTTTATTTCCTCCTGTTTTCTCACCACTTTGTAAATTTAGCATCAAAATTCATTGCTCATCTGCTCTCTCCAAACTTAACTAGTAGTCCCTTAATTATCCAGTCTGATGACGTTTTCTCAGTGCTCATTCTTTTTTGACCTGTCTGCAGCATTTCATACTGTTGATTCCTCTTTTCTCATGACTCCTTTCCTTTGTTTGGGGTTGGGGTTTTTTTGGTGACATTGTTCTTTTCCAGATCTCCTCTTTCTGTCCAGTTACTCCTCCGTCTCTTTTCCTGCCTCATGTGTTACCTTTATCACATTCACTCAATGTAGGTTTTATTCCAGGGCTCTGTCTTGGATGTTTCTTTTCTTTCAGTGGTTTTTTCACTTAGTAGATGATTCCTTTCTTATATATATCCAACTTCCATTTGTCTCTTGAACTCCAGTCCCACATTGTCAACTGCATCACGGAGAACTTAAACCAGTTATCCAAAAATCTTCTCAAATTCAAAGTATATATACTTCTCAAAACGAAGTATATTATCTTTATTTCTGCTGTGCTCCCCGCCCCCCCCCCCCTTTGCCCACCCCACTTCCCTTCCTTTTCTTCTGAGAGCAACACTATCTACCCTTCCAGGCTCCCAACCTTGTAACCTCAATTCCTCGTTCTCCGTTGCCCCACATGTGCTGTCAACCACTAAACATTGTGATCTGCATCTTTTGCAGTCTGGCTTCCCCTGCGTGCCCCTCCCCCTCTCCCCCCCAATCGTGCGTTTGGTTCTCTCATCAGTCTCTTCTTCTCTTGGCTACTCTTCCCTCTCTGGTGTTCATGACATGACTCTCCTGGTCTCCTTCCTGCTTGTCTGACCATACTTGTTTCCATGTCTGATTGATGGCTCATACTGCACTTTCTGTTTGTTCCACAAGGTTTTGAACTGGGCCCTCTTGTCTCCTTCCTCTCCGTTTTCTGTTAACTATCATCTCTGTGTAACATGCAGCCCATCTCTTCTACCTACTGGTCATTTCAGGCTTGATTCTTGGAATCTCTTCTTGTTGAAAAGAAAAGAGAACTCAGTTTCTTTTACCCAGACTGTTCCCAGCTTCTGGTGTGGGCCAGCAGTCACTGAGGTCTTGGTTACAATAGGTCCTTAGATAGTTATTAGCTATATGACCCTTGGCAAGTCACTTAACCTCTAGGTCTGTTTCACTTTCCTTAATTGTAAAATGGAGATAACACCCACCTCCAGGCTTGTTGTGAAGATCAAGTAGCACAGTGTAGACCCTTGATAAATCCTTCCTTTCTTCTTTTCTGCCCTCTGTTTCTAAGACATTACCATCCTTCTAATCTCCCAAGTAACTTTGGCATTTTCTTAAACTCTCACCCTATCAGTTGTCCTTGCTTGCCCTTCTGCCTTCACAACAACTCTTTTATCTGACCCCTTCTCACCCTCTAACACAGCTGCCATTTTAGTTCAGGCCCTCATTACCACTTGCCTGAATTATTGTTGCAACAGTTTCCTGTTGGTCTCCCTGCCCTACGTTTCTCTCTACTCCAGCTCCTCTACATGGTGATGCCAAAGTAATTTTCCTTAAATGTTCATCTGATTGTGCTATTCCAATACTCCATTGTCTTCCTGTTATCTCTAGGACCAAATGGAGCTTTTACCGCCCTGCCTGGCCATCCTTCCCCCATTTTAGAGGCAACTGCACTGGCCTCCTCTGCTTCTCACATGCAGCTCTGCATTGGCCGTCTCTGTGCCTCTGCTATAACTGCACACTGTGTCTGCAATGCTTTCCCTCCTCTCCTCTTCCATATAGATTGGTTTTGATTGTGCTTCTTAATGTAGCTCAAGTGCCATTCTCTAGAGGCTTCCCTTGCTCTGCCTTCCCTGACTAACTCCTTTGCCTGTATTTGTATTTATTCCGTTTGTCTTTAGGTTGTGTATGTTGGTATGATGTACTTGTTCTCCATTAGAACAGAAGCTCTTTTGGAGAATTTGCTTTGTTTTTTGTTCTTGTATTCCAGGAGCCTGCCTAGCCTTTGTTTGATCACCTGTCTTCACTCCAAACAGCAACACCATTGCAATGTCCTCCTGATGGCTCTCTCCCCTCAGATCTCACATTCTTCACACTGCTGCCCAAATGACTTTCTGCAGACAGTTCTGATCAGGGAATGATTTTTTTTTTTTTTGTGGGAAAATATCAGTACCTTTTATTTTTAAAATTTATTTATTTTTAGTTTTCATTATTCACTTCCATAAATTTTAAATCCTCACCTCCCAAGACAGCATGCAATATGATATGACTCTACAATACATTCCTGTTAAACACATTTTCATTTTAGTCATGTTGCATAGAAAAATTATACCAAATGGGAGAGAACATGAGAAAGAAAAAACAAAAAAAAAGAAGATAGTCTACTTAACTCTGAATTCCAACTCCATATTTCTTTCTCTGGGTGTGGATAACATTTACCATCATAAGTCCTTTAGAATTATTTTAGGTCCTTGAATTTCTGAGAAGGGAGAAGTCTATCAAAATCAGTCATTGCACACTGTGGCTATTTTTGTGAACAATGTTCTCCTGGTTCTGCTCACTTCACTCTACATCAGTTCATATAAGTCTTTCCAGAATTTTCTGAAGTCTTCCTGTTCACCATTTCTTATAGCACAATGGTATTCCAGTACATTCATATACTAGAACTTGTTCAGTCATTCCTTAGTTGATGAGCATCCCCTAAATTTCTAGTTTTTGGCCATAAATAGTTTTGTATACACAAGTCCTTTTTTCAGGGAATGATTCTTGAAAATTTGATTGCAACATAAAGGAAGACTGTAAGATTGTCTTCTTTTTATGTCACCTCATGTCCAGCACAATGCTTTTCAAAAATAAGTGCTTAAGAAATATTTGAATAAGAAATACTATTCATGAGTGAAGATAGAAAAAGTTTAAATGTGATGTGTTGCAAGAAGGCAGTCTTGGTTCAAATGGAAAGTACAGAATGTTCAAAAATGAACTTAGGTTTAGTTATTTAAAAATAGAAACAAGAAGTGATGTTTCATGATTAATTTGATAAATCACGGTAACTTTGTCAACTACTGTTTAAAACATTGATAGATATTAGATCGTTTAAGGTCATGTGGTCCTACTCTTTGATCAAAAACTGTCTCCTATAAAAATAGTTGTCCAAAAGAGCCCCAGCATTTTTAGGGGATATTTTTAAGAGTTTTCCTATGATGAGATGAGGAGGGAAGGTAGAGGTAAAAGTCGTATGACTCTAGTCTGATTCCCTCCTCTAGCAAAGTACATCTTTTCCTCCTTATTTTACTTCACCTTCCAGTCTTTCCTCTCAATTAGATGGGGAGGGCTGCCCAGACCAACAAGGCTAGACCAGGGAGACAGAAGTACATTGTTAGAACACAGAGTTGGTAGGCTTCCAAACTAGTCCTATTATCTTGGGCAATGACATGGTAAGTAGGTGTAAATAGATTGCACAATAGATGTTCCAGTGAAATATTACTGAGTAATATTCCGTTATATCATGAAGAAAGAAGTAATGTCCAGCTCATTTGGTCGAACTCAAGCACATCCCCTGTTAAGGCAGTTAGGTTGTGCAGTAGTAGAAAGAGCACTGGACCTGGAATAAGACTTGTTCAAATGCAGCCTCAGATGCTTACCAGTTTTGTGACCCTGGGAAAGTTACTTAACATCTAGCTGCCTCTGTATTCTCACTTATAAAATGGGGAGTATAAAAGCACCTCCTCTCCAGTGTCATGATGATTAAGAGATACTATTTGCAAATCTTTTTGCACTGTATAAATACTAGCTATGATTTCTGTATTAGTAGAAAATGAGATACCACTCAATCATTCAGCAGTTGAGAAAGAGGTTTGCTTTGTCATAGCATGGAGTGAACTCTCTTTAAGTTCATCCTAGAGCTGAACCACAGCAGACACAGGCCCTGTCCTCTACTCCCTTGTCCCTTCCACCTCCTTAAGTGGTCAGTACAGGGTGCACAGACCCATAGGGTCTGGGGAATCCTGTACGTTGGAAAGGGCCAGACTCCAAGTGGTTGAGCCTTTTTTATGCTTTTAAATGATCCACAAGTCAGGTCAGTACAGCCAGAGGCTACTGGGAGGCTTTGTCAGCCTAGACATTAATTGACCCATAGCCCTCTTTGCCTACTAATCTAGTCTCCAGGATAGCTTCTTTGCCTTCCAAAGAAGCAGCCAACTTTGGGGAAAGGGGGCAACTATAGAATGATCCTATTACCCCTTTCTGAAGGAAAAGAGATATGAAACCCATTAAGCATAGAGAACCACCCCTTTCGTTGTTTTTGTTTGTTTTTAATCCTTTACTCTAAGCAAAATTTTCTCTTTGTTGCTTCCTCTTTTGAAGGCTTTTCTCACCTGATCTTGTCCTTCACATACCTTCTTTATATCCCCTGACAATCCATAGTCCTTTATTCGTTGGGCATGTCCAAAATTTCCCCCGTCTTCCCTTGTTAAGTAGAATGCATCTAGGTGTAGTTCTGACTATCCGATTAAATAGTTTATACGAATGAGAGACAGCGTTGGGTTTAAGAAAGTTAGTTAGCATCCTGTCTCTAATGCTAGCAGTAAAACTGTGACGTCACTTAACCTTGATGCTTCATTTCTTCATTTGTAAATTGTCAACAAAGCCTTAGGGCTGTGGAGAGGCCCAAATGAGATAATTTAGGTAAGGTGTTTTTAATGCCTAGATAAGTGTCCTAAATGTCTGCAGTTATTTCTTTGCATTTGATAGCTCAGCTTGTATTCTAGAATAGACTTGTATTAATTCAAATGAATATCAGATTGGTAAAATGTGTAGGTAGATAGTAAGATAGCTAGACTTGACCTTTCTTTGCCTTGTTTGCTACTCTATCAGCTCTCTCTCCCACAAACACTCTCTTTAGCTTCTCTTCCAGGAAGTCCCAGTACGTGAAAATTCCTACCTCTGCCTCTGCCTCCTTATTTTGTATGGATGGAGTTCTTGGGTATTTCCTGTAAAGAGTAGATGTAGGCTGGGTTACGAACACTAAAAAAAGATAAGAACAATTCCCATCTTAAATATTTCAATTAGATAATTTTCTAATGGTAATGCCAAGTCCCACTAGGCATTCTTGCTTATGGACAGAGTTCTGGGCTCTTCAGATTATCTACCTCTGACACTTACTGTGTGATCACAGTTCCTCATGTTCCTTCTTTGGGCAACTCCCTAAGAATTTGTGATACCAGGATTTATTTGTTGAATAGTAGAAGCAGTATCATTTTTCATATTCTGTAATATGTAATGTAAAACAGAAACAGTGAAGATCTAGCTGTTTGGTTTTATTGCCTTTCATATCATATCATATCACATCAACAAACATTTATTAAGTATGTGATATTACAGGCACCTACAGGAAGCTGTGTGTGATGCTCAGTATATACTGAGTATTGGGGTTTGAGTTTTCGTTGTTGTTGATAAATGCTAGTATGTTGGAATTGTTCCATAGGTGTTCTTAGACACACCAATGTATACATTAATAATAAATAATATTAAGTTAGTTATATTATTGTTAATAGTGAGCTGAAAACATTTCTTTGTTGTTGTTGATATAGTAAGTGCTCGTTCCTCAACATAGCTTCTCCAGGTAGGGTAGTGTACCTTTTATCCACATTTTCCTGATGAGAAAGCTGAGAGTCAGGGAATTTGTCCAAGACTCCATAACTAGTAGCTGAATGTTAAATTTACATGAAATTAGTCCTGTTAAGATTAACTTCAGGATGAATATTTTGTCTTCTTCTAAATATTTACTTAGCTCTCTTCATGATAGAACTTTAAATTTCACTAGATAAAAATGGAAATGAATGTGTTGTCACCTTTATACAAATGCTTGTATAAGGTTATACATTTAAATTGCCTTACAAATCTTACCAGTAAATATTTTTTGGCATTTTATTAGTTTTGTATATATTTTGTTTCTTGTGATCATAAAGTTCTTAAAAGTACACACTTTTTGAGACTCCCATGGGGCTTTTGATAAGTAATGCAGATGTTGTTAACTTTGATGTATAAGCAAATCGCACCTCAAGCTGTCCGACTTTCATTCCGAGAAGCTGTTTTTTCCAGAGCTGTTACATAAGAGTCTTAATGATAGACCAGTAAAATTGCTGTTACAATAATTGTGTAAGGGAAAAGAAGAGACTATAAATCTTTGCTGTTGTGCTTCCTAATTGTCAGTTACATAGTTCCTTCACCACGTGTACATAAAACTTAAAGAACTTTTTGATGCTTCTCTTAAGCTGACACTTAGACTTGTTTGTGTGATGTGTATCACAATACGGAATGGGACAGAAAAGCAAGTGTATGTGCATGTTGGCCGTTTAGGCTATCACTCCTTTATGATCAACTCATGTATGATATATCCAGAGTTGTGGTCAAAATTCCCCACTGTCTGCTGCTTCGACTCAGAAAGTGAAAGACAGTCATTGAAGCGACTCTTTTTAAGCTGACTCAAGGGAGTTTGGTTGGTTTTGCCTAGGTTTTTTTGTTTTGTTTTGTTTTTTTCTATTTATCTTCTTTTAGTAGCCAGGTTAGGTCACCCAATTAATAGGGTTCCAGGTTAGAGAGAGTAAAAGAATAACCAAAGGACTGCTCTTAAAAGTAGTTTTATCTCTTTTAATTTAGTGAAGAGTTCTCTGTTGGTATCATTTTTATCACTGGACAAAGTCTCACATGAGCATTTTCAATGTGCATTTCTCTCATTTCATTCTTTACATAAAGTCTGTTTTAATTACTCTCTGGTTACTTCCAGGCTGAATTAAGCAAAAATCTCATCTCCTCTCATTCAATACGGTTGTAGGTTTGGGGGATGGGGGGAAGAGGCAATGAAGAGGAATTTACAGCCAGAGGGAAAATTCCATGTAACATGTGACTCAACTAGAAGAACAAAGAAATCTTAGTTGCTGGTAATCCAGGATTCCTGCAAATTAAAATCTTTACTGTTTCTCTCCTTGTCTAATTCCAGTAAGATTGGTCTCTTATAAATATGATCACCCGGCTAGGCTGAAAGGCAGTTGCACGATTTTTCACAGTGCTGCATGCTGAGACAGCTGCATCTCTGTTCGCCCACCAGCAAATGCTTCCTGCCTTCTCACCGAAGCTTATTTAGCCTGGCTTATCTGGTGCTGCTGTAGCAACCATCAGTCTCCAGGCAACTGAGGCACATTGACCTCTGGGTTGAACCCAGTGTAACTCTACTTCAATTTAGCCTCCTGAGACAATAGTAATGGTGTGGAATGTGGAAAATGTGAAATTTTTTTAGTTTCTTTCTGTGTGTAAGGATACAAAAATATTTAGAAGGAATTGAATGTTTAGGAGTAACTTTAAAGATTGTGGATGCAGTGGGTGGTGAATCCTCTGTTCAAAGCTGCAAACTTTATTTCTTATCTAACTTTCATAAGTAATATAGTGTATAATAAACTTCAGTGCCCATAATTCTTACATATTTGGTTTTACATGGAAATTCATTAAAGGTAAATTACTTGGAATGAAGATATTAATACATTCTGTAACCACATAAAGGAAAATAAATGAGTGGTGTACAGAAATAATTCTGGAATATTCACCCAATAGTTAAGATGATCAACACGCCACCGTTGCAGATGTTTTTTGTTTGTTGATGAAAAACTTGTTAAATTTAAATACTGTTTCGTTACATTTTTATTGCTTAATGAGGGCAGTATTCTTAGTGTCTGGCCTGCTGCCAGCAGGTTAGAAATTCAGAGGTCATTCTTGATCTTTGTGCACTTAGTTTAAAGAAAAACAATCCTCTGTTTGGCATCTTTGCCACTATTAGAAATGTTAGTGGGCAAACTGCTAAGGGGAGAGAGAGGATCAGGGAGTGGCCAGTGGAATTTAAATGGGCTAGAGTGATTGGTACACCGGGGACCTTTACCAGGGAAAGAGAGGAGGAGGCATCGGAAAGATGTGAGCAGTTTCTTGAGTCAGACAACCAAAAGTAAAAAAAAAAAAAAAAATCAAGAGAAAGAAAATGTCATAACTCTTAAAGAACTGTTTCAAAACTTAAATCTTAAATATATTTGTTGTAGTTGTTTCTTCCACATTTCAGCTTTAATTAGTGATTAAGACTGTGCAGCTTCATTAGTAAACCAGTAATATAGTTACAATTATAACAATTACAGTTTCACATCATTGGAAGATAGAATAGCTTCTACCTTTGTGTTTTTTAATGATTTCATCTGCCCTTGTTGTACAGTGGGCAGAGGTATAAATTAGTTTCTGTAGGTGTGCCATTAATTTTTCATTTTGCCTTTCAAATCCCACTGAGTTTCCCAGTTATATTCATTCTTGCCTTCTTGGGGAGAATGCAAGTGCTTTTGTTTGAAGGACTTGAAAAAAAAATTAAAGAGTTTAAGACTGAATTTAATTTTTAAAGATGCTTCTTTAAGGAGCTCTTCTCTGGGTTTTGCTTTTGGATAGAATCATGATATCTGTATATATGTAATTCGTATATATGCTTAAATAACCCCTGTTACCTATCTGCTGTATATGTTACTGTCAAAGACAATAGGTTTCCCATGTTTAAAAATCTTTTGGAAGAAGGAAATTTAGAGTTTTACCTAATGCTTAATAGACATTGACATTAGAGAGTTTTTATGCTAGAATTTTTGGGTTCTTAAGCTCCTTGAGTTTACGCTGAGACTTTTGCTACATGTTCTTCATATGTTTTATGTTTTAGTAAGTACTGGATTGGTTTGTATGTTTATGCCATTTTATTTTTAGATATGATGAATTAAAGAGCTATTTAATCTTGCATTTATTAAGGTTTCTTTACTAATTGAAGTGTTATATAATCTTAGGGTATGTTTATCTTAATTTTCAGTAAGATAATATTTTTAAGAGTAATTTTGGTAATAGTGTATAATAAATATGTTGAAATTACAAAAGAATAACTCCATCATTAAGAATAATACTATTCTAAGCAAAGTATTTTTCAAGGGAAACAGTACTAGATTATTTCGTTTCACTTCTCTTGGGTATAATGTTGTTAATTATTGCTCTAAGCAATAACTTAGTTGACACAGTGTAAATGGATGACATTGAGTTCTCAGAAACAGCCTAGTAGGAAAATAAGAGTATTTTCCCTTTTAGAAGGAAGGAGCTATTTATTAGATGATTTATATCACAAGCAAATTAAGGTATTTTTGTTTTTGTTCCAAACAGCTGACACAGTGAATCGAAACTAAAATTTCTATATATTCAGAATCAGAATTAACCTTTTAAAAGAAAATATTTTCAAATTATAGAAATAAACACAGTAACCTGTTGTATCAGTGGTCTGATTAGCATCTGATTTTACTTCTATTTATGTTGATTTGAAAAAAAGCTGAGTTCCATGGTGAGTTTTTTTCAGAATTTGAAAAAAAACCCCACATATTTGGTTAACTTTTTTATAAATGGATTGTTAAAGTTAAAATAGCTTTCTGATGGTAACTTTTGAATGCCCTCTAAGAGGTAAATAGTTCACACAAAGTACCTTTTAGCTCTCTTAAAACATACATTTCTTTATTTAAAACATCTGGCTTCTTCAAGGTGATTTTAAAATTGAAGATAAATTTAAAATTATTCTTATTATCTGTTTTCATGTGCTTATTTATATTTATTACTGATTAATATGTGTCTGTATCTGACTTCACTGGTAGGAAATATTTGATCATTTCAAGGAAAGAATAATATGAAATTCCTTTGCTATTAGTAAGATAACCTGTCTCTCTTTTATACACTGAAACTTTAGTATTAGGAAAATGAAGAAATGGTCCTTACCTTCAAGCCCACTCCTAAATATAAAGTTTGCCAAAACATTTTAGTATTAGTGTTAGTTAGCATTGACCTAAAAATTAAAAGGAAAGAGGTGTACTGATAAGAAATAAACTGATTAAGAATCTCTTCTGGAATTGGTTGTTAGAGCCCTTCCTGTTGTCCTATCATGAATGAAGGAGTTCAGTAATGGTTTAACTACAATTAAATCCCTCCCCCTTCTTTATGGAAACTCCACTGTGGGCATTTCAGCATTAGCCTAAACAATGGTTTGAATATGTTAAGCCCCTAACAATTAGGGAGCAGTTTGGGGCATTGAATAATGTGGAATGATGCAATTGAACCTGACAGCTTCCACAGTCAGCCTGCTCATGGGGCCTGAAAGTTGTTCACACTTGGTTTCATCTCTCATCACACGCTGAGTATTAAAACCTTACTGGTGGGGAGCTGAAATAGACAGAAATGGGGCCTGTTAGCAGAAAATATTTCAGAGTAGCAAACCTGAAAAGAACAAGGGAATGGATAGGATTGTGGATTGTCACATATGTTCTTGTTTTTCAGAGATCATTTGTAGTGCAATTTATATGTAAGTGAATAGAGCTTTTCCATAATTGCATTTCAGAAACATCTCATTTCTTTATTTGAATATTTTCTATGAAAACTTTTTCTGACTCCCACATAAAACTTTTATTTGCTAACTTTATGAAAAAAAAGTCTTACCATTTAAAATCACCAGTTCTTTTTAGTAGTATTTCTGCAAGGTCGTTTGGAGATATATGCAGATATATTAGTTTGAAACATTACCTAAGCACGACAAGGGAAATGAATAATAAACTTTCATTTTCCTTGATATTTGTTCAAGATGTTCCCCACGTTTCCTATTTTAAAATTACTCTTAAATTAGAGAGAGTGGGGGGGCGGGTAATGTTTGTTTTTGAAAAGTAGGGAAGGTGAACATTGCAGTTGTGTTCTTATGAGAATTGAGTATTCTCTTAAAAAATAAAAAATTCAGTTTAGGAAATACCTTTGACAGGGTTTCTAAAGTCCATTATTTTTAGACATGTGTGAGTTGGTTATTAAGGTATGATGAGAAAAGACTGCAGTTTTTAAAGTAAGTACTGCCTTTTAGAACTCATTTGAATCCTTTGACCTTAATGTGTATTGACAGGATGATTACGCATTTTTAATAAATGCTAGCTGCAGCCTGTTTCTACAATGAGTGTGGTATGAAGTTCCTGGTTCACCTCTAAATAATGCATTACCACAGTACTTTCCTAAAAGGGAAATTGTGGTATACGTAAGGTGCTTTCAAATTTCTTTATATACCTTCTCTATTACTACCTTTAACCACCAAGTGAAAAGAAAACAATCCTTATTTTTAAGACTTCACTTTCTCCCTATAAAGGCATGTAGACTATCCCCAAATTCTCTTAATTTAGTTTATATTACAGTGAAACTTTTCATGAAACATATGTATGTGACTATAAACAAAGATTTAAAATTTTGGAAATGAAATATCAGTTGGGCAAAAGCTGAAACTGAAATATTTTAAATCATGCCAATATTTTTGATCTGGTGTGCCAGTCTACTTAGCAAACTTAATTTCTTTAATGTCTTCTATTTCAAGTTTGTGTACCTCCTTGAAAAAGACTTTAAGTATATTTAACATAGGAAGTGTATCCAGATTTGCTTAGGAAAATCAGTGTTTTGGCTCAGCCACCTAATATGTTTCTTGTAAACATGTGTTGAGTCTACCATGGTAATTCAGTTATTTATAGCGATCAGAAAAGTTTTACTGCATTGATCTGCATGTTTGTGTAGCAGAAATTATACTTAATTAGGCTTCCGATGAATTATGAAAATTAAAGTAGGAGAATGCAGTATCAGAACCAAAAAGCTTTACAGGCCAAGAGTGACTGACTTCTTATTCCCCACTCTTTAATCGCCTTTCTGAAAGTCTGAATTTTTGAAACTTAAAAAGCAAAGCTCTGTTGTAGCAGTTTAAAATGTTTAAATTTGCGAAGCACCATTAATTTAGTGGATTGTTTAAGTTCTTAATAGGTGACTCCTTGGTTTTAGGGCAGGGAATCTAATTCTTTAGAGAAAACTATTAGTTTTCCTTTCAAGTTGGTGGTATTCTTGGAAGGAGCTAGACCAGGGAGTCAGGATAGCTGGGTTCTAGACCCTGGAAGTACTCTGACATTGAGCAAATTATTTAACTTTTGTTCTGTTTTCTTCATCTATAAAAAAGATATTTCTAAAAAAACTATGTTCTCAGCACTGAAAAGGAAAGGTGGAAAAGACTTAAGGGAACTAATTAATTCTTCTCTTCACTAGCTCAGGCTGTCTTGTTGGCAGCAGGATTCATGTGGGGTGTGTTTGTGTGTGTGTTTGTCGTGATAGTAGTCAGGAAAAAATTAAAATATGGGAGAGGTGGGGCTCTGCTGGAAAATTTTATACCTTTAATTCATACTTCATTAATCACCTGCTTTCCTAGTTGTTACTATTCTCTTCCACATTGTGCCAAGATTTCTGGAATAGGCATGTGGCCTACAGGATGATACACTTCATATATCCATCATAAGAGGCTTATGGTATATTGTTCACAGGCCACTTACTTGGAGTCAGGAAACGTCTGATTCACAGCCCAACTACAAAATCTTGAACGATGGCTAAGTCCCCTAACATTTCTGAGCCTTCATCTTATCTATTAAATGGGGGGGTGCTGGTATTTGTGTCATTCTGCCCCAGGAAACTATGGTGAGGAATGTACTTGAAACTGCAACACTTTTTAAGTACTAAACAAAGGTGGGCTATTATAGCAACATACAGATGTACACGCTGTATTCATCCCTAAAGCTTCCCCCTTCCTGACTTCCCTATTTCTGTTGAAGGTACCACCAGTCACTCCATCCATCTACTCCTCAACTCCACGGGCCCCCCTGCCCCCAATATCCAATCCGTTGCTAAGACCTGTGCATTTTACCTTCATCATGTTACTTCTTCTATATGCCTACTTTTTTTCCTCTGGCCTTGCCTTGCAGGTATCACCTATCTTAGTAGTGGTCTGCCAGTTGCTTTCTCTTCCCATGCCAGTCCATTTTCCACTCAACTGTCTAAGTGATCTTCCTAGCAGGCTTCTGGTCACATAACCCCCTACTCAGTAAACTCCAGGGGCTCCCTGTAACCTTTAGGATCAAATATTAAATCCTCTCTTTGGCATTCAAAGACCTACATAACCTGTGCCAACCCCACCCCCTGTTTTTCCAGTCTTCTTACTCCTTAGCTTCTCCACTTTCAGCCCTCACGTTGTGTGATCCTCTCACTCAGGGTAGTCCTCTAGGTCTAGAATGCTCTCCCTCCTTACTGTCTGCTAAAATTCTACCTTGTATAGGATCCCGTTTAGTGCCAGGACTTTACCTCTGAATTCTTGCCTTTTTATCTTTGCTGTAGCTTGTTGGAACATGGTTCGGATGTTGTCTTCCTCATTAGACTGAGAAAGCTCCTTAAATGACGGGCTTTTTACCTTTTGTGTTTAGCCTAGTGCCTGGCACCTAGTAGACACTTAGTACTTGTTTATTGACTGACTCCCCGAATGGTGCAAATATTGTTAGCTTTTCCATGTTGTGTCCTCTTTTGTTCCCTCTTTTTTCCCTTTTTTTTGGGGGGGGGCAGTGAGCCCTCTGGTTAGCAGGATTAGCTAATGAAACTGTTATCCATTTTTGCAAAGAACTTATTGCTATGCCACAATAGTCTATGTTCTTGGATTTATTAATCACTATGCAGATGTATTGGGTTGCTTGTAGATCTTGTTTACCTATACCTGCTATTTTTTTTGCTTTCCATTAGGGTATGATTAGTAGCCACTGATTTCTTTAAATGTTTCTAAATGTTTCTTTTTTCAAATGTAAGTTGAGAGCGTTATCGTTGAGTACAAGTTGGGTTTGTTTTGTATTTTGGCATGCCATGTCCCAGTCCTTCCTTACTTTTCTTTTTATTTATGGATTGTTCTGTGTGATCTAAAATATTTCTCCTTGGTAAGTGAACTGTATCGTCCTGTCAGTTTGCAGGATAATAGAGAGCCCTCTGTCTTCTTTGACCATTTCCCCTTCCTGAACTCTGTATATAAATTTTTCCAGTTTAAGGGTTATTAAAAACAAAACTACAAAACTAGAGCAGGGATTCTTAACCAATTTTTTCCTTCATGGATCCCTTTGGCAGTTTTATTTTTTAAAAGTCTTATGGATTCCTCAGAATAATGCTTTTAAGTGCCTAAAATAAGATACATAGCATTGCAAAGCAAACCAATTGTGTTCAAATATAGTTGTAAGATTATTTTTAAAACAGCTTCACAGACCCCAGGTTAAGAACCACCTAGTTAGAGCTTTATTGTGAGTTCTCAAGATGTTGGTAATTTAAAATGTGAAACCTGTCATCTTCCAAAATCCACGTCAAGCATCTTTTAGGGATGGCCTAGCTGGAGAAGATGCTGAATCTTCCAAATTAGAGGAACCAGAACTGGAACCTAGATCTTCTGACTCCTCTGGTGTGGTCCTTCTCTTATTTACTAGCTTAAGTTTGACCTTTATGATAGATAAAAAGAGTTCCAAGCCGCCACCCAGGTGAAGGCTGAGCTAACATAGAACAAACTAAGATTGTGTGAGTGAAACTAGTGCTGTCTGTGAGGTAGATCTAAAAGCATAACTTTGCCAGCTCACTCTTCTGTTTGCTCATAGGCTGTGACTTAAATAAACAATTGTTTATGCACTTAGTTAACTATAACTGGCACTATACAAGGGAGAGACATGTCCATTGGGTTTTGAATATTTCTTATTTATATCTTCTTTTATACCAAATTGTCCATATCCCTTGTAAATCCCCATTAATGTTTCTTTATCTTCAGCTTATTAATGAGGTTTTTTTTGTTTCCCTAATCCTTATTTTTTTCAATTCAGAAGAGTCCTTTCAGCAGGTTGCTTGCCTTAGTGCTATAGAAATGTGAATTGTTGTTTGTCTTTTCCTTATTATTTGCACTAAATCCATTATCTCATCACAGAGATTTGAATTTCTCCTTTTTTTTTTTTTTTTTTGAAAACCTTTTTTCTACTCTAGTCCAAAATCTTCAGGAACTTCAGATGTCTTAGCAATTCCAGAAAACTTTGAGCATATTTTAGAATTATTGTTCAAAAAATGACAGCTCAAAGTTCATTGAAATAGAAAATACTAAGGCAGAAAGAGTTTGTATTGCTGTGATCTCCAGTTAAACAGTATAAATTTTTTAAAAACCACTTTAATTGATGAGAAAAAAAAGCAGGGATACATTTTCTGAACAGATCATTTTTAATTATAGAATTTCATAACTGTATATAACTCTCTGGAACTCTTGAAGAGCAAATGATTCTCCATAGTACTTTGTACCCTTTTAACCACCACTGCTCAAAAAATTTTGGCTGTTTTAGTAGAAATCTTTTTAAAATATGTTACACAATGTCACCTTTTCTTGATTAGGGCCATCACCATGTATCAGTTGTTAGGCTGTACTATAATACAATCATGTTCTCAGAACTTAAGTTGTTTCATTAAGACTTTATTTTTGGTTACTCTTCTCTCACTTATCTCAGACTGTTTTTTGTTTGTTTTTGTTTTCTATTTTTGTGCTGGCTCTTGTTAGATTTTCTTTTTCTTTCCTTGCCATCATTTGCCATTTCTTGTTTCTGTCTTATGTGCTTACCTGTAGCACAGCCCTCCTTAAACCAGGAGACCCAACTTAGGAGAATTGTCTCACAAGTAAAGATAGATAGCCTCTGGGGGGGTGAGAGGAGCGAGAGTTCAGTGCCCCCAGTGCATAGCTCTTGTGTAAGTATTTTGTAACACCTCTTTTGACTGCCCAAAGCCCAAAATAAATTGCTTATTCTGGTCCTCTAGAATAACTAGCCAGACTGGTCAGGTAGGATTGTTGTACATTAGGAATTGTGTTCTGCTTGGTTTGTATTAGAGGAATGTTTGTTGATGTCTATTAGGATGTTCTTGTTGTAGAATTTTTATCCTTTTTGAGTTTACTAATTGATTGTTAAACAAGACTTAGATTGTGAACTTAATAGATTCTTATGCAAATCTTCAATTAAGAGGACAAATGAAAAGAACTGACAGATTGAACTTAAAGCTGCATCAGATTGTGAACTCTAAGGTATACAGTATGGAACAATAAAAACACGAACTAGATTCTGCATCACTGGAAGCATTCCTGTGAATTATAAAAGTCCATTTATCATCCTTAATAAGTTGGCCAGGAGCCAAAATGTAATGGCTGGGTGTGATTCCTTCCAGAAACACCATTTATAGTCCTGTACTGTTTTGCTTGTAATAACTGCTGTTGTCATCTTGGTCTCTAGTGCACGGTTATAAACATCGGTCTGTACCACGTGTTTGACTTTTAAAATTAGAAATATTTCAGTTCTTGGAAGTTGTTTTTCAGATAACTTATTTTTCCTGTTTTTAAATATCTATATAGAATGATTCTATTTTAGAGACTGGTTGTATGAAAAGTGTATTTTGTGCCAGCTTGAATTTTGTATCAGAGCCCTGTTCTTTTGAGTAAATGTGATGAGCTCTTTTCCAAGTGTGCATTTTGAAGGCTGTAGTATTCTTCGAAAGGGAGAAAGCATGCAGCCTCGTGAAGAAGGCATTTTTATTACTTTGGATTATGCAAGACTTTGGCCAGCCTCCTTTGCTTCATCTGTTTAAGGGTTCATTTTCGCTTGTTTGGCACATGTCCCAGTAGAGGCCTTCAGAATTGTGGTTAGCAACATGAATGAATTACAAACTTTGGACGAGCTCTTCAGTAAGTCGAGCTGGCCAGCTGCCAAAAATACAGTGCCTTATATGGGGTCAGGGCAGAGCTGCGATTCGTCGAGCCCTGTATTGTATAGAAAACATACTTGTGATGCTTGTTTGCTTTCTTTTAAAATAAAAACAAAAAACAAAACAAAAAAAAACCACCAGGCTTCTTATCAAAATAGGAAGTAACAAAATACTGTGCAGGTTTTACTAATGACAGAGTAAAGCAAAGGAAATATGGCCTGTGAGGCTAAATGTGGAGCTGGAAGTGAGACCTTTTGACCTCCGCGGTCAGCTCGTGATGTAAGGGATCCAGGCATTTGTGAGACATCTGTTGTCTACCTGCCCTTATTTTGTAAATGCCTTAATAAGATTAAATAATTAGGAGGAGAACCACATGATCACCATGTTTGCCTTGAGTTCTGGCATTGCCTACATACTTTCAAACTGGAAGCAGTAGAATTCATTCTCTACCTTGCATATGTTGTTTCTTTTTAAATGTTACTCAAAGCAAAATTTGTAAATAGCATTTTAAAAACTATCATTTTGAGAAAGCAGAATTAAACTCCTGTCTACTCTATTTCTTTAGAAATCATAATCCCCTTAATGCTTTTTCAGATGGTCATTTACTCTGTTAATTGTTGCATCAATGAAGTCAGAATACCTGGTAGTAGGTTTGTTTGAAAAAAAGCAATAACTAATGAAAGCTGTCAAAATACAAGTTATTTATCTTTGCACTTTTTTCCATTTAGGCAAATACCATGTCTGGATCTTCCTTAAGTCTAGCTCCATCCCATATGTATGGCAATAGATTAAATCCTAATTCAGCGATGGCCACTCTTATAGCTCATTCAGAAAACAGTCAAGCAGGTAAGTTTAAAGAAATATTGAAATTCTCCCTAATTTAACTTTCTTTAAAGTGAACTAATTTTATTTGTAAACTCTAGTATAGTTACTAAAGGATTGTGTGATTTTTTTTTTTTTCCCAAAAGAATCACAGTTGGAAGTAAATGCTCTGCTGTGCCGCCGAATAGCCATGTGCATTTTTTACTGTCTGAAATGTAAATGTTTAAGCAGAGGCATCAGCAGGCAGGAATGCAGCAGCGTCTCCTGTGACTTCTGTGATTGATGTGTTCAGTTCTCAGTTCTTCGCAATGAAAGTAACATAACACGGGGCTTCTCTGTGAAGGGCCTAAACCTTTATTTGCATAATTCATGAAATTGCATTACACAAACTTGGTTTTAAAAAAAATCCTGTTAGAGAACTTCTACAATGTTTAGTAATCCTGTGAATATTTACCAGTTGACATTTTGTAGCATTTTCCTCTTCTCCTGTTTTAATGAGCCCCTGGATTTGCTTTGTTTCATTCCATCCTTAAGGATTTGTTGACATGTCCAAGTAGTCATGCCTGTTTGGGGGAAGGGAATGGGTTTAGCAGTTTACCAAGAATGGATCAGTCATGTCTTTGCCCCCTAAAGGGTCAGAGGTCACTTGACTCAGAATAAGGAAGGGGAGGACAACCTTGAAGGGGGGCCACATAGGGTTGTTATTTAACTGAGAGGCTGTAGGGAAAATCGTCCATTTCAGTTTTACCAATGAAAAGGATTCTGTGTTAGCTAATGAAGTAGAATTTTAAATACTGTAAAAATATATCTAATTTTCTTTACTGAATTTTTCGTATTTGAAAAGCAAAAAAAAAATATGTCCAGGTAATACTAAATCATGATCTAAATATTCACATTAGACTTAGTGAGGGTCAACATAAAAAAGCATGAGGTGTTTTATGGCTTGTCTTGGGATGCAAAGTGTTAAAAAATACAAAGCATCAGGATTTGCTGTGATAAGCATACAGATGAGCTGTCCACAGCTGTGATTCATTACTTTCACCGTAGAAATTAAAAGTGGCTGAGGGGAGGGTACTGCAAATGCAAACCACGCTTCCGTGCTGTAAAATTGAAAGGAATGAAAGAACTGAACATAATCCATGGCCTTCTCCACCCACAGAAACGTGTAGGGACAACGCCTTACACGCCACAGTTCAGCAATTTTAAACTAGCAACATATTAGATCTTTTACCTTCGTAGTAACTGTAGAGATAGTGCTTAAGGTCTAATGTATGTTTTACGGAAAATCAGAGCCGCAGCTTAAAACCTCTTATCTAGCGAGAGTCACTTTATCAGCTATGAAATATTTACACTGCAGATCCAGATCTTGGAGACAATAGCCGCAGCCTTGTTGGCAGGGGAAGCTCACCCAGAGGAAGTCTCTCACCACGGTAAGCATTATTTACACTGTAGAGTGAAGGCAAAGGAAACATTCCGAGATCTGGAAACTTCTTTATCTCTTATCAGTAGTATGTACATATGTGAAACCATAAAGAATCATGTAGATAAATGGCATGTCCAGACAGACAAGAAAGTGGTTTTAAATTTATGTTGATGTTATTTTAAACACATGATTATGTTTACAAATTAAAAGGAATATCTTCTTAAGCTTATAATTGCTTTTAGTTCACCTGTTTTTTATCATTTTTATCTGATGATAATATCTAATCTGTTCAATTGGCTATTTCTGTTATAAAAGGTGTAGTTGAAAAAATCACTTATTGCACTAGGTTGACATGCAAGAAGACTTTTTGGAAAAATTGTGTTTCTTTTACAGAGTAAATTTAAGGTATTACAGAGAAAAAATGAATTTTTGTTTATGTTTATTTAGTTTTCAACATTCATTTCCACAAAATTTTGAGTTCCAAATTTTCTCCCCCCCACCCCAAAACACCTTGTATTCTGATTACCCCTCCCCTCAGTCTGCCCTCCCTTCTATCACCCCCCTCCCTTTCCTTATCCCCATCTTCTCTCTTTTCTTGTAGGGCAAGATAGATTTCTATAACCCATTACCTGTACTTCTTATTTCCCAGTTGTGTGCAAAAACAGTTCTCAGCATTCATTCCTAAAACTTTGAGTTCCAACTTCTCTCCCTTCCTCCTTCCCTACCAACATCCTCACTGAGAAGGCAAGCAATTCACTATAGGCTTATATATGTGTAGTTTTGCATGAAAAAATTATTTTAAAATAAATTTCTGGTTGGACCACTCAACCCTGTTCAGATACAGATATTTGTTTTTAACCCAAGTCATGTTGGTTTGCTTAATGCTTCTAATATATCATATCATGTTTATCAGAAGATGTGGATTTTCAAATAAGAATTTTATGAAATTCTCTGGTATACTTTGTGTAAGGTGTTTCATATAAATAATAAGGTTATCTTTATCTCCTAGAACAAGCTTGGACATTTTGGAAAATCTTTGTATTGTTAAATATTTAGAATCTGCCTGTATTAGGCTGCTTGATCTGATGGAGGGAATTTCCTCACCAGGAGCTCCCTCTAGCAATAAAATGACAGGTCCAGACTAAATAGAAAAAATTAGTGATATAGCTGTAGATGGTACAGGAGTCAGGAAAACCTGAGTTCCAGTCTAGTTTCAGACAGTATCTGCGTGACCCTAAGCAAGTCACTTAAACTCCACCTCAGTTTCCTCATTTGTAAATTGGAGATAGTAATAGCACCCACCTCCCAAGTTTGTTAGGATCAAATGAAATAATTGTGAAGTGTTTTGTAAAGCTAAAAAAGCATTATCTAAATGCTAAGTACTTCTACTAACCACTATGCTGGAACAGCTGGGTTATGTTCCTTATTCTGTCACTAGCAACTAAAGACAATGACTTTTTGGGCCTCCATTATGTCATCTGTAAAATGATGGTGTTGGATCAGATGAGCATTTAACAAACTACAGCCTGTGAGCTAAGTGTAGCTGGCAGTCCGGTTTTGTCCAGCGTTGTGGTTTGGTTTTTTGTTTGTTTGCTTTGGGGGTGTGTGGGTGTGTTTCTGTGTGTGTCTGTGTGTAAAAAACCATTCTAAGTGTAGAGTCCACACCCACACCGAGTTTATTTACTCCACTAGATAATCTCTAAGGTTCTTTCTAACCCTGTGAGAAATTTTACAATTCTGTAGGTTCTCTCCTATAGCACTCCAGTGGTTCTGTGATCCCATTAATGTAGATGTTCCCTTTGTCTTTGGATGTAGCCTGTCCACAGTGGGATTTTACATCATAGTAAAATATTTTCTGGTACAAAGTGTGATATCTTTTCTGCTATAAGTTTAGTGATTATCTGAGAGTCTGTAATAGTTGTTCATTTCAGGGTCAGGTATCTGCCCCTTGAGACTCTGTACCTTATAACTCCAACTAAATATTGCCAAAACGCCAACACCTTCAACAAGGAAAGTCTGTCTATATTCCTGCTATACTTCATCAGATGACTTGTACTTAGTGGGGCAAGAGAAATGGAAAATTGAGTTATTAGAAAATTGGAGGAAAAGGAAAATTCTAGAGTCATTGTGTGTGTGTGTGTGTGTGTGTGTGTGTGTGTGTGTGTGTGTGTGTGTGTGTTACAATTTCCTCCCACTCCCTTTTATAAAAGCTGCCAATAACTTGCCATAATAAAGGAAACTAATTACTCGTAATATTTTATAGAATTGAAGGAGTAAACTTAGTGATTCTGGGGTATGTCATTTTGGAGCCAACAAAAATGTACTTAGTAGGACTCAACCTATACCTGTTACTTAAAGACCCACGTTACTGGCTATTTTTCTCTCTAATAAGGAATGTGAATTAAAACAAATCATAGTCATTTCAATAACCTCAGAGCATTTACAGCATAAGTAAGCAGCTCAGGTTTTCTCCTTTAAGGAGATAGAAAATGTTTTGATTTTTAATTCATCCATAAAAAAGGACAAAAAATATTAAGGCTTGAGGATGTATAGAACAAGATTCATTAGCCCTTCGATTCAGGAAGGACTTGAGTGATTTCCCTCAATAACTCTCCAGCTCCTCTGTCCTTTACCCTCTTTCTCCTTGTCTCCTTTCTGACTAACCCTAGGAATTGAAGCTAGGAATTAGGAGTAGAGGGGATCTCAGAATCCACCCCAGGTACTTCTACCTACCATGTATCAGCTAATAAATGAAATTTTTATAGAGACTTAGATATGAGAGAAATTGGAACTTTCTAGTAATGTCAAACTGTAATCCAAAAAATTGTAACATCAAACCTTATTAATTTTGTAGCATAAACTTTCAATGAAATACTTAGGACAGTCATACTACTTAATTATCTGTAAATTACCAGTGACAAGATCATTGGCAAGGCCCTTCAACCCTCAGAACCTGAGTGTCACCATCTATAAAATGGTGAAGATTGAATCGCACTTAAGATACACGTCCCTCATAGCACTGTTGGAAGGAAAATGCACTCTAAAAATCTCAGATAGCCATATAAATGTCACTTACTTTTCCTAAGGTTTTGTTTTTTTTTTTTTTTTTTTTTTTTTTTGGTAAGTCTCTTCAGATGTCTTCAACTGTATGTTGAGATTTTTTTTCCTTCTAGAAACACTTAAGTAAGTCTGGTAAATTTTAGTATTTTCTAAAAGCCTTGTAGTCCCCACAGTTAGTTTCAAAAGTAATTTACTTGCCCAGTTAGACCCACTAGAGTTTTTTTTCCTTTGGAAATCAGGAAATTTAGGTATACAATTGGTAATTGATCTGGCAAGTCTCACCTCCATGATTATTGCTAAAGTTGGGAGTATTACCTTTGACTCAAAGTTTTAACGTGCTTTTAAAAATTGATTTGTTGTAGGAGTATTTGATTATAAGGTGAAAAATTGGAGGACATTTCCTGTCTCCATGTTACTTTAGATGGAGACAATATTTCCCTGTTCTAAAAATAAATTTCTACTAGCAGAGACCCAAATTTAAGGTCTTTGAGATCTGGCTAAACCCTGGTGTTTATGTCTCCTGTGCAACCTTGGGCAAATCCCCATTTTCCTTGTGCTTCATTTTCTTCATATGTAAAATGGGGGCATTGGACTCCATGACCCTTTGGTGCCGTTTCCACCTTTTAAAATCTATACTCCATCTTCCCTTCATGCGTGACTAACCCTTCTGGTTTTTCTAGTTAGCTACATGTTGCTAGGTAATAAAGGAAAAGGTTTCTTTTTGGTACTTTGTTACCCTTCTCTTAAACCTCAAGGACATAATGGAAGTAGTCTGGTCTGGTGCACTCACTGCCATCTTCTTTTTTTTTGTTTGTTTGGCTAAACATCATTAAAATGTTTGTCATATAAATTGGATCTCAGAAATGATTTTTTAAAAAAGGCTTTCTAACTTCATACCAAGCTGGTTTTGTAGATATATTAAATATTTCATTTATAACTTAATGTTTGTTTAAAGTTGATTACCATCTGAAATGTATACTTTATAAATTAAAGAAATATAATGACTCCAAAGATTAAAATTGTTTTGAATTCTCTTACCGTAAAGCAACAAAAATTCATCCAAATACCTACCTAAAATCTGGTGCTTTTTATTCATGTCAAAGAAATATAAAAAGTAGCCCAGCATTTAAAATATAAATTAAAGGAGGCTTCTAAACTGAAATAAGGCAATTTTTTTGTTTTTTACAATATATACAAATAAATATGATATTTGAATGTTTTAATTCTTCATACTTTAGTTAACCATTATGATTTTTAAAAAGTTACTGAATTTTAAAGTATTCTGGATACATGGAACCATTTCTTTAACTCAGGTACCTCTAGCTATGAAATCTGGTTTTTTATTCATCATGAGTAGAATTTGGTCTGATAGAGGAATAAATTCTTTTTAATCATACAGAAGTTGAAGCTAAAATGGAAAATATCTGTCTTTCCCATTATTCTGGGTAGACTTAGGGTTATACAGGTTTTAAGGATTCAGCTTTTTTGTTTGTTTAAGGTTCTTTGCAGCCCACTTCAGAGATTACATGCTGTATTTATGTGGCTTATACTGGAATATTATTTAGTTAAATTCCAAATATATTAACCCGTGTTAAATTTGAAGGGTCAGTATTTGCTATTAAATTTTTGGTTAGATTTTATCTCACACTTTTAGCATAAGCAACAAAATACTGGAAAAGTATGGCTGTATAGACATAAGAAGTTAAATGAAACAAGGTAAGAATCCTTAGTGCACCCTTCCTTGCAAGTATTTCCCTTCTTTTTAATGTATGAATTGTAATATTTTCAACAGCTCCCCTGTAAGCAGCTTACAGATCCGTTATGATCAATCAGGCAACAGCAGTTTGGAAAACCTGCCCCCGGTAGCAGCCAGCATCGAGCAGCTCTTGGAGAGGCAGTGGAATGAAGGGCAGCAGTTTTTGCTAGAACAGGGCACCCCTAGTGACAGTAAGTATTCCTTCTCTTTTATCTGAATACTGCAGTGTCTGCAGCTATATATGCTAAAGAGTTTAATAAACCACATGTTATTTAGCCTTCTCCTAAATAAATTGTTATATTAAATATTGATCATTCACTTATTTTTGTTCTGTTCCATTCTTGTGTTTTAAATTGCATTGACTATCTTCGTTTTATTATTTTAAGAAGAAATAACCTGTCTTTTGGGGAAGTTTATGTAAGGCCTTGTTCTGAACATGGTCAGCATTTGTAGTATTATTCCAACTTCTGTTATTCATCAGGGCCCACAAGTTAACGATGCAGAAAATATTTAATTATTTCAGGTTGTTTTTAACTGAGAAGATAGAGTTGTATGCCTTAGATTTAAAGAAAAAAAAACAGAAGTTTCATGATTTTGGGGAGAATATAAACCTTCTTTGCTTTGTTTCATTGAAAAAGCTATCTTGCTTGGTGTTAGTGAGCCAAGTGGTATCTAGTTGGTGTTTTTATGAATGGTATCCTGACAAAAATGCTAATTGTGAGGAAATTCATGCCGGGATAATCCTTTAAACATGATAGCTGGAGGACAGGTTTAGCTTAGTCTTATTGCATCTCATTTGGGCACACTGAGGGTTCCTTTGTATTTTCTTGAAGAGGAGGGATAAAAGTTCAATCCTTGGGAAATGACCAGATGTGCCTGTACCAGTAGAGTCGTGTCTGGAATAGGGTTAGAGGTCACATTAAACAAATACAACTTTTTAATACATAGAAATGTAAAAGTGGCCATCACTGTGGCGCAACTACAGCACTCTCTGGGTTGCCATTTGAGAGATCCATGTTCTGGAATTGAGACAGAATTTGAGGTAATGGGCTGGGTTGAAGCTGATAGTACAGAGTAGGGTGCACTTCATCTCTGAAGGGTGGTGGTGCAATGCATACACAGTGCTCCCTGCTGGGTGATCCGGGGATCAGCCTTGGCAGCAGCTGGAAGATGAGACCCCCAGCCAGGTAGATAGTAATACAGATTAATTTAAAATAAATAAATAAATTGGTATACTGTGTTTGTGGTAGAGGATTTTGTTCATTGATAAGTACATTTTGTTTTTAAATATAGCCTTGATGAAAAATCATGTGCATATGAAAGCCAGTCTTTATATTTATTTCAACTCTTTTATCTTTCAACATATCTATTTTGATTGTGAATAATATGTAAAGCCTTTCAGGACTGGACTGGGCATGGTTCCCATTCTTTCAAAGGTATGTTTATATTCATAGAGATATGAATTGGACATCCGGAAATAAAATGCATTTTCCTTCACTTCAGCCTCAAATAATTTAGACAAAATGTACAACAGGATCCATTCATCTAGTTTTATTTGCCATTCTATGTTTTACATAGAACTAAAATTATTGACATCTATAATGCTTGACTTTTACAATAATTAATACACATGAAGTGGTGGAATATTTTTAGGTTTTCAAATAATGAAAGAAAATACGCTTCTAAAAGTCTTCTCTCAGAATATACCCTGACACAGTAATTCCGCAGAAGGGAAGGTGATCAAAGATATTCTTAGTAGCACTATTTATAATATTGAAGAATTGGAATCAACCCAAATGCCCAACAGTAGAGGAATGGATAAGCAAACCATGTGATGTTAGCATGATAGACTGTTCTCTGTCTATGAGAAATGACAAGCATCCATCCATGCAGAGAATTTGTATGGAAACTCTAACGTGAAAAGAACAGAGTACAAAATACTGTGGCCACAGTAATGAGTTTGTGCATGTTGGCAAGAACCCGGTGCAAAACTTGGGCATGATGTAAATAGCTTCAGGGTGCTCATGTAGATTTTTTTTTTCTTGTAAAGTGGCTTAAACTTCTAAAAGTCACCCAGCCCATGAATCATTTGATTACTAGTTCTAGGAATGCTGAAGTCCCTACACCAACTTCAAGTTGAAAATCGAAGACTGGAGGAACAGATCAAAAACCTGACTGCGAAAAAGGAACGTCTTCAGTTGCTGAATGCTCAGCTCTCTGTCCCTTTTCCCAACTTGACCACCAATCCTAGCCCATCTCATCAAATCCATGCATTTCCAGCACAAACTGGTAAGTAGGAAAAAAAAGTTTGTGTGTATGTAAAGAATGTTGACTATAATATCAAAATTTTCTCCTCCTTACTATCTGGGAACTGGGATGTGGATATGTATGCACACATCTGCATACTGAGAGAGAGAGAGTAGGAGAAAAAATCAGAGGCCCAGAGAAGAGCTGGTTGCCAACTGGTCTCAGACCTAGAAGATCTCAAGTCCAGTCCTGCCTCTATCCCTGTAGGGCTCAGATCCTTCCAACAGGGTTAGACTCAAATTAGATGATCAGATCCCTGTAGGTTACATAGTGACTTAGAAAAACTACAAATTAACACTTTGTTGAATTGTATTTTTATCTATTTCATTAAACTCTTCCCAATTCCTTGGGCTTGGGGCTGTGGGAGCTTGACACCTGTGACTGCAAGTTGCCTGCTTTGGTGGAGGGACTGTTCTTGTTGGGGAGTGTCCCATGTCAGTGAACTCACAGGTCCAGCCCTTTTCCCTTACGTTACGCTTACACATCTATTCACTATAGCAAGTAATTTTAACATAATTTTTTTTTCTTGTTCAACTTGGTGGTTGTTGATCATTTAGATTTATCATGAGAGCTTTTACTTTAGTTGTATATTTATCAGGTCATCAGTCTCACAAGGTATTTGGAATTGCCATTTTGTTGGTAGTTCAACAAGAAAATCTGGTTATGTTATTTTTCTTTTATTAGCTCCGACCACAGATTCCTTAAACAGCAGTAAGAGTCCCCATCTAGGAAACAGCTTTTTACCTGACAGTTCTCTTCCTGCACTAAATCAGGTAATCTTGGCATGTTTGTTTCTGCTACGTATCACCTCTAACCTTTTATACTAAACTCCTCCAAAAAATCTTTGACCAGCTCTGCTCTGCCAAACTCTTTGCATTCAGCTTTCTGTTTTCCTGCATTAGGACTTAACCTCCAGTGGACAAAGCACCAGCAGTTCCTCGGCCCTCTCCACTCCTCCTCCTGCTGGGCAGAGTCCGGCTCAACAAGGCTCAGGAGTGGCTGGAGTTCAGCAGGTCAATGGGGTGTCTGTGGGGGCGCTCACTGGTGGCATGCAGACTGTAACATCCACCATTCCTGCAGTGGGGGGAATACTTGGAGCTCTGCCAGGTAACCAACTGGCAATCAATGGAATCGTAGGAGCTTTAAATGGCGTGATTCAGACCCCTGTCACAATATCACAGAATCCTACTTCCCTTACCCACACGACTGTGCCACCTAATGCAGCCCATCCACTGCCCACAGCGCTGAACAGCAGGTAAGAAGTCAACAGAAACTGTCAGGGCTTCTTTGTGCAGTGATCTTTAACATGTCCCAGTCTCCGAGAGAAAGATCTTCACTTGCCTTGCCCCATCCCATGATTTTTTTTCCTTTAATATGTTTTTTAAAAATGAATTCTTTGTGCTTGAGGTGTATACAGCATTTTCAAAACAAATTAATCCAGATGTTTAAATGAAATTAGTGAATAACAGAACAGTGTTTCTGTTTGTAGAGATCATGTTATTCAGAAGAAAAACACAGATTGGATTTTGTTGTCAATGCTAGCATGGAAAATTTTAGTTCCCTAGGTCTTGGTTTAAATTATTTTTTTGGTCTGTGATACATATTTTTAAAAACATTCTTCCCCAACATCATTATCTGTATTTTCATGTCATTTGGTGAAATTCTGGAGAGAGGTAATATCTTGATGGAATTCGTTATTCCTTGAGTTGTTTGTCTTTTAAAAAGAAAATTGAGTATGTATTTGATTATCTTTTAAAAATTAAAATGTAAAATTTAAATTTTAGAATACAAGTCATGCATATTATGAATATCAAGGGAATGGCTTGTTAACTTAGTTGTTACATAATTCCCTTATGTTGAATATTATTTGTAATAAGTGGGCAAATAGGCCTCAGAAATACTTTTATAAACAAGGTTTTGGGAATAGCGTATCCTTAGCAAACTTTAAAAAAAATTGCAGTTTGGTTGGTTTTTGGTTTTTTTGTTTTTAATTTTCCACTCTTCTCCCTTCTTTGAAAGCTTAAGTTACTGAATGCTATTTGCATTTGGTTTTCTTTGTTTAAAAAATGCAGTTAATATGTTAGTGAATTTTTAAACAAATTGTCCTTGAGTAACTTTAGAGTATTTGTGTTAAAATATTGACTGTGAGTTTGTAAAATTCTATAGAATAAGCCAGCCCTTACTTTTTTAATTCAGAGGAATAGAGATGGGGACGGGTGTGGAGGTGATTGAACGAGATTTTGTACGTGTTGACTTGAGAGTAATTGAAGAGATCAGTTCCTGCTCCCCTCCCACTGCCCTCTTTTTGGCTTTGTCTCTGCATTAGAATTTCAAATGAAAAGACTCTAATTCTAAAAAATGAACACAAGTTATATGGCGGAAAGTCAGCATTTCAGTCATTACTTTTCAGTGCCTCTGGACTCAGCTTATTGTCTGATCAGCAAAGGCAGCTACTTCTACATCAGCAGCAATTTCAGCAGTTGTTGAATTCTCAGCAGCTCACATCTGTAAGTCCTTCATTTCTTGTCGTGAATTTTTTTGGATACTTAAAGGGCAACAAATATTTGTAGTGCATCAGATTTTTTGGATGACTGATATAAGAAATATGCCAGTTAAAAGCCTTGCCCTGCCTTGATGTATTTGAAAAGTCAGTTTACAAACAAGCAAGAGTTAAAATAAACAGTGCGGTTCGGTTTGGTTTTTCTTCTCTGTGTTTAGCCTCAATAAGCTTCAGTATGTGAATACTTTCCCCTGACACCCAGCAAAATTCTGGGATACCTGGAGTAGATTTTTATTGTGTATTAAAACATCAAGCAACTAGAAAGTTGATGGGATGCTCTGCTTAATTTAGTTCTCTTTTTAGCTTAGGACTAACCAAAAAATAAAATTTATTTTTTTTTGTTTCAAGTCCTAGGTGTTAAAACTTTTCTGAAGTGTGAAAAGTATTCTTTTTCTGCCTTTGTAATTAGAGAATGCTCAGAATGATTTCTATGTCGTATAAATAGCAAAGGATTTCTTTGATTTAGGATATTGTAGGCCACTGTGGTTATCAGCCTGAATATTGGCTCTCATTGTATAGTAAATATAGATGATACACTTGTCCCATAGTTTATTTTGAAAGTTGTACTTTGGCCAGGAGTGAGGGAGAGAAGGGTTGAGGGTCTTATGTTCTTGGCTCTTATATGCTTTCTCTTGAAGTAATATACAATAAACTGGTTAATTGAGCATTCCATTTAATCAAGAGTTACTGTAATTAGTAGATATTACATTTCCAACCCACACTGAATTACCTTGTTAACTTTTCTGCTGCAAAGTAAGTGCTTGGTAAACATTGTTGAGTGTAAAGTGACTCCTAGGGCTAGAACTGAAAAGCATTTAAATCCTATTCCTTGTTAAGCCAAGACTTTAGGGACATATCATTCCTGTTGTCATTGCAGACGTCTTAGACGTAATTGGCTGCTTCTTTGATTGTGGGAAAATTTTTGCTATAGAGAATTTTCATATGGCCAAATCAAGAAAACAATTAACTCTTGGGTACTATTGGAATTGTAAATACATATCTAGTAAAGTATGTTTTTTTAATTAGTAAGTTTTCTATGAATTCACTTTGTTAGGGAAAAGGGTTTTTTTGAGAGTATGATTTTTTTTCCCATCAGATAGGTAGGATATTCAGATAGGTATTCCTTCCCTGTGAATTTGAAAATAACAGATTTATAAATATCTAAGATTAGACTTCAGGTATGCTATCAGTTAAAGAGGGAAGTATGTGCTGAAGGCCTAATCTAATATGATTGATTAGGAACTCATCTCAATCCCTCTTCCTATTTTTCCTCTGTTCCCTTTCCTCTGTCTTTCCTTAGGAACAACATCAGGCCCTTCTTTATCAATTAGTACAGCAGCAGCACCACCAGCAGCACCACCACCAGCCTGAACTGCAGCAACTCCAGCTCCCAGGCCCATCGCAGATACCCATAAATAATCTTTTGGCAGGCACCCAGGCACCCCCACTTCATCCATCAACCACCAACCCATTTCTCACAATTCATGGGGATAATACAAATCAGAAAGTAACAGTAAGTAGACTTTATTATGCTGCATGTATTACAAAGGTATTGGTAAAATTATTAGATCTAGTTATGATTAAATTTGGAGCTAAAAGGGATAACTTAGAAAGTATCTGGTTCAAGTGCTCACTTTACAGATGGGTCATCTGGGGCCCCCTGAGGAAGCAGAGTCAGCTGCCAGAGGTTACACCAGGAGGACCCCAGTACTCATATCCAAATTGAGCACTTTTCCCCACTGACTTTGATATAGCTAACCTCTGTTTTTAGTTGTGTAAAAAGTTCCCTTGATAATTATTTTTTAAACTAGTTGTCTTGGCAATTGAGGAAAAACAAAGTAACTAAGCCAACTTAATATGCACTTTCTAATTATATCAGCATCTATTTGCATGTAGATTTAGAGAATATTTCTTTTTTTAAAAAAAATGGAAAAAAATATATTTAACAGGTTGTTTGGTATGGCCACTTAGCTGTTTCCAAAAAAAAAAAAATGCAATTGGGTCTGTTACTTGAATAATTTAAAACTTTCTGCTTTAAAATAAAGGAGGATAACTTATACTAGAATGAATTCTTGAGTTCTCTTTTAATTTGCTAACTCCTCCTCCTAGAAAAATAAAAAAAAATCCAAATCACATGCTAGAATAAACTTAATTTCTTTACCTCTTGTTTTTCTCATTTAAAATTTTTATGCAAGTTCTAGTCTAAAAAGACCTGATTGAGGTAAAACTCAAGGTTGAGAAGGTGTAAAGAAAAGATGGTGATGGCAAACAGACTAGTAGAGTTTTCGTGTCACAAAACAACATTTCACCTGCACTTAATCACACATGAATTAAGTGTGATTTACCCTTACACTTTTACCCTTACCTGGAGGGTAAAATGCCAAGCCCAGTGTCAGATGATAGCAGACTTGGGGCCAGGCATGCTGGGAGTGGAGAGGGCTCCCAGGGGGAGACTGAGCAAGGTTAGGGGCTTGTTTTTAGACCAGGCATTTCCCTTGGCCTTGTCTATTCTGTACTTTCTGACTAAAAATTGTACATTTGACTTTTGTTGGAAGGAAGGGGTTCATTCAGTACGTTTAACTAAAGTATCCATAGTCAATGTCAGGTTCATAATTCAGTGTCTGATTGGCCAAGGTTAAAGGTTTTAATTGCCCCACGATTTTTAAGAACAATCCCTGTCTTAATTTTGCAATAACGGTCATTCTTGTGGACTGAGTAACAGCTCTACTATTTGCTGATTCTTTGAATTTCAGTAGTTCTATATTGATTTTTGAATAGTTTTGTGTCTTCCTTCCCAGTTCTTCAAACACAAGTTGTTGCCAGACTGATGAGGTGAAGTTACAAGTCAACTAACATTGGATTATACAGCAATATAAATGTATCTTTTGGTTAACAGAGACCAGGAATGGAGAAGAAATGAAGCCTTGATGAGGATATGGGTGACATTATTACATTTAGGCAGCTTTGGAGAAGTACAGATGGGAGAGGAAGAAGGCCCAGAGCCTAGACTAACTGGAGATACTTAATTAGCGTAACCATAGACAATAGTTCTCTTTGATGCCTTGTAAATAGCATCCCTGGAAAAATAAGAGGAGTTCAGTATTGTTAGTATGCTGCTCAATTTTGCTTTTATATATAAAGTTTAGAGAATCCCCACCTCTGGAGACCATTGGCTCTCCAGAAAAGAACTGTCTCCCTTATTTTAAACCATATTTTATGTTACTGTGGCACTCACTGATCATGACTTAGGATGTTCTGTTTGCCCAAAATTGATTTGCCAACTTTGATTTTAAAATATTTTGAATTTTAATTGCAGAGACTTAATGATAAAACTGGGCCTGTTGCACAAGAGAAAAGTTGAGCCATAGAAACATTTTGGAAACTCGTTGTCCTGCTGTTTTAGCACTTCTTGTGGCTGCTATTGCAGGCCTCCTTTCTGCAACTCGGAAGAATGCAACAAGGAGCTAACTGCACAGCAGAGGACGTTCTCCAACGCTTTGATTTACTTCCTTGTTGCTTTGTTGCACTGAAACGGAACCCTCCTCCCTCCTTCCCCAAGATTTCATGAACTTTGAAGGAAAGTTTGGCAACTCATTATTTTTGTTAATGCAACAACATACATGTAATGAGTGCATCGACCATAAAGAAAACATATATTGTTGGCGCACTATTTTTCGTTACCAATTGGACTTATGAATAGCAAAACTGAAGACTCATTCCAATGACAAATTACTTGATTTTTTAATACGTAAATAGAAAAGAAAAAAGAAACAGCCAAACCATGATCTTTTGCTATGGCTAGATGCGCCTGATCGCAGGTCACGAGGGACTGTCCAGAATATTCCCTTGTACTGGAATTTTATTCTTTTGGAAATTGCTTGAAATAAATGGGTCATCCATCAGCTGGGACTTGGGCAATCTTTTTGTTAGGGAGATTTCCTTTGTAATGGGACTTGATCTGTATTGTTAATCAAGTTATGATGGTAACGTCTACTGCTACATGCTTTTACCTTAAAGTCGGTACTGACTTTTGTAACACAAAGCTATTAACCTTAAGCAAGTTTGAGGCTGCTGGGTGAACTAGATCAATTCATATCGAAAGAATCCTTTCCATAAGAGAAGGCCACTCTGGAAAGGGCTGGTAATGTTTGGCCTAGACCAAGTGCCTGAAAGTACCCTCCATTGTGTTGAAATGGCTCTAGACAGCTGAGCTTGCACTGTGGGCAGTCCTCGTAAGCAGTGGGAGTTTGGGACATTGTACCAGCAGCCTTTCCTCTGGTTCTGCCTTTATTAAAACTTTCTATGCCACTGTAGATAGCTCAGGCAAAACTATTACCTGGGTATTTTTCCACTAATGAATCACCACAAAAGAAAGTGGATGTGTAAAAAAGATCTGTTTTATTTAACTGCCTCCCATTACTGCCAGTGATTGAAACACCATAGTGTTTAAAACAGGTAAAACTTGTATTACGACACTTCCACTGAGGGTAGCTAAGCTCCTGGTGTGACAGTAAGGCAGAGTAGAAATTAAACAATTGGGGCAATAACCACTGATCTGTACTTAAATGTGTGAATTATTAGTGGAAAAGACCCAGCTGTAATTAGACCTCCACTGTGTACTTAGCTGGAAGAACATGTTAATTCTGCAATATGTCTCTTGGTTAAACATTGCACAGTTCTTACCTCATTTCTGTAAATAAGGTTTTGTGACTCTGTTTTGTATTGTGAAAAATTAATAAGAAAACATGGATATTTTGATTTGTAATATTTCTAATTGGTAGATTTAATTGAAAAAGTAAAAATTAATTTATTTTTATATGTTCAGGGGGATTTTAAAGAAATTGTCAAATCATTTTTGTAGATACTTTACAAAAGTAAATCAGTGTGGTTTATTTTACTTAGCCCACTGGTTGCTATTCTGTAACAATTTGTATAAATGGTAAAATTTGAATGTGCTGTTATTTTACCTAGATGTAAAATTCCAATGTATTAAAAGAAATGTACAAAGTTTTTTGTTAATAAAATTTAATAATGTTTATAGCCCTGTGAATAAGATGGAGGTTGGAAGACCTGCATTTGTCACTTAAGCATTGCTTGTGTTATTTTGTGTACTTTGTCATTACAATGATTTAAGCATCTCAACCTTCTTCCTCCCCTCAAAAGTAATTAATTTGGTCTTATTTGGGTTTGCTCAAAAGACAGTGATGCAAATAGTGTCACTTAATTGATGGTAGCATTAATTCTTGTTAAAAAAAAAAAAGAATTCCCTTTGTTTTTACAGTTAGCTGTATGTATTACCCAACAAAGAGAGTAATTAAAATGACCAAAGAGAATATGAGAACAGAAAGCGAAGGGTTTTAGATAATAATTCAGTGAGCCGTACAAGCAACCCCTTAATAACTAGAAATCGACTGAGGGGAGTTGTCCCCCTGCTACTGGGAAGTGAGTTTCAAGCTGTCCCTTAGCAAAGCTATCACCATCTCAGTGTAAAAAACTAAAACAAAATGTTGCCAGTATCTGGAGGCTGTCCCTGCTTGTTCCCTTCCGTCTTACTTGTTTCTGTCCCAAGTCTAAGTTGTACTGCTCTTCTAGACCCTTTATTCCCCACCCCAAATACTTCTAGTGTTTACCTCACTTAGCTTTTCATGTTTTGTTGTGGTTATACAGTTGAGTCTGTATGAAGTTGGCTTTGAGGCCAATAGACAGCTTATTTTGGGCTTTCTTGTAGTCTTTGTGAATGAATGAATGAATGAATGAGCACTTCCATACTTTTTATGTGAAGACACTCTGCTAAGCAAAAGGAATACAGATCGAAGTGCGTTGACTAGAGAGGAAAAAGGTCAAGAGGGGAGAATGTGACTGGGAAGAAGCTAGAGGGCAGCATGGCGGCTAGGGGCTGGACAAGAGGGAGTGAGAGCTCACCTAGTAGAGGCCATGGCTCTGAGTTTAGAGTTCAGAGTTGGGTGAGAGGAGGAGAGCCCCCGAGTGTAGGCAGCACTGTTTAGAAATGGCCTCAATGGGAAAGCCTAATCAGAGATACTAAGATACTGCCCCTGTGCATATCTTACTGATGTCATACTCTGTGCAGATCCTCCAAAGTGTTCATTTTACTGGATGATACCTTATTAACCGAAAGCATGAGTGAAAGCGCATCCCGGATGTGAAAAACTGAGTTTAAGGGTACTAGTAGTGCAGGAGGCTGAAGATTGTGAGATTAATATTATCTATGCATTTATTTATATTAAGAACACAGAACTAAGGATGAATATAAACCAAAGAAAAGAAAGCGAGTAGTTATGGAGTCATAGGGTTGTAAGTTGAATTGTAAGAGACTTTAGCACTCATTTAGTCCGACCAAATTTTACAGATGAGGAAACTGAGATCCCAGAGTCATCACACCGGAAGTGAAAGCAGAAGCCTCTGATTCCACATCTATATGACTTCCTTTACCAACCACAGGAGAAACATAGTTAAGAAAGGAAAGACGATAGGCTAGAAACTGAAAGAAGCAAAGAACTTATCCACGGTTCATTTCAATTTTTTAAGTAGATCGTTTGCTTTTGTTTTTTCTGAAAGTAACTAAACACTTAACATCTCTTAGATAAATAACAACAACTACATGGTTTGCACCTGAGCTTAAATTACAGGCTACTAAAAGAAATCCTTGTCAGAATGACTGCCAGGAATGTTTCTTTGTTTGCCTTGGCACTTTGGGTCAGTGCAGGAAGGCAAGGAACCATTTGTTAGAATCAGGAGCATACAGAGGCTTGTCACAGTTTTTCTAAACCAAAGGTGATATTTTGACATTATCTAACCTGCTGCCCAACAGTAGCTTCTTAGAACAAAGCATTTTAGCCCCACCTTCCAAATTCTAGATTGACAGTGCTACTGGGGAGTGGTATTTGGTCCTCAAGTCACAGTTAAGACTAGGAGTTGGAGACAGTGTAACTTTAGGCATAACCATATCAAACTGTGGCTAACTCACAGGCTTCTGTCATCAGACACTCAGCCACGGCATTAATTGGTGGCACGATTATTCCATAGGCTCACATTTGGAATCTGGAGAATAGGAATACTTAGGGAATTGAGAAACAGATTAATAGAGGAGAGAGGAGTAATTTAAAGGAATGATGGTTCATGAAAGAAAACGTGTTAGACATATTAAACAGTGTAATTCTTTCTGAGTTATATCTTCCATGTTGAGAATTTGTTCCGCTTGGCGTGTTTGTAACAGGGTTATGTTTAGTGATGACCCCAAAGTTTAGAACAAGGGACTTCCTCTAGGAAGTGCAGAGGGGGAGGCATCCCTTAATAACCTTGGAAAGCCTCACAGAGTCAAGAAGAGTGTAATTTTAGAGCTAGGAAAAGCCTTAGAGCTCATCTTATTCAACACCGTCTTATGTCTGTTAGGGAAACCGAGGCCCAGAGAGACTGGCCAGCTCAAAGTCACACGAGTAAGTGTTACAAGTTAGCAGTCAGGATCCAAAACCTTTGTCCTCTGACTCGAAATTCAGTGCACTTTCCCCTGTGCCGCTCTGAATCTCATCATCTAGTTCCACAATTACTAGATAAAAATTCATTTTTGGTATGTATTGCTTCTAAACTTCTCCACTGCATTTTGCTTGAAGGTGTAAGTTTTTGTAGTCACTTCCCAAAATGTGGAAGGAGATCAAGAACTCCACAGTCTCGAAAGCATTGGAGAGACTTAATATAGTTGAGAATTTATTCACAGCAGTTAAAGAGGTAGATGCCTACTTCCTACATCAGTTGTCCAGGGACACCACATGGTAGTTCCAGGCTGTGGGTTTTAATACATGGTAAACTGCTTTTCCTACAGTATCAGTTCAGTTTTGATAAATTTGCAATAGAGAACCCCAGACCAGTGCTTAGAAAAGTTTCTGGTCTCAAGAGAATTGTACTCTAAGAAAGTTGTGCTGAACCATAAACCCCATGTCCTGCTGACGACATTTTGTGGGAATGTCTCTGAATTCACACCAGCTAGGTCCCATCCCTCAGCCACCCTTAGATTTCTACCTTTCAGGTAACTTCTGTCATCTCTGTTTTCAGAATCTGTTCTTCAGGTCAGCGCAGGGGTGGGTTGCCTTCTCTCAGAAACCTTTTCCATTCTCCCTAGTTAACATTCTTCAAATTACCTCTTTAAAAACATTTTAGTTTCCATATTTCTCATTCAACAAAAATACAGATTGTTTTGTTCTCTCCTATCTTCCTCTTCCCACTGTTGAGAAAAACAGCTCCTATTGCAAACATATATGGTCAGCAAAACAAATCCTTTTCCTGGACACGCCAGAGGGAAGCCTTGATGTGCTGCTGGTCTCACTCGGCTGTCAGGACTTGGGTGGCATGTTTCATCACGAATTCTCCAGAATTGTGGGTCATTGTGTTGCTCAGAGTTCTAAAGTCTTTCAAAGTTGTTTGTCTTTACAGTGATCCTGTTCCACAAATGGTTCTTCTGGTTCTTCTCACTTCATTCTGCATGAGTTCATATAAATCTTCTCAGTTTTCTCTGAAACCAGCTCTGTTATTTCTTATAGCATAATTATACTCCATCACAGGCAATATCACAACTTATTCATCCATCTCCCAACTGATGGACTGAGGACCCTCTCAGTTTCCAGTTCTTTTGTACTGCATAGGGGGGGTGTGTGTGCGTGTGTGCGTGCGCGCACGCTTGTCTGTCTTGTCTTTAGGGCATTTCTGAGTTACAAAGTATTCACAGTTTAATAACTTTTTGGGTTATGGTTCCAAATTGCTTTCCAGAATGAGTAGACTACCACACAGTCCCAACTGTGCATTAATGTACCTGTTTTCTCACAACCCTTCCAGTCTGTCTTTTTGTTGTTAACTTTGCTAATATGATAGGAGTGAGTTGGAACCTCAGAGTTGTTTTAATTGGCATTTCTCTAAGTGATAGTGATTTACAACAGCTTTTGTATGATTTGATAACTTGGATTTCTTCCTCTGAGAAAACGCCTGTTCATATCCTTTGACCATTTATCAATTATAGTTTTTATTCTTATAAATTATATAATCAATTCCATATATACATATATTTTGTATATGTGAAATATAGAGAATGAGATCTTTATCAAAGATTTTTTTTTCCCCGTCTACTTGTTTCTCTCCTAATTTTAGGTGCGTTTTGTTTGTACAAAACTTTTAATGTAATCAAAATTGTTCACTTTACCTCCTGGGATCCTCTCTATCTCATTTGGTCATGAACTCTTCTTCTGACAGATTAATTTCCTTGCTTCTCTGCCTTGTTTGTAATGTCACCCTTTTGTGTCAATATGTCATGTATCCATTTGGAGTTTATTTTGGTATATGGTATAAGAGGTTGGTCTGTACCTAATTTCTGCCAGACTGCTTTCCAGTTTACCCAACAGTTTTTGTCAAATCCTGAGTTCTCATCCCAATAAAATTCCTTTATTATACTTAATCCGTGTATATCTGCATACTTATCTATATTCCTCCAATATTCAGTCTAATCCAGTGAAAGACAGTCCTAGGCATTAGATATAAAAAAAAATAAAATGCCTTCAGGGGGATTGTATTTGACTGGCAAATAGAACACATGGGCCATTAGGCACACAGGGTCAATTCCAGTGCTTAGTACAGTGCTAGGTACAGAGTAAGTATTTAATAATTGCTTATTGATTAACAAGGAAAGGGAATTGGGAAAGACTTTACAAAGAAAATAGCAAAGGAGCTGAGCTTTGAAGGAAACTAGGGAATCTCAGAGGTGGAAGTGAGAAAAGAGTACATTCCAAACCTGGGAGGGGAAAATCTGTGCCAAAGTGCAGAGGTGGGAGATGTCTAGTTCAAGGAACAACAGGTAAACCCAAAAACCTCCTCTGGAGCCAGATTGTGAGGGGCTGAAAATGCCAGGTTGGGGAATTTTTGTTTTATTCTATATCAAGAGGTTGGTGAACTTTGTTTTATTGAATATCTTCCTATTTCAATAGAATTGTTTTCATTTGTAATTCCGTGTGTGGTGTGTGTGTATAAATATATGTGTATGTGTGCGTATCAACATTCTGAGAAGGAATTTATGGACTTTATCAGACACAAAAAAGGCTAAGAACCTTGTCCTAGAGGATAATAGTGAGTCACTGAGCTCCTGAACACAGGAGGAACGTTGAGATGGCTGGCAGCGCTGTGAAAGGATGGCTTGGAGCAGGGATGGACTGGGAGTTCAATTGTGAAACTTGAAATAGTCCAGGTGAGAAGTGGTGACCATGTGAGTGAAGACAAAGGATGCATAACAAAAACTAGTCTGGGAAGTGAATAGCTAATTCAGAAGAACAGGGTTGGTGTTAGAGGGCCACACCTAAAACAAATGGCAAGTTGTCAATTAGGAACAGAACTTAGATGAATCAAACAAAGCATCAATCAACATCTATTAAGAGCTTATTGAGCTGGGGACCCGGTGCAATGACAAAAACATGAAACACTTTGCCCTTGAGGAGTTTACAGTTTTGATTACAGGAGGGATGTGAATACATAAAACAATAAAAATATTTTGGGGGTAAGGGCTTTTGGGGAACTATTAGCAGCTAGTGGAATCCAGAAAGGCTTCATGACAAATGTCCCAATTTAAAAAAGGAAATTTAGAAAATCAACGAGCTTGACTTTGATTCCTGGTGAAATTCTGGGCTGGGAAACTAAAGCAACCATTAATAGACATCTAGGTAAGCATCTAGCCTGACTTCATAACTCAGAGATCGCGTCAAGACTAGCCATATTTTCTTTCAGGTGAGTTTACCTGACTGATAGCCATGTGTATATGTGTGAGTGGGGAGGAGGGAGCATACTTTAAGTATGATTCACCTAAATCTTAGCAAAAATTTGAAAAAACATTTCATTCTCTTTTCGTGGGAAAAAATGGAAAGATATTTAATTGTACAATTAGATGGATTTGAAGAGTAGAATAGCCAGACTGAAAAGTTGTGAAGAGTTCCATGGCAGCTTGGAAGGAGTTTTCCAGTGGAAGCCCTAGGACTTGGATGAAGACAGATGGCATCTTTCTCCAGTTTGAAGATAACACAAACCTGGGAGGAAGAGCTAATACAGATTCAGCACCCCAAACAATCTTGACATGCTGTAACAAAATCTTATCCTTGGGTTTTTAAAAATTTACACGTGATTAGACTACATGTGCATAATTAGACTACAATTTGAGACAGATCTGGGAGTCTTGATGGGTTGCAAGCTCAGTACGATTCAACAGTGTGATTCAGCAGCCAAAAACAGCTAACGGTATTTCGGGCTTCTTCTAAGAGAAGATTTTTTTTAAGTGTGGGAGAGACAAAATGGCTCCTGAAGTCCTTTCCAACTCTGAAATCCTGTGAATGATGGCGGGGTGTGTTGGTTCCCATGACAGAAACGCATCTGATGCCTGGGAGTTTGGTTAGAGATGTTGGGGAGGCATCATGGAACAAGTAGGATTTGGACTTGAAGGATAGGTGAGATTTTACCAATTGGATAACAGTAAAGTGAGACATTCAGTTCTGAGAAAGCAGCATTAACAAAGATGGGAGCAAATTCTATCGTAGAGAGTGGGGGGGGGGGGCGGGGAAGGCAGTGAGGAGACATCTGACTTCTAGAAAGTAGTGGGCCATAAATTGGGAAGGTAGATTGAGTCTGGATCATGGGAATCAACGCAGAAAAAATGTAAATGTTCTGGAATAGGTAATGGCAGAGCCATTGTAGATCTCTGAGCAATGGTAGTGACATGAAAGCAATGTACAAGTCATATCGGAAGGAGGAAAGACCACTGACGGGGAAACCACTTAGAAGACTACCAATCATCTCACTGTGAGGGGATTCTAGACTCAACCATGGCGGTGGAACAAGGAGAGTTCTGAAGAAAATTTGACAAGACAAGGAATGAAAGAGTGGGTCAAAAAAAAAGTTTTAGCCTGAGCAACTGAGATAATGTAGGTGCTTTTTACAGTAATAATGAAACTGGGGCCTGAAGCTAGTTGGAACGAGATGACACATTAGGTTTTTGAAATCACATTCGAGGGAGTGATGCATTATTCAAAACAGTCCCAAACTGTTGTTCTGATAGTGACTTGTTCTATGGTTGGAACACTAGGTGTAAGAATTAAGAGTACAGAGATTGAGATTGTGAAGAAAACGAGGAGGATGTTCATGTGTTCCTGTGTCATGCATTTCTCAGCAAATGATGTAGCACGTTTTGGGCTGTCCAATTGTTTTCTTTTTTAAAAAAATCCTGTCGTGGAGGATACTTTAATAATCCAGTGGATATACCCTCCATTGTGGTGCAGAGGACAACCCAGCTGTACCTCCTCATGCTATACAGTTCTCACATCCTGGTAGGATATACATTTTTAACAGTTTAGCTGATCTTGTTTGCAGGGGAGTTTTGTTTTTTTAAACTCTATGATGGCTTTTGTAGTATAGGCTCTCCCTCCCACAACATTTCACACAACCAGTTCATCTTTCCTTTCACAACAACAAAAAAACCTGCTTAAGCAAAACCAATCACCATGATGACTGCATCTGATGCCCTGTGTGGCGTCTCTTATAACCATTGTCCATTCTGTATCCCTCCTGAGGAATGGAGAGAGCTGTGTTTTCTCATCTCTTTTTTTGGAGCCCAGGTTGGCATGAGATTCATTCTAGGTAGCCACTGAAATCATAGAGATCTCTATTGGGGAAAGCACTGGACTTGGAGTGAGAAGAAATGGTTCCGTTCTCAGCTCTGACACTTCCCCAGCTGTGTGACTTCCAATTCGCAGTTTCCTTCTGTATGAAACGGGGGTGAGCATGTTTGCACCAACTACCTCACGGCTGCTGGGAGGGAAACGTTTTGTCTGAAAGGGAAGCATGAAAGCTATCATGTGAATTGTACAGCTCTTTAAAATGAAAATGGAAAATAGGACTGACCCATATATGCTGGTTGATTTCCTTGGAAGAAGGTAATTTCAAAATCGGCCGTTTTCCTTAATGCTCACAGCATCCTAGGGAGGCAAGGCCACTGCACTTACTGAGTGCCTGTGACCACTTCTCTTTGTGATTATTTGCTATAATCTTATCCTTGTGCAATGAGACTTTTTGGGGGGTGGGAGGTGGGGAGGTGGAGGATGCATAATAAAATAGCCCAAAGAAGTTAACCTCTTATCATTTGGAAATAAACCCACAACATTTTCATTTGGTACAATCTCCTAAAGCTTAGAACTTAATGAAAAAAATCCAACTATTTTTCTGATTGGGTTTATTTTATTTTTTCATACTCTGATGAATGCATCTGGTGTTTTTCATCTGGCTCCCTTAAGAAGCAGACGGAGCAATTAGGAGATTTCACATTTTTGGCACCAATACCATTCATGTTACAACAGTGTTTCTCACTCTCCTCATCTCCTCCCTAGAGCAAGTACAGACAGGTGTTTCCGGCAGCTGAATGTCCACGTAGAATTCTTTGAACAAAATAAGGTGTGCGTGCCTTACCCTCCCCCAAACTTTTGACCTAGCATTTCAGTTACAGGGTATTTTTAGCCTTTTTGGGTCAAATGGTACCTCTTTTCTTTCTGCTCTTTTTTCGTCTCTTACTTTTCTCTGTTCTGGGAGCCTTTACCTTCTCCTATGTATCTCCCTAAGGAAGCTCTTCTCCAAACCAAGCCATCTCTGCTCTGCTTGGCAGCCATGATGCCCTGCATCCAGGTTGCTCTGAGCCAGCATTAAGACTTGCTAGTCCCTGGTTGTCCTAGAGCCCCTGGTTGTAACACACTTAAACCCATTAGGTAGTTGTATCTATTGGTTTTGGGAGCCAGGTGAAGCCTTACCTCCCTCTGCTTGGAGCTGAAAGACTAGAGATTGTATGGCAACTTCATACACTCTCAGGACAGTTTTGGGTTTCATTCTAATTTAAGACTTGGATGTTTACATTGGAGAAGATATAAATGCTCTTCTGGTGGGATGGATGAACCTCTAAGCATCTGAACCGCTCCTTCTGTCTTTTCTTGGCTAATGATTTCTGATGTTTGGTTGGCTCTGGCTTCATAAAGTACCCTTTCTCCTCTCCCTCTTGTGATTCTTTAACAGTGTCTTAGATTCTAAGGTGTCTGTTTTGTTCAGGTTTTTCTAATGGTTCATATATCCCTTTCTCCACTGGTTCCTTTATTTGAGTTGGCACCAGGATCAAAGTCTGACCCATTTCCAAGAATGGTGCCTGATTAAAACCTAACTATTTAGAACCGGTAGAGCAAATCTTAAACTAAGACTCAAACCAACCCCTTCTTTCTCCCTCTGGGTGAAAATTGCGCTGCATACTCAATTATCTCTCGTGGCAAAGTGCAGTAGCTAGTTCTTAGAAGTGATGAAGTGTCCTGTTCAACTGCGTGGTGCCCCATTTCAGTGCAGTTATTAAGTGACCACCATCGTCGTGCCTGCTGACTTCTGGGGCAGAAGTGGCATTCACCATATTCCCAACCACTGCCAAGTGCCGAGTTCCAAGTCCAAGTGCAGGCTCTTGAGGAGACTGGGGTCTCTGGCTTCCTGTCTGAACTTTCCTTATTGTCTGCTGCTTTTCACAGATAAGATGACAGCCAGCATAAGGGAGGAAGATATTATATCTCTGGAGTGTGTGACGGTGTCTAGTTGGGCATCAGCTCTTCAACTACAGTTGGGCTACAGCCTGGCACAGGGCAGAAATAGCATAGGAAATTCCTTATTCCTGAAAGAAGTTAAGGGCTAGGGCATTCTGGGAGCAAGGGGAACACAAGAGAGAATCACTGAAGGAGTCTGGAGGGGGCAGGGATGTGCCACAAGGCATCAATCCCAACGTACCACAGTACCCACGGTACCACGTCTGACCAGTCTTCTGGTATTAAGACAAGCCAAAGCACAACCAATCTAGTGATTCAGTTATGACTGTGCAGACCTGGTCTTGAAAAGTTCAAGATCCTTCCACTAGGAATGTCTAAATCTCACCTAAGAAGGGAAACCAGGACCACGTAAAATGCTTTCAAAACTCGTTGCTGCTTGACAAATCTCTTTGCTGTTTGTTTTCATGGAATAGATTGGAAGCAGTTATTCTGTCAACACAGAAGTCAATAACTGACCCTTCAAAATAATTCTCTGCAGCAAATCAGGGAGGCAATGTTGTGTACTGAGTGTGGAGTCAGAGAACCTAGGCTCAAATTCTTGGTCTACCCCTTAGCACCTCAGTGGCCTTGGACAACCCAATTAATCTCTCTTGGACCTGTTTTCTTATCCAAAAAATGAGGAGATTGAGTTGGATAATCTCCAAAGAACCCTCCATCTCTAACTCCATGATTCTGTGATACTCAATATTTCATTGTGGCAAATACAAAGGATTCGCCCTGCTGGGTGGGCACAAACTGTCAAGTTCTGCCATTTTGGAAGAGTTCATTTCTAGTCTAGGGGAGTCTTTAGGAAGCTGGCCACCAGGTGATGCATTTTGCAGGCATGGTAGCCCATGACCTGATGTTTTTTTCAGTCTGAATGACAGAAGGTGGATCTGTTCCACTCACATTTTTCTCTCTTGCCTCATTGATTAGGATAGGGACATGTTCAGTCCTGGTCAGTTAAGTCACTTACATTTAGAGAATTGGGAATTTCTGATAAAGTAGTCTTAAGTGAAAATGGGAAATGATATAAGAAGAATAATCCTGGAAAAACATGTCCATTACATTTGTCCCAGAGAGGTAGCAGGGTAGCAACTCCTGCTACCTCACTCCTGGCCACTGGCATTGGTTGATTGACTTCCCATAGAAATTTCTCAGAAGCTGCTGCTGCAGCCCTGGTGTCTTTGTGCCTTTAAAAAAATCCTGGAAGGAGGCAAGGAAAAGGGCCTTAGGGTCTAAAGAAATGTCTTAGTGATGCTGGTTTAATATTGCTTCCCGCCCAAAGCAATGTCACACAGATGGGAAGGGGGGAATTCTCTGACTGGTGTCCGCTCTGGGGCTATAACTTTAACTCCTTCTCAGTCCCAAGTGTTCTTCATTTTAAGTTTGGTGAATTGCAATTATGCACCCCTAAATCAAAGCCCCCCCAACACGTGAATCTCAGTAAGGCCAGTGGACACCCCAAACAAGGACAACACAGAAAAACTTCCTCAGCCTGTCTCGGACTTTTGGAAGTAGGCTTTTCTTCCCCTTCCTTCCAAATCAGTTGTCTTCCCTGCAAATCAGATTGATAAAGTGGTTTCTACTTTGTATTCTACAAGGAGCATTTCCTTCTCCTGAACCAGAGGGAAAATGATTGTAACCTCTCAGTTTTACAGTAATCCAGTCTCCCAAGTGAATCAGGGCTAAGGCTGAAGGCCAAGTAGTTTATTCAAACAAGGGACTGGGAATGTTGCCAAAACAAAGACCACAGGGCTGGCCCACCATGTAACCATATTATCACTACTGGGTTTACATGTGACTTAGAGATGGGGATGGCCCCAGCCAAGAGAGAAATAGCCGTTTTGTTTTTACAAGTGACTGAGATGGAAATCAAATCTGAAAGTGTAGCTATAGGGAATAACAACTACGAATTTAATAATACTACTGCAAATCATCTTCCACTGAAGTCCTGCTCTGATGCGTGGAGGTGACCCTTGGCTTTTAAAAATTAGATGTATTTTTTTCAATCAACAAAAATCTGCTCCCTCTGCCTCTCACCCTAATTTACTCCCCCTCCCCACACTCCCTAGTCAAACAAAATAAATGCCTTCATTCGTCGTGTCCAAAAAAGTACGTGTCTTATTCTGAGTACCTCACTTCTCTTTCAGGAGGGGAGTAACTTGGGTTATTATTAATTCTCGGGGACTGTGGTTGTTCCTCAGTTTAGAGCGCGTTCATTTTATAAACTCTTCTTCTAGTTCTGATTCCTTCTTTTTGCATCAGTTCATACAAGTCTTCCCAGTTTTTTCTGAATCCATCCTCTTCCTCGTTTCTTCCGGCACAGTAGTTTTCCATCCTCAACAAGGGGCACCCCCTCAGATTTTCATCCTTGCTGCCTCAAATTTGGTATCAGGGCTGGGCTTGACTCTGTACAGCGATGGAGGGGACTGGGATGTTCTCGTTGCTGTTTTCTTGGGGGGTATTGAGTGTTGTGTTTACTCTAGTATTCCAGGCTTGGGACCTGCCAGCTTTTAGTGTTTCCAGAGTGGTCTGATCAGGGTGAAGTCTGATGGCTACTTCCCTGGTCTGAGCTCTGCAAGTCTTTGATGCTGATTTGGGTTCGAGCAACAGCAGCCTGCTGCTGGACTCAGCACTATGAGCCAGCTGGGAAATTCTGCTGGTTCAGAGCAATAGAATACCAGGCTTCCCTTTGGTCTGGTATTCATGGGTCTTAGTGTGGGCTAGGAGCTGACACTGATACCCCACTCTCCTCTTGTGATTGGAACCATCCCACTGCTGCTTGCTTCTGAATCTGCTCTGTTCTCGGCATGCCTCCTAAGGGCTGCTACCCTGAGTGCAGATGCTCTTCTTTGTCTGGGCAACAAAGCTGCCAGGTGGCACCCATTCCTACTGTGATGGACAAGGATAGCCTCTTCTTGTCTGGTGCATAGCCTTCCCTGGCCTGGATTGCTCTGCATGGCAGCCTTCATCCTCTGTGGCAAGCTGGACTATAAAAAGGACACGTTATGATTTTTTCCTTGGATTTCCCTATTTGAATTCGTTTTGGTGCATTTTCTAGATCTGTTTGGAGGACCTGGGAGCTGGCTGTACTGCTTCCTACTACCCGAACATCCTGGATCTACCTCCTTACCCTGGGTTTTTAAGTGTTGCCAGTGGGATCTAAGCTCTGAAAAGTCCTACCAAGCTGGAAAGACTTCAGGTATAGAATTCTGAGTATCTAACACTGTATCTGAAACATAGTAGGTTCTTAATAAATTCTTGCCATTTGATTATCAGAGAACTGTCCTGTCTAGATTTGGAGAGGTTCATGACCAAGCAGGACACAAGATAATGGTGGGGTTTTGTTTTTTTGTTCTTTGGCTGTAGCAACTTGTCTAAAGCTACTGAACAAGGTACAGCAAGGTATCGAAGTATTGGAAGAATAATCAAGTGACTTGCCAAAGGTCATGTAGGTGGCACAGTGGATAGAGCACCGAACCTGGAGTCAGGAAGATCTGAGTTCAAATCTGGCCTCAGACACTTACTAGCTGTGTGATCCTTGGCAGTGTCACGTAACTTCTTTGCCTCAATTTACTCATCTGTAAAATGGGGATCAAAAATAGCCCCTATTTCCCCCGACTTGTTGCAACTGAGTATCAAATGATATAGCTGCAAAGCGCTTAGTACCCAGCGTCTGGTAATAAGTGCTCCGTAAGTTTATTGTCACATAGCTAGAAGTGATGGCAGGGCTAGGACAGAGGACGACTGATGCCCAGGCCAATGTTCTTTGTAGTACGACGATGGAGAAAGGAAGTGGGATGTTTGGTGGGACTTCAGGCGTTCACTGATGTTCACATGATCAGATGGACACTTTCGCTGCCACCAATTCTGAAAACTGGCTTTATACAAGAGAAGCTATGGATCCGAAGCCTTTGTCTTTCAAACCCCCAATTCAGAAAGCTTATTGTGCTTTAGGTCTATTTTTTTTTAAACACGTGGAAATTTTTAACGTTTAAGCTAATGCATATCTGAGTGCATATGATCTCACCAAATGAAGTTTTTAAAAAAAAAAAGCAGCTTGAGAAAGTTCCAGTGCTTCAGAGGGAGCACTTTGTTTTTAACTGGATGCACACCTTTGAGACAGGTTAGTGGTGCCACAAAGTAGGTGAGCATGGCCACAGAGAGAGGGGCCTTGGGCTTGTCCTGCACAGGCTGCGACCATGGGAGCCTGAGAGCCTCCCCTCATGCCTTTCACCTGCCTTCACACCTGCGACTCCGGAGGCTCAAAACGCTGGTCAAAGTTGTCCTTGGTTTCCTCAGCTTCTTGGGAGCTTTTCTCCATAAGATGATCTCCTGCTGCCTGAAGTGACAACTGTTTTTCTCATCCACGAGGACTAGGTAGAACTATTCTATATATTAGACCTCTAAGTTTCACAGACTAAATAATCCAATTCAGTGCTGTTGTTTTGTAGGCTCATATAAGGAATCTTAAATTTACATCACATCTATTTCTTGATAATGACTATGGGACTGCGGAGGGAAGGGTGAACAATCTCACAGAGGAAAGGTCTGCAAAATCCAGTCGGATAGAAAAGGAAAGAACCACAGATACTTGGCTGACAGAACCCCTCATTCTCACGCCACTTAGAGCTGAGTATTACCAGCCTTCCTTGGGGGGTAAGGGGGAAGGGTCATGAACTGTTCCAGTGTTCCATGGAAGGGAAAAAGAAAGGGAGAAAGAACAGTTAGAAAGATCTTAATAATTCCTTCTAACTCTAGACCCCTTTGACACACCAAAGAAACAAAAATATAACTCTTAGCCTTTCTCTTAGGGCATCTCAGATTCCCCCAGGAGTCCCCAGCCTCTCCTGTGTATGAACCCTGTTTGCTGGCTCCCTCTAAGTTAAGAAGCCTTTCCTAAAGACTATATGATGAGGAATCTGGGGAAGTTTTTCCAAAATTAGCTTTAGGAAAAATTTCTTGGTGGGAAGAAACCATCCTTGAGAACAGCTAGTGATGGGAGCAGTTTATAGTTTTTCAAAAGCCTTTTGGCTTATGAGTGAAAAAGCATTTATTAAATTCTGACTCTGTGTCTCAGATGTCAGGACTTTAGGGGAAGATGCAGACTTTGATGTTCCCTAAACATTTGCAAAAGGAAACTTCTTTCTTTCACTTTCCTTTGGAGGACAGATGATGAAAAGGTATGAGTTATGGAGAAGAGATCACCGTTTTTAAGTATTTCTAGTTGAAACATGTAGTAGGTCAGGACGTTTGCCAAACAGGTAGATTGCGATGAGATCAAAAATGCATATTTGAAGTGAGCCCAACATCAGAATTCCACAGAAGAATTAGGTCAGTGGTCCACAGATGAGCACATTTGAATTTTTAGTAACAAAACATTTAGAAGAGCAGGTGCAAAGATCCCAACCCAGATGAAAAAGAACATCACGAAGGATTACACACCACAGTTCTAACCCTCTGGGCAGATTCTCCATATCATTGAGAGCTGCCATTCAGCAGTATTTGCCACTGTGAATGGAACAGGCTCATTCTCTTCTGAGGAAAGATTTTGGTCTTTGGGCATTGCAAGGATTTTTAACCGAACCTTTCCAGTCCAAAATTATGAAAAGATAAAGGGAAAGAATCAGCATTTTGGTGAGGGAAGGAATTACAATGATTAAGAAATTGCCCTAAAAATTGAGATGTCACATAGGAATGGAGGTTGTTTTTGTGATTAGTCATTGTGCTTAAGAGCCGGTGTCAAGAAATAAAGGGAAGGTCTCGCCTTCTGGCCAGATGCTCCTTCCACTGGAAGCAAATAGACAGATTAAGGTAATGTTCGTTCTCTTCTGACAAAATGAAAACATCCTAGTCTGACCTTTGTTCTGGATAATGACTGACTTTTCTACTTCCTACCTTTTGTGAAGTCACTGGAGAGCAATCTGCCCTGGAGTGGAATGATCATGGGCACTAAATGGCTTCACTAGTTTCTTTAGGGGAAGTTGCTTCATATCTCTGGGTCCAAGTTTTCTCATTTGAAATTTGAGGGTATTGTCCTTTTCCAGCGCTTGTCCTATAAGTCTACGACCTTGCCTCCAGCGCCACATTGCCTAGTCAGGCTTGGACCTCCCGCCTCTGGGTGGAGCTAGGTCTTAGTAGCTGACTGTCTAGTCTCTTTCTAACTGCATGAGCTTAGCCTTGCTCAGCACATTTCCTCTGCCACAGAGGACATCCAGGAGGTTGGTGGGGCAAAACTATGCCAGTCAACAACCCAGTCATTCATTCACCAGAGAGCAGTGGAATTGTGTGGGTAGGGAGGAGGCTGCTGGCAGATCGGGTCAGCATTCTGAGAATGGGATGAAGAGAAAAACACTAGGGAGAGACCATCCAGGTGTAAGTCTGACAAATGCCCAATAAGTATATCCCAAAGGGCCAGGAACCACGAGGGTAAGTTACTAAGTGGTGTCACATCATTTCAATTGATGGGACCTTGAAATCTAATTTTTTGCTGAAGAACTTATCCTCTCCTACTACCAAAACCTAGGAAACCCTGTCCTGAACTTGTAGATCATGATATCACACACTATCCCACATATGGTCAAGGGCCTGGGCTTTTATAAAGTCATTAAATAATTCTCTCACGGGCTGAAAGAGATACTAATCATTAAGTGTTTCAATGATGTCCATGGCTTTTATGAAACACATTTTTAACACATTGGTTTATTGTTTACATACATTCCTTTTCACACTGGCATGATGCATGTTTGCACATGTGTGCATGTACACACACACACACAAACACACACACACACACACACACACACACACGGAGAATCTTAAACCAGTAGGAAACTATTGGTCTAAATTTTTCCAAAACAGTTGACTCTTTACAATGAAGTGTTAGATAAATAGTTCTCCAAATGCAAAAATACAGTTTAGGTTCTTTAACACAGTCAATGTTTAAACAAGATGGCATAAGATTTATTGGTATTTTCTTTTACTAAGGCACATGACGTATAGAAATACTGAGGTACAAAAATGCAAATCACTGCAGATGACTTTTAAAATATTCTCTCATTCTGGAAAATGAAAGGAAAATTCTTCTTTCCAGAAGACTCAGCTTTTGGCTTGTTTTCTCTTTTGTACTAGTTCAACCAGCAGCCTGTATCTTGCCACACATTCTTCCTGCAGGGAGAAAGGTGAAAATATTTACTTTCACATTCTGCTATGATTTTTACACCTGGTGTCTTTCAAAGAGTTCATATCCAATTTCTAGTGAGACAAACATCAAGAATTCCGTCCCTTTGTAAGTCAAGTTGGAAATTCAAATTTAACAAATAATTATCAAGCACATATCACACGCATTACAATCTAGCAAGTAAACAAGATAAGAACGCTATGAAATACACATTTGCAAAATGTCCAGAAAGATGCCTAAGAGTGGAGTGAGGAGGAAGAGGAAAGGGAGCAGGGACTGGAAGATCCCTGAAGGGGGCCTTGAATGAGTAAAAGAATTTCAACCGGAAAACGTGACCTAAGACCACTTCAGGTGTGGGTGACAGGTGAGCAGGTGACAGGGGCCTGGGCAGGAAGACTGAAGCCAGAATGCAGAGACTTCAATGCCAGATGACAGAGCCAACGTTTTGTCCGCTGCACAGGACCCTGGGCTTTGATGTTGTCGCTCCTGACAGTCCTCAGGACTATTCTTTGTTTTCTGTACCTCAGCTTCCTCATCGGTAAAATAAGGGCATTGAACTAGACATCCAAGATCACTGCTGACCCTAAGTCCACGGGAGAACCCCTGCTGGGAGGGATGTGGCCTGAGCGGTGCATTCATTTGGCCACAGCTGGCAGCTGGGGGGTTAGTGAAAGGACTGTTAGAGTAGTTGAGGCCAGAGGTAGTAAGGGCCCCAGGCGAGAGGGAAAGTTACCAGTGTGGAGGGAGGGAAGGAGATACAAATAACAGAACTTGGCAACTGACTGGATGTGGGAGAAGTTAAGGGTGAGTCCAAGGCTGCAAACCTGGGTGACTGGGAGAATGGGGCTAGCGTTTAATACACCTAAGAAAGTGAGGAGGTTCACCATGTTCTAGGCAGAAGGGGATGAGATCAGTTGTTGAGGTTCCAGGGGAAGTTTTGGGGGAAGACATCCCATAGGCAGTTAGACTAGAATACTAGGGACGAATAGACACCTATACATTGGAGCCATGCGCAGAGCCATAGCTGTAGCCATGGAGGGACAGAAGGCGCACCAGGAGTGAGGCTGCATGCCTGCTCGTAACGACAAGTGGGTGAGTGGATAGCACAGCAGCAGCAAATACAGATTATTCTTCTTAGAAGTTTGGCCAAGAAGAAGAGGAGCCAGAGGAGCATAACTGAGGGAAAAGACTGTGCCCAAATTCCTGCCTGTCATTCTCACAATGGGCGGCAGGCTATGGAGGAAATCAAAGCAAACAGACACGGCTGTTTTGGAGAACAAGCAGGTTGGTTTGTGTCTCACTGACGCTGGAGGTGCTGGCGAGCACCGTGGTTGGCGGCTATCAGTCACTAAGTTGTTACTATTCTCCCTTCACATTATTAAGAACTTACAAAAGGCATTTGTAAAAAGCATTCTGCCAAGCTGCTATCAGAGAGTTCGGCCGCCGCCACAGGACTGGGACTTGAGTCCACGCTAGTGTTGCTACTTACTGCCCTCTGAGTTTGTTTCCCCTTATGTAAAACTACAGCTGTTAGATTAGATGATCCCTAACCCGCCTTCTAACTTTAAATCCTATGGACCTTCATTGTCAGCATAAAACTGGACTCCCTTCTCTTCTCCATCTTCTTCCAGACCCTGACTCCCTGCTCTGATCCACTACATAGAATTTCCCATTTGCCCTCAATCTGTACTCCGGAGCAAATGGGATGTAGAATTGACACTAAAATCTTTGCACTTAAGGCAAAGGTGTGTGGCTTGGGGGAAGGAAGCTTTCTTACCTGCTAGAGGACTGGTGGCTGTTGGTATGGATGGGGCATGACTGGAAGGAGAGACAGGGGACCATGGGACAGTGTAGGCAGCGCCCTATAGAATCTGAGGGTCTGGGGCAGAGCTCCAGCTTCCTTCCGTCACAATCTGCCAACTACTAATCCTCCTACAGGAAAGCTGAGTGCGGTGGGGGCTCTTGGTGCTGCTGACGCTTGGAGCAAGCAGCTTGGCTGTACTATGCTGGTCTCTGCTTGCTAATTAGAATCTTGGTGCTTCTGATAATCAGCACAGTGTCCCTGACAAATCAAGTGCTAGAAAGAAGGGATCTTTTGACTACATCTAACTCCTATGGACTTTACATGGTTTTCTGCCTACGGGGGCTGTAGACATGATGATTCAGATCCAGCTTCTCTCAGACAGTCATTTTGTAAAACTGTACCTCAATTCCTTACTAGACAGAGGGCAGAGAAAATATCCATTTGTTCTTCAAAGGGAAAAAAAGGTAAAATTTTCCCTCATTAATATCTATGCCTCAGATAATCCTTGCTGGATAGCAATACTGCCATTGCAGGATCTGGCAAGGTCAGAGTGTTAACCGGGGTCTGCTCAGTTTCTACTAAAAAACCCCAAAACTCTCAGCAGAGGTTAGAGGAGATCCCACACAATTCAAAGTTGGTTTTATCTATTTGGGGTCATTATATTGGCTGCCCCAGAGTGGGGATGCCTGACTGCTCAATTCCCTTCCCTAGAACCTTTGACTTAGTTTCAGTTTTGTGGTTTTACATAAGTATTTTCCAATATAAAGTTTTATACCCGAAGGCCTCTTCAGAATCCAACACGTTAGAACTAAAAAGAAAACCTAATACAAAAAGGTAGCCATGCCCAAATAAATTCTTGAATGAGGGATGTGAATTTTATGTGTGAAAAATTTTTTGAGGACCGTCCTCACCCATGTAACTAACATATTGTGTCATAGAGAAAGTAACTATTCCCCACCTACAGATGACTAGGAGGGCAGCTTCGATACTGAGCCTGGCTATGAGCTCTCCTCCCTGTGCAGACTTCACTCATTAGGGTACATGGTCAGGCTCTCTGAACGATGGGGAAGGCAATCAACAGCCTCTCAAGTGGCCTGGTCCTCTACCCAACACTAGAAAATGAATGAACAAAGCAGCTTTAAGAATATACACTGAGTCGGCTTCTGAGTCTCTATCTTCAGAAGTTAGGATGACCGGCTCCCTGTGCCTAAATCAGTATGACCTGATCCAAGATGCAAATATGCCTACTTATTCTTATAAGTGAGTCACAGACAGATGTTGACAGATGTCAGGCTGACATAGGGAAAAATAATTTATTTCTGATAAACTTGAGGGGCCAGACTGGGCAAATCTGAGTCTCCCAGTTTGGCTCAACCAGCAGTCTCAACTTTATGATTTTTTTTAAGCATGGGTCTTTGCACTTAGACTGGTATATGGCCACAAGCTAGATTTTCTAACACAGAATTTCAATTAAAAAACCAAGAATTTAAATGAACATCATTTTGCCCAGAGGCTATTAAGTGATAAGCACATCCAACAGAACAGAGAATGGGTATCTTTTGATATCTGAAAGTGTTCTGGGTGCCGTGGTCTGGTTTCTGAATACAGCTACAACTAAAGAGCAGCGATTACAATAAATATCACCCAAGGGACTCCCTATGTGTCAAGAAAGACCAGAGTTGAAAAGATGATACCCCAAAGCTCCACACCTCTGAACTGTCGGCCCACGAGGGGAAGGGCCTTCCGTAGGGTTCCTGCTTGCAGTCTCCATGTGGGAATCATTTACAGATGGATTCTGGCTGATGAGAACAACAGGTAAGAAGCAGGGAGGAGGCTGCCAGCTAAAGCCGTACCAGGCACTGCAGAAGCTGAACTGCAGGTACAATACTAATTTTGGCATTGGTCACAGAGTAAAACGTGGACCCAACTTTCTCTCACAAGGTGTTCTACAATTAATTTCCATCAGGGAACCAGTTAGGGCTGTGGGGGGATCCTGAGCATTGGATTCAAGCCTTGTGATTTTGTAAGAATTTTTGTATGTAGTGCTTTCAAAGAAAATGAAAATATATCTGACTTTTTTAGGTGTTTTGTAGCAGAGTTGATGTTAGATTTTAGCAGGGAGGATCCTAACTACCTCATTCCCTAAGTAGGGATTCTTAAGGATTGTTTTGTGTCCTGGGCCCCTTTGGCAGAAGTCTGGTGGAACCCTTTCCAGAAACATTTTAAATGCAGAAAAAAAAAAATACATGGGATTACAAAGGAAATCAATTAAATGGAAGTGCAGCTATCAAATATGTATTTTTAAAAAGTTCATGGTTCCAAGGTTAAGATTCCTTGGTCGAGTACATGCCTTCTTTTGACAGATGAGGCAACGGAGGCCCAGAGACATCACAGAACTTGTCCACGGACACAAAGGCAGGATCTGAGCCCAGGCCCCTGGAGCCTCATTCTTTGCCTTATATCGTTTCCTCATGATGCTTGTGCTCATATATTCACAAGATGGCTGATCACGGTGTGTGTCTGTGGGGCACACAGGGTGGGAAGTAACAGACTATCGAGAGTAAAGTTTTCTAAACTGTTTTCTCTGTCAGAAAGCAATTAGTTATAAGAGGATGACCTTGCCTATGACCTTGACTTCATTAACATTATGCTCTAATTAACTGAGCTATAACAGGCACATAGAAAGATATGGAAAAGTGACAGATGAGTAATAATAGAGTGGGCTATTTATAGAGAAATAAGTAGTTAGCCCTAAATAGAAGAGATAAATGACAGATGATAGAATTGGCCATAACTACACTTTCCTCGGTTCAGTCCTACAGGACCAGCTTCTCCTCTCCCCTGACCTCCCCTGGTAACTGACCTTGGACTTGTCTGGTACACACTTGGCGATCTTGTCCCAGCGATCCGACGTGCCCTTCGGGTACTGCTGGAGAGCCAGTTCCAGAAGCTTCTGCTGATTCTGCGTCCACAGCTCCTCGGCCAGGGGCCGGCTCCGTGTCTTCCTCCTGCCATCCTCCTCGTCGCTGGCCTCAAACTGCTCATGGATATCAAAATCCTTCTGCCTCTTGCCCCTGGACCTCTCCTCGGCCTCCTCCCTCACGCTGAAGCTGGCTGGCTTGCGTCTCCGGGGCCTGGTTTCGGGCATCATGGCCTCGGCCTCGTTCGGATCTCCTGGGCCGTCTCCGTGGTCCTCGATGTCCTCCTCCTGTTCTCTCTGTGTGATGAGGTGGTCTGACAGAATCATGGCAGCTTTTGTGGGCTTGGAGTTTTGGGCTGTGGATTTGAGTTCAGAAAGGCGAACCATTCCTGTGGGAAAGTGAAAACCAGCTTAGATGGAAGGGCCAGTGAAAAAACAGGAAGGATAGAATCCTTGGTGAATGTGAAATAACTCCTGATGGTAGAACTGGCCTGGCCTCTGAGGAGGTGAAAAAGCACACTTTTCACTAAGAATATGGAATTTTAGTTATAAATACATTATTTAAGATGACTCAAAACAACTTTGTCAAAATGACCTCGAGTTTCTGTTTCCTGACACTGTAAACTCCAGCAGGAAGGTGGTTGACATTGTCTTCTGCTAAAGCAATGAAACATAGTAACTGTTTGTAAAGAGTTTTAAGCTCTGAAGAGCACTTTTAAAAACGGAATAATAACTACACCTATCAAGTGGATAGTGCCTAGGACGTTCTGGACACTTTACAAACATCTCACGTGATCCTGACAACAAGGGCAGGAAGGAGGGGCTGTGATCACCCCCATTTTACAGCTGAGAAGACAGAGGCAGAGATGGAATGACTTGCCCAGGATCGCACATCTAATAAGTGACTGAGGCTGAATCTGAACCCAGGCCTGTCTGACTCCAGGTCCAGTGTCTATCTGGTGCACCCCCCAACTGCCTTCATTCATTAAAGTATCAGTTCTAAATACATATTAACATTTTTAGAAACATAAAAAATGCTAATCAGATTAAAAAGCACCTGTATTTTTTAATAACAATTTCTTACAAATAGATTATGTATTTGAAAGCTGTATTTTCAAATGTAAGATGAAGATAATTACTGTAAAAACTCAACATAATTCACAATTACTGATGGAAAGCCTCTGCTTTCCCCACACTTGGCTAGGCCATTAGAGACAAGGGGAGGAGGAAATGGGAGCACTCCTGTTTACACAGCGTTTTACACTTTACCAAGCACTCTGCTCACGACCCTGGAGATGGGCAGGGGTAATGGCTTTTCACATTTCAAATGGTCCTCTCCGTTTGAAAGAACAGTTTAGATGGACATGATCTGCTTGGTCCTATAGCTTTTACAACAGCCAGAACTGGAAGCTGACTTCTGACTCCCAGCCCCATGGTGCAGTGGAGAGTTCAAAGACTGGTCTCAGTCACTTATCAGCTGTGTGTTCCTGGGAAAGTCACTTAGCCTCTGTTTGCCTCAGTTTCTTCGGCTGTGAAATGGGGGTAATGACACTTCCCTCCTAGAGTTGTGACTATCAAATGAGATAAGATCGGTACAGCGCTTGGCACAATATAACCGGCAGCTGTTATGAAATCTGCAGAAGTGCTTTTCAGCATTAAATCACTATATAAATGCTAGTTATCATCCTGATGACGATGTCACTGTTTTAGCAGAAGGAAATATTACCCTGCCCGCTGGAGTTTCTAGACAGAAATTTGAAGTCATTTTGACAAGGTTGTTCTAGACATATTAAATCATTTAATTAAAATTCTACATCACTAGTGAAAAGCGTGCTGCTTTGCCTCCCACGAGATGAGGCATTTCCTCTACGAGAAGGTGACTGTCCGGCATTTCTGACCTGTCTGAGGTGGCCTGGGCTACGCGTAGCCCTCAAATACTAACAAATATTCTCATATACTTCATTAGTTCTCTATTTCCAAAACATAAAATTATTTTCAAATTGAAAGTTGGTCTCTTGCATCTTTGTGAGAACCTCTGTGTATCTTCCCTCCAAAGTATTCCCTTTTCAGACTTAGATAGCCATTCATGCTCGCTGGAAGTAATTCCAGATGTGGGGCATCAGAGTCACATATCAAGTATAGCCATAGGACAGTGTGGGGGTGGGAGGGGTGATGGACAGGGCTGCAGGGACAAGTGTAAGTCTGGGAGATGCAAGAAAATTCTGGGCTCTCAGTGCTACCAATCCAACCTATCTTTGGTTTCATTAGCCACTGGTCTAAGGAACTTCCAGTGTAGAAATGTCCCCCCCAGCTACAGGTTGGCAGTTTGTATCTAGGTCTTATTGTCTGGTTTCTGGCTTTTCTTTAAAAAAAAAAACATGAATCAAGCACCCACTACATACATAATATTAAGGGTAGGATACAAAACTGAAAGAAAAAAGACTTGGGCCCTGGCTCATGGAGCTGACTGCTGTAGAAGGCTGAAGTACACACCAGATGGTGATGAGACTACTAATTTTCCATGCTGGAGAAAGGGGTAAACCAAACCTGACGGGAAGTGAAGGGTGTTTTATTGGGAGGAGTGAGAGTGGTGAAGGGTTTAAAGAAGCTTCAGGGAGACGGCATTTGATCAGGGGCTCAGAGGATGAGGAGGATTTCATTAGATGGAAATGGGAGGTGGAGGGGGGAAGAGAAGGGAATTCAAAGACACTGAGGTGGGGGATGTGTATGGGGAATGATGAACAGCCCAGTCCAGCCAAATACAGTCCATGGAGAGAGAAGTAGGATGAGAAAAAGCCGGAAAAACTGGGTGTCACCAGATTATGGAGGACCTTCTCTATGGGATTAAGGGATCTAATGGGCAGAAGAGTGCTATGTGCTTGAACCTGTACAGGGGCAATACTGACCCGGAAGGGGTATGACAGATAAACTGGAGGAGTGAGAAGTGACACACCAATAGTCCATGTGGGTGGAAATGAAGGCATACGACTAAGATGGTGGCAGTGGAAATGGCAGGAGGGCACCGATACTGAAGAGATTCTAGCTGGAGACAAAACAGGATATGACAACTGACTTGGCAGAGGGGAGAGGGAGAAATAAAAAAAATCAGTCACCCAAATTTTGAACACAATTAGGGGAACCAGAAGGGGGATTGAGGTTTGAGGTTTTGGGTTTTCTTTTTTTGAGCAAGATAGGTTTGGTTGGCACATGAGCTGGTGGTTGATGGTGAGACGTTCTGGTGAAGCTCTCTTGTACTAAGCCTGCATCCAAGCCCTGTCCCCCTTAGTAAGGACGAGGTACTTGTGTTCCTTCTCCTCATGCCCTCGGCTCTTCTCTGTAACTGAAGAAAAGAGCAGGGTATCTCAGAGGCCTGCAGAGCAGGGCACGACATTTTCACTTGAGATCTGAAGGACAGGAAGGCTCTTCTGGGGAACAAGTGGAGACTAAAGCATCACGGCCTTGGCATCCAGCCTGGCTTAGGGGACCCATTCTTCCTATGTATCTGACCGCCAACAAATGATAGGGCTTTAGTTTGGCTTGCGCAAGGTTCAAGGTTCAGGAAACGTTTTTCATTTGAACACTGAACTATTTAGATCTGATACCTGGCAAAGAATACCTGGAAACTTTAAGTCTATAAGCACAAAGGGTGGGAGTTTATGAGAGAAAGGGCTATGGAAAGGATGGCTGTGCACATACAGGGAGCTAAAGGGTAGTGCTCAGAAACTGCTCAGGAACAGTAGCACACAGGAAACCAAAACACTAATATAAAATGACTTTAAATTTTTTAAGGCTATTCAATCAATCTAACATGAACTTATCTATTTATATGTATATGCTGTATGTATTTCTTACACAGGGATAATTGTCCTTTATGAAATTAAAATGGTTTATACGTGGCCAGAGGGTTTATTTCACTATTCTCGACTTCATCTTTTCTGTGCTTTTCTCCTTCTGTGAATGAGTTCCCACCACAGGGGCCTGGTCTCCTTAACCCTGCTGTTGGTGCTTCTCAAAGGCTCATGGATCATCTCCGGGACACACTGTAGGTCTGTCTACATTCCCTGCTTCTCTCACCTAGTGGTGGCCGAGCTACTGAGAGGAAATGGGGAAAGACCAGACAGAGCTTCCTGCTTCAAACTGCTCTCCCTTATTTAAATAACAACCAATTAGTTCCCTAGAGAAAACAACAGTTGGTGATCAGCCTTTGGGGTCATGTCTTTGAGGTGAGCTGGCCTCATATAACACTGAATGGGGCCAGCCAACAGACTGTATCCCCCTCCCAATGTCACAGAGGAAACTTATCTATTTCCTGCAGCTACCAGGAGAGAGGAGAGGCTGCCTCCGTGGAAACACATTGCTGAAACCACAGCTCAGGCTGGTCACAGGCAGCCCTGGCCTTGGGAGGAGACATGAGGGGACCGACGACCCCTTCTCCTTCAGGGCCTTTCTCCCGACCGCAAGCACAGAGATATTTGAGAAACAGGGGTGAGAGAGAGAGAGAGAGAGAGAGAGAGAGAGAGAGAGAGAGAGAGAGAGAGAAGAGGAGAGGAAGGGAGGGAGGGAGGGAGGGAGAGAGAAAAGAGGAGAGGAGAGGAGAAGGAGGGAGGGAGTGAGAGCGAGAGCAAGAGAGAGAGAGAGAGAGCGAGCGAGAGAGAGAGAGAGAGAGAGAGAGAGAGAGAGAGTGTGCATGTGCACTTGCATGTGAGCACCAGAGAATATCGCTTTCCTCCAGTAAGACCACAAGTTCTGAAGACTGTCAGAAGCCCCCTGTTCATTCTGCAAACCTCTGAAGATGTTTCCCGAGGGTCCTCTGTGGGTCCCCAGACTGTTTGGTGCTGCTGGCTGAGCTTTATTTATCGAATGGGCAGATGAAGCAATTCAGGGCACATCACTTCCCAAAGGGTGAAGTTGCCTCAAGTGGAGGCCCTCCCCTGAGATACCCCTGCCTCAGCCTCTGACAGTGGGGGCTTTGGCCCAGCATAACTTAGTCCTGCTGTAGACCAAGGCTGTCAAACCCAATAGAAACATGGATCACCAAACTGTACATAAGGATCCCTGAAGGCCTCACATTAACTTAGAAAACCACACATTAACATCATCTGTGTTCTGCTGTATTATTTTTTAAAATTTTGCTAAATATTTCCTGGTTGCCTTTTAATCTGGGCCCCACCCAAAAGTGCTGTGGGCCACAACAGGCTGTGAATCTCCCATCTGACAGCACTCAGAGGCTCACCCAGACATAGAAGTCACAAACCCAGAGGTGTTAACTCCCTGAAGAACCTCCAGTTCAGCTATGGTTGCCTTGTTGTTTACTACGTAGATAGAGGCAACTGTTTCTGTAGGATTTAGTTTTTAAAATGTTGTGTTTTCATAACAGAAGCTCTGCCCAGAGTTAGGCATGGAATCCATGTCCCTGAACACCCCTACATATCAGGACCTTAATGGAAAAAGGGATTCATTATTTCTCAGAAGCAGTTGTCAGTGAAAATGATAAAGTTTAGACTGAACACGCACCTGGGGTACACGTCACAGAGTCCTTCAGCTGTTTGGCTTTCATTGTCACCTGTTTAAAAACACACAAAAAAGTCTCACTTGAAATAGCTGAGTGTTAACAAATGGAGTTTAAAATTCAGTCCCATGATGCGTCAGATTGCATCTGGTTTGGTGTCAGTCAATGAGATTTCAAAGGTTTTCATGGAAGTGTAAATTTAGGGAGTTCTGTTCATATGTGAGGAAGAAGGCCCCCTATGGCACAATGAACTATCCAAGGTCACTCAGCTAGTATGTGACAGAGACAGGAGTGGAATTCAGCCCTCCTCTCCCCAAGGGTCCGTTGATTTCCCCATGATACCATATTCCCTCAACATACCTGTCTATATTTTTATAAACAAGTCACTTTCTAAAAAGTGAAACATCATTTTAAAAATATACAAACCACAGATGCCATATATCTACTCTTTCTTTTCTCTTCCTTCTACCTCCAAAAATCAAATCCTAAATCAGCCCAAAAGCACATTTCTTCCTACCAAAAAAGCATAGAGGAAAAAGACTAAAAAACTGGAGGCCTAGGCTGCACAAGTGGTTGGGATGCAATCCATTTAGAATAACAGTAACAATGATATGGAAAATAGAGACGGCTCATCTCCAGAGAAACCCTACAGCATCCAACCAATATTGCAGATCGTGTGATAAGTGGGGAAGAAAGCATGATGACACTTTTGAGTTGGAAGACCTAGGTCCAGGCTATGTCTCTGACATTGGCTGTGTGGCTCTGGGCAGGTCCCCTAAGCTGCCTTCCTCAGAGTACAGACTCTAAATGGCACCAGCGTGCAATGGTAGAAGGAAAAAATGTCCTCAGCAAGAGCACACTATGCCACCACCAGTTTTAACCCAGGTCTGGAACCCCCATTACACCCAAGATCTAAGCTTAATTTTAAACTAAAATGTCCATGTAAAAGAAGGATGGTAACATAATTAGATATTCTCTAAAGTGATATTTTAATCCAAATTACAGGTGGGTTTTTTTTGTGCCTTACAATTTGTAGGAGAATTTCCTCCGCGTGGCGTTACATCGTCCCCTGACTATTGGATAAGGGCATTCTGCGGCCATTTCCAAGAAACCAACAATTACATCTCATGAAACAGAGTGTGTCTCCTCGGTCACCTTTGTCTGCTCTTTATCAGGGGGATGACAGTAAGTACATAGGGTAAGCCTTGATAGCTCAGATCAGGGGCTGCCTCACTCATAAAGCCTTTCCTGATCCCCTAGGGGGCAGTACTTTCTCCTTCCCCTCTCAGATTGTCCTCTGTATGTATCCTGTAGCTCCATCCTGAAGGTACTGCTGATACGTTGTCTCTGCATTAAACTGGAAACTCCTTGAGGAGTTTCTGATTTTCTTTGGAACTATGCACTGCATAATAAACATATATATATATATGTGTATATATATATATATATATATATATATATATGTTACTACACATAGTAAACATTTAATAATGCTCTTTGACTGAATCCTCAAATTATCTTATGTTTATATATTTACATATCATGTTTACATATCGATTGACGTATTGTATCTCTCCCTGCAAACTCTCTGAAGACGCTTTTTTTGGTCTCTGTAACCCCACTGCCCAGTTTATAACAAATGCTTAAAAATGTTTCTTGATGATCACAACCCAAGGACTCGTGATGAAACATGTTCTCCACTTCTAGACTGACTCAGAGGACAGATGGAAGAAGAGTTTCTTTTCTTTCTTTTTCTCTTTGGGGGGGGGGGCATGGCTAATGTGGGAATTGGTTTTGCCTGATGATCCATAGCTGTTACAGTGTAAGGTGGGGTGAGGAGAGAAATGGAGAGAATTCAGAAACAAACAAAAAACAAAAGGAAAGTGAATAAAACCCAACAAAACAAAATGCTCGTTGACATGAATAAACCTATCAACAGGCCCTTGGCTCACTACAAGTCTGGCCCATCAAGACTCAGATGTAGATTCTTCCAGACTTCTGAGTGTCTTAGCCTCAGTACACACACTCTCTCAAAGATGCACACAAGTTCTTGGTTTGTTCTTAATTTGCTCAATTCAACTCAATAACAAGTTCTTAATCTGTCAGTTCCTACAGCCCAAAATATCTTTAGCCTCAATATCTTATCACCCATTATGTATATGTATCACATTTTAATCTAAAAGTCATGATTCAAACTTCTATATTAATTCCTTTTTTCTTTTATATAAAGAACCGCAAAGTACTGTTAATACATTTTTCCCTGTCCAATCGGTCTTCGCTTGGTTTCAAGAAACTATTCCCAATCATTAAAAAAAAAAATGGCATCTCAGAGAGCTGTTTGGTGTTCATACATAAACACCTGAGTATAGGGTTTCTGAGATGGTATCACCAACAAGGCTTCTCACAGAGCCACAGAATTGATTTGAGGACTCCTAGTGATACATTGTTCATTCTGAGAGTGTTTGGAGCATGTCAAGGGACAGTCTGGCCAGTGCTCAGCACTACACTGCTGTAGTAATCTGAAATATCTTTCAGATCCCACTGTAAGAAAAAAAACGTATCAGATGTTCCTCCTCTCATCTAAGTAACCTCTAGCACTCATAACACATTCACTAATCAGGAGAAAAGCCTTCTCACAGTTTTCTTAGCTCTTGTACTTTTATCTACGACCCTCAGCGTCTCTGCTAAAACAGCCAACTCCTCTGACAATCAGCTACTCATAGGGACTGACTGCCTTTTGCTACCCGCAGCAGTTAGCACAGTGCCTGGCACATAGTGGGCATTTAGTGAATGTTTCTTGACTGACTGAATGACGTGTAATGTGGGTTGTGGGAGGCAGCTGCACTGCAATAGAAAGCAGAATAGATTTAGAATCGGCCAAGTATTAACTGTGTAATCTTAGTGTTGAGCCTCAGTTTCCTTTCTATAAAATAGTGATGGTAACATCTGTATACCCTATCATACATGATTATCATGAGAGCACTTTATAAAATATAAAGTCTCATATAAATATCAGCTATTACTTTATAATGATGACCAATTCATATTTCTGTAGGATTTGTCTTCAAATTAACCCTTATCTCAATAGAAGTCATGTGCATGGCTAATGATGGCCAAACCTTTCCTTTTGGTTCAGAGGTTGGTATAGTATCACCAGAGAATCAATGATGCCTTTAGGCAGATTGGGCTGCCCCAAGATTAAACGGGTATATAGCTGAAAACTCAATATACTTGTTTTTTCTGAGGATATAGTTACCACTATGTCTAGTTTCTCTTTAAATTTAACTTTTTTCTTGTTACATTTCAAGTTCCAAATTATCTCTCCCCCTCGCTCCCCAACCCTGAAGGTTACAATTTGACACTGTATATACACACATACGTATGTACATAAACACACATAATACATACACAATATGCACATATATGTGTATGTGCATAAAATCATGCTTTGCATACTTGTATTTCTCAGTTCTTTCTCTGGAGGTGGGCAGCATCTTCCTTCTTCCGTCCTTTGTAGTTAATCTGCATATTTATACTACTCAGAACACCTGAGTCATTCACCATAATTCTTTAACAATACTGCTTTTACGTACACCACCTTCTCTTGGCTCTGTTCACTTCACTCTTCAATATTACCTGCAGGTCTTTCCATGTTTTTCTTAAACTCACCAGCTCATAATTTCTTACAGAACAGTAGTATTCCATCACAACTTGCTTATTCACTCCACATTCCTCTCAATTTCCAGTTCTTTACCACCACAAAGAGAACTGCTATAAATATTTAGAACATAAAGGTTCTCTTCCTTTTTCCCTGATCACCTTGGGCCCACATTACCTTGGGATTTAACAGTGGTATTGCTGGGTCAAAGGGATGCACAATCTTGTAACTCTTCGGGCGTAATTCCAGATTGGTCTCCAAAATGGCTGGATCAGTTCACAGTTCCAACAACAGGGTTTTAGTGCCTCAACTTTCCCACATCCTCTCTAACACTTAACATTTTAGTCAATTTTAGGTGTGAAATTATATCTCAAAGTTGTTTTAATTTTAATTTCTCTAATCTAAGGATTTAGAGCATTTTTTTATATGACTATATATAGCTTCGATTTCTTCTTCCAAAAAACTGCCTGTTCATATCCTTCAATTGGGGAAATGACTCAAATGCTTATAAATGTGGTAGAGTTCTCTACATATTTGAGAAATGAGACCTTTATCTGAGAAACTGTAGGAATTTTCCCCAATTTTTTGCTTTCCTTATCATCTTGACTACACTGATTTTATTTGTAAAAAACCTCTAAAATTTAACATTATCCAAATTATCCATTTTACATCTCACAATTCTGTCTCGAGTATTCACAAATTCTTCCCTAACTATTAGTCTGATAGGCAATATGGTTCATGTTAATTTACTTATGATATATTCCTTTATGTTTAAGTCATGTATCCATTTTGACCTTATCTTGGTAATGGTGTAAGATAATGGTATAAGAACCAGGTTCTATACCTGGTTTCTGCCAGACTGATTTCTAGTTTTCCCAGTAATTTTTAAAAATTAAATAGGGATTTCTTATCCCAAAAGCTTAAATCTTTACATTAGTCAAACATAAGGTGTGATAATCATTTACTGCGGTGTATTTGATGGCTACTTTGTTCCACTGATCCATCTTTCCATCACACCCAGAGCCATGCTGGCTCTGGTTTTAGACAACTCTTCCTGTCTTATCAGGGACATGTAGACTCTATAAAGCCTGCTCTCATTCCATCCATCCATCCATCATCCATCCATCTACTCAAATGTTTATCCATCACTATATCTATATATATATAGTATATGATATTATCACATGCTCTATGATTTCACTGCACTTGGCACAGGGGATGCAAATAATATGGACCAATTAAATGACAAAATTTGATTCCAAGGGACTGATGAGGAAGTGTATCTCCTTACTCCGGATAGAGAGGTTGTCGACTATGGGGATGGAATGAAATATATTTTGTCAGACATGGTCAGTGAGTAGGTTTGCTTTGTTTAACTGTGCTTTGTTACAGGGGAGACTGTAGTGAAGGGAAAAGCAATTATGACATAAGAACCCTAAAATCATCAATAAAACACTGAAAAAAAAGACATCAATGTGTATGAATATTTTTGTGTAGCACCCTGAAGTTCGATGACACGATAATTTTCCAGCCAAAGTCTTATGTCTTATGAGAGCACAATCATTGTATTACAAAAGCAGTAAGAGTACTATATCTCAACATGTTAGAAAGAGGATGAATTGTAAATAGCAGCAACTGAGAATATTCTGAAAAACAAGATAGTTACTATCACTATATTAAAAAAAAGCTTTTGTACAAATAAAGATAAACGCAGCTAGAGTAAAAAGGAAAGATATGGACAGGGGAAATCTTTGCATGGAAGATTTCCAATAAAAGCCTGACATTCAAAGGCAGCAGGGAATTGGTATAAATCTATTTTACCAAGAACCATTACTCAGTAGATAAGTGGTTAAAGAATAGGGACAAACAGTTCACAAATTAGGAGCCATCATCTAAAAAAGCCATCGAGTCCCTAAACATGCAAATTAACATGATTTGATCATCAATTCACATTCATCAAATTGGCAAAGGTGGTAAAAGACAGAAAGATTCAATGTAGGAATAGGAGAAAAGAAACTATACTATGCAGTCTTCCTAAATATCTAAAATCTACTTTTTTTGGTTTAAAAATACTTGTTTAACTTAAAGCAGGCAATGCTTGGGGGCTACTGCTCCAGTTTCTTCCCCATCTAGTGTCCCAATTGTGTTTCTAACAAGGTCTCAGAGAGCTGGACATGGCTCATAGTTTCCTTGAGGCAACGGAACATGTTTTTTACTGTCCCTCATAATCCCCCAGCCCCTGCCACAGTCTAGCACATTAGTAGACACATAGTAGATATTGTCAAAATGCCAGCTAAAAGACTCATTCGAGTGTAAGCTGGTGCTTGAGCTGAATCTCAAAAGAAGTGAGGGATTTTATTCTAGGCATGGACACAAGAGATGGAAGAACATAAAGTGTTCAATACAAGAAGGATGACATCAGACAAATTGAAGTTCAGAATGAATTGAGCTAAGACAACAGAAAGTTAGTTTCTTAAAACAACACTGGGGAAAGAGAAGGCCCAAAGAAGGGTAGCGTTGCTGCTTGGAGTGAATGAGATATGATAATCACAAGTGAGAGAAGGCAGAACTATTCACTTATTGTCTCTGTTTTCTCTGCTAAGGAGAATGTTCTTTGGACTGTAAAGGACAGAACAAAAATGGCTATTGAACATAAGCAAGGAGATGAGAGCATAAAGCTATCCTTGATGAATCCAAGGACCTTTGGCTCTGATGAAGTTCATCCTTGGGTATGGAAAGAACCTTCAACTCTGATGATGGAGCCACTCTCAGTTCTACTGGAAAGATGACAGATCATACGAGAGTTGAGGCAGACCTGGAGAAGGCCAAATGTCCCAATTTCCAAAACAGAAAACAGAATAGAATCTGCAGTCTTAGAAGAAAGTGATGACCAAGCGCTAGTTTGGTTTCATCAAGAATACGTCATGCCACACTAACAAGATTTCCATTTTTGACAAGGACACTACACCGGCAGAGCAGTGGAATGTGGCAGATACTGTTCATCTAGATTTTAGGAAAATATTTGATAAATATCTCATGCTCTTCTTGTGGACACTAAGGAGAGATGTGACCTAGGTAACAAAATAAATGGCTGTACTTATAACTGAATGGCTGGACTCAAAGACAATCCTTACTGGTTTGATATCCCAGTGGTGAGTTTGTCTCCAATGGAGGGAGTGAGCTAAGGATCTCCATCCAGTCCTCTCAACATCTTTATCAATGACTTGCACGAAGGAGTACGTGACATCCATATCAAATCTCCAAATGCTAAAAGGCCGGGGATATCAAGGTGCACAAAGATTGTACAGAATGGAAATAGGATGAATCAAATTAGGTAAAATTTTATAAGATAAGTTAGTTTTTCACAACATGACGATTAAGGAAGTCTTTAGCAAAACTACTATGTTGAATTACTTGCCTTCTCAGTGAGGATGGGTGGGGAGGGAGGGAGGGAGAAAAGTTGTAACTCAAAGTTTTAGGAATGCATGTTGAGAATTGTTTTTGCATGCAACTGAGAAATAAGAAATATAGGTAATGAGGTATAGAAATCTATCTTGCTCTACAAGAAAAGAGAAGATGGGATAAGGGAAGAGAGGGGTGTGATAGAAGGAAGGGCAGATTGAGGGAAGAGGTAATCAGAATGCATGGTGTTTTGGGGTGGGGGAGGGGAGAGATGGGGAGAAAATTTGGAACTCAAAATTTTGAGAAAATGAATGTTGAAAACTAAAAATTAATTAAAAAAATAAAAACATTTAAAAATTATAGAATATACATAGTTTCACATGAGTTTAAAAACCTACTTTTCCAAGGATGAGAGCGGGGAGAGGCATGATAAGACAAGAGTTTCTCTGGAAGAAATATGAGGATTTTAGTGGACTAGAAGTTCAACATAAGTTCACAGTCACCAAAAAAGTCACCAGGCTTTTGAGTTGCCTGAATTGCAGTACAGCTTCCAGGAATAAAGAAACAATTCTGTTATATTTGGCTGTTATCTATGTCTGATGTACACCAACCCCACTATCTACAAGAAGTCTTTCTATAGGGAGACATTTTTTAAAAATTCACTTTTTTTTTTTAATCCTTCCTCCACCACTGCCCTCTTCTTGAGATGGTAAGTAATCAGACAAAGGTTATACATGTGTAAACACGTAAACCATTTCCATATTAGTCATTTTGTGTAAGAAAATTTTAACAAAAGGAAGAAAGTGAAAAATAGTATGTTTCTATCTGCTTTCAGATTCCACAGTTCTTTCTCTGGAGGTAGATAGTATTCTTCATCATGAGACTTTTGTTATTGTGTTAGATCATGGTACTGCTGAGAATAACTAAACCATTCACTGTCCAATACTGCTGTTACTGTGTACAATGGTCTCCTGGTTCTGCTCACTTCACTTTGTATCAGTTCATGGAAGTCTTGCCACATTTTTCTGAAATCAGCCTGCTTGTCATTTCTTATAGCACAATAATATTCCATCACAATCATATACCACAACTTGTTCGGCCATTCCCCAATTGAAGTGCATTCACTTAATTTCCAATTCTTAGCCAATGATATAAAGAACTTCTACAAAAATTTTTGTGCAAATAAATTGTTTCCTTTTTTTTAAAAAAAAATCTTTTTGGGATATAGACTTGGCAGTGGTATTGCCAGGTCAAAGGGTATGCCCATTTTGTAGTCCTTTGGGCATAGTTTTGGATTGCTCTCCGAAGGGTTAGATCAGTTCACAACTTCACCAGTAGTGCAGTAGGTCCCAGTTTTCCCACAACCTCTCCAACATTTATCATTTACCTAGGAAGTCTTTCCTAATTGTAGTGCCTTCCCTTTGTTGGTTATTTCCAATTAATCCTGTCTATAGCGTGTCTGTCCGTAGCTGATTGCATGTTGCCTCCCCCATTTGTCGGTGAGATCCTTGAGAGCAAGGACTATCTTTTTCCTTTCTTTGTATGCTGAGGGCTTTGTACAGTGCCTGGTCCACAGCAGACCCAACAAGTGTTTACTGACTGACTGGAGTGTTGTGTTTGTTTCTGAGCACTATAATTTAGGAAGGATGTTGCTGGAGTACATCAAGAGCAAGGTAATGGTGAAAAGCATTAAATGGAAACAGATGAAGACTGGTGGAACGAACTGTGGATGTTTAACTCAGAAAGGACTGCGAGGTGGGGCATGATGGCTGTTTTCAGGTCTTTCAAGGGCAGTCCTCCTGGAAGAAGGATCACATTTCTTATCTTAGCCTTCAGAGAACAGAAGGTGGAATAAGGACTGGAAGCTGCAAAGAGGCAAAGCACTCTGGGATGAGGAAGATCTCCTAACAATTAGTGACCCATGGGCTCCTTCTCATGGGAGGTGGTCAAGAAAACGGCTAGAGAACTGCATGGTGGGCTGGTGGCGAAGGGGATCCTTTCTCAGGGATGAAGGGTCTCTGGGATTTCTTTTCAGTTCTGAAATTCCATGATGATGCGTGATGGCTGAATTTGTACATTATTTCACTTCCATCATCTCCTCAAAGTATTTAGCGATCCTCCTTTTTATTTCAATCACGAAAAATCCACTTTTTCTCTCTCCTACCTCCTCCTTTGGGAAAACAAGAAAAACAAAACCCCATTTCAAACATATCATTGAACAAAACAAATTTTCACATTGGCCACATCCAAAAAAGCTCCATGTCTCAATCTTCACTCTGAATCCATCAGCTCATTGACAGGAAGTGGGTAGCATGTTTCATCAAGAGCACTCAAATTATGATCAGTTATAGACTGACCAGTGTTTCTAAGGCTTGAAAAGTTCTTTGTCTTTACAACATTGCTATCATTGCATAAATTGTTCTTCTGAAGGGGCAGAGTCAAGACGGCGGAATAGAAAGACACATATACTCTAGCGCTTCCCCCACAGCTCACAAAATACCTGTAAAAAATGACTCTCAACAAATTTTAGAGCAGTAGAAGCCACAGAACAACAGAATGAAAGAGGTTTCCAGCCAAAGGTAATCCAGAAGGCTGACAGGAAAGGCTATCTCATGGAATACTGAGCAGAGTGGAGCCTAGCCCTGGCTGCATGGCACAGGGAGAAACAGGACCTGAACAGACCTCCAGGGCAGAATTCTCAGCAGGAAGGGTCCCAGATCCCTCAATCCACAAGTAACAAAGAAAGCTCCAAAGGTCAGTGTAGGAGGGCTTTCCCAACTGGGCAAGAGGGGAATGGGGTCCCCCCAGCACCGGTCCCAGGTGGTGACAGAGGTGGCAGCAGCAGAAGCAGCAGTAGGTTGCAGGTGGCTACAGTGGCCTCAGAAACAGTTTGGGTTCATTGTCCTGGCAGCTCAGCTTAAAGTCTCTGGGGGAATTGAACAGCTGATCTGAACCTCAGCCCTCAGTGGCAAACTTCCTGCAACCAAAACCCCCTAGAGGAATTGAGCAGCTGATCTGAATCTCAGCCTTGAGCATGGTATTGGGGGGAGGAGGAGCATTAGGACCCTCTTCTTGACAAAGGATTCATAAGTCAAATAATTGGCTGGGAAAATGCCCAAAAAAGGAAAAAAAAATAAGACTATAGAAGGTTACTTTCTTGGTGAACAGGTGTCTCCTTCCATCCTTTCAGATGAGGAAGAACAAGGTATACTGTCAGAGGAAGTCAAGGCTTCTGCATCCAGTACCTCCAAAATGAATATGAAATGAGCCCAGGTCATAGAAGAGCTTGAAAAGCGAGTCAGCAGCTTGCTAAAGGAGAACCAAAGAAATTGTTGAGGAAAATAACACCTTTAAAAATAGGCTTAACTCAATTGGAAAAAGAGGTCCAAAAAGTCAATGAGGAGAGGAAGGCTTTAAAAAAGCAGAATTAGCCAAATGGAAAAGGAGGTTCAAAAGTTCACTGAACAAAATAGTTCTTTAAAAATGAGAATTGCCCCCTTCCTCCCCCATTCCTACCCTTCCCTTTCTCCCTTCCGTGGCCTAGGTGATGCTATGGTAGAGATGGCCAAGGAGGCCACGGAGCCTAAGGGGGACACAGAGGCTGAGGAGATGGACATCAAGGTGCTGTGCCAGGACATGTTCTCCAAAATGGCCACGTCCCTGATGGGCGAGCTGACGGTGACCAGCGAAGACTATAAACTTCTGGAAAATATGAACAAACTGACTAGCTTGAAGTATCTAGAAATGAAAGCTATTGCAGTAAACGTAAGTAGAAACCTAAAGGATTTAAACCAGAAATATGTAGCACTTCAGTCTTTATCTGGATCAGATCACTTTAACTGAGGAGCAAGTAGCAGCTCTTGAGCAGGCAGCTTACAAACAGGACGCATATTCAAAAGAAACTAGAAGCAAAGTACAAGAAGTTAGAAAGACGATGAAAGACTTCTTTAACACAAAGACTTTGCAAGAATGTTTTTTAAGAGCTAAAATAAGTGGGATGGAACTTATCATAATGCTTCAGTTCCTAAAAGTAAGATGTGCTGCTGATCCAAGGAGAACCCCAACCCCCACCTCTGGTTAGATGTGTAACTCTGGCCACCCCCAATGTTTTCCTCAACCTGGACCCCCTGGAACCCTATTTTATTGTGTACTTTGTCGTGTGCCCTGGACCAAGGCTCAGAAATGAGGATCAACCCCATCTAGAGCAGACACAGATGAGAGGCCCTCGTCACCATGTCTCCTCCCTTCTTCCCTTTACCCCCACTCCCTTCATAACCTGTTCTTGATCTTAAATAATAAATGCCAATCCATGACAAAAAATGAGTGGAGTTCAGGGAAGCTAATGACTATATGATAAACCAAGAAGCTAGAAAATAAAACCAAAAGATTGAAAAAATAGAAGATAATGTGAAACATCTCATTGGAAAAACAGCTGACCGGGAAAATAGATCCTGGAGAGACAATTTAAAAATTATGGGACTACCTGAAAGCCATGATCAAAAAAAGACCCTAGACATCATCTTGCATGAAATTATCAAGGAAAACTGCCCTGATATTCTAGAACCAGAGGACAAAATAAATATTGAAAGAATCCACTCATCACCTGAAAGAGACCTGAAAAGAGAAACTCCTAGGAATATTGTGGCCAAACTTCACAGTTCCCAGGTTAAAGAGAAAATATTGCAAGCAGCTAGAAAGAAACAACTTGAGTATTGCGGAAATACAATCAGGATAACACAGGATCTGGCAGCTTCTACATTAAGGAATCGAAGGGCTTGGAATAGTATATTCCAGAAGTCAAAGGAACTGGGATTAAAACCAAGAACCACCCACCCAGCAAAACTGAGTATAATACTTCAAGGGAATAAATGGTCATTCAAAGATATAGAGGACTTTCAAGCATTCATGATGAAAAGATCAGAACTGAATAGAAAATCTGACTTTCAAACACAAGAATCAAGAGAAGCATGAAAAGGTAAACAGGAAAGAAAAACCATAAAGGACTTTCTAAAGCTGAACTGTTTACATTCCTACATGGAAAGATATTATTTGTAAGTCGAGAATTTTCTCAGTATTTGGGTAGGTGGAGGGATTATACACACACACACACACACACAGTACAGGTTGAGTTGAATCAGAAGAGATGATATCCATACAAAAATTAAATTAAGGGGAGAAAGAGAAAATATTGGGAGGATAAAGGGAGAAATGGAATGGGGCAGGCTATCACTCATAAAAGACATAAGAAAAATCTTGTTCAGTGGAGGAAAAGAGGGAGGAGGTGAGAAGGGAAAAGTGAAGGTTACTCTCTTCATATATGGCTTAAAGAGGGAATAACATGCTCACTAAATTTGGTATGAAAATCTATCTTACACTACAGGACAGTAGGGGAGAAGGGGACAAGTGGGGTGAGGGGGATAATAGAAGGGAGGGCAAATGGGAGAAGTGAGTAACTAGAAGGAGACACTTTTGGGAAGGGACAAGGTCAAATGAGAGAATAGAAAGAAAAGGGAGGGCAGGGTAGGATGGAGGGCAATATAGTTAGTCTTACCTAACATGATTACTATGGAAGTCTTTTGCAAAATGACACATATATAGCCTGTACTGAATTGCTTGCCTTCTCAGTGGGTATGGGGAGAGAGGGAAGCTGGAATTCAAAGTATTAGAAACGAATGTTGAGAATTATTATTGCATATAACTGGGAAATAAGAAATACAGGTAATGGGGTATAGAAATTTATCTTGCTCTCTACAAGAAAAGAGAGAAGATGCAGATAAGGGTAGGGTGGGATGTGATAGAAGGGAGAGTACACTGAAGGAAGGGGTAATCAGAACGCAAGGTATTATGGGGTGGGGAAGGGGAGAGATGGGGAGAAAAACTGGAATTCAAAATTTTGTGAAAATCAATGTCGAAACCTAAAAATAAATAAATTTAAAAAATTTTTTGTTCTTCCAGTTCTGCTCACTTCAATCTGAACCAATTTATACATTTTTTCCAGGTTTTTCTGAAATCATCTCCATCATCATTTCTTAGAGCAAAACAGTATTCCATCACTTTCATATATCACAACTTGCTCAGCTACTCACCAATTAAAAGGTATACATTTTGTTTCCAATTCTTTGATACTGCAAACAAAGTTGCTATAAATATTTTTGTACGTATGTGCCCTTTTCCTATTTTTTAAAAATCTTTTTTGGATATAAACATGGTGGTGGCACTGCTGTGCTAAAGGGCATACAGAGTTTAACAGCTTTTTGGGCAGAGTCCTACATTGCTTTCCAGGATGGCTGGGAGATCACAGCTCCCCCAATAGTACATTCAAGTGCCTATTTTCCCATAGGCCTGTGTCATTTTCCTCTTTTTGCTAATCTAATGGATGTGAGGTGGAACATCAGAGTTGTTTTAATTTGTATTTCTTTAATTATTAGTGATTTAGCAGAGTTGTCAAATTTGGCCTTGTGTGTCTGCAAAATTCCTGAATGCTATCTGAACCAGAAGAAAATGTAATTGGGAAATATTTTCAGAAAATAAATACACAATACAACATAGATAATTTAGACTCACAGAGTTTGACACCGCTGATTTAGAGTATTTTTTTTTACATGATTATTGATAGTTTGGATCTCTTCCTCTGAAGAGATGTGCCTGTTCATGTTATTGAGCATTTATCAGTTGGGGAATTAGCCATTCTCTTTTCTTAAAGATTTTTTGAAATAGAGAACTTACAACCTACTTAGGAACAATGGGTTATGCTCAAGAAGAAGCCAAGGTTTCTCAATGTACCTCTAAGTCTTTAAGAAAAGCATCAGGAAAGAAAATAATATATGCTCCTCCCCTTCCTCTTCCCTGACACAGCCTGGGGAGGCTGATAACAGTGATCCGGCATCACAATTTTCAAACTCATCCTAGAACAGTAGGAATATTTTAACTCCTAAGCTGATAATGAAAATTATACAACTGTGAAGTTCATTACTCTCATTTGCTCGTATTTATTTTTGGCTAATTTTCTTTTCAAACTTAGCACTTACCACTTGCTGGGAATTAATGTTTTTTGCTTTCAAATCCAAATTGTAATTTGTTACCTGAACATTAAATAAAGCACTCAAATAGGTTTCCACATGTGTTATTTGTGTTCTTAACATGTCTTCCATCATTCTAAAACTTCCTCTGGATAGACAGTCTGCATCGCTAGAAGGACACAAGACGTTGCCATACAAAATAGAAAACACCAAAGATTCCTGTAGGTTTTGAGCTGGAAGAGACCTCAGAAATCAAGTCATCCTCCCATATTTTACAGATGAAAAAAACTGAGGCACAGAGAATTTAAAGGCCTTGTAAAGTTCAAATCCTTGAGTGCTAGGGCCAGGACTTCTGACTCACAGACCTGTAAACTTGTACACATAAAATGAGATCTTTCACGACTAACAAAAGGGCACTAAACCTTCTTACTTTTGACCCATGGTAGGGAACAGAAATGTTTGTATTTGCTACTTCATGGGTAAAAATTTTTGTAACATTTATGTTGGACATTAATTCTGAAGATTTTATTTTAGCCTATTAGGCCATCAAATGACCAAACCACTTCCCAACTCTTGTCCAACTTCCCCACTCTTATTTACATAAATAACGGTACATTGGACGTTGGTGAATACCAATAACTTCCCAAAGGAAAAGGACCAACCCTGGACTATTAGGCCTCCTTGCTTTTCTTGCACCTGTTCTCTTTTACTTCTGAAGTTCACTTTTCCAGTCCCTGGGCCTTATACCAAATTCCATGGTTGGTTTGGCCTGGAAACCACATGTAATAAAACCTTGTCTTTCACATTTGTTCTGGGAACTGGGAGAAATAGCCACAAAATAGCAGCAAAATACTAAGGGAGATGGAAAGCATTGCTTTTCTCTGGATAATGAACCACAATCATGGAGTATATTGTAGTTATTGTGTAAAATGGTCAGTATGAACTTTCTCTATCTCAATAACCAATTAAGACTTCTCAAAGGATAAGTTCTTTCAGGCTCCCTCTTAGTAGCGACTCTAAAGGCAACAAGAAAGCAGTAATGTCATGTGTCAAGGACTCTTGATGGAACAGTCGCTCTGTCTCTATGCTAGACATAGCTAAAGGTGTTAAGAAAATAATGGGGTGTCCAGAGGATGAAGTAAAAGCCTGTTATAAACCACCTTAGGAGATCAAGAAAAGGGTTCTACTTTGAATACTAAGAATGATACTTTTACAATACAAGCCTTTCAACATCTCATTCTATATGATAGATAATAGTATGAATTAAATCAGGCTCCATATGCGTTCATGGATTTAGAGAACGCATTTTAATTGAACACTAAAAGCTTATGATGTGTGAGTCTGAGTCACAAAGACATGATGAACCTCATCACCAGAGGGGTGATCACCAGGTGAACTGGATAGGGCAATCTATGGATTTGCAATATACTAATCAGATACAGTCTGTAAAGGTGTTAATCAAATATAGTCTATTTCTGCTACAGTTTTAACACTCAAATATTTGATTTGTAAGAGAACATAAATCACTTGAGGAAGAATACCCTGTTTGATCATAATTGCTGAGAAAACTGGAAACTAGTTTGGCAGAAATTAGGTCTGGATCAAAGTCTTATACCTTATACCCAATAAGCTAAAAATAGATCTTGGCCTGAATAGTTAAAGCTTGTATCATTAAAAAATTAGAAAAAAACAAATAAGGTACTTTTCACAATTATACTTAGGGGGGTAATTTCTAATAAAAAAGATACAGAAAGAATCATGAGCGATAAAATAAGTTCAATTCATGAAATTAAAAAACTTTTGCACAGATAAAATGAACACAGGATCAGAAAGTGATCAATTAGGGTAAAAACTGCATTAAATATATATGATAAAGGTCTGATAGTCAACCTATACAAAGAACTAACAGAAATAAACAATATCAAAAGCCACAAGAGATAAGTAATTAAGGAAGCAATTCTCAAAAAAAATACAAACTATAAAAAGTCTAGAAATGATTGCTTAGAGCAAAGATAAAGTGATTTACAATCACTGAGAGAAATAGGCAGAAGGGATAGGGATGGACCTCTGGTTTCACTAGTGGAAGGAAATCCCAGATAAGGAAAACTCCCTTCCCTGATGGGGTCAGCATCTTTTCTGCAATTTATAGTGCTAGAAAGTCACTGAGAGCACTGAGGGGTTAAATCAGGCTGCCAAGTGGCATACTAGTGTATAAGAGCATCAGGTTGGGAGTCAGAAAAACCTAAGTTTAAACCCAGCCTCAGACGTCTAGCAGCTGTGTGACCCTGGGCAAGGCACTTTCTGTCTATTGCTTCAGCTTCCTCATCTGTAAGATGGGGATATAACAGCACCTACTTCCAGAATCGTGAGTATCAAATGAGATACTATTTGTAAAGTGATATTATTACAACAATTACATCTCTTGCTCAGCATCACCCAGTCAGGATATGCAGAACCTGAACCCAGGTCTTGCTGGCTCCAAAGTTAGCTCTCTATCTACTATACCACACTACTTCTTAATACAAGAGATGGAAATAAAAAAAAATAACTCTAATATCTTATACCCAGCAAACTGGCAAAGGTGACAAAAGGTGGAAATGGAGGGATAGAAAACTAACACACTATTGGTGGAATTGTGAGCTATGAATATGGGACTACAGTATAAAAAACCCAGCAGAGATCAGCCAAGGAGGACAAGGATGAAAAGGAAAGTCCCACAGATACTAAATATGGATAGCAGTACTTTTTGTAGCAGCAGAGAACTGAAAACAACGCAGCTTCTCACCAACCATACATTGTGGCACATGAATATAATCGAATATTACTGCCTTGTGAGCATATGGAGAATACAGAGAAGCACTGAAGATGTATACTGACCCATACAAAGTGAAGGAAGCAAGAGAAAAAATATACACTGACTACAGTGGAAAAAAAATGGAAACAATGCTGTGCAACATATTTAATGACATGATAATGGTCTCCCCTCCTTCTCTGCAGATGTGGGGGACTAGGGGTGTGGAACACTGCATATAACAACAGACTTAGTTGATGCTAGATGTGGTTACTTTACTGACCTGTTTTCCCCACTGTTTATTCTTTGGGAATGGGATGGCTCTCCGAGAAGGATGAGAGACATCCTGGGGAATGTGAGGTGAGTCAGTCACCTGGTATTAAAGTGCTTCATCAGTTAGTCAATACACATTTATTAATCAACTGCTTAATAATGTGTCAGGCACTGTGCTAAGTGACAGGGATTCAAAGAAAGGAAAAAGACAGTCCTTGCCCTCCAGGGGAGCACAGCCTCATAGGGGAGGCCACAAACAAGAACTCTGAACAAGCAGGCTGGAGATGGAGCAGCCAGACCGGCTGAGGAGGAGCTGTGATAACTAAGAAAAGGCTGCTGGCAAAAAGGGGTAGGTGAGCTGAGACCGGAAGGAGCCCCAGGAAGTCAGTGGAGAGAGAGGCAGAGACACAGCACTGCAGGCCTGGGGGACAGCCAAGGAGGCCAGTACAGTCAGCGAAGAATGGAATGCGCTTCTGGAGAAGGGGCCTGGTTCTGAAGCTTGGCTTTTAAGTAAGTCAAAGAGGATTTTGTTTGATCCTAGAGGTGCTAAGGAGTTACTACACGTGATCAGATCTTCACTTCAGGAAAATCAACTGGACAGCTAATGGGGGATGGACTGGAGAGGGCGGAAATGAGGTGGGGGGCTGTTCTGAATAATCTAGGCATGAGGAGATGATAGCTGGCACCAGGTTGTACAAGAGAGAAGTTAAGAAGGTATGTGGTGGGCAAGGATGATTCCTAGGGAATGCTCCTAGGAGAGGGCAAGGATGATGGTTCCCTCCACAGTTACAGGGAAGTCAGGAAGGGAGCAAAAAGGGAAAGGAAGAGATTTATTTTGACCAGTGGAGAAATCTCACAGCACCTCTCACCCCTCGGTCATTTGTAGTGCCATGTGAGTGGGACAGTGGCAGCGCTAGCCATGTTCTGTATGGTCCCAAGAGGCAGGATTCATAGAATGTCTGGTATCCATATAGTATTTCAAAGGGAGTACAACACTCTAAGCCTTAGGACACCTCTGAGAGGGAGGCACACAGGCCACCTCCATCCACAGAGGAGGAGACAGGCTTGGAGTTCAACAATGTGCACAGTGTCGCATAGCTAATAAGGCTCAAGGGGGCAGGATCTGAACCCAGGTTTTCTGGATTCCAGATTCATTATTCTCCAGCAGCAGTACTTAATCTCAGGCAGTCTGGGGAAGATTACAGACCCTTTCTAAGATCAATACTTTGAAATGCTGAAGTAAAATACACAAGAAAACAATTGTTTTGAATTAAAGTTATATTAAATTAAAAACATAATGCAGTAAGTTCATGGATCCCAGGTTAGGAATCCTAGCTCTCAAGATAATGTGAAACTCTCTCAGCCAGGAATGAGAATGGCCAGACTGTGCTCCATCATGGAGGCTGAAGACTTTATGGTGGATTCCTTGGCCTCCTCCTCCTTCCCTCCATATCAAAGCACTGATTCTAAGCCTGCATGGGGCTTGGATTCATTCCCTCTCTCTGCTTACACTATGGCCCATCTAGGCCAGTCACTGCTACCTGCACTTTCAAAGCAGTCTCCTACCTGGACTCTTGGTATCCAACACATCTCTTTCTCATCTCCCTGTCATACACATGTGAAAACCACCTTTCTAAGGCTCAGATCTAAGACACAGGTCACACTGTTAAGAAACCTTAGGTGCCTCTCTGCTGACTACAGATAAAACAAGATATCCTAAGTATGGTACTGAAGGGCTTCCACTTACCTTTCAAGCCTACATCACACTACTTAGGCAACTAAGTAGTTACAGTGCTGGGACTGGAATCAGGAAGACATGAGTTCAAATCCTGCTACAGATACTGTTGACTAGTTGTGTGACCTTGGAAAAGTCATTTAACCTTTGACTCAGTTTCCTTATTTGTCAAATCAGAAGACAGTACATGAGATGATGTGTGTAAAGTGCTTAGCATAGCCAGCTATTATAACTGTTATAATTATACTAATTCTCCACAAACTCCATATTCCAACCCAGCTGGATGGCTAGCTTTCACCTGAATTTGATGCTTCATCTGCTCCCTCCTCTGCCTCTGCGTAAGTCACTTCCTAGGCTTGGAATCAACTCCTCACCCACGTCTGCCTCTCAGAAACTAGGGTGGCATATCCTCCGCGAATATCTTCCTCTTCTTAAATGACCTTCTATTTACTTAACTGGGCACATGTCATCTCCCTGTAGCAGACTCCAAGTCCGTGAGGGCAGAGAATTTCCTTTTTATCTCTGAATCCAGAGCCTCTCTCTCTCTCTCTCTCTCTCTCTCTCTCTCACATACACACACTGCCCAACACACAGCAGGTACTTGAGATGAATTCACACTGCTGCCAGACAAATCTTCCCCATATCGGATGTTTGCCCCTACATCCCCATGGGACCATGACATTCACAGATGCTAGCTACCCAGCAAGTCCCTGCTCCTTTGCCTTGTGTTTAAAATCTGGCTCCAATCTACACTTCACTTTCATGGATTTCTCTATTTCCCCCATTTTTATGGCCTTGCTTGTGATGCTTCCTGTACCTGGAATGTCCTCTGCACCCCGATCTCTATGTGATGAAACTGTATCCAGCCTCCATGACCCAACTCAAACGTAGGACTGGCTCTTTTTCTTCTGAGAATCCTTCATGACATCTGTACCTGTCCTATGGGTCTCCAGCTCCCCCATTAGATGATAAACTCCCTGATGGTAAGGATGCGCCTTTTCTTCCATGTCTGTGAACCCCCTCATCCACCAGTACAACTTCAAATGGTGGCTTATCTATAGGGGGAACTTAGTCAATGTTTGTGGAATTGAAGAAAATGCTCTCCTCAGGGCGTAACCAAGACTCTCAGAGGAAGAGGAATGTGAAGCTCTTTCAACGCTCTCACATCCAGAAAATGCCTGACTCAGCTATTCTCCTATGGGTAATCCTGAATGTAGAGACTTCCCATTTGCCTCTGACACTGTAAGTTGTGAGTCTCCCTTGAGGATACTTTGGAGAATGAGTCTTTCTTTTAAGAAGTGGAAGTGAGCACTGGAGAAAGCAGCCTTGGTAGGAAGGGAGAGCGGCTAGTCCTTCTGGTTCTCTCTCTAGCTGCCTCAGTTCTCTTGGCTCTTTCTAGGTTCTGAAGCTGGTTCCATTGTTGCTAATGCAAAATCCATATAAGAGGATGGATCCATTTCCCTACATCTTCTAGGGGAAAAATAATCTCTTTTCCTCTAAGCTCAGCTAGACCAAGGTGGGGGTGATTTTCTTTCAAAAGAAAGAGGTTTAGAAAAGAGAACAAAAAAAAGTAAAAAAACCCCCAAACCCCCAAAAAACCAAAACAGAGAGGGCAAGTTTACAGACCATGATTTGCTGATTCAAACTTAACCAAAGTCTAACCATATATGAGGTTGGTTGGCACAGAACTCCTGACCCTTGTCTCTTTCTTCCTTGCTTTACCCTTTCTTGATGGTTAGATGCTTAAACACAGAAGCTCAAACTCCTTGTCCAAGACAGAATCGCACTGACCCTGCTTTGAGGGACCGTGGGCGACAATCTCTTCCAGGCTTTGCTCCTTAGCTCTTATCTACTTCAGATTGTGGGTTCCCAGAAGAGACTCCCACCCCACTGCCCCACCCACTGGAAACATGGAGACTTTTCTTGGTTCCCTGGACCTCTCTCTGAATGGATAAGACCTCCTGACTTCTTTGACATCCCAGGGTCTCTTCTCCTCTATTTCAGATTGACTAGTATCCTTTTGTAGCTCCTTTGCTCATCTTGAGGATTTATTTGGATTGCATCCAGTAATTCAGGTTGATTATATCCTCTAGGAAGCTAGACTGCTTCCCCTTCTTTAGCGTCCCAAAGTAAGCTTCCCCAGGAGCCAAATGGCCAGCAATACCTCTCAGCTAAATCTTGCCCAAAGACCAGAGGACTTCAAGTGACAGGTATCATTTCCTCCAATAGACCTTATGCATTGTATTAGCTCCATCTGATGGTCAGAAACAGAATCCCTAACTCTTCGTCTCCAAGGCCTCAAATTGTTGGAGGACTTCTTCAAACTGAAGCTAGTATCTCAGCTTAATAAAAGATACACCCTTAGACCAGAAGTTTTCTATGGATTGATTCCATAAGGTTCATGAACTTGTTTGGGGAAAAAAGTTACATCTTCATTTTTATGAACCTCTAACTGGAATTTAGCATTTTTCTTCAATTACTTAAAAATATTATTCTGAGAAGGATTCAGGTACTTCACCAGATTCCAAAAGGAATCCATGAACAACAAAAAAAAATGTTAAGAACCCTTGCATTAGACCAATGTCTAGTCTTCTCTAGGTTGTCTCTGATGACTTATCACTTAGGTACCTTCACTTTGATTTTAAATTGAACATGAGAAATTTTGTTGTCATGTAATAAATATATAGCTTGTGATTTTCTTTTTGAGATTCACTCACTCAACATGCATTAAGTGCCTACTATGGCCTAGGCACTACGTTAGATACTTGGGATATAAAGATAAAACAGTACCTACCTTCAGGGAGTTTACATTCTATTGGAGAGGAACATCTTGAACACAAATAAATAAATGTAATATATATGCAAAGCAAATTTTGGGGGAGAGGGGAAGGTCATTAGTCAATAAGATGAGTCCATATTTTGCTGCAGACACTTACTACCTGTGGGACCCTGGGCAAGGAGTGAGTGAAAAGGGACTCATCAGGACTGGCTGAGGAGGAACCGAGCCTTAAAGCAAAGTCTAGGGGAGGAGGCAGAGAATTCTAGCACGGAGAAAGGCTTATACAAAAGCATGGAGACAGGAGCTACAGCAGCATGCATGTGAAACAGCATGGTGTCTGCCTTGGCTGGGCTGTGTGGCCTGAAAGGGGAAGGAATGTCTGGAGAGGTAGGGTGGGATTAGTTGGTGCAGGGCTTTATAGAAAAAACAGGGGAGTTTGCCAGGAAAATAGAGAAGTCCTGAAACCTCTTGCTTCAGGAATCTCAGTTTCGCAGTTGTGTAAAGGATGGCATGGGGAGAGAGGAGAGACTAGTTAAGGGGTTCTTTCAAAAGTCCAGGAGAAAGCAGAGGAGGAACTTTTTGGTGGTGGTCCTGTGAGTGGACAGAGGGGGATGGAGGGAAGACCTAATGTGGAGTGGAAAGGATAAACTGGGAAACAACTGGCTATGGAAAGCAGAGTCATGGACGGTTCTGAGGTTGCAAACCTGAATGACAGGCAGAGGGATGGTGTCCTACTGCAGGTATAAAAACCATTTAACAATTTATAAGGTCCTATTTGGAAGCTATTGCCATATACCACCGTAGCACAATCTGAGAGACCCTAAAAATTCTCATTACTCCTTCACTATCACTTTTACCAACCTAAATTTCCTGAAATCTTTCAAATAGTTACTTGTATTGGGTCAGCACCCGAAGGCCTGCTGAGACACAACCGTAGTATTCGATGACTACGCTTTCATGGGTAAAGCCAGAAGGAACAGAGCTCACAAATGCTGAATAGCCCAGTTCAGCCACAAACAGAATCATCACCGTTAACATAACGTGTGGATTAACTGACTGGGCACCAGCACGGCCCTGAGAGAACACGATACAGAGTGAGTCTGGAGCCTCCGACAGAAAGGAGTCCTGCCCGAGGAGTGGGGCCAACTGGGGCGACATGGTGGGAAGGAGGAATGGCACAGAGGCGGATGAACAGAATGAAAGGGCGGCCCTGAGAGAACACGATACAGAGTGAGTCTGGAGCGTCCGACAGAAAGGAGTCCTGCCCGAGGAGTGGGGCCAACTGGGGCGACATGGCGGGAAGGAGGAATGGCACAGAGGCGGATGAACAGAATGAAAGGGGGAGCTGGGGAAGATTTCTGAAAACAACTTTCTCTAGTTCATAAGTTTTCATTTCCTTCTCTTCTGCTTTCAAATTTGCTCAAGTCTCTCCAAGCCTTAAAAATAAAAACAAAAAATTCCTTTACTAGATCTTGCTGTCTCCTCAAACAATCAACGCTTTTTTCAGCCAAACTCTGAAACAGATGCCTTCATTTACTGCCGCCATGTCCTTTCTTCTCCCTCTTCAATCCTTAGCAACCTAGCTAATTGATTCGGCTTATCTCAATCCACTCTCTTTAACGTGACCCATGTTCTCTCACTGCCAAATCACGATGGCTTTTCCTAATTCTTCTCAACCTATGTGCTGTATGTGATACTAGTGACCACCCTGTCCTGGATGCTCTTTTTCTCTGTGTTTTTGCGCTATTCTGAAGTTCACCTCTTACCTGTCTGAGGCTCATCATCCACATCACAATCTCATAACTGTGGGTATCCCCCTAAGGTTCCTTCCTGTGCCATCTTCTCTTTTCCCTTTGTAGTCTCTCTCCCTTCCCCCCCCCCCCACCCCCGAGCTTCAGGTCCATTTTCTCAACTGCCTATTGACTATTTCAAACTAGATGTCCTGGAGATATTTTAACCTCAACATGTCTAAAATTAAATTCATTCACTTTCTCTCTGAATCTGCTTCTCTCCTAAGCTTCCCTGTTTCTCTCAAAGGAGCCGGCCTCTTTCTAGGCTCCCAGGTTTATCATTTCAGCACTACCCCAGGCTACTGACTCCTCATCACCCCACACAGCCCATCAGTTGAATAATTTTGCTCTTTCTACCTTCACAACATCTCTCCCACCTGACGCCTTGTCTCCACTTCTAGGGCTGCCACCACAACTCAGTTCCTCACTATTTCCTACCTAGGTTATTACAACAGCTTTCTAATTGGTCTCAGGCTCAGGTCTCTCCCTACCACAGGCCATCCTATCCGCTGCTGTCAAAATAATTTTCCTTAAGTGCAGCTCTTCCACATTATTCCCCTACTGAGCTAATGCCAGTTGCTTCCTTTTGCCTCCAGAATAAGATGTAAACTCTTCTGTTTCGCTTTTAAAGCCCTGTACAACCTGACCCCGACCGAGCCCTCATGTCTGAGATGTATTCCTTCCTTCCCTCCACCCCCTGGCTTAGATGCTAGGTTCTGTCTGAAGCATTTTTTTATTACCCACAACTCTTATGATGTACCTTCCCATAATATCTCATACTTAATGTCTATTTGTATACGTACGTATGTACACATGTACATGTGTCTTTATTAACTATTTTTGCTGACTATATTTTCATATATATTTGCTTTCTCATTAGAATGTAAGCTCATTGTGAATGAGGATAGATTCATTATTTTTACTTGTACTGCCAGTATTAATACACAGTAGGTGCTTATTCAAATACCTGTTGACCAACTGGTTATGGTTACAGTTTCTGAAAAGGAAAAAAAAATCTACATGTCCCTGACATACACTGAACCTTGTTTTTAAGTGAGGACCAATAAAATTTAGACTTCCCAAATGAATCTCTTCTCACTAGTTGAAAGCTATATAGGTTCAAAGGAAGTGAACAAGTCTATCATCTTTCCTTTGACATATGGGGCAGCTTATCTAACTGCACACCTCTTAATTCACACTGCGGCCCCATGCTAATTAGAAAAGTCGGCTTCAATCTCTCCACCTGTCCATTGTTTTGCTGTCTACCTGGACCCTTTTCTAAGCAGGCAGCAAATCCCTATCAGTCTGTTATCACAACCAAAATGTAAGAGATTAGTAGCCACCAAGAGAAGCAGAATCAGTTTACAACTTTTCAGGCAAGTGAATGATATGACTTCCCAAGTAGGAAATCGGAGATCTCTCTGCCTTTAATTTAGAAAACCTGCAGTTAATAATCACATTAAAGTCTGTTTTGCATGCCAGACAGTTTTTGTTTCCTCTGTTGTTTTTACAATTTTAGCACCCTTTGTGGTTACCAAAATTATTTGCTGAAAGGCATAAATTAACATTTTAAGCATTTTATCCAGACTAAGGTAGGCCTTGTCTGGTCACATTGCATTATCAGGTTAGGTATAGAGTTAAAAGATACTTACGCTTTGTCTTAATTAAAAAAAAAAAGGAAAGCTAATGACATTACTTGTATTCATCTGGGTTAGAATTTAGCAATCTAACTCAATGTTAATTTGACAGTAATACACTTAAAACCTCCTTCCTAATTGAGGATTAAAATGGGTTTTTCACAATAAATCCACTGACAATCCAAATGTTGAATTTATGATTTTTTTAAAAGGTCAATTGTTTCTCCAAGCATTCAAGGATAGGAATGAGAACTAAGCCTGCAGCTACAAATTCAGCACGGAAAATGGGTCAAAGAACAGATGTGTGTGGGCTGGCAGGGAGGACCGGCCAGGTAACCAGGTCAGCTTGCAGCAGCTTGGATTACAGTAAAATCAACCAGATTTCCTTTTCATAATCAAATGCCTGATGAAAACAAATCTAATTAATAACATATTCAAAATGAGGAGCACTGGTGTTGTCATTAAAGTTGTACCAGTTTTCATGTAAAATAACAGTTGAGCTGTTCAGACCCATTTTGACTGGGATTAGTGAGACTGAAAAGTCTCATGTTCAACCACTAGTTCTCCTAAGTCTTTATGTGCTTGGCATAAGCATAAAGCTACAGAGGCTGCGCTGCTCTAGGAAGTTAATTTTTGCTTGTGTGATTAGAATGAAATGTGTTGTTCTCATATAGGAAAAAGGTACTAATGGAATGGAAACAGAGAGCAAACCTGTATGTATCACATATAGGACAAAGAAAGTCACAAAGGCAATCTGGGGTGGATCACTGATGACACTACTATATAAATGTTGCTATGTTCGCGGTGTTCTAAAGTTCATGAAAAAATATCCAACTACCCTAGTTGATCCTTTCCATGAAAGAGAGGAAGAAGTAGCTGCTACATGCACCAAGTTAGCCTTTTCTGGGAACTGTTGGAATTATCAGGGTGGCAGCTGTGCTAGGGATGGTCATTATCACCTGAAACTTTGCAGAAAGGACGAGATTTGTTTTCAGCAGGAAGGGATGGCAGCTCTACCAGGCTGCACCTGGGCACAGACTGCTTTCCCCTCGTCGTTAACATGGTAACTTAGTCATTCCAAACTGCATCAAGTACATTTCATGCATTCTAAATATTTCTTAGTCTTATCTTATTCTGGTCTACTGTTTTCTCAATTTTCTTCTCAAAGAAAGTATACAGCATTTTTTCCTGTAATGAGATTTTTGGACAGTAATTATTAACAAAAACCCTCTAAAAGTCAGACAACTCCATCTCCAAATAATTTCATATCAGTTGAAATGCCATACTGTAATGTTGGTGGAAAAGTTAAAATAGAACTCCAGGATTCAGAATTGAGAAAGGGGCTTAGAGAGCACAGACTCCATCCCTCTCATTTTACAGAAAAGGGGGAAAGAATAAGGCTTTATTAAGTGCCTTTTCTATGTCAGGCTGTGCTAAGTACTTTACAATTATGATCTCACGTGGTCTTCACAACAACCCTGGGAGGAAGAGGCTGCTATTCCCATTTTACAGCTGAGGAAACTGAGGCAAATAGAGTTGAAATGACTTATCTATGGTCACATGGCTAGTCAGCATCTGAGGCTGGATTTGAACTCTGGTCTTCCTGACTCTAGGTCCAGAGCTCTGTGACCTATGGCGTCCCCTATTTGTCCTCTAAGATAAGGGAAATAAAGTCCTTTGACTGCCAATCCAGTTCTCTGGCTACACTGCAAGGCTCATCACTTGGTTTCATCAGGCAGCTAGGGGTGCCGCAGTGCACAGGAAAACCAGAGTTCACAGTCAGCTTCAAATACTTATCACTTAACCCTTCTCTGCCTCAGTTTTCTCATCTGTAAAATGTGGATAACAAAAGCACCTCTCTCCCGGGGTTTCGGTGAGGGTCAGGTGAAATTAGATTTGTAAAGCACTGACACAATGCCTGGTGCATAGTAGGTACTCGAAATGTCTACTTTCTTCCCTACCTGATCAGTCATAATTAAAGATTTTCTGCCCTTGGAAACCAACGTTTTGAGAAAAGTGCCACAACTTTGTACACTTTTCAAGAAAATACTACTTTTCATTTTCATAAGTAACTTTTAGCAAGCCCTGGGCCCCAAACCATAAGCCACTTTGAGTAACTTCAGAGAGAAAGTTTCAATGTAAAAAGCCTTGTATTCTTTCTAGATTAAAAAAAAAATTTGATCAGGTGTTTATCCAGAAATCCCTTTATCTTAAGATTGACAAACAGTGGATTTATTCATTTTGAATAAATAAAACACTCCCTTCCTTTGGCAGTCCCAGAAATGGATTCTCCTTTTGGATTGTCATTCTCTAGTTAGATCCAAGACAACTGTCCTTTCCCAGAAAATGGAACATCCTAAAAATGTTACCAGCACACAAATCCAAACTGTTACATTTCAAAACCTGTCTTTCAATTTAACATAATATGCAATTCCAGACTCTAATAAAGTCTCTTTAGTTCTTTATGAGAAGTAGCTCTAATTTTTTAAAATGGCACCATTGATATAGATTTAGTACTAGAAGGGGCCCTCTTATCACAAAGAGGAGAAAAACTTGTTGCCCAGTGAGAACCAAAGAGCTGAAGTAGGCTCTGAGCTGAGCCTCTGACTCCCCATCCAGGCTCCCCCTTGCTCCCCACCCCAATCTGCTCTCCAAACATGGAATTTCATTTACATCCTTCAAAATGGAAAAAAAAACCTGACGGCAATTTTTCCAAGTTTCCATTTGTTTCCAAAAGCAAAATGTGGAAATTTACCAGAAAAATGACTTCTAAATGTATGTGATTAATTAGTTTTATTACAAATGGACCACTAAACATTTTTTTGCTCATAAACTCAAGTTGTTTCTTGAGTTTAAATCAAGACCCAAGACAAATACTATAAAAAACTGGAAGGTATAAAAAAGTGTAGAAGAAAGAGCCCTGGATTTGGAGTCAGAAGACCAGGGTTCAAATTCTGGCTCTCCTGGCTGAGCAAATCCTGTTCTTTGACACTAAGCTAGAAAACAAGGAAATCAGATAATGAACTCCAAGGTATCTTCAAGCACATATGGAAACCTCTGCCTTCACTAGAATAAATGCTATCTATGGAGTTTGGTGAATCAAAACGATAGCCCAAAGGAGGGTTTTGTTTTGTTTTGTCTTCCCTTCTTTCCCCATTTTCTAGGAAGAAAACAAGAAGGAATTCAGCATGCACAAACGTTCTGGTACACCAATAAGGTTATTATCCATGTACATATCTTACTCCTCACCTGATCATATAACTTGTTAAACTGAAAGGTAGTAACTTGGTACAAAAGGCAAAGATAGCTTTTGTATCATTAAAAAGTTTTAAACTCTATAGACACCACTAGCTACCTGGGCCTAGAAGTGTATGTGTAAATATATATTATATCTGTTATATTTAAAATCCAGTTGAAATAGAATTTTATTTCACTGGACTGTTCTCTCACAGTTAGAAGGGGTCTCTGTAAACACCCAAACTGCCATAGTTTTCTTGTGATTAGCTTACAGTGGCTCAGCTCACCAAGCCTGGAAGCACCCATCCAGCTGATCAGTTAGTTACAGCTGTTAATTGTGGGGCAGGGGACAGGCAGACATCTGCTTTTTGCTGAATTGGTTAATGGTTCACTTCCAGGTCCTAAAAGGATCTCAGCCTTCCTCCAAACACAATGTCAGACCCTATCTACGTCTGCCTTCTTCTACATAGCCTGTCTTGTTCTGGTTTGTCACTCTCCATACAATGCAAATCTGAGGGAACTCACATCTGTCACTGATCGACCCAATTCGTGAGCAATCTTTTCCCATCGACCTGGGGTCCCCCCTGGGAACTTAACCATACTTCTTGTCAGCTGGCAAAGGTCCTCTTCTGTCCATTCAGGTGCCTGTAAAACATTAAAAAAAAAAAAAAGAATGGGAAATGGGAAAAATTGCTTGCCAAAATGTTTTATCAAGTATATTAATAAATCCTATACCACGAATGCTTTTTTGCAAACTGCACTAGATTTTTAATATGGTTTAAACAGCTTATGAGGATTTCCTATGTTAGGAATTAGATGTGGAATAAAATGTGGCTCCCATTTTAGGAACCAGAGCTCAAGAGAAACAACTGCTTACGGTGCATCTCAACCAGCTCGGGTCACTTCTCCACATAAAGGAAACCACTCCAACTTTAGAGAGGAAGGAAATACTCTCCTTTAGGCTTGTTTACCATTGTTGTTCAACAAGCCTTATGTATGGAAATGGAGTATTTTGTAATGCTCATGGATGGTAAAATGTACAATGATCACCGGTATGGAAAGAAGGTCTGGGATTTTGGGAGGTAGAGTGATGCAGAGGAGAGGGACGCTGGTGTGGAGTCAGGCATGGGTGGCTATAAAGGAGGGCAAGTGACTTAATTTCTTGGTGCCATCACTCTCTGTAAATTGGGGTAATAACACATTTACTCCCTACCTCACAGGATTACTGTAAGAAAAGCACCTTGTAACCGACCACAAAGATATGAAGAGCTATTATTAGCTTTCAGAAAGCAAAGCCCACTTAAAAGTATATTAAACATGTTTTACTGCGTGATGCTTGGAATCAGAACAGAGGTGAGATTGGGTCACGGGATGTTTTCTGTTTATGTGGTCCTAAAGTACAGTCTACATTCTCAAAAAACGATTGATCAGGTAAATTCAAACTAGCTAGCTGGTAATTTTAGGATATCTGGGGATGCCACTGCAATTAGGGATCTGCCAGGTTAACATGCTAAGACTCAAAGCCTTAATTACACAAAGGTCGCAGTTTATTTTTAAGCACACCATGGATTTTGAAAACTAAACCAACCATTTTAACTATCATCCCCAAACCAGAAAATAAACAGGCTTCCAAAGTAAAAAATCTGAATTAAAAAACACAAGTTCTAAACACTTTCTGTATTACTACCAACAATTAAATCAGAAACTGATCAAATCAAGAGATAATCAATAGCAAATAGCTAACGACTACAGAACAACAATTTTCACTGTCTTGCAACTTTAAGTTATTACTCCCTGGAGGCAGCAGCCATCCCTACATTAAAAAAAACAATAAAAATCAAAGCCAGTAAAATTTTAAGTAAAGAGAGTATTGAAAACTAACCTTATTTCTCTTTAATTTTTATTTTTAAAGAAGCCTTGGAGACAAACACATCTTCTAATCACCATTTCCGATAACGAACAGGCATCCGTCAAGCAGTGTGCATTACAGATCCAGGAGCCCAGAACAACAGTCAGAGGTGAGTGACCCCAGGGACCATCTCCGCAGCTCCAGCAAAGCTTTTCCTTGACACTAATCCTCCCTGTCATTCTCCTACTGTGCTCTAACCACACTGACATCCGCCTGCCGCACTGCGAGCTTAACGGCCCTTCCTGACTTTTTACTGTCTCCCCCAATCAATGGTCCAAGCGTGCTCTTTTCACCACGTCCAAATGGCAGCTTCACTCATAATCAACGGGCACTGCCCCTCTAAAAGGGCTTTCCGAAAGGCTCTCCATTTGCATTCATTTGCAAAGCAAACTACTTTCATTCACTTTGTTCTGCTATCAAGAATGCTCCCTGAAGCAGATAAAGTGGCATAAATACAACCTGCCACTTCAGAGTCAGTAAATAATAGCCAATAGTCGGGAGGGTTTTATCAATCACTCTGTGCCGAGTCTCCGCTACTGCTGAAAGCCTCCAACATATCCATCTGTAGAGGCCACTACAATGCACCCAGAAATTCACTTGGGGAGAGCCAAGATCCAAGTCCATAGCTGGGTACAACGTTGCAGCGGCCATGACCTCTGATATTTAGAGAAAACCCTGAATGTCATTCTTTTCCATGGAAAAAGACCTTCAAAATTTACTCTCTGATGTTTTAGACTTTAGGGAGGAAAAACAAGTCTTGGGGTGAATATCGGTATTTTAGAGAGGAACTTACAGGACACTGCTACGAACAGTGAAGGAGGTACTCTCATTCTCAAAGCCCACTTGGGAATCATTTGAAAAACACGCTCTAATAAAGTTGGTTTGAGAAACACAAAGGAGTTAAGTTTCAAATTGAATTTAAATGTAAAAGCTTGCAGTACAGAATCATACCATGCATACCAGGCGGTTGAAACTGCATATAGATGTACATTAATACAGTATTCTAACTACACAAATATAGTGTATCAAAGCAATTTCACACAAAATCAACTCATCATATTTCTGCATGAAATATAACAATACATAATAAACATTTAGGAGCAACAAAACTGTCTCAAAAATCAGGAGTGTAAAACATTACTTCCTATCACAAAACAATTCTTTAATTCATACTTTCTTTCAGGTTACATTTCCAAATACAGCACATATTAACAATGAATCTAATTTTAGTTCCTCATTTTAGCATCTGGCTATGACAATATAGTACCACATCCTTCTGAAAGACCAAAAGAAAAAAAAATGCAAATTGCCTAATCTAAATTTTACTGAACATGTATAAAAATCTTAGCTCTTACCCATAATCATGACACCAATACCCAGAAAACCACCCAGTGTTATGGCGATCAATCCTCTTGGTTTCACGGTTTTCAGTCATGGTAACTATTACTAAATATTTAAAAATAAAATAAAAACCGACCCCTAGAACGGCCCTGAAACTTGGAAGGAAAGAGTGGAGTGTCCTTTCGGCACTCCCTGGTTATCTGCTCTTGCTGTAAGGCACTTGGTTAAATCTGCAATTCCTCAGCAATCCTAAATTTTGTCTCTCAAGCAACAGACCCACTGCGATGTAGCTCCTCCAGCAGCCGGGAAGGTGGCTGTGGTGTGAATGTATTCTCCCTGTTCTAAATCTGGAGCCAACTGTAGCGGCAAGAGTCAAATGAATGCATAAGCATACTGCTTTGTCACTTAAACCATGTGTGTCCAATATTCCTGAAACACTGGGCCAAAAATTCATCTCTACAGTGAAGGAAGGGAGGATACCACATGGTGTGGGGACAGCTGTTGTGACTCCGCAAGCATTCAGACTGTGCATCAGAAAAGCCAGCTCAGGGGTAGAATCTCCATATTGAATACAAAATGCTAAAATGAGGCAGTTTTCAAATTATTCAATATTTTAATGGAATAATGCAAAAACTGATCCCCAGAAGTAAGAACAGATATAAAAATTTAAATTAGGTGTCCAAATAACACCCACTCAGAATGAATTTTTGCTGTAACACTTGCCATGTTCAAAATTTTTCTATTTTTAAACAGAAAAACCTTTACCTCCCATGGGAAGCAGAGCACTAGAACTTTTAGATAATTGATTTGTTCCTTCCCACTTTTTTTGGTCTGTGGGATGTTATGAAATGGCTCTTTCCCTTCCCTTCCTTCTTTCAACTTAGTTCTATAAATCCTTTGCATCTGGAAAAGTAAATGCTAAGTTCAAAGAAAATAAAAACGCAGGAACATATAATGTTACATATTGCTGAATTCTCATACTTCAGTGTCAAAAGGCATGCTCCTTTAAAGACTCAAATGAAAAATACAACCTTTTATGGCCATCAAGAAATTATCTGTAGAATTAGGAATTTCATCTTACAGTATTAAATTATTTTATAAAAAGGATTCAATTCAATTCAAAAGATGAAGCCTCAGGTGTTTCTAAAACATGTATTTGTGCTAAAGCTACAAGTTGAATAAGTATCACCAAGCTTTAAAATTACCTAATTTAATTAAGTTTATGATATACCTAATAATTAGTTATTCTTCAAGCATATACTCTGAATGTTTTTTAATTTGAAAATTTATATCTGCTTTTAGAAATACATTTTCTTGCTAATAATCATATACAAATTCACAGTCAATCGGACTTTACTAGATCATTATGTAGCATAATGGAACGTAAACGGAAATTCCATTCTTTTAACTCTCAGATACAGGGGGACAAACGTTCTTCTTGAAAAATTATAGCTTTATTTTAATTATTGTAATAAAATGTCAAGTTGAACACTGAGATCTACCTGAAACCTTCTGGTACCCAAGAGGATTTAGGAGGATTGTTGAAGAAAGAGTATTTCCTCAATAGGCAATGACATCAAGGAAGAACCTTCTTATTTAGTACTACTTAACTAGAGTTACTGTTCAGTCATGTCTGACTCTTGGTGACCCTCTTTCTGATTTTCTTGGCAAAGATACTGTACTACTTTGCCATCTCCTTCTCCTGCTCATTTTACAGATGAGGAAACTGAGGCACACAGGGTCACACAGCTGGGAAATATCTGAGGCTGAATTTGAACTCATGAAGAGGAGTCTTCCTGATCCCAGGTCCAGTGCTCTACCCATTTCACAGGCATTTATTAAACTCTACTATACACCAGGCACTGTGCTGATCACTTGTGATACAAAAAAGGCAAAAGACAGTCCTTGTCCTCAGGGAACACTTAATCTAATGGTGGAGGCAAGACTCAAACAAATATACACACACAAACATATATATACACACACACACACACATAAATAAGCTATATATAGGACAAATATGAAATAATTAACAGACAGAAGGCACAAGAATTAAGAAGAATTGTAAAGGGTTTTTCTAGAAGGCACGATTTTAGTTGGGACTTGAAGGAAGCTGGGGAACTATGGAGATGGAGAGCAGAAAGAATATTCGAAGTATGAGGAACAGCTAGAGAGAATGCCAGGAGTTGAGAGATGAAGGGTCTTGTTTGTGGAGCAACCAGAAGATGAGTGACACTGGAGGCATAAGGAGTAAGAAATCTGGAAAGGTATGGGCAGGCTAGCTTAGCCACTGGAGTTTAGTGAATAGGGGGGTGACATGGTTGGATCTGTGCTTTAAGAAAATCCCTTTGGCAGGTGAATGGAGGACGGATCGGAGTGGGAAGAGACATGTGGCAGACAGACGGATCAGAAGGCTATTACACTTGTCCAGGTGAGAGAGGATGAGGATCTGTTCCACGGTAGTGGCAGGATCACAGCTGAGAAGGAGCTGTACTGGAGCATTATTTCAAAGTAGATCTTGACAGGCCTTGAAAACATACTGGATATGAGGGGTAAGGAGTGAGGCCTGGGAGGACAGTGGTGCCCTTGATAGCACGGGGTGGGCGGGGGTGAAGATAATGAGTTCAGCTTTGGACATGCTGAGTTTAAGATGTCCCCTGGAGATCCAGCTTGAGATGTCTGAAGGCAGTTGAAGATGCAAGTTTGGAGGGGAAAGAGATCACCCCAGGCTGAGCTCATTTCATGTGGGATTTGTGCTAAGCTTTGGGTCAAATTATTTTGCTCACCAACGTCCAGTACCTTTTAACTTCCTTTTGGAAAAAAATATTACTCACGATGTGTAGGTGTGTGTCTTCTGAGAAACCTATCAGGTGGTGACCTCTTCATTTCTCAAAAGCTGAGACGCAGATGTTGAGTCAACATGTTTTTCTCCCTCCTTTCCTGTACCCACTGTTGCACTGGAATCATCAGATATCAAAGTATGTTTGTATTTGGTATGAAGGATCTTGCCAATGCTTCAGAAAATTTTCTACCTTTTTCATTTTTTGCAATCAACGCTGGTACATAAATTGCAATGATCTTCCTTATGGATTTTTGTGTATTACATCACTGAACATTCAAAGATGAGATTGTGAAACCGTTTCTCATTACCTTTGGAGACCTAATGAAACCAACTATACCTATTCTTTTTTTGACCTTTGCAAGATGAAACCATGAGGCATCCTTCATTTAGTTGCAACTTCATTTTGTCTCCTGTTTTTGTTTATAATGAGAATGTTGATGTCAACGTAGATCAGTTCTTCCAAAAGAAGGCCAATTTATTGGTCTTTGGACAAAGATTTCATATTAAAATAACTAGAGTAACGTTTATATTCACAAATGTCTCTGATTCTTCATGTCCTTCACCACCCTCCCTTTCTATCCTTATTACTATGGGTTGACAAAACTGAAAGATTCATAACCAAATGATAAAATCTTGTATTTAATTAGGCTGGTTCTTGAAGAGAAGAGGGATTCCCAGGACCATACTAAAAGTGCACATATATGTGTCCTTCCAGAATTTTCACTCTACTGGTAAAGTGCTGGTGAAATTGGATGGGATTTTTGTGGAGGGCAAACAGCAAGACGAAAACAAAAGAAGCAAAACTGCCAGAACTGCTTAAAATTTAAAAACACTCAAATCAATGATCAAACTAAAAAGGAGCTTTCACACAACAAAAAAAATTACAGATTGCAAGATTTGAAGACAAAAACAAAAATAAAAATGTCATAAGAAATAGAAAAACCCACCAATAGTAACATCAGAAAGAAACTCAAGACATATAAATAATAAACTCATTGAATTAGTACAAGGAATGAAATAGCCCACGCTATGAGATGAAAGGAACTGAATCAAAGTAAAAAACCTTAGGCCAAGATGGCAAAAAAAAGGTCAAAATTTTAGAAACATTTGTGGAAAATTTAAGTAAATAGAGCAGATAAAAACCAACTCTTTCTTTCCTTTTTTTTAAACTGCAAGAATAGCAGAAGAAATGAGCAAATAGAATGAAGAAACTCAGAAAACTCAACTGGCAAAAGATTTGGAAGCAATCAGAAGCCATGACACTAACTGCAGGACAGAGTGAATGAGAAATGATAATGAGCTAAAGCTTTTAAGTTTTGCCACATGCTTTCCATATGGCACCTCATTTGATCCTTAAAACAGCCCTATTAAGTAGGTGTTATTATAGTCTAACTTTTATAAATGAGGAAAATGAGGCTGAGAGATTAAGGGATTCCTCCACAGCCACACAGCTAATACTGTCAAAGTAAGAATCACCTAGACTCTTAAGTACGGCATGTTATCCATGATGCCACCTGGCTGTCACTGCAGAATGACCAGGCTTCCATATTGCCTCTAGGCATGTTGACACATAACAAATATCGAATAATTTAAGGAAACAACTGAAAACCAGTAAGAATTTTTTAGATGAGTGCCTTAATCAATCAGCATGTGCCTACTACATGCCAGGTGCCACTCTAGGCTGTAGAGAGACAGAAATAAAAACAATTTCTGACTTCACGGAGCTGAGGTTGAAGTGGGAGAAAAAACATGTAAACAGAGGAGTCAATGTGAAATCCACACAAAGTTAATACAGAGTCATCTCAGAGCGGGGCACACTGGCTGCGGGAGAGGGAGGTTGTAAGGCCCTCATGTAGCAGACAGCACTTGAACTGAGTTTTGATGGGTTCTAGGTCTTCTAATAGAGGAGGGGAAGAGAGCACATTCCAGGAGTGGGAGGCAACCTGAGCACAGGCACAAGATGAGAATACAGAGAATCCTCTGTATGAAGAAAAGCAAATAGGCCAGTTTGACTGGAGTGGAGAGTGTGTGAAATGGGCAGCCACAGGGACTTTCTGAGTAGAGCATGACGTGGAAGTAAGAAGTCAGGAGAGGTTTCAAAAACTAAGAAGACAATGTAATCAGTTAGGAAATCATCAGATTGATGGTTACTCTAGATTAAGATACAGACTGAAAAAAACATTACTACATTGATGTTACTGGTTTGGTTGGTTTTTCTGCCTCAAGGCTCTTATTCCCCACACCCTGCTCCCCCCCCCCCCCAGTCCATCCTCCACTCAGCTGACCCAGTAATATTCCTAAAGCACGGATCTGACCAATCACCCCACCATCCAATCAGTTCCCTCTCACACCTCTAAAAGTCAATGTAAAATACCCTGTTTGGCATTCAGAGCCCCAAACAACCTTCCTACATTTTCAGTCTTCTTGCACCACACTCACCAACACTTGGGCTTTGAGGACTGACAGTGGTATGTGGGTTGTTCCTTGCACAAGATGTTTCATCCTCTAACCCTAGGCATTTTCACCAGTTGTACCCCATTCCTCCTGCCCAACTTGGCTTCCTCAAAGTCTCAGCTAAAATCCCACCTTCTCTGAGAAGCCTTTCTCCCTCCAGCTTAATGCTAGCACCTATTCACTATCTCAATGTATTTTGTCAATATCTTTTTTGTACAAAACTTTTTCATGTTTTCTCCCCCATTAGAGTGGGAGCTTCTTTACGGCTATATTTTGCTGGTGCCCGGCACATAGTAGCATTTAATCAACGCTTGTTTTCTGACTAAGAAAAGCAAAAAATGAACTGTGATTCCAGTGATAGAAAAGCTGTAGAAAGAGGTCTTTAGTTATAAAGGCCACGAAGAAAAATTACTGTCAATATTATTAGGTGATCATGGGCAAGGTACTTGGGTACTGACAGATTATTTGTCTTAAATAATTAGGATTCCTGTTTTTAGTTAGTGTGATGCTTATTATAAAAATGCTGAAACACATTACCATGCTGGAGACTTCCTCTTCAAAGCTAGTATGTGAAATCTGGAGACAAGTGGCCAGGAAACAGGAGACTCAAACAGTGAGTTATTTCACACTGAAGAAAACAGGGCAAACTCTACGGCAAATGATACCTGGGGATTTGTTACAATACCTGAACAGTAGGTTTGGATAAGTGTGAGCCTAACAAGATTGGTCCAAAGGTTACCTGACGTGATAGGACCAATATCTATAAAGGCTTTCCCCTCCCCAGGCAACATGGGTTAGGCTAGATTTTTTCTAAAAGGCAACTAAGCTGTCAGTTTCTGGTAACATCTGGTGGCATTGGCTGTGGCTTCCTGGTCACTCAAGGCCAAACCCACATGAGGTTTGGGCCCTGCAGATCATAGGAATCACACCACACCTGTTCTTGCTGACCAAATTCGTTTTGGTATGGAAACAAAGCAGGTTACATCTATCTACCCAAGGCAGGTGCTGAAGAATCTTTGTTGAACATCCTTTCAGTGTTATGTCTAACTAAATCTCCTTTTGTTAACTGCTGAATGACCTACAAATCCCTCATATTCAATGAACCTGAACTAAGAGGATCCTGACCTGAGTAAGGTTCTCTCTCAACACCTAGGAAACTAAGCTGATTCAGGAAACATCCTGGGGAGGAGGGTCACTAAGACCCTTTTGGATCACTAAGATCCTTGTTGGATACTAAGACATGAAACAGCCTTAAACCATGTGGCTCCTAAGGTTTCTCTGACCCGGGCAAGTTTTGAATGGGGCTTGAGCCTATCCTAGCTTGGATGGAATGATTCAGGATCACCCTTGGTCTGTACGTAAAACCTTAGGGATGATCCAGAATTGTATCATTTGCCCTGCTGTGCTTGCAAGGCTACATGACCAGTCTGAGAAATTGAATAAGGAGTCAATATTAGCTAAGAAATAAAGAAAAGAAGGAATAAGGGTACTGTCAAAAAACTAAATTAATCCCAGTTGTTGACCAGTTGCTTTTCGTATAACCAATGAGGCCTTCTGAAATGTATCATACCAGTTTATACTATCTCATCAGTTTACACAGAGGAGACAAAAAATAATTTAGAACAGTGGTAGGCAGAGGTGGGGAGCCTCAAGCAAAGGGAAAACCAGGGCCTGATGGAGTAATTCAGCTAAAAAAAAAAAAAGATGACCCAATTTATTCACTAGACAGTCTTAAAAATGAATCTATCAGGCAAGCCTTCAAGCAGAATACTAAACCTAGGAACACCCAGAGCAACTTGTAATTTTAAATTTATCACTGATCAAAACAATGAGTCATGTAAAAGAAAACTTTAGATTGTTTTTTTTAAACCCTGTTTAATTTGTATGGAAAGATAAGTATGATATAAATTATACACAACAAAACAAAAAGGATGAATTTATCTGAATTGAACCAGGATAAAAGCATCTTCTCCCAAATGCTGATGATTATATAGAGAGAAACTTGATATTACAGGCTAATGTAGGCATAGCCAGCTATACTGAGGTCAGCTTATATACTTAGGTCAGCCTGTACTATCAGTCTTAATCATTTCCCCACCACTACATTTAAAAAGTATTTGTTATTTGTCTTTAATTGGAGGTTTATGAATTGGGAACAGTATATTACAATTCACAATGTAAAGTTTAACAGTGAATATAAATACAATAATTTATGAGAATGTGATCACATATAAATGAGGTTCATGTTTTAACTAATATAAGGCAATATTAATGATAACAACCCACATTTGTTCCTACACTGATTACCTGAGAATGAATTAACCATTTACTTGTTTAATGACCACTGTGCTCCAGTTTATGTGCATAACTGGGTAACAGTTGGAGGTTGTGACTGTGTATTAATCTCTCCTGTGGAGTTCCTCTGTTTCTCAGCAGAATATTATTTCTTTTTATGTTCTAAGGGACATAATCTGAAGAAAGATTGAATTGGCTATTTTTTTGCAAACATTCTCTGAAGGTCTGATGGAATTTGCTAGTGAATACACGTGGTCTTGGCATTTTATTTTATTTGGTTTTGTTCTTTGGAAGTACATTTATGGTTTCTACAACCTCTTCCTCTGATTTGGACGCAGGAGACTTGCGCATGGATCTTGATGAACACATCTGAACCTCAATTACATCACTTGTGAAATGGGATGCTTGCACTGCCTCCCCCTAAGTTCTGACTCCAATGCCTTGTTATCTGAGGGAGAAGACCTTAGGGTTCTCAAAGGTGTGGCACAAGCTCTAGCAGGCCCCATCAAGTCCAAGTCTGAATGAACTGGACAGATGTCTGCTGTTTGATGACAAGCTTAGTTGAAGCTTGGGGAAGGAACATAACCAGGGTAACTAAAGAGGGAGAAAGTTTTTGGCTACCAACACCCTCAAAGACCATTTATTCTATTATGGAGAGGGTTGTAATCTTCATGAGGGGAAGGAATAATCACATTAAAGAAATCAGAGTTCTTGAGCCATTACAATCTACCTCCCCTTCACAGGACTATTGTGATGAGAGCTGTAATTAACCCCCAAACACATTATATAAAAGTGAGTTATGCTGACAATACTGAAGGATGTGAGGATAAGCCAGAAAATGTTACTATTAGAGTTTAGAGGAAAATAATTGTGGGAGGGAATCACAAATTCCTTCCTTTCTTCCTTCTTTTCTCTTTTTCCTTTAGAAAAACATTTCTCCCAAACATGAAATCTATTGGCCCTCCTTTTGAAGTACTTAGGAGAATTCTATTATAGTTTAACTTGACCTAAGCAATGACTATTTTTTTAAATCAAAAAGTTAAGAATCCTATGAAATAATTAAGAATAGGCCAGATTTCTAACAAAAATACCAAAATGGTGACCTTTATATAGAAAAGAAATTAAAACCTTAGGTTCTCCTGAAGTCAAAGCTTTAAACTCTTTATACTATGTTTTACAATGATGATTTTATATATAATATCCGACAACTTGGAACCTATTTCTTTTTCAGAGTAAGTCCTGTGTGTTGGTGGGAATAAAGGTAGAATTTATTATTCCTTACTTTAATAATGACAGATAGACTAACTTGAACTAAAATACTAGGTTTGCCTGTCTAAATGTCATTTCAATTGCAAAATCCTTACCAAATTTAATTCCATCTCATTCAAATAACTAGGTTTTTTAAATTTCACATTTTCTTTTCAAAATAAGCATGTGCCAGATTCATAACCCACTGCTCTTGGCAGGCTGAGAAGATGGCCTTAACTTTCACAGTCCAGCTCCTTTAGTGACATAAATGAAGGACCCAGTTTATTTTCTTCAGCGTTATCAGTGTTACCTGCTATGATATTCTTTTTTCATATCATTTCCTTAAAAGAATTCGGTAGATAACAAATTCCTCCGTTATTTTTAATGATGCAGGCCTTTCAAGCTGACCAGCTGAAATGCATGTTAGTGGTCAAACACTAATTACCACAAATGTAAGAAATAGTTTCTATACCTTGTTAGACCTATTGTGCATACTTTTCCTTGCCTATCTTCAGAGCTCACAAGTGATGTGTAAAATCTCCATTTTGTGAAATCATCTGACATACAACATGCTAAAGAAAGAGAGCTCTCTTTCTCACATTTTTCAGATCAGAGGGTGAAATAAGTGGCGTTATAAAGGCAGCCTATGCTGGAAAAATTTGACTACAATTTTCTCTAAGAAAATTGAACAGTTTAAAGGGATTATTATATAAACATTAATTGCACTACATGTTGGGTTTGTTGTTATGAAAAGAAGAATGAAATTTATTTTCCTAAAAAATCATCTTCAGAAAAATACTATGTATACATATATAAATGCTACCATTCTGTTACAAAAGGTTAAGTGAAAATGCAACATGCAAATCTGTCAATTTGCATTACAGAATTAAACCAGAAAATTAAGAATCTAGGCTAGGTCTCTGATATTAAATATCATTAATCTTCATTTAAGACTAACTTGAATAATCTGATCTCCTGTTCTTTCTTTACAGCAATCAGAAATTGTCTCCACTATACTTCATTTACCAAAGTGTGTTGGATCACAATTAGTATTCTTTATTAGGTTTGTGGGGAAATGCAACATAAAATAATATTAAAACAAAGTAAAAAAAAATATGAACAATGTATAATAGTATTTAAAAAAGTAAAAAAAAATCCAAACATTCTAACATTGTTACCTCTAGGTCCTGCTCTAACAAGAAAAAATCAAATAGCATTTGTCTCTAATTTACAATTACATTCTACATCATGTGTAATATAAATCATGCCATCCAAAATGTAGCAAGGCAATAAAATGCATTGAAATGGTTACCACACCCACAGGAAATAAATCAGGCATTATTTCCCAGAAATCTCAGCTTCTTGGTGTCCTTTTGGATAGAGCCCTGCAGTGGCTGGCCATGTGTCTCCACCTGGCCTGATGAGAAGATATGGAGAGATCATGAAGTACTTACTAATCTCCTACAGGTAGCAAAGCTGTGGGAATGCAAAGATATAAAATGAGAGAGGACCTATCCTCGAATGGCTGAATAACTGGAAGGAACCATGAAGAATAAGTTAGAACTCGATTAAGTACAGAGCAGAGATGAAATCCTATGGCATGAGAAATATGAGTGGGCAGGGGGTCGGTCACCTCTGGCTCGAATGATCCAGAAGAGTTTGATGGAGAAAGAAACTGGTCTGGACCTTACAGAAAAAGTGAAACCTTCAACACAGCGCAACACGGGAGCACAATTCCAGGGAGGAGAAGAGGCAGGAGAGACTCAAGCATTAGGAAGACTAGAGACATGGGAGGAGTGAGTCAACACTCTGAATGTAATTTAGGACAATTCATTATCCAAGGCTGAGAAAATAAAAAGAAGGACAGGAGAGATTCTGTGAGGACAGGCAAGATACATAGAAAGATACCTATTAACTGGCCTTCTAACAACCCTCATGAATAATGCTCCATCACGAGGGTCCTTTATAATGATGACAAGGCTAAATCCAATAGGATTACAGCACTATAAATCAGAGTCCTTTGAAAATGCTTCAACCCTGTGCCCTCGAAGCTGGCAAGTTGTCCTGGGTTGGGAGACCGAAGTTCAAGGTTATGGTGTTGAAGATTCTGACCTATTCCTCAGCTCCGTGGTGAGCAGCACACACTATTCACACTACAGGTGAGACTGGAAGGCTTATGTGCCAAGGAAAGGCTGGGGCAAGTCTGCTTCTTGGCAGGTGCCCTGGGGGAAGGCACCAAGTGCTGGGTGTGACCACCTGACAACCTCAGTCCTTCTGGAAGACTTGGCTCGGGACTGGCAGACAGCCCATTTACCACACAGAGCAAATATTGAAGGTACAGGAGAACTATTTAGTTGTGGGTTTGCCATTTACCTTTCCTGTCCCACCATTGGGAAATGCTGGTTGAATTTAACTGAATTAGTTTGGTTCATTTTTACTGAAGAAAGGATAATGACCTTCTCATCAGGCTAGGTGGGAATGAATTTAGAAATATAACATTTATTGCTCTCTCTGAAAGAAATATGTAATACACCAGCAAAACAAGAACACTGTAAAAATGGAATTTTGGGGAGTGGGGGACTCTATATTATACATAGAATCATATAGTCCCACTGAACAATATTTTCTTATATATCCCAAGGGACTCAATCAGAAAATGTTTCAAGAGGGAAATCAAAGGAAGGTGTGAATGAATGAATGATTAAAACCCTTATTAAGCACTTACTATTTATAAAGCACTATGCTATATGCTGGGGATGCAAAGAGGATCTGAGGGGAGATGGTGGTCACATTGGTTCGACTGGCCTGGCTGCCTCCTGTCTTATCCTCAGGGCCCCTTGCTTCTTCAGGTAAGCTGGTTTGCCCGCTCAGGGAGGGGCAGGGCTACGCTATGACAGGTGACCAGGGTGGGGGATGAGGCCCTCGTGCTCACGTTGCTTTGGTGGCATTTGTTGCTGTGGCAACGAGGAAGGCAGGCCTTCTCTTCCTAATGACTTCGTCCCTCAGTGGAAGCTAAGGGGATTGGGCTAGAAGCAGATCTGGTGGTTTGTGGGGAATCAGGATCTGAGTGACGAGGATAGTCAGCAGTGGTGGCTGGACCTACCTAGCACATTCTGCTTGCTGCCTCTCTCTCAGGGTGCACACTTTTAGGGTAGACTGGTCAGCCAGCCCCATGAGTAGTAGTAGGTTAGCAGTGGGTGGGGATGACCGGATTCTTCTCTGCAGACCCCTCCTCCCAGCATCATGGCTGCTTTGGAAGCAGGCAGGAGAAGTCGTGTGTGGGGCTAACACTATACACTCAACTCAACCACCATCTATATCTATATATCTATCTATCTATATATATATATATCTACACACACACACACACATACACGCATGTGCACCCACAGAAATTCCATATATATGTACACAAATATATGTGCATATACACATCTATAATTGTATATAATTAGGTAAAATATGTATGTATATACCCACATATATAGAGATATGTTATACATATACGTATACATGCAGTATACTAATTTGGTTTCTACATATGAAATACATGCCTGTATACATAATAAATACCTATAAATATTTATATGTATGTTTATATATTCACATAAAAATCTAAACTTGCTTGCTTGAAATCACTTGAAACAATTTTTTTTCAAAAACAGTTAACAATTGACGAACTACCTTGGTTGGGGAAGTGGTTTCATTAGTCAAATAGTTTTGTTAGTGAAAATCTGCTAGATTCTATACGTAAATTTCCAATTTTCAAACAATTAAAACAAAAATACTTCTAGAATTAAATCTATGTTGAATAATAATTAAAACAGCATTTGAAGGTTAACATGATACTTTCCTCATGAAATCCCTTCAAGGTAGTTTGTATAAGTACTATTTTCTCCAATTTGCTGGATAGAAAACAGACTAAATCAAATGACTGAGGAGCATCACTAGGATCTAACACCAGTGCTCCCATTTCCAAATACAGGGCTATTTCTATCACATCCTACTGAATGGAACTCAATCTTACTCTAAAAGGATTTGGAACTAGTTGACGATTTTGTAGAATAAACTTTAGTAATTGTTAAACTTGAGAAATAATGGTTAAAAAAAATTAAAGTTCACAAAATGCCAGATACATTTAGCTTTTGATTCAACTAGGACTTCAGACAAATCACTTACTAAGACTCCAGTCTCTTTATTGGTCAATTCAATTCAAACATTTCCTAAAGACCTACTGTGAGCTTCAGAGAAGTACAAAACAAAGTGCTATGTGAGGGCTGAGGAAGAAGACTATTCTCCATAATGGTTATTAGGGAAGGCTTTAAGATGTGAAAGCTCTGACCTGCCTTATCTAAACTAACAGAGCTCTGCACACAGTAGGTATTTAATATATTCTATTGAATTGAGGTGGCACTTGGGTTGGATTTTAAGTATTTTAACTCAGTAGCCTAACAGGGAGGAAGGAAATAACTGGAATGGGAAAAGACACAGAAGTGTTGGAGAAGCTTGGGCTATATGGGCACTCAAATAATTACATGAAGCTCATGAGCAAATGTGAAGAAGGGCTCATTAAAGGACTGTTACATTGCTGAATACTTTTAAATTCTGTTTGTCACATTTTGGGAAAATTTTTTTTTTTTGGTTTTCTACATACTTATTTGATGGTCTGGTGATGATTTTGCTCAACCAAGACTATTGCACAACACATGACAGTGACAATTTTATTGCATAGCTATGGCTATAAAGTTTCTTTTAATGAGAAAATCTGACATTTTATGTAACTACATGTTTTTCCAAAAATCCTTCTTTAGGCAATTTATAACTGAGTACATATGTATATAATTTTGACAGTATAAAATAAACACTGAGTTTTGTTGTTGTTAAGAAATCACGCACTAAATTCAATACAAATTAATTACTTGAGTGACACCTACAAACCAGTTTCTACCTTCAAGCAGCTCACACTTTATTCACAGAGAAAAGTGTAATGTAAACTAGATGAAGGGAGCAGAGTCCATGGTCCCAGAAATAATTTCAAAAGGCAGTAAGACTACTATGTGCACAGAGGTGAATGAAGGCTGAGCTTTGAAGGAAGATGTGCGTTCTGACAGATGGAGATGAGGAGCATATCACAGGCATGGTAGTGGACCAACAGGAATGCACACAAGGGGGAATGTTGTTTATTTAGTTTGAAGAAAACCATCCAGGATGGAATACCAAAACTGGATGACAGGAAGTCATGTGAAATAAGAGTGTAGAGGTGAGAGAGGGCCAGAATGAGAAGAGCTTCAAATACCAGGCTGAGGGAAAGAGAAAGAGGGAGAGAGGGAGAGAGAGAGAGTGAGTGTGTGTGTGTGTGCGTGCGTGTAATACCAGGGAACTGTACTCATCGGTACCTACAAATACATTTGTATTATCGGTTTCCATTTTTATTACAATTCTCTCGCCCTGAGTCTGATGTCTTTCAGGTATGGCCTACTTTTTTTAAACCCTAAGCTAATTGACCACTGTTAATTTTCCCTGTGCTTCCACTACACTTCCCAAATCATCTTCATAGGATTTATGGAAAGACTTGAATAAGAATCACAGAGACTGAAAAACGTGGGAGGTGATGGATGCTCTCTATGAGTGGGGAGAGCAGCCATGTTAACAAGATAATGAGCCTAAGTACCAAAAGATGAGTTAAAAAAATGCAGTGCCTGTGCTTTCATTACTGTAGGGAACTCTTGGTGAGGACTTGTCTGGGGACACACAGCCAGTGTTAGAAGCAGGACCTGAACCCAGACCTTCCTGTTTCTTAGACTGGCTCTCTGTTACAAATGTTGTTGTTGTTGTTGGTGTGTGTGTGTGTGTGTGCGTGCGCGCGTGTGCGTGCGTGCGTGCATGCGCGTGCGTGTAGGTCATTAACCTATCAGCTCCTATTTACAAACTCAAAAAACTTTTCTGGGAAACCCTCTAATGTGACTGTTCTAATTCCCTAAACTTGGTTGTTTCTTGCTACAGGGAACAGGAGGCTGTAGGAGAAGGCAGGGTGATGGTCCTTAGGACAGGGAGATAGTGGGTATTCCCAATAACTCCACTGAGGACACTCTCCTTTCTCCATCTCTGATAATGCCTGCAGCCAGCTATGAGCAGGCTAGAGGAAGCTTCAGGGCCAGGATTTTTAGAGTGTCTGTACAGTAGGTGTGACTGTACTGGAAGGAGGCAGAAGTAGGTGAGAACTCTGTAGGGCAGAAAAGGGTAACTGAGGAAATCTCATTCCCTGATGGGCTCCCGCTGTGGTTCCCTGGGTTGTGCATTCCTTGGAAAGAGGCTGTATTGTTTGTTGCTTGAGATCTTAAGACATAATGACAGTATGGTGAGTAAGCTAACAATAGTAACAGTGCCGGAAATCTCGGTGCCCAAGTAAAAAAAAAAAAAAGTGTGTGTATATATATTGTCAAATTTATAAGGCTAAGAACCATTTTCCAACAGACACATGGTCAAAAGACATGACAAAGCGGTCTTCAAAGGAAGAAATCTAAACTATCAACAACCATATGAAAAATCATCTACATAACTATAGCTAGGAAATGCAAATTAAAGCACCTTTGAGGCTCCCTCTAAATCATCAGACTACTAAGATGAAAAACAGGAAAATGGCAGTGTTGGAGGGGTTACACTGGTGTCCTGTTGGTGGAACTGTGAAATGGTCCAGGCACTCTGGAAAGAGATTTGGAACTTTGCCCAGAAGGTTACTAAACTCTTTGACCTAGCCATGTCACTCCTAAGCCCATTCTCCAAAGAAATCAAAAAGAGGAAAAAGACATGTGTATAGTTCTCTTGCGGCGGTCAAAAAACTGGAAAACAGGGAGGTATCTTATTGGGAAATGGTAAATAAATTGTAATCTATAATTGTAATGAAATATGATTGCACCATAAGAAACAATGAGACAGACAATTTCGGAGGATCTGGATGCAGAGTCAAGTGAGTGGAGCTAGAATCTTAAGATAAAATTTTATAGAGAAAGACAACTTTGGAAGCCAAATCAGCACAATAACGAATCATGAATCCAGAAAAGTGAAGAAGAACATTTTCTGCTAGAGGGGAGATGAACCTAAAATGCAGAATGAGACATACATTTTTGAATGTGTCCAGTATGGGAATTTGGCTAGACTATGTGGAATCAATTTAGGACTTTATTCATTGGCTTCTTAAAAAACGGCTCAAGTGGGGATGTGGTATGGGAAGGAGAGATAAAACATTTTAAAAAAGAAAAAAGAATGGCACACAAACAAAAGGCATGAATAATTTTTTTTTTAAGTATCTTCAGACTCTTCGGCAAAGTCTTCTGAATGATTATAATCTCATTTAGGAGGCTTGACAGTGTTCCACGGTATGGATTAATCAGAATGTTTCTAATTTTAGAAAGTAATGTTTGCGATGGTATTATTTATCTCCAACTGACTTGTAGTCCATTTCCTCCTGGTCTATATCCTACTGGTCACAATACTTTCCTTTTTCAGCTTGATTTTTTTTAAAGCCATCTCAAGTGCTCTATCAAAGCCACCCTAGACTGTGGCTTCACTGAAAGTACTCATCATCTCCCAGATGAGTAATCTAAGGCATAACGAGGTTAAATTATTTTCCTAAAGCCATATAAGTCTATGTAAGAATCACATCAGGACTCAACACTCTTATCAAAAGGACTGAGCTTGATCAGCCTATGGTTTTTCTCAGTGATACTGTATTAAGATATAACTTTCTCTATATTATTTTATAAGAGAACGTGGTCTTCAAAAACGACCATTTGTAAATTTACCCTAGAAAATCTTTCTGTGGTCATTACTACTTATTTTCTGCTATTTCTTGATGATGAAAAGCAGAAAAATCTCATAAAGGATTTGATTACTATCTACTTACTACTGCCTTGTTATTTTTAGAAAATTGTAGAAGGGTAAATTGTAGAAAATCAAAGATAGATGCATCAGTATTGCACTACTAAGGCTGAAGTAAAATCACATTTAAAGACTAACATGGTGTTAATAGAAAATTTTTTAGAGCATGACACTGCATTAAGTTTGAGGCCACATGACAGATGATAAAGCAACGAAATTGGTAGAAAAGTTTTGGAAGCGATACAGAAGGGCAACACCTTATAAATAACATTTCAAATAATTCAAGTTTTTAAAATGAGTTGGCTTATCACTCACATAAAATTATAGACACCTAGGACTCTGGAACTAGAAAGAAACTTAAGAAGTCATCAAGTCCAGCCCTTTACTTTCAGATCTCTCCTCTGTTTCTTTCTTTTCTTCTTTCTGTCTCTCTCTCATACACAGACACACACACACATATGTGTGTGTGCATATATATATATATATATATATATCCATATGTACATAAATACCTGTCAAAAACAGATGATTATTTATATTTTAAGATTTAGGTGGAGATTTCAGGAGTTTCTTAACAGCCTTTCTAATGTTTCATCACTTACTGTCAAGTTCTTCCTTATGTCCAACCTATATCTATTCTTTTGTAATTTAAGTCTACTTCTTTTTACATGTGTCTTCTTTGGAAATAAATACTCAGTACTTTCCTATTAGAACTGGTCAAAATCTTAGCGAATAATTAAGTCCTGCTAATTTTATGAGAAAAGGACAAATGGACAAAAGGACAAATTCATATAAAAGTATCTTCCCACCAAACAAAAATAAAGAAAAATAAAAAAAGTGCAACTTCTAAGGATGTATTAAGGGATCATGGAACACATTCCTGACAACACATAGCACAACAATGCTCCATTAGGAGTTGACAAGACACTATACTATATCACTATATCAGGGCTAGGGATGCAACATAGGATAACTGCGTGTCCGTGCTTCAGACAACTTATCTTTGCACCTAACAGGGATTACAATCAATTCAGAATTTATTCACCAGTGGTAAAGCATGCAAAGAGATCAGATGATCCAAGGTTTCAACATATTCATGCCTTACTAGATAATGTGACTATAAAAATTAATCACTTGGTAGTAAATATTCTGGTCATTTCAGAAATAATAGAATCTCAGTGTTGGGAGGGACTTGAGAGGCCATCTAGTCCAATCTATATCTAAAAAGTCCCTTTTATAACAATCCTGACACTTGAAGATCTATCCTTCTTGAGGTGGTCAATTTGATTTTTTCTATTTTGGGAAGTTGGGAAGTTTAAACTTACATAAAATGTAACTAATGATTCTTAAGCATGCACAATACTTGGGTAGTTTCAGGAGATACAAAGACAAAATATAGTATCTGTTCTCAAGAAGCTTACATTCTGTTGGAGTGTAGGGATACAATAAGCACACAGAGGAGGGAGAAAACACCAACAACTAGGCAAGGTCAGGAAAGGCTTTCTGAGCTAGGCCTTTAGGACACCAAAGAGTCTAAAAAGGTGTAGGTGAAGAACTAGCACAATTTTCCCCTGCAGAAATTTGTTTCTCTTTAATCCCCTCCATTCATCCTAATTCTGTTCTTTGGGGCCAATCAGATCAAAGCTAAGTCTTCTTTCAGATTATGCCCTTCAGATACTGGCAGGGAGCTATCCTGTCATGCCTACATCTAGTGGTCCTTCTATGGCAACATCTCAGGGCCAACTTTCCAGCTGTTACCTGTGGGAGCAGATCATTTCAATTTATATAAACACATTTCCTTTAAAAAGTGCATTTAGATACTTTGCCCCCATTTCTAAAATATCTTATAGACTTTTACAGCTGGAAAGGTCCTCAGAGCTCATTTAATCTAATCCCCAAATCTGAGAGACGAGGAAATTGCGTACTAGAGAAATTTAGTGATTTGTTCACAGTTACGCAAATAGTTAGAAGCAGATCCAGGAGAGAAACTAAGTTTTTTAGACTTTTAGGTGAGAGTTCTTTCTACTACACAACCCATACATTGACAATTTCACAAGTCACTAGTGAATGGACATCAGAAATTGTCCTCGTCAACAAGTATATATTTTATGCCATGATACATATATTTTTGAGCAAAAACAGGGTTAGATGGAATATCTTCAAATATTTTTGCAAAACATAGGTGAACTGAGAATACTACTTAGCACCAGTTCTGTAACTACTAAAAGAGATTTGAATACTTTATATGTAAAATACTTTGAAGAAGTTGAAAATCTAATCATTTAGGTTAAATATTACAAAAATCCCTTCTAGTTTTGTTTTATGTTTTGAAAAGTACATATTCAAGGATCACTATTTGTTTCCTGAGAGAAAGGTTGATAGAAGTTTATGAATTGGATATCTTGGGTATTTTCAAGTATAGTTTTACATATTACACCATTAACAAGAGAAAGTCTATATATTTAATAAAGAATAAAAACAAAAAACAAGAAGTCAATCAACAAGCCAGTCAGTCAACAAGTAGAGAGAAATGAGATCATTTGTAGAATTATGATTATATGAAGTAACATGCTATTTTTTTTAGGTAAGCTGATCTACATTCAACAAGTTTGTACCTTAGGGCCTATTACTAATCTAGAGATTTTATTCACAACTCTGAGAGCTAAAAGGGACCTAAAAGATCACCCTATCTTATTTTCTACATTGTAGTCTGATAGAAAGAACACCTAAAGGAGAAACAGAAAATGTGTATACTAGGCCTGATTTTTCTATTAATTGTGACCTTGTACAAAGCATCACACTTTTCTAGGCCTCTCCCTCGATTTAAAAAAATGTTATGACCACATGATCTTTCAGATTTCTCCGTGCACTGATTCTAATCCAAAGCATCAGAATCTTGTACTTGATAAATATTTGTAAAATTACAAATCAACCCAACAGAGAGAAGGACAAAGATAAGAAAAAAGATGTCTTTTGAAACTCATAAGCCCTCTTTCTCTACCTAAGTTCTCAGTTGTTTATCCTAGTAGTAACTACATCAGTTTATGACTTCATCATCTCTTGCCTGGAACATTGTAATAATCTCCCAATTTCATCCTCTCCTCTTTCTAATCCATTCTCCACACAGCAGCACTTCGCTCCCTTGCTTAAAAATAGTCAGTTGCCTCCCTTTTATCTCTCAGATAAGATTAAAAGTCATCAAACTGGCATTTAAGGCAGCCTCAATCTGGATCTGACCTTTCCAGACATTTCCTGTGACTTAACTTCATGCGTTCTATGTTTTAGGCCAGCTGGTCTACTGGATATTTCCTAAAGTTGGCATTCTATTTCCCATCTCAAAATCCTTATACGTATTGTCTGTCCCTAGTATTTGAAAGGCATTTCCTTCCCTCCTCCTACTCTTGGATTGCTTAGCTTCTTCAAGGCTTAACTTAGTTGTTACTTGCTGGGCTGAGCCTCCCCTGATCCTTGCTTATTTTAGAGAGATGCTGAGAGGTTAAGTGTTTTGCTGTCCAGGGTCAGACAACCAACAACAGTCAGAGGTGGGGCTTGAACTCAGGTCTTGCTGGCTCTAAGGCCAGATCTCTTACCACTTCACCAAGTATTCTCTCAGGATAAAACAAAATTCTGCATTTTTATAAAATATGTCTAAAAATAATCACTCAAACCAAATAGATATCACATGTACAAAATTCACCTGGCATCTTCTATACCTTTATAAATATCAATAAAAATAATAATGTATGAAAAAAATAAGGCAACTTTTGTGTAAAAACAACAATGACAGGAAACAGCAGATTCTAAGTGATAGAGTTTTGTCTTCTGAGGAGCGTAGCATTCATGGTAACTGCAGACACGAAGGATTTCAAATGAGGATACGTGGTTCCAGAGCTCATGAGTCCAGGAAAAGAACAGAAGTACACAAAATGGTACAGAAGCAGTACAAAGAGAAGTCCAACAAAGTGTTGGACACAGTTGAGTAAAGCAACGGACACAGCTGACAGAATCATAGCGGGCTGATTAACAAAATAAGTGGAGAGATAAAAGGAGATGGAATGAAGGTTTGTTTGGCAGGATCAACAAAAATAAAAGTTGGTCCCATAAACAATCACTCCTGTAAATTATAGAAACAGGTCTGTGTCCATGTGAAAGTGTAAATCCACCGATTCTCAGAGGCCGAAAGACCTGAGAAGCTGTTTAGTTCAGCCTGCCTCTACACAGGAATACCCTGACAACATTCCCCACATGTGGTCATCCAGGTCTTGCTTAAAGTCCTTTGGTAAGGAGGTACCCATCCCCTCCAGAGGCAGCACATTTTACTCTTGAACAGACTTTATCATGAAGGATGCTGTCATCCTATCCAGCCTACATCTATCTCTATAGCTTCCATTTATTGCTCCCTGTTCTGTCCTCTGACTTCATGTACAACAAATTAATGTGAGAGGCTCACAAAGAAAAAAACTACCACTCCACTTGGGCATCTTTCGGTTTATTGATCATCTGATCAAAAGGTAAGACAGGTAAGTAAATGGTAACTTAAGGAGGTCAGGAAGGACTTCATGGAGAGATGGCTAAATATCCTGTTCCTTGGACCATTTCTTATATGGCATTGGTGTCAAGATCCCTCACAAACCTTATCTCTCTGTTAATATTTTCTTTATATGTGATGCCTAGAATAGAAAGAACAGTTTTAGCACCTGGAATCAAAGCATGAGTAGGCCAGAGGTTTGTCTCTGTGAACCCACAGAACCTTCCAGGTAGCTAACAAAGGATAGAGCCAGTGACTGACTATTCTACAGCTCTGCTCAGTGGCAAGTCAATGGCTATGTTGCCCAGACTCAACTTGGGAATATTGTCCAGGGAGTCAACCACCGTATCAGGCTCTAGTACCTCTGATCCCTGAGAAACACAGCACTTAGTAACTACAGAAACTAGCAGCAAGCCCTGAAGAAGATAAATCAGGACCAAACGAGCCTCTAGCATTCCCTCAAAAGTGCAAAAGACCAAGTCTGGTCCTAATACAATTCCAAATCTAGGAACTGAGTCTGGAAGAACAGGTAAACAAAAAGGCTCCCATGATACACAGCTATTATGGCACCAGGGATGCCAAAGATACAGCCTCAAAGGAAAACTCAGTTGGACTATCAGGTCAACTAGAAAGTCTAGAAGAAATAAAGCAAGAATTTTAGAGAATAAGTAATGATACAAATGAAATAAGAGTAATTAGAGGAAAGAATTGGGAAAAAAAATGAAAGTTACAGAGGAAACACTTGAATAGAGGATTAACAACTTAGTGGTAACTTAGAAGTACAAAACCTTATCTAAGGATCTGAGTCCTTGACAATTAAAATGGACCAAACACAAGGAAATGACACCGTAAGACAATAAGAATCAAGAAAGTCAAAAGACCAAAAAAAGGGAAGAAAATATAAGGTTTTTATATGAAAAATAATTGACTCAGAAAACAGATACCAAAGAGAGAGAATTTAAGAATCATTGTACTACCTGAAAACCATGACTAAAAAAATAGTCTAGATATTACATTTCAAGAAATCATGGAAGAAAACTGCCAAATCTATTAGAAGCAAGGTAAAAATAGGTAAAATGCACCAGTTTTCTCTTGAAATGAAAACTCTAAATCCAGAGCTTCCAGGTCAAAGTAAAAACAAGTAAGCATCCTAAAAAGAGAGAGTGCAAGTACCAAAAAGCTGCAGTAAGTATCACAAAAGATTTAGAAGATACTACTTCAGAGCAGAGAGCATAAGGCAAAAGATATAGGCTTATAACCAAGAATAGCTTACCTAGAAAAATAGAATATAATCTTAAAGGGTAAAAGGGGTTATCTTTAATGAAACAGAAGACTTCCAAGAATTCCTGATGAAAAGGCCAGTGCTGAGTAGAAATTCTGAAATAACAATATCAGAGTTAAGAGAAATATTAAAAGATAAATACAAATAAATAATCAGAAGTATCTATACAAGGATAAAGTGTTTGCATTCTAATAAGGGAAGATGACACAAGTTTTTACTCAGCTCTAATGTCATCAAGACCCAGGAATGGTTTCATTATATTTTGGCCACCTTAAAAGAAAGGGAAGAGAAATCTTCTCTACATTAGAGAAGAAGGAGAGAACTTATTATATCACAAAATTAGGGTACATGAACAGAAGACTATATAAACAAGGAGGAAGAGGTCAGAGAAGGAAGAGAGAGGCATAGTCTAAGTGGAGGGTTATCCAGGAAGTACCCTGGTAAGACAAGTTAAGTTCCTTTTTGAAAATTTCTAGATGTCTTTGGGGAATATTCTATAGCCAATAGGTTCCTAAGTTGTTTTGTATGTGTCATGGACTCTATGGACTCCTCAGAATAATATTTTAAAATGCATAAAATAAAATATATAGGTTTACAAAGGAATCCAATAATACTGAAAGAGTTATTAAAATATATATTAAAAAAACCCAAGTTTACAGACGCTAGGTTGAGAATCCCTTCTGTAGATCTTCACTGATATGATTTTGAGTCACAACCTAAGAAACTAATTTTTCTTACAAATATGTTTGCTTTTTCCTTTCCTCAAAGTCTGAAAAACTAATCATTCTTGGGGCTGGTTCCAACTGAAAGCAAATTTGTTAAGATTGAACTTAAAGAACAATATTAGGCTGAAAAGAAATTGTGGTTCCAGTAAGATAATAACCACAGTAAGAGAACGGGAGCTATTGTATCATTCCAAGTTTAATCCACTAATCTGCAGCATTTCTTTCTACTACAATGGATTCATAAATATCCAATGTAATCCATGGGATAATCTCAAATGTATAGTGAATAGCAGTGTAAAGGGCCTGAACGTGATTTGCAGTGTTGGTCAACAAGACAAAACATAGATAAATGAAAATCAGGAGAGAAGGGAATCAAGGAGGAGTGCACTGGATGAGGTAAGTTTGAAGTTGAAGTAAGTTATAATAGAATAACGATGACATTAAAAGAGGAAACTGAAATTGAGAGGAAAGGGAAAGCTAAAACATGGAGGTAGTTTGCTTAACAGGCAATAGAGAGCATAGGTTTGTTTGTCCGTCTGTTTGCTTTTTCAGTATAACCTAACCACTTCTAGGAGAAGAAAGAATTCTAGAGCAATGTGAGAAAGGAAAATTAATAAATTAAAATTAGGATTTATGGAGCAGCAACTGCAATGTTTGGAAGGAAAAAAATTCCTAAGGACACGGTTGGAGGAAATGGACAAATGATGTCAAGCCATCACCAGTCATCTCTTGGAGTGGGGTATGATGTGACTAGAAAATCCACTTCAATGGCAAAAGTGATAAATGATGACAGAAGTGCCAATCCTAAAACTCCATTACCTCAACTTTCCACTTTTCCTCCTTTTGACATACTCTCATCACCCCTACATGCCTTTTTATATGAGCAATGTCTAGAGTTGTAACACTGGAAACCCATGGCTTAGGTTGTATCGTTTATTTTTTGTCCTGTCAAAAAGTGGAAAAATCTTACGTGGTAAATGTACTACAAAACTACTGGTATATAAATACATATCTACATTTTCTATCTAATAAACAAGAATGAAAATACACAAAATGAAAATCTCATTTTCTGGTCTAATGTCTCTGAATTCAGTGACACTGGAGGTCTTATTAAAGATGAATCACATGAGAAAAAATTAGAATGAAAAACTTCATTATTGCAGGAAGCCAAAATACCTACTATATACAGTATCTTGAGTGAGCTTAAGTCTAGCATAAGAAATAGTAAAAAAAAAAAAAATCAAAGTTAGCTTTACCATCACACAATAACATGATTCCAGCCAACCAGATAAGGTAGCTACATTGATCAGATTAGCACATTGTCTAGAAGTAGCCAGTTATTTTCTGCTCACATGCAACACAGTTTAAGTGAAATAGAAACTTTTACTTAATTTCCATTTCGATCACTTTAGTCAAGAAAGATGTGACTGAACCATTCACCCTATGTATTTTTTTGTTTCTTTGGTGCTTTTTTTAATCAATTAAAGAGAGGACATTAAATTCACACTTTCACTTTGATATGTACTTAATCAGATTAATCAATAACATCTTCAGTTCTGACATGATGATCTCCCAAGTCACAGCATCAGAGCACAAGTTAGAGCATAATTAAGTGCCTTGTTTCACAGTTCAGTTGATTATGAATACTGTCACCATTGGCCACATTAATTTACATCCATTGTCAATTATAGAATAGAAATAACATGCTCAATTTTGAGATCTAAACGATGAGACATGAATTTGGGGAGAAGCCAATCCATTGTTAGTCATTCAGGTCTCTCTCTGCCACTAAATGATGAGTTTAATCTGACAGCCCTTACATGACCCTTCAGTGTACAGAACTCCACTGGTAATCAACAGGAGCAGAGTGTATACAGTAAGAGGAGAGCAGGAAAATAGATTTTTCTTAAATTGCAATCACCGTCAGAACTATTAAGTAGTTCCCTACCTTTAATTTTCCTAAAAGGAGCCTACTTAATGAAATAAATCCAGAAATGGAAGATTGGTTTTAGAGGATATCCTCCTGACCATGTACTCAAAATATAAATCCATAAAATAACTAGAGTGTCCATCAAATAATCAAATACCAGGGGTGTGGAGGTATTCTGTTAAATCCCCTTTACTAAGACAAGTGCAGAGAAGCTGCCAAAGATACTGTAGGAATCAGTAACCTGTAACAAAGGAGTGAGTCTTTAAACAGGTTAATTTTTACATCTTGTCAACTATACATTAACTATGGAGATATCAGAGTTAATAAACATGAGTAAGGTATCAAGTCCAAATGAAAAACTTAATGGGTGATAAGTTTACAAGGCAGCTAAATGTCAAAATTTGTTGAAGGCATATCAGTTGTTTCCTCTGAAAATGACCTAATTCAGTTAAACCCTTAAAATTACATGCAGGTACAGCTGAAGATCTCAAATCATCTTCAGCAGAGACACTGTCCACCACAGTCCTGTCTGCCACTGAGAGGCCAGAATAATTTTATTTTGATTTATTTAAACCGTACATGTTCTAGATTTCATTTAAAATATTTTTGCAGGTAAAAAGAGTTTCAAGATAATTTTATTTTAAAAAAGAAATATAATAAAGACCTGAATTTCCCCAGAAATTATCTGGATCCCTCAAGGTATGATCAGTTCCAAGAAACTGAAATGCAGCCCAAATGCTAAAAGATAAACAGACTAAGCCCCACAAAAAACACACAGTATTTTGGTTTCTTTCTTCCTTAGGCAGTAGGAGTTTCTTCTTCCTCATATAAAGCTAAAACAACTATTGCTATCTGCTTCCATTACAGGTTTATGCCACTTTTTTTAAACTAAGGGAAAATTTACACAAGGAGGCAAATGTTACAAATAATAAAATGTGGAATATCCTTTTACGTCTTTTGAAGAAACAGTACGGTTAATAATCAACTTTCTTGTCAGAAGACTGCCTCAGGGAAGGTATAAAGTGAGAGGTTGAATAAGACATAATAAAAATTGTAATGGTAGTAATATCTCATGTTAATACAATCATTTAAAGTTTAATTCAGCACTTTCCTCAAAACGGCACAAATATTAGTACCCCCATTTTAAAGATGAAAAAACTGAAGCTAAAAGAGATTATATAACACAGATAGTGCAGGTTACAGCTAAGACTTGAACTTGAGGCTCCTTTCTCTAATCTATATCTTCTTTTACAATATTTAAGATTCTTCCCAGTTCTAAGGTACACTTCCAACACAATCCTATGTCAAGGCATCATTTGTCTGACAGTTTGTGAGATACTCTGCATTGTGCTGTAGAGCCAGTAGCCTGTTCTCTCCAGCAACTCTGATCTGTAACTTGGTATCACAGAAATTGGTCTAGCATGATTTGTTGTGTCATTTCGGTCCTAATTAGAAGTCTATAAGGGAAAGTTAAAAAAAAAAAACCAACACATTTAATGATAAGCTTCTGCTAACCAGGTCAATTTAAAAAGCCAAGTACAAGATAACTTAGCTAAGTATGGAGAGGTTTATCACTGGGGGTCTGGCTATGAGGTGCTAAATTTTTTGGTCATGGCATCCCATTAAAAAAAGACAAAATAAAGCATGGTCCCCAAGCCCACCTGCTTCTGGAGTGGCTGAAATAGAGTGAGGGGAAAGGGAGACGGAGGCTACTAAGAACCATATGGTTTTTAGGCCACTTAAAACATTAACTTAAGTGTTGGTTCTCTATATATCAGACCTTTGGTCAATTACCAAAAGCTGACAGATTTCTAAAGAAACTGAATCATGTCAATAATTGACATCTTCATTAGGAAATTAAATCTGATACTGTCAAGAAATGAAAGAGTCCAACAATGGTTTGTAGACAACACAGAAGTTTCACACCCATATAGGGATAACGAACACTTTGTTCAAGGAGACTATCAAGAGACATTGGACATGGCAAGCACCCAATAACATATTCAGAAAAGAAACTGACTACATCTGAAGGGAGCGATGTTGACTAGCTATTGTGTACAGATGGGAGACAATGACTTGATAAATCAAGGATCCAAATTAACACCTGAGTAAAACTGAGAGGACATGGAATGCAAAACAAAACAAAACATGTTCCAAACTCAGGCTATTTACACTGAAAATTGGGTTGGATGGTTGTTGTCCTTTGTTCTCGAAGAGGACCAAAATGACATCCCCATGATAAAGTGAAGTTTCAGTGTGTCTAACTGTGGCTGATCAGACCAATATGAGCTCAGAATGCTCTATCACAGGTTGGGGACAGATAGTTCATGTGAACATTTGGGGTGGTTACCCCAAATATGCGCATCCTATATTTACTTTGTGTGGTCTCAATTCTGGTTTGCTCAAAGAGCACAGCACCCTTTCTGATGTGGGCATGCTATGCTGAGCAGTCCTGTGCCAGTGTCTCTCATGCTGCACAGTCATATCCACAGTTCTTGAGAGAGACCTTGAGAGTGTCCTTGTATTGCTTCTTCTGACCACCATGTGATTGCCTGTCCCATGTGAGTTCTCCATAAAATAGTCTTTTGGCAAGCATATGTTTTGCATTCGAACAATGTGACTAGTCCATCGGAGTTGTGCTCTCTGAAGTATACTTTGAATACTTGGCAGTTCAGCTCGAACAAGGACCTAAGTGTCTGGCACCTTATCCTTCCAGGTGATCCTCAGAATCTTCCTAAGACAGTTCCAATGGAAGTGATTCAGTTTCCTGGCATAATGCTGGTAGACTGAAAAATGGGTACAGTAAAATACAGTCTTAAAGGGTTCCCCTTCAACAGTGTTTTGTATAGATGAGATTCCTTGAAAGACAGACCAAATTGGTAACTTTAATGAAAATTTGATTATTAATAATACTGAATGAGGCACATAACAGGGAAACTCATAAAAAGTGTTCTAATAGAATGAAGACCAATCACCTCATGCCACTCCTGTGCCTTTGATAATTTTCTAATCTGAATGACGTTTATTTGTGCATGTCTCAACTTGTCCTCTCCACAACTGGATTGTAACTTCCCTGAAAGCAAGGTCTACATTATTTTTCATTTTCTGTGTACGAAGTGTCTTGTTTTAATTGAATTTATTTAATGTTTTAATTAAATAAAGCAGTTTATGTTGTAATGGAAAGAACACTGGACTGGGAGTTGGCAGAACTAAGTTCTAATTTCTGTCCTGTCAGGTTTTTAGTTGTGTGACCTTAGACATGTTACAACTTCCCTGCACTTGAGTTTTCTCATCTATAAAATGAGGGAGTTAGAGTAAACAATCTCCACGTTCTTTCTAGCTTTAAAAATATAAGATCCTAGCAGTTTAAACATCTAATATGTCAATAGTTGTGTTAGACACTGTGAGGATCATCACCAAAAAGATGTTTTTTAATCTCATTAAGTTTTGTAGTTTTGTTGGGAAGTCAATACAAATGAATTAACTAAAGAACACTACAATCAGTATCTATACAGCTGTCTACAATCTTATGACTCTGGATGAGCCCAAAGCCTCCTCTCGAAAGCTAAGCAGGGCTGAATCTGGTTACACTTGGATGGCAGGGGAGACCTGGGGATACGGTTGCTGTAGGCGTTTCTTTGAAATGCGGTAGAGCATAGTGAAGAGCTCAGGATGTGGAGTCAGAAAGATCTAGGGTCAAATCCCACCTCTGATAGTTACTGGTTGCATGACCAAGGGCAAGTCTATCAGTCTCTAAAATAAGGGGGGCTGAACTAGCCAGCCTTTAAAGGAACCTTTCAGATCTCTATCTGTAAGTCGCAGATTTTATGGTATACTTACATATTAAAGACCTACAGAAATTCAGAGAAGAGACAGCTTAGCTTGCTGACTTTCTCCAAGAATATGAATGTTGTGGAGGTATACAAGGAGCTGGAGTAAAAAAGGTCAATTCAGAGTCAATCAATTTCTAGCCAGCAGGTGAAAAAAAGACTGGCTGAGGATGATGGCAATAGAGGTATGAAGAAAAAGGGGTGAAGAGAAAAGCACTCAGAAAGGCATAACAACTAGAACTTAGTGACCGGTTGGACATAAGTGGGGCGGTGAGGAAGGGGTCCAAGATTATTTTCAGATTGTGAATCTGAGGAGTTAGGAACACGAAGGCACTCACCAGAAGAAAAGGACAAGTTCGGAAGGGACATGGGATTGTAGGTGGAGGGTAGGTGGTAAGAAAATTTGGTTTTAGTCATGTTGAATTTAAAGTTAACAGTGTAACGTTCCAGGGACACTTTCTGTAGACAATGGAAATTGGAGGCTAGAGCCTGGGTAAGAGATGGGGAGATGGATTGAGGAATCTTCAGTACAGGGACAGCTTTTGTCAAGAGCATGGCAAAGCATGGCTAGAGGATGAAAAAAAGAGAAAAGTGAAGAACCAAGGGCTGTGTACCTTGGGGGATGTCCTCCGTTAGGAGATATGAGAAAGAACAAAGTCAGGAAGACAGATAAAGAGGTAGAGGTTTAGAAGGAGATCCAGAGAAGGACAAACAGCTGGAACAAATAGAGTATCATTTTCTGCATTTTTGTCCACTTCCTATGCAGAAGGAAAAGAAAGGGAAGGATGAAGAGGGACCACTTTAAAATATCCTTAGTTTTCCTGCAGCAAAATTGCTTTTTCTCTCCTATAATAAAGATACTTTATTTTATATTTTAAGACAATGAGTGAAAGGGACCCTAGAGATCAGCAGTCTTATCCTTCCCATTTTTTATTCCTAATCAACCAACCCTTCTCTCTAACCCCAATATTAAATATATTTTCCCATAAGATCAGTGCTCCAATTATCTAAAACTATGTCAAAGAAAGGCAAAGGAAGACAATAGGAATAGTTTCTGTATCTATATGTCCTTCTAAGGGACCTGTATAAAGCAACTGGGATATAAACCACAACAATGACGACCACCTAACTCCTTAAGCTTTAAGCTTCCAGGGAAGATACAAGACAGTATCTTTGAAAATCCAGTCTAGTCACTAAGCCTGGATATTCCATAGTAACCAATCAAAAATATTTAAATAGGAGGGACATAGTTCTTAGAAACATAAAATATTTGGAAAAGAAGTCAAGGACAAATGCAATAAACCACCTTATACAGAGAAATACAGTATGGAGCTATGCGAAATCTGTATGGCATACATCTCTTTGGAATAGCAACTTAATTCTTTGTTCAAGTCAGAGAGCCCCCAAAGCATTCTAACAGGAAATTAAAATAGCAATCAGTTCATATACCTTCACTGAATGTTTGTAGGTGAATTAAATCCCAGAAACTGTCTTAAATACTATTTCCACCAGGAAGTTTTCCATTAAGGCAAGTTTCAGTTTCATGAATGCAATGATAAAATATTGGGTTTCCTAAGAATACATAGAATCAAAAAAGAAGCTTTGGGATTTAAGGTAAAACAGCACTATGGCTGAAGTATGATGCTATAAATAAAGCTAAAATGAACCTATACTTTAACCTCACCATTTTTGTTCAGATTAAGATTTTTTTTGTGGGGGACCTACATTATATCAATTTTAGTATTGATCTGGAGTATATTTATCAGCATAATTTATTTATATTTACTAGTGAGGATGCTACCATTTCCAGACAAAGGAATGCTTAAAAGACTAACCCCCTAACCGCTTTGGCTAGCAAAAATTATGAAGGTTTTTAATCATTCTGATAAGAATTTAAAAGACTTTGTAGAAGAAACAGTTTCTCTCACATAAATCTGTTAGTCATTTGCAAGTACCTGGCCATGATGAAATACAGAATAAATTTTCACCAAATCATTTGGCATCACATAAATTCTGACCCTACATCAAGAAAATAGGAAGAAAAAAGTCATTATTAGGTGATTTGTAAATACTGCACTAAAATTACTGCTTAAGTGTATGTAATTACACAGAAATTAAGATGTAGTTTTAAAAAATTGTCCTATACAACTTAACTAGTGGCACTTAAGACATGAAGTGTTAACTCATTTATTTTTGATTGTTAAATGCTTCAAAGCAATTGGTTTAATGCAGAAAATAATGGTGAAAAACACTTCAGTAAATGTGGCTGTAAGACATTCAGGCATGCAGATCCAATAAGCTATAGGATGACCGTAATTAGATTTGGCCCATGATACTACATGCTCGCCTTCTTAAGAAAGGATTTATGAATACTGTCTTTGGTAAAAACACTTTAAAAACTACAGGGCAGTTAGGCATGTGCATTTTTGGAAGAAGCTCGCCTTGTCCTCCTCCTAGGGTAAGAAACCGTAACTTTCAGTGATGATAGCATCCAGTAGTTGCTAACGGGGCTTCTAGTGGTTTCATACTTCAAAGAAAACATGGCTGCAAGTGCATCCATGAACGAAATTAATGATAAAAGAAAGATATGGAAAATTAATTTGTTTAAATACATGGATTAAAAGACAAAAAAAATGTGACTTCAGATGTGGCCAATAAAGATAACCAAATCTATATATTACAAGTATCTGAGAAATCCGAACCATAATTAACTCAAATATATAAAGGCTTTAGAAACTTTCTCTACTCAATCGGTCTATCAATGAATGGTGGCTAAGTCCCAGAAAGCTGCCAGAGGGCCTGCCCTTCACACTAACAGCTGGTGAGCATCAGAAGTGGAACCTGAACCCACATATTCCTATGTCTAAGCCCAGACCTCTGCCACAGGGGTGGGGAACCTTTGGCCTCAAGCGTGACCCTTTGAATCCAAACTTCACCATGAAGTTCCCTACCCCTGTGCCATAGTTATTCCCTTTTTTTTTTCCTGCATAGTGATGGTTTTTCCAACCCATCAACAGTTTCATAAATGTTCAACAACTTATGGCAAAATGGCAGAATATGATATATTCTCTTAGGTATTAAGTGAAGGTTTTATTACAAGATGGCAGAGGATAGAGGTTCATTACTATGTAGGTGAATCCTATTTATTTCATGGAAGTTAAGACTAAGCTCTAAGTAAGATATAAAAATAAAAGAAATTGACATTAATGATAACATCTAGACTATGATTTTTTTAAATAACTATATTTTCAAGTACATCTTGCCCCGGTTATTTCACAACGAAGGGGTGGGAGTTTGGGGATGTCAAAGGAAAATAAAGTTATGCTATTTGTATTTTTTGTATGAAGCTACTTATCCAAAATAAATCCATCATATTTAAAGAAACTCTGCAAAAGATAGAAGAACTTATAAATATGAATTAACATGTTGAGTGATAAGAGTCTGGTAGAAATGCTGCCGTTTGGGATTATTTTATTGTGGAATTTTATTACCATACTATTAGTTTACAATAAAAGCTAAGACTTTTTTTCACTTGCGGCCAGACCAGCAACCACTCAATCCTCAGGAGATGAGACTGCAGTGAGAAGAGATAGTATAACGTAGTATACAGCAGGTCATTTTGCTAAAAAGACATAGTCCACTGAAAGGCTCAGTCTTCTTTGTCCCTATTACAGAAAGGCTTGTCCTTTTTCCCTTGAAGAGAGTTATGGTCTGTAGAATCTGCTACTTCATCTCAATGTTATTTATTTCCTCCCCGCTCCCTGATTGAAAAAGGCAATAAAATCATTAAAATATAAATATTTTCTTGTTTTTCTACTTTGAAAATGTTTAACAGATATTTGTGTAAGCCCATGTCCATGTCTGGTTTACTTAGGAAATAAATTCCTCAGGCACAAAAATTTTTTAAATTACTTATGGTGCCAATACTGTGGTATATAAACAGATGTTAAAGGAGCTGTCACCATTTCATTTTATTTAAGCTAATAGTATTATCAATGTTAGCTACTTCCCTGGAGAGCATTGCAGCAAAAAGATAAGGGATTCTTATATAAGCATAAATCATAAGATTGCCAAAAAACATGATTAGCAAAACCATAGACCCTTAGTAGCTACTGAATTTCTGCCAAATGAGAGATTGTTTTTGAAACTAAGGAGGAAAAGAACCTCTAATGATCTGAATTAATACTCAGATCCAGAGCTATCTCTAGTTTGCTTAATGAATAACTTTTAAGAATCTGGCTCAAATGCTGAACTTCAGGTAAGCAGTAAAATAAAGTATGTGAGGGAGAAAAATGGTAAACTAGGTAAAAAAATATAGAATGTCAAAATAGCAATTCCTAAGACGAAACAAAAAAATGGAACTGAGGCATAGACCTACCTTGTTAATGTGCTGTACTTTAAAATTGTAGGATAACATGCAAGGGGGACAAGAAAACTCCAGCTCAGGCCTGGAGCTCAGCTTTACCTCTCAGCTGAAATGGCCATAATGCATACTGGACACTACCACTTAGTCATTTCGAATTACAGAGTCAAAAATGCCAAACTCCAAAGGTTACAGCCAACTGTCAATCCTAGCAGGGTTTCAAACCAGCCAAGATGAGGAGAAATATCTGAAGTCTGACAACAAGGAGAAATTTTGTTTATGAAGTCTGCTGCTTCCTCCTCCAGAAGCCGATCTGAGAGAAGCCTAACTTTAGAAAGATGTGGTCACCGCCTGGGCCTACTATGGACTCAGCCCTTTATCTCTGGCACGGAGGCCTTGTCAGACTCTTCAGGGTTGCAGGTGAGTTCTAAAGTGGTTTAGGCTCAGACTAAGTCTGGGGGCCTTTCTTTCAATCCACTCCAGAGCTTACTGCGTTGAGCTGGATTGTGATTTGTGCTACGAGACTAATGATAATGGAGAGTCTTCAGAATTGAGGAAAAAAATAAGAGGACAAAAAAGTATCCATGGGAAAACAGCAGTTTTGTTACTACCTTGTTAAATTTACACACACACACACACACACACACACAAAGCACATGCATATGTATATATGTGCATAATTCTGAAAGAACAAACTGTACATGAGTTGAGTTAATAGTAACTAGCATTTATATTATGCTTTAAGGGTTGCAGAATACCTTATAAATATGATCTCATTTGATTCTCAGAACAACCTTGGGAGTAAGTGCTGTTACAATCCCCACTGTGTAGAGTAAGGCAGCATGGCACAAAGAGGTGAGTGAAGTGACTGTGCCCAGGGTTCCCATGGAAGTAACTGTCTGAGGTCACATTTGAATTCAGATCTTCCTGATTTCAAGCCCAGGGCTCTGTCCACTGTGTCATCTTGCTGCATCTTATACAGGTTTGTTTCTTTTTGCTCTCCCTTTTTTCTTTTAGCATGATGAAATGTTTATTTTGTTGTTGATTAAGTTCACAATAAAAATTGAAAAATATACTAATACTCTAGGACAAATTTTCTTTAGATGATAATAGGCTTCCCCTCTGCATTCCCTCCTCAGTTTTTTTTTTCTCTAGTAAGAAATTTTTGGTAGCTGGTTTTCTGAGAAAAATGTCTTGAGGTCTTTGGCTTTTTAAAACCTGAGAAAAGTATCACAGCATCTGACTGCTGATACCTGCTGGCTGTAGGATTCTGAGCAAGTTCCATAACTTTGCAGTGCCCCAGGCAACTCTAAAAGCAGGTGCCTATCAGCTTTGGTATAGGAAGAACCTCATAGGGAACTACTTACAGTCAAGTTCAGTCAGGTCAAGTCAACATGAATTTATTAAATGCCCATTATGTACCAGGAATGGTGCCAAAAGATCTTAACCTGGAGTCTGTGAACTTTTTTTAAAAAATATAACTATATTTCAATACAATTGGTTTCCTTTGTAATTCCATTTATTTTATGCATTTAAATACATGATTCTCAGATGAAAGTCCACAGGATTCACTCATCAGATTGTCAAAGGGGAACCATGACAAAAAAAAAAAAAGATTGAGAACCCATCCCTCCTACTGATGAAATCACAGGTGTGGTACGAAAAAATTAATTCTTTGAAGATTACCACAGAATTATCTTGGATACTCTACTTATATATTATGTAAACTATTGGGAAAGGAAGCTTCTCCCAAATCTTCTTAATCCAGTTCCTTCTCTCTGTTAATAATTTCCTGTTTATCCTGTATGTTGCTTGTTTGTATGTGTTCGTTTGCATAGTATATCCCCTATCAGATTGTAAATTCCTGGAAAACAGGGAGTCTTTCGCATTTCTTTGTTTCCCCAGCACTTAGTACAGTGCCTGGCACACAGTAGGAGTTTAATAAATGCTAAATGACTATGTTAACCTTGGAAAACAAATGCTTGATGAATTAAAGGCTCACAGAACATTTAAGGTTTATTTGATATCAGAAATGACTGACAGGCTGTTCTGAATAGTGATGAATTTCCCAGTTGAAAAAAAAAGAGCAGTTAAAATTTTCCAAATTGATTTATACATAATCAAAAGATTTAGGTGATTTTTCTGTTAGTTTTAAGTAATAAATAATATACTTCGATAAGACTTCTTTACCTCCACTGCTGTTCCTGTCAAACTGAGAGGCAGAGGGAAAATGGCAGGACGGCTCTGCCATAATCCAGGTTAATAGACCCTCCATAATAATCACATAGCTGTTTCTGAACATTACTTCTTAAGGGACCAGCAGTGAGATACTGAGCTTTGAATCTAGTCCAGGATTGTAATGAATAAAAGTTGTCCCTTGTGTTGGCTGTCTGGTGTTTTGGAGAAGACAAATCTGTGGATTCAGTGCAATTCCTTCCAGAAAAATAGGCATCTAAATCACAATTGACACTGGACTTTGGGGGACCAACCCTCAAGAAAAAACTTCCTATATTATTGCATATGTCACATGTCTTCTGAGGAAAAATAGGAGCATAATATACAAGTCTCTATTTTTGTCAATCAGCACTCAATTGTTAAAAACTTTTTAGGTCTCCAAGTGGACATTCCATTTGCTTTGTTTTTACAGATCTATCTCATTATATTTCAGATAACTTCAGATTTTTGATTTTGGAAAGCATTTAGCATAACAGAGCCATTTCCTTGAAAATGGAATATCAAATTTATTAAACATCTGCTTTATACATCATAATCCTGCTAAGACAGAAGTGGTTCATTTATGAAGGGAAAAAAACCCACAGGAAACAGTATTCAGGTAACCTGTAATATGATGTCTGACTAGAAGAGGCAGCATATTATTTGCTACTAGGGGAAAAGCCCTCTCAAGTTTCAACCAGCACAGATGTGGGAAGATTCAAGGCAGAAGAGAGCAGGTGGTATGGTAACAGTCATTAATTATAAGATGTGGAGGCTTAATATAAGATCCTCTTTTAAAGATTTAATTATCAATATTTTCTTGGCCTTCTTAAAATAGACTTTAAACAGTTTCTATAGTAGAAATTTCTTAAAAAATAAATTTATCACTCAAAATTTTGCTGAATTGCAACCACAAAAGAAATTTTAAACTATAAAAATTACTTTTCTCAACCATCTGTGACATTTAATGACATTAAAGGAACTTAAGGTAATTTTTAAGAGACATAATCACAGAAATATGGCAGCGAACCAATGTATCAATATTTATGTGCCTGGATTCCATCTGCTAAGGAGATTTTTATAAATGATTTGGAACTAAGATGTACTTTTCTATCCATTCAAGACATTTCTTTGAATGAGTGTTATGTACCTTTGTATATAATTCTGGTACATGTACTTAAATCATAAGCTAGCCTGTTTCCCTGTCCAGTTCTTTTCTCTACTCAGACAACAAAACTTCCTGAGGATAGGAATTGTGTCTTATTCTCTGCATATATCAATTCATTCTTTGTTTACTCTCTTTCTTTCTCCTTCATTCCTTTGTTCCTGTGTTCCTTTCTTCCTTCCCTTCTTCTGTCCACATAGGGTATCACACTCTTACCTGTGAATGCTGTGCCCAAAGGAATGTGAATTTTGATTGCTAAACATCTCCCAAGATTATCTTGGGGGTTACGGGCTAGATTTTTTCCCTTAAAGATCATGCCTTCAACCCAAAGCATGCTGGCTCTCATTGATTGGCCAACAGTACATCCCAGACCAAGCCCATACTTGATCATTTCTTTGGCCAGAAACCCTGAGGGTCTTCCCCTCCCAGACTGGGTTTTGTTTTTCTCTTTTGGACTAAAGAGGCCATTTCTCTGCCTCATTTCTTACCTATCCTAGTCATTGAATGGGCATTGCCTCAGTCAAATTGAGACCTGTTAAAGACCTTAAAAAGGCCAAGGTTTCCCACTGCATCCTGGGTCATCTCCAGTTGTCCTGATCTGTATCTTTGCCATTGGACTCAGATGTCTCTGGAGGAGAAAATGAGGCTGGTGACTGCATAGCCCTCCCTCACTTAAATCCAATTCATTTGCATGTCATGGCATCAACTCCCTGATGTCATGGTCTCCAAGAATGAAGGACAAACAAATAACAACACCTAGAAAAATATTTTACAAATATTAAGTTTACAATCAGTTTTTAGAGATGATGGTGATAATGAGTGATGGACAAAGAAATAGAATTTTCATAAAGTTTGTTTTGTGATCCAAATCTCCAGATACTCTATTTACGTAAACTCAATGAAAAATACCCCAATGTCTGCCCTTTTGGATCATTAGAACATTTCTCTTATCATCCTATGAAAAGAGCTATCCTTATGCATTTGTATAGCTTCCTAATGACTAATTCATTACAGCATTTTTAAATTTTACCCAGATTATTACAAAGAGAAAGTGGTATATTCAATGGAAGTATATTCTTGAGGCTCTTAGTGTTTATGAAGTAAATATATGGAATTTTAAGCACTAAAAACCCACTTAATGATGTACGTGGCTTTCTACCAAATGAAACTCAGTTCGTTGTGAGGAAATCATTCTGTAAATTTGAGAGCACTATGTAAATGTGAGTTGTTATTACCAAATATAATCTCAGTGATGCAATGGAAAATTTTAATCTCTTCTGACTCTAAGCTTCAAATCATTCTAACAACATATAAATGCTTTTTGAGAAATTATCTTAAATTATTAATTTTATTTAAAGTTAAGCTGATGAATGACCAAAGCATTCACTCTCAAGCTGATATCATCAATATTAAAACAAACAGTTGAATACTAGGGCAAAAGCTTGAGATCTTTCACTGGGGATTTCAGCTGTTATCAAACTAATTACATTAAAAAGCTTTTTAAAAAAATCCCAGCTCCCTCTTAACAGCAAAACAGATCAGTTACCTATAGTCAGTTTAAGATCTATTAAACAAAATGCCTCACTATGGCTTTACTCCAACATACACAAGGCCTGCCCTATACTTCGTCCTGTTCTAAAAGGTATTGGAAAGAAATTCATTTTTATTGCTTTAAAAGTCATCTATAGCAACGTTAGGAAGGTAGCAGGAAGGTAAAAGATTAAATGGCTACAGAGTAATCTGATAGGTGGCTTAATAATATATACAGAGAAACAAATTGATGGAGAGAAGCAGGAAACAGACTAGTATTTACATCCTCTAAATATCCCCCTAAATCCTAACAGGAGAATCTACATCACTATTTACAGTGAATTCTGGAGACACATACAGAGATGAAAGTATAGCTACAGTATGAGCAAGAGAAAATTTTATATTCTTTTCTTATCAAAGTAGAAATTTATCTGAAGAGTCAGAGAATAGTAAAGAAACCTTTTTCTAGAAGGGAATCTCCAAAATAAGATAAGGAGTCCTGCTTTTAACAAAAATATATGAAACCTTAAATATTAATCAATCAAGAAAAGTGACAAATGATATGAAGCAAATATTCCACCAAATTCATGAGTTCATCAGTGTGGGTACTCCTTCCACTGATGTGCACCACCACCTCTTCCTGTTTTACTTCATGACATGCCATGGCTAAAAACATTCATCATCTGGGGAGTCTTCATTGAGGTCAACAATTCAATTAAAAACATTCATTAATCATCTTCACCCATACAATGCACTGGGCTGGGTATCAGGGATATAGAGATGAAAACAAACAGAGTTCCTCCTGACCCTTGAGGGTCTTACAATTTAATAAGGGAGATAAGACATATATGCAAATAAGTCCCAAATAGGGTAGGACCTGGTGTTTTGTGCTATGACAAATTTAAGGGAGAAACTACATTGACCTGAGAGAAGGAGGGATTGTTTTGCATAAAAGGCAGGATGTGACCTAGACCATCCAGGAAGAGGATTTCAACAGGTAGAACTGTGGATGGAACATATTCCAGAAATGGAGGACATTTTGCAAAAAGACTAGGGATCAGGTATCAGTCTGATGGGAAGTTAAGAATTTGTGATGGAGAAGAAAATGAAACAGAACTGAAACAAGGATTTGGATGGAGCCGAGTTGGGGGAGACCTTAAATGCCATTTGTATTTCAGTCTCATAGAGGTGCAGGGAGGTAATCTGACTAGGTTAGCCATCAGGACACATGATCTATCTCTGAGCCCACACTTGAAGGCTTTCCATTGTGGAAGGGCTTTCTGGAGCTTTCACTCCAGAATACAATATATGTCCGTACACATATAAACATGCTGGTACACATATATGAATTTAAGACATATACATTTGCCTATCTGTTATGTATACTTTAATTTTGCTTTTCTTTTCTATTATTTAGATCATACCCATAATTTTATTGCTGTAGGGGACTCCCAGTGAGATTACTACTTTTACAAATGTAGATTTGCATCTGTTGCACAAGTTTGGGTACCTATGGGTCGGACCCATCTACTACACTGCCTGTTAGACACACCCACACCCACACCCACACACCCACACACACACACACACATATCAACTGCAATAAAGGCGAAAAAAACTCAGAACAAATAAAGTATCATTTAAGAATTAAAGTCATTGTTTTCTCTAGATTTCCCTTTTTTTTGCATTGTAGAAGCTACTATCTTGATGCATACTGATGTTATGACTACCATTTCTGATGGTTCTCAATGTGCCCTTTTGGTCACTCACTCTTTGTTCCTCTTTTCCCTACTTCGTGTGCAGCTAGGTGGTGCAGTGAAGAGAGCACCAGTGCAGGAGTCAGGAGGACTTGAGTTCAAATCTCACCTCAGACACTTAACACTCAATTATGAACTTGGGCAAGCCACTTAACCCCAATTGCCTCATCCTGGGTCATCTCCAGTCACCCTGATGAATATCTGGTCACTGGATTCAGATGGCACTGGAGGAGAAGTGAGGCTGGTGACCTGCACAGCCCTCCCTCCCTCAAAACAGAGTCAAGTGCAAGTCATGTCATTATTTTCTGATGGCATGGTCTTCTTCAGCAATGAAGGACGAACACACACACCCTACTTAAAATATCATTTCACCAGATAATATAGGACCTAAGATCAATGTTATAAAGAACGTTAGAGGGCCATCAAGTCCAACTCTATCGTTTTACACACGAGAAGAAGGAGGGCTAAGTGAATGAAAGGACTTATTCCAGATTCGACAAAAAGCTCAGCAGCAGCAGAATTTGGGTCCATGTCCTTTGACTCCAGAGTCAGGGCTTTTTCTACTCTATGCCACAATGGATTACACAGGGAGAGATTCAGAACTTGTGCCTAAAGGTCTCATTTTCAGTGTCATTTTCAGCAAAGAAGAGAGCAGGAAATGATCAAAGGGCACAATGGTGTTTTCATCAGAAGTATGGATTTCACAACATGCACCCAGAGTTTCTTTAATGTCCATTCTCATTCTCTCTCTCTCTCTCTCTCTCTCTCTCTCTCTCTCTCTCTCTCTCTCACATATAGAGTTTATATTTTATCTTAGAGGCAATAGAGAATCACTTAAGGTTTGTGTGAGCAGCAGAGTGACCTTGTCAGAACTGGGCTTTGGGAATGTCAGTTTGGTAGCTGTATGGAGGCTGCATTAAGGAAGAGAAGTAAGATGCAAGGGGACCAATAAGGAAGTTATTCCAATAGTCCATGAGAGAGGTGGTTAGAGTTGGGAGTAGGGAGCTTCTGGGGAAATTGGGAAGAAGGGAACAGATTCAAGAGATGCTATGGAGGCAGAACTGACGACCTGACAACTGGCCGGATATGGGAAGATTCATGGATGCCTCCTAGATTGGGAAGGAGGGTGGTGTCCTTAACTAGATAGGCTGGAGCCAGATGATGAAGGGATTTAAATGCTAAACAATTAAAAAGGTTGCTTTAGGAGGAGAAAGAAGGAATTTTGGACATATTCTACTGTACATCCATGGAGATGTGAGCAGGAAGTTTAAGAGAGAAATTAGAGCTGCATATGCAGATCTGGGATGCCTCCACATACAGATGAGAGCTGAATCTATAGAGATATAATGAGAAGACTGAGAGAATACAGAGAAGAGAAATGGGCCCCAGACAGAGCCACACCTAGAAAAAGGACATAGATGATCATCCTGCGAAGGAGACAGAAGCACTGGTCAGAGAGAGGGGAGAAGCAAGAGAGGGCATTATCTGGAACACTCAGGAGATGACAGAGTATCAGGAAGAACAGACAGGTCAAGAGTTTTAATCTGTATTTTAATCGATTTGTGTGAATACAGATGTGAAATTAGGATGTCTATATATAACACTGTTAGAGCAAATGATTGGTATAGGTAGACAAAAGACAGATTAGGTCGGCTTGTAAATATAAATTATTGTAAATATGAATTTTTGACTAAAACTAAGAATATTAGTATAAACTAAAGACCCTACCACCTTCTATATATACACAGTAGAAAAAATTACAAGACAATGATTTTTTAAAAGTCTGAGGTTTTCTTTGCCATTGCTGCTCACAAACTTAAAATAATCAGATAATACTTGATATATATAGTAAGTAGCAACATATTTATAAAACAAAAAATATCAGAGAAAGCTAGATTTGGCATTTTTCAGAAATAATGCAAGGAAAATATTGTGAATATAGATTTTCAGACAATAAAAATAACCTTTGTTAAAACCCTAATTGAATTCCAGTATCATGTTACCTGACACCTTTCAAATTGAACTCTGTCCTCTATCTAACTAGCATACACAAGTAAATATATTTATCACATTTACTAAAACCGCATTCATTTCTGAAGGCCTTGTTCTTAGCAGGTAAATCAATAAAACGGTAAAGGGGCAAGTGAAATTGTAACTGTCAGACAAGGTTTTGTGGAAGATGAAATAGTGGCTGAGGAGGCCTGGGCACAGAAGATGTGTGTTCCACAGTTTTCGTTTCCTTTGAGGTCTTCCATCCCAACACTAACCAGTCCCATCTAGCTTAGCTTATGAGATCTGACAAGAGCACCGCCCATGGCAAGAACCAGGCAGCACAGCGATTTTATTTCTGATTTTATTCATTGCTGCCCCAGGGAGAGAGATAACGAGAACAGGAATGAGACCCAGGTCTCCTCCATAAAACACAGCAGAACACTATCACTAGGTCACCAGGAAAAAAAGAGAGAAAGATTTGATTTTAAAAGACTTTATATATTATAATGTTCATGGTAGCAAATCTACAATTCAGCTTTCTCAATGACTCATTAAAACTCTCATGTGACTAGCTCATACGTGTGAATTAAAATGTTCATATTCGGTAGTATGATATCTACCCAATGCTGAGTGAAAGCTATAACTTCATTACATCAGCAGTTTTTTAAAAGACAAAAAGCTCACACTAACAACTTTTTAACTTATAGAAAATTCAGACATTTAATTGTTAAAAATGAAAAACGACTTGTAGGATTTCACTTTTCATCTAATTTTTACATCGGCTATCTCCAACTTTCTTCCACCTGCTACATAAAATACCCTAAACTATAATCACTTATGAAAGACCTGGCCAAATGAAAATCTCCCTAGAAGCCTAGAAGTTACCTAGATACTTCCAAGAAAAAGTTCTATAGTTAGATACATATTAAATCTACTCATATATCTATATATATATATATATATATATAGATATATATATGCCTGTAAATATTGTAACTTTTATATTTAAATATGTCACTCTAGACTTAATTCCACCTGCCAGAAATCCCAATATCTTCAGAGTTCATCACTAATATGCTATAATGGCACTTTCCACTTACTACTGTTTGCCTTCCCAAATACCGCTATGATTGTTTTCCGCCCCTTTGCTCTTTATCTACATACTCTCTAGATACGCTCCTTTTCATAAGACATGCCATCCTCCTTACAACCAATTACATAAACCTCTGGTTATAACTAGGAATTTTTAAAAAATCCAGATATGTGGTAGGGAAAATAATACAACAGATCACAGAGAATCAACCTCTTAGCACAAAAGGCACAGGAATTTATGAGGGTGTACATCTTTCTGAATTTGAGTCTTACTTAGTTACAAAATTTTGGAGCTGAAAGGGACCTGAAGTTAGTCTATTTGGATTTGGATTCTGCTACTACTTAAATGATCTTGGGTAAACCAATGACATATATGCTGCTTGGGTCTAAAGTCTCTGGGTCTTACTTTTCTTAACTATATAAACGAGGGGATTGGAGTAGTTGATCCCTAAGGTCCATTCCAGTTCTAAAAAGAGAAGTGTATTACTAGCTGATCTCTAATATCCTCTTCACAGGCTTCCTTTCTCTGGATTTGTCATCATGCCCCCACAACAGGTACCCACTCCGGGTACATCAACTTCCTTTTCTGTGTTTTCTATCCTCAGCAGATTGTTTTTTAATATATATATTTTAATGGTATTTTTTATTTCTTACATCACATTTATCCCAAGTACCCTACCTCAGAGGGCCATCTCATATAACAAATAGTATTTTTTTAGAAATGAAAATATATCAACACAGCTGTTGTGATCAATACATTGAAAAAAAGTCTGAAAACATGTGCAATGCGCAGCACCTGTGAACCTCCCATTTCCAGGGGAATGCGGTATCCTCTCATGTCTTTTCACTTGCATCTGATTTGATCTTTATACTTTTGTTACATTTACTTAGATTTTTTGGGGGGTGTATTCCTCCTTTTACATTGTGCATATTGTTTGCTTCACAATTCATCAGTTCATAAATATCTTTCCATGCATCTCCATACTCATCGCTTCGATGTACATCATAATATATTACAGCACAATAATATTCCACTAAAATCTAAAGTATTTTTATGATGTCCTGAAGGCTATTTATGAGCTAAAGACCTTTGGTGCACCTCAGCTACTCAGTGTAGACGGAACCACACTGGTTGGTGATAAGGACATGATCCTAGCAAGAAGCATTGACCACTTCCATAGCGTTCTCAACAGACTGTCATTAACCGATGCTGAAACCATTAACTGGTTACCTCACGTTGAAGTCAACCCCTCTCCAGCCAATTTCCAACTGAAAAATTGATTCTGAATGCCATTAGATACCTCTTATGTGGCAAAGCACCTGATGGTGATTCCATTTCAGTAGAGAGCTACAAGGCAAGGGGTTCACTGCTATACAAAAGCTTAAATGGCAAGTATCTCCCAGGAGATCAAGGATGTCTATTGTTCATCTATCTAAAGGTAAAGGAAAGATTGTCTGTGACAACCACAGGGGGTCCTCTCTCTTAGTCATTGCTGGCAAGATTCTTTCCAGAGTCTTTCTTAATCTGCTGATCCTTTACCTGGAAGATAGCCCGATGAACATTCAACATGGTGTCTGCCACTCAAAAAATCCAGGAAAAATGCCAGGAGTAGAACAGAAGTCTGTAGACAACATCTGTTAATCTGACCAAGGCCAGTCATAAGTGCCTACAATATGTCAGTCACAAGGGCCTGTGAAAGATCATGGTAAACATGGTTGCCTGAAGAAGTTTGTCAGTATAGTAAGAAGCCATACTTGCACCAATTCTGGATAACAGATGATCCTCCTGCACTTTCCCAGTGACCAATGGGGTGAAGCAAGGCTGGATGCTTGCTTCCATGCTTTTTTAGCATGGTACTTTTAGCAATGTTGTTGGACACCTTCAGCGAGGATGAAAATGGCTTCAAGGTCAGCTACTGCACTGACGGTAAATTATTTAACCTGAAAAGGCCACAGGCCAAGACCAAGGTTAAAAGAGAGTTGATGCGTGATGTTTTGTTTGCAAAATAATTATGCATTCAATGCTGCCTTGGAGACTGAGATGCAATAGAGTATAGATCAATTCACTGCCACTTGTGCTCATTTTGGCCTGACAATTAGCACAGGTTCTCTATCAGTCAGCATCACACCATCCATACGTGGAGCCATCACTTTCAGCGGATGGGGAAATTTGTCTATTCACTTACTTTAGTAGCATACTTCCCAGGGATATCCACGAAGATGATAAGGTCGAGGCACACACTGCCAGAGTTAGCTTAGTGCTTGGGAGGCTCTGTGAGTGTGGGAGAGACGTACTAGGATGCCTACCAAATCGAAGGTTCACAGAGCTCATTGTTGTATGCCTGTGAAATCTGAATGATCTACCAGCACAATGCTAGAAAATCCAATCTCTTCCATTTGAATTGTCTTGGGAATATTCTGAAGATCACCTGGCAAGATAAGGTACTGGATACTGAGGTCCTTTCTTGAGTTGAACTGCCAAGCATTCCAACTCTACTGCAGACAGTGCAATACTGATGGGCTAGCCAAATCGTCTGAATGCCAAAAAGGATTATTTGCCTAAAAGACTTTTTTATGGAGAACTTCCACAAGGCAGGCACGCTCACATGGTCATCAGAAGAAACAATACAAGGACAGTCTCAAGGTCTCTCTGAAGAACTTTGGTATCAATTGTGAGACATGGGAAATACTGGTACAGGATCATCCAGCGTGGCGTGCCCACATCAAAGAAGGTGCTATGCTCTATGAATAAAGCAAAATTGCAGTAGCCCAAAAGAAATGTGAGATGAACAAATTTAGAGACAATTTCCCTCCCAAACAGTCATACGGACTATTTGTGGCTGACCTCTGGTACAGCCTCCTGAGCTCATAATGGTATGATCACCCACAGCTGGACACAAGTATGATATCATTTTGGTTCTCTTTGAGAATGAAGGACAGACAACATTTATGTACCATGATTTGTTTAGTCATATCCTAACTGAAGGCCATATCTACTTTATTTCTGATTCTTAGCTCTCACAAAAAGTGCTACTATAAACATTTGTGAGCATATGAGGACTCTTTCCTTATCAATGGCTTCTTTTTGGTATAAGCTCAGAAACAGAATCTAGTTCAAAGTATATGGACATTTTAATTCTTTACATGCATAATTCCATATTGCTTCCCAAATTCATAGTGTTATTTCACAGCTCCAGCAACAACATATTAGTATGCCAATCTTTCCACAACCCCTCCAATTCTGACTATTGCCATTTTTTTGTCTTTTTTGGTCAATTTGAAGGGTGTGAGATAAAATCTCAGGGTTGTTTTGAATTTTTCTTATTAGTGATTTGGAGGACTCTTTCATGTGGTTGCAAATACTTGAGGATTTTTTTTTTTAATTCTATGTTCCTAGTGAATAGGTGTCTCTGTAATGGAGAGGTCCAGAATTCCTTTTTTTGGGAACTGTTTTCTCATATTTTTTTGACCACTCATCTATGGGGGAATAGCTATTTGTCATACATATACGTATGTATAAATATATATATTACTTATCTGTCTTAAATATCAAACCCTCAGAGAAGTCTGATACAAAGATATTTTTTCCTATTTAGCCACTTCCCTTTTTATCATTAATATTATCTATTCACAAATTTTTCAGGTTCAAGCAATCTCAATTATCTGTTTTATCTTTTGTAATTTGTCTCTATCTCGTTTGGTTAAGAATACATTTCATACTCATACTTATGAGAGACATAAGGTCTGTTTCTCTTCTAATTTTTTAAATAAGATGATCTTTAATATTAGCAGTGTTATCTGTTTAGACTGTATTTTGGAATATGGCATAAAGTGTTGGTATAGTTTCAATTTCTACCAGACTACTTTCCCGTTTTCCCAGCAGTTTTTATTAAATAAGAATTTTTTTCTCTAGGTAATTTATATTTTCTACACTATCAAACTCTGGGATATTGAATTCTTCTGTTTCTGATTCGCCACTGTTTAGACTGTTCATGAATGTATCTCTCTACTCTTTATCTACTACCAGGTGATTAATGACTACTACTTTATAGTTTGAGATCTGGAAGTGCTGTTCATCTATACTTCTTTTCATTATTTCCCTTGATATTCTACAATTTTTTTTTACAATGAATTTTGTTATTTTATCAAGAGTATCCCCTTGGTAATTTGATTGGTATAGCATTAAAACCATATATTAATTTTGGTAGTATAGTCATTTTTATTATATTTGCATGATTTAGCCATGAGCTCTGAATATTCCTCCAGCTGTTTACATTATTTTTTATTTCTTTAAACAGAATTTTGTAAGTGAATTTTCAAAAGACTCATGTGCTTCTGTAAGTTGAAACACAGACATTTATGCATTTTGCAGTGACTGGAATGTGTTTTGTTATTATATAGAAATGCTCTTGATCTTTAGGGATTTATTTTGCAGCCATCAACTTTGCTGAAGCCATTGTTTCAATTAGTATCCTTGCTGATTCCCTAGGATTTTCCAAATAAACCATCATGCCATCAGTAAATAGGAATAGTCTTATTTCCTCTTTACCTGTCTTTATGCCGTAATTTCTTTCCTTTGTCTTATTACTATTGGTAGTATTTCAAGAACCATATCAAATAATACTGATGCGAGTGAGTTTCCTTATTTTTTTTTTTTACTGGAAAAGGTTCTGGTGTATCTCCATTGTATATGATGACTGTTTTTAGTTTTAGATAGATGCTTTTAATAATATTAAAAATGGTCCCTTTATGCCTATACTTCGTAAGGTTTTTAGCAGAAAAGAGTATTGAACTCTGTCAAAGGCCTTTTCTGCATCGACTGAGATGACCATGTGGTTTTGGATGTCTTGGTTTTTAATATGATTATGTTCACTGCTTTCCTCATACTGAACCATATTTGCCTCCCTGGCATGATGAATGATTTCTCAGATAAGCCACTGTAGGATTTGTTTAAAATTTTTGAGTCATTATTTATTATTATCATGTTGATCTACATTTTTCTCTTTTTCTTACGTTTCCCTGCCTTAGATATTAGAGCCATATTTGTCTCATAAAAAACTCTAGCTGGCAGTTTCATTCCTTAACTTTTGAGGAATAATTTGTGAAGCATCAGTATTAATTGCTCTTGAAGAGTTTCATAAATTCAGTAATAGGCAGTGGAAAGATACATTAAAAATTAATTGGAAATGAAACATTCTAATCCTAAAAAATAAATGGTTCAAAGAACAAATCATAGACACAATTGACAATTTCATTAAAGAAAATGACAACAATGAGACAACATTCTAAAATTTATGAGATGCAGCTGAAGTGGTACTTAGAGATAAAATTTGTATGTCTAATTGCTTACATCAATAAAATAGAGAAAAAACAGCTCAATGAATTAGATGTCCAACTAAAAAAAACTATTAAAAAAATAAATTAAAATTCCCCAATTAAACACCAAATTGGAAATCCTGAAAATCAAAGGAGAGATTAATAAAATGAAAGTAAGGAAACCATTGAATTAAGACATAAAACTAGAATGTTTTTATGAAAAAAGAAACCAGTGAAAACAGGGAAACCATTGGTTAATTTGATTAAAAAAAGGAAGGATAAAATCAAATAACTAGTATCAAAAATGAAATGGGTAAATTCACCACCAATGAAGAGGAAATTAAAACAATTATTAGAAGCTATTTTGTCCAATTATATGCTAATAAATTTGACAAGTTGGATGAAATGGGTAAATATCTACAAAAATATACACTGCCCAGACCAATAGAAGAGGAAATAGAATACTTAAATAACCCAATCTTAGAAAAAGAAATTGAATAAGCCATCAAGGAACTCCCTAGGAAAAAATCCTCAGGACCAGAAAGATTTGCAAGCAAATTCTACCAAACATTTAAAGAACAATTAATCTCAAAACTATATAAACTATTTGGAAAAACAAGTGAAGAAGAAGTCCTACCAAATTCCTTTTATGATACAAATATGGTGCTAATAGCCAAACCAGGAAGAGTCAAAACAAAGAAAGAAAATTACAGACCACTTTTCCTAATGAATATTGATGCAAAAATTTCAAGTAAAATACTATCAAAGAGATTACAGCAATACATCACAAGGTTCATACACCGTGACCAGATGGAATTTATACCAGCAATGAAGGATTGATTCAATGTTAGGAAAACCAACAGTGTAACTGACTATATCAATAACAGAACCAACAGAAATCATATGATTATCTCAACAGATGCAGAAAAAGCCTTTGATATAATACAGCACCCATTCTTTTTAAAAAACACTAGAGAGCATAGGATCAAATGAAGTTTCCCTTAAAATAATAAGTAATATTTATCTAAAACCATCAGCAAATATCTGTAATGGGGATAAACTGGAATTCTATCAAGAATCAAAAATTGTTTTTAACATGTAATTGGGGAAAAATATCATTAAAAAATTAAAGTTTCATTGAATTCTCCTGTGAATCCATCAGAATCAGGAATTTTTTCCCCTTTTGCACTTAATTTACAGCTCAATCTATTTCCTTTTCTGAAACTGGTTTAAGATATCTATTTACTCTTCTGATAGTTCAGATATTTTAGTTTTTGAAGGTATTTCTCTATTTTTTTTGTATTCTCACTTTTGTTAGCATATAGCTATGCATAATATATTCCGATTATTCTTTTTTCTTCTTCTGGTTTTGTTGTGATTTCATCTTGCCCATTTGCTATTTTATTGATTTGATTTTTTTTATTCTCTTCTTTTTAATCCATTTTTATCAGTCTTGTCCAAGGAAAAATTTTCCAAGTTTGTATTTATCATTTCTATGTTTTGGTTTTAGTTTATCGATTTCTCCTCTAATTTTAAGTATCTTCAACTTTTGTTTTTTTAGGCTTATTTGCTGGCATTTTATATTTAAAAATGCATATTGAGCTCATTAATTCTCTTTTTCTATTTTGGTAATGTATGTTTGTCAGGATACGATTCTCCCCTGAACACTGTGTTAGCTACATCTCAGAAATTTTGTCATGTTGTTACATCATTACAATTTTCTTTTATACAGTTATGTCCTGGAACTTGTGGCCTTGGATTTTTATCTGGCATTGATCTGCAAATTCTTTCAATAGGGATTTTATTTTTTATGCTCAGAAATTCTGGGTGGTTGTCTTCTATTATTTCCTGTACTATGGTATTAAGGTTTTTTGTCTTATCATGTTCTTCTGAGAGACCCATGATCTTTAGGTTGTATCTGTGCATCCTGTCTTTGAGGTCAGTATGTTCGGCTTGCATAGAGAGCATATTTTCCTTTGGTGTTATTGTTTTTTGCTTCTCTTCTCCTAGATCGTCCTTCACTTCTGCATATTTGCATTCCCAATCTATCACTGTGTGTTTCTGTTTCTTTGGTGAAACTTGCCATTGCAGATTCCAGTTTTTCCTTTCTGCTCATTGTTTTTGCTCTGCAGGCCATAACTTGTGCGGTCCTGGCACTGGCAGAGAACTGCCGTGCTGGTGCTGTTTACCTGGCCCCCAGCTCTCTCTTGGTTGTGGCCTGGATAAACAACTTCTGCCTGAAGCTGGGGTCTCTGTGGCAATGGGAAGAGGGAGGGAAGCCTGGGGTTTGAGGGTAGCTTCTGTCGTTAGCCTGTGTCAGGTCCTCGGGTCTGCCAGTGCAGCCTGGGAGGTGGGTGAGGGGTGCTAAGTAAGCTCAGGGTCAATGAGCACCAGTTAATTTTTTTTTAACCTTCTTTTGGATTCTTGGTGTCTCGGTGAAGAAAGCTAAAGTTTCTTTGTGTTTGGTCCATAATTTCTATTTTAGAGAGGCCTAAGGGATTGTGGGGAAAGAGAAAAAATGTCTCCTCCATCTTGTTGCTCCCACTGCCTCTAAGTCTCTTAGTTACACTGTATGTTCATTAAGGGCAAAGGCTGTCTTTCATTTTTTCTTATATTCCCAACACTCAGCACAGTGCCTGGCACACAGTAAGCACTTCATAAATGTTTATTGACTGATTTACTTTTCGACCTCTAAGTTCTATAAAGTCATTTAGGATTGGATAATCCTTTCTATTTAAAGAGGAAACTAAGATTCATAAATATTAAGTGACTTATTTAATGTCCTACAGATAGTGATAGGACTAGACCCTAGCATTTTTTCCCCAACTAGCATTCTTTTAAGAATGACACCACATACTGCACTAGTTCACAGACTATAGAATGCAAATCATAAGGAAAGAAAAGGAATGAGCAAGGTAAAAAAATTAAGTTCTGGGAGTAAATGAAGGTATTTTATTAGTTTAACAAGAATTTATTTAAAGATCCTTGAGTGTGCAATCTTATACTAGGGATTGTAATGGAACACACCTCACAGAAAGATTTAATGTAAGAAGGAGTCTAAGAAAATAAACATTCTTCAGATATATAGTTTTGTAGGCAGATAAACAAACTATACCAGAACACAGAAAAGACAGGAAAGGTACCACAGTTTCAAGTTAGCAAAACTGAATTTTAAAGGTGTATCTTTTCTTTCTGGAATAAAATATTTTTAAAAAATAGTCAATGAACATTTAATTAAAAAACTTTCAAAAGAACATTTTAAATGCAGTAGGGGAGTTTACTATTTAAAGAGTTCTTTGATGACTTCTTTGACAAGGTGAACAATCGCCCCATCCCTTAGTTTCTCTCTTTTGCAAATGATAATTTTTCGTATTTCTGCTTTTCTTTCATATGAGATGCACCCTTGTATAGGTGCAAATTTAGGCACTTAATGCTAATTTTTAAGCACACAGTGTCTATAACTACTGCTTATAACTATTGCTTTTTAATAACTTCTTTATCCCTCCTGATAATGTGCTATCAATAGCAATCATTTATTTATAATCCTAATAATCATAGAATCCTGAGGATTCACCTCTAACAAATTTATTTGGCCTAAGTTTGGCTTTAAATCTCATCTCATACATAAAGCTCTCCTCAAGGTCAAAATTTAGTGATCAGAACTCGAACTCAGGCCTCTTCCAATGCAGTGCTCCTTCTACCAGATCATATTGGGACAGTTAGGTGGTACGGTGGATAGAGCACCAGTGCAGGAGTCAGGAGGACCCGAGTTCAAATCTCATCTCAGACACTTGACACTCACTAGCTGTGTAACTTTGGGCAAGTCACTTAACCCCAATTGCCTCATCCTGGGTCATCTCCAGTCATCCTGATGACTATCTGGCCACTGGATTCAGATGTCTCAAGTGCAAGTCATGCCATTATTTTTCTGATGGCATGGTCTTCTTCGGCAACAAAGGACGAACACACATTGCACTAGTTTAAGACTTAGAATCTCCCTAAGAATCCAGGCAACACAATTTGTCTGCACTTCCCTTAGGAATTATTTTGTCATGTATTATTTTGTGGTACAGTTATGTGTATGTCATATGTCCTTACAAATCCCAAAACTCCATGAAGGCCGGGAATACATCTGATTTAGTCTTTGTACCACACCAGGACCTAGCACAGAATTCTAAACATAAAAAATGTTTATTGGCAACCCTATTTAAAGGATCAGTCAAAATTTGCTCTTAATTCCAAATTCAAGACTACTAACACTGCTATAGTCACTGGAAAAGCAAGTTCCCAGGTTCTCCATGGCATAACCAATGTAGTTGCTTACCCTTTTAACCACCATTATATCAGTAAGATCTTTAAATGAAATGGGAATCATTCTATACTTTTCTACACACGAGCTTATGTATCATTTTGCAAGACGCTGTGGACGATTAATCTTTTTCCCTAATTTCTTCTGTGATTTGGAAAAAATAAATCTCCTTAGTCCCAATACTGACAAAAGCAAAAACCTTGAAGTTAATGAAAAATTTTTAAGAATTATTTTTTGCGGGGGGAGCTAGGAGGCCCTACAGATAGAGTACCAGCCCTGAAGTCAGGGGGACCTGAATTCAAATCTGACCTCAGATACTTGAAACTTACTAGCTATGTGACTCTAGTTAATTTACTAAAGCCCAATTACCTTGCCAAATAAATAAATGAATAAAAGATTTTTTTTATGTGTTAGGCTCAAATATTATCATAAATACACTGTGAAATTATAATAGAATTCAATAAGAAAATAAAATTAGTTATGCAATATCAGTATTACATGTGTCTTTTCAGAAACATCACTGTTGCACAAAGACTAACTTGTACAGAAAACTGAAAGACAGAATTCAAAGTCATTAAAAAAAGTCAGACCAGAATGAAGGAGAATAATGAAGAGAGTACAAAATATTACTTTGGTTACATAAAGAGGGAGAGAAACAAATCAACTCAACAAACATTTACAATCTAGGCACTAGAGATTCAAAGATAAAGAGAAAACAGTCCCCATCTGCAAGGAATTTACATTATTCTGAAGGAATACAGCATGTAGAAATATAAATATGACATAATATGAGAAAGCAGAGAACCTAAACAATCGAGGAATTTCAGCAACGTTTCAAGCAAGAGGAGGTATCTTAGGTAAGCCTCCAAAGTACATAAGAGTTATGGGAGGCAGGCAGTTTGCACCCCCCAGGGATACACTGGGCTTTCTTATACATGAGCATCTGTGTGCAGGGCACTGAGAACGTTATGATCACAGCACTGGAGAACCACAAGGAGCTCAGTCAGATTTCTGTCATGTATAACATTCAAAATTGCTTTCTGTAGAGGCTGGATAGAAAGAGAGCAAAGAAAAGTGAGGGAGACAGACACGTGAAGCATGGACTTGTGAATGGTGGCTGAGGTGTAGATGGGTATACTGAGCAGGCCAGTGTGACCAGAGGGAAGCAATCAGTACACCAAGATGGAAAAACAGGTTAGTGACAGACTCTGGTATGACGGGCAGTTTGTGCTTGATCCTCTAGGTATCTACTTTGACACAATACGCATATTGGTGTCTTTGAATGATATATATGTTAAAGTATCCCATGAATCATATTATCCTGGGATGTGTGTGTGTGTGTGTATGTATATGTATGCATATATGTATCAGAGAACGGAGCAATAAGGAATTTATAGCCTGATATCTGGGAATATCTCAGAATGGATAACCAAATATAGTACAGAGAGATAGGCAGTAATCATGGTGTGGCTGAGAACAAATGATGCCAGGCCATTTATAGTGTGCCAGTCCATGAGAAGCAACAGAGAGGATCTGGATTTAACTAAAGCTTTAGGTTCCCATTATCCTACAAGCTCACTGAAGGCAAAGACAATGTCATTTCTTGTCTTTCTATCTCCCATATCCAGTACCTTGAACACAATGAGCCCTTGATTGCTGTCTCACTGCACCATAGTCTTAATTAACAAGAAGCCAGGAAGACAGAGTCCACACTATACTACAAGGAGGTCACATTTCACAGTAGTTAATCACAAACTGATATCAACAAAAAAGAGTCACATAATAATAGAAAAAATATTGCTTTTAGAACAGAGACTTGCATTTATACCCCAGGTCTAAAAATTTACCAGCTATGGCACCCTAGGCAAGTCACAATAACCACTGTGAACCTCAGTTTCCTTAATTGCAAAATGGGATAAAAATATTTGTACTACTTACCTCAGACACAGCATTATTAGGAAAATAAAAGCCCTTTCTGAACATCAAATCACTATATAGATGCAAAATATTGCCATCTAACAGGTGCTAGTCCTTGAACTAGTAATATTTATGTTAGTTCTGATAATGTAATAATTTAAACTACATTGAGACTCTCAGATAATACAAACTTGGAAAATACAGACAAAATTCAAAAAACTATCATATTAAATAAACGGTCATTCAAAAACAAGATGTGATTTAATAATGCCAAGCATTAGTTGGTCCAGGGAGGACCCAGAAGCATCTAGCTGACACAATGCGAGAGTACTAGATGTGCCGTCAGGAAGACCTGAGTCCAGTTCTCACCTCGGCCACACTTAAGCTGCATCCCCCTGGGCAAGTCTCTTAACTGTTGTCTGCCTGAGCTTCCTCCTCTGTAAAATAGAAGCAATCATAGCAATCACCTCCCAGAGATGTTGTGAGACTAAAATGACATGATGTTTATAAAGAACTTTGCAAATCTTATAGTGCTACATGAATGATAGTTTTTGTTACTATTGCTGCACTATCTGCTTTGTGGGCAAACATTTCCAATACCTGTACTGAACTATAATTATCACTTTAAAAAATGCTTGGCACTTGAACTTTATTGTTATGATTAAAGCTACTATTACATATATAGAATGGAAACAGACTATAAAGTGCAAAGATTGCAGATAAAACTCAAGACTCCAACATGTGGATCACAAACTGAACATTAATCAGCACCACAGCACTGTTATTCAAAGTGTGTACAAGACACTGAAATATACAAATGAGCATGTGACCTCTGGAAGTCAAGCAATAATTCTCCATACTGCTTGGCACTGATCAGATCCTTATTGGGTTGTTGTATTTAGATCTGGTCTCTCCATTATAAAAACATGAAGACACTTGGGAAGGACCATGGAAGGGATGCAAAAATGATTAAAAGAATGGCTGGCGTTATTTAGCCTAGAGAATGGAAGGGTACAAGGTGACTTAAATGTTTTTAAGTACACGAGTGTTCATCACAGATACAGAATAGTTATTCTTCTTTTCCACAGAGGACTGGAAATGAGGAAAGAGACTAGATTTCATCTCAGAGAGTCATAAGAACAATCATTTGGACCAAAGAGAGATCTGAAAACTGAAGAAGGCTTTGAGATCTATATGCCCAGAAACAATATGGGCAATGATTTTGTACTGGATTTTTAAAAATCTATCAAATATTAATCAAAAAATATTTACTATATGCCTATTATGTGCCAATGACTCAACACTAGCAAGGGGCTCGGTCTTGAGAAGATGCCACACTTCTCCTCTGGTCACTACCATCAAAGGGCATTCAGGCTCGTTGGGGAGGCAGCAGTGATAGAAGTGAAACAACTGCACAATTAGTGTGACTGTAATAGCTGTTACAAAGAGGGAGAGATCGGGGTGGTTTGGAATAATAAGGAACATATTGTAGATGAGGCAGGACTAGAGCTGGGTCATAACAAATGGGTAGAATTTGGATAATTAGAGGAAGAAGAGGAAGCACACTAAACAAAATAAACATTTGGGGTAAAAGGAATGCAGGTGGGAATCAACAAGCTGCAAATGAAAGACAGTCTGACCAGAGGGGCAGGTGCATTTTAAAAGAGTAGTAGACAATAAGGGTGGACAGGCAAGGTTGGGCTAGGTGCTGGAAGGTATTAAAAATTAGGCATGGAGCTTTGAATTTGACATCATAAGTAACAATTCTCACTGCAGGCTCTTGAATATGGCAGGGACAGAAATACTGTTGTGTTTTAGAATCGGTCTAACATTTGTATCCAAGATCAATGAGAGTCTATAAAGATCAGTTAGGTACAGTTGTGGCAGCAACAATTCAGGTATAAGGTGAAATTCAGGTATACAGTGATGAAAGTGAGGGCTAAAGTTAGATCAGTGGGAATAAGCAGGAAAGGATGAAGTGAAGGAACATTTCAAAGGAAGGAAAATGTGATAAAAGAGGAAGGAGTCAAGGGTAATTCCAAATTCTTTATCTTAAGAGACTTAAAGCATGAAAGAGTCAATGAAATTTAACAAACATTTACTCAGTGACTACTATGTAAAAATACTACGTAGAATTACTAACATAAACTAGGGAGAGAGGGGTATTAATTTAAGGGGGAAAAGGGTAAGTACAGTTTGGGACATGCTAAGACAGGTTATAGAATCACAAAGTTACAGTATTTTTAAAGATGGAAGGGAATTTAAAGATCATACAATCTATTCCCAATGATTTATAGTTGAGGAAACTGAGGCTTGGAAAGCGTAAGGGATAGAATTGGTGTTAGAACTTCAGTCTCTTGACTCTAAGTCTACTTGGGTAGAGGGAGCAGATACAAAAGACCCAAATGGAGATGTCTTAAAGGGAGCTTATTCGGAATTCATATGTATCTTCTTTCAAAAGAATTTGGTATCTATCACAATTTAAACTTAATACCAAGTAGTACAATTGTAAATAAAAAGACTGGAAACAGTCTACAAGAAGCAAAGAGGGACCATATGTAACAGGACTCTGAGTTTACCCTCAATTTACCTGGTATCTTGTTTGAACATGGTTTGCAGAGTTGTATAGCTATCTCCCCCATTAAACTGGGAGCTCCTTGAGAGCAGGGACTGTTTCTTGGTCTCTCTTTATATCCCCAGAGGTTAGCATAGTGCCTGGCACATATTAAGCACCTAAAAATGCTTGTTGACTTGAACTGACCATTACAGTGTCATATGCAAGCCTTTTTCTTGTTCTTTTCTACATATTAAAATGATTGTTTTTGTTGAAAATTGTCAAGTTTGTAACAAAAGAATTTTTAAAAAGATGATACTAGATAATTGAGATAAGCTGACTACTATAACTGGGCTATAAATGTGGCTTAAGTTTTTTTTTAATAGCTAATAAAAAAACAGAAGGATATTGTGCTATGTATTCATTTTCTAACAAAAGGAAATACACAAAATTCATCTGCAGATATAATCTTCTTCCTGGAACTAAAGTCAAGCAGGAAGTTACCGGGTGGATTATGCAATGGAAATTGGGTAACATAGTGGAAAGTATCTTTAATTGCAGGTTTACAAAAGACAGACAAAACTGTGTTCAAACAGATGATTATGTATCTAAAAAGGCTGAGAACATAACATTAAATTGTACTTCAGTGAAGGTATTTCTGTTGGTGGCCAAGATAATATGATCCAGGTTCTTTCCTTTTTGAGGATTTATCAAAATACACAGCTAGAACTTGAACAATCGAGGTGACTCATTACCTAAAGGATCTAAGAGATTCTCAACTATCAGATACTATAAATGAACCTTCGAGAGAGTAAGTTCCTTGAGATGAGAGCCTGACAAAACCACAGAATTTCAGAGTTGGCTAGGAAGTCATTGGTCATTGAAACCAAACATATCTGAAAAAGTATCTCCCTTTCACCAAACCCAACAAAGGGTCACTGAGCTTTGGCCTGAAGATTTCCCACAGTGGGAAACCCACCCTCTCTCCAAGCAGACTATTTCACTTTTGGCTAGCTCCAATTGTTAAAAGCTTTCACTTAGATTAAACATAAATTTGGCCCTTTCTAGCTTTCTCTCTTTGTTCCAAGTTATAGCTTTTAGGGCTAAATAGAGCTAGTTTGCTCTTCCACATGAGAGCCCTTCTAATAGCTGGACATAGCTGTCATGTTACCTGTCTTCTCTCCTGTCTCAACAACCCTAGCTCCTTTAATTGATCTTCATGCAGTTTGGATTCAAGCCTCTTTACCACAGTGGTTGCTTTCCTCTGGGTGTTTACCATCTTATCAGGGTTTCCCCTAAACTGCAGCAGCAAGAACACGATACTCTCGATAGGTAGAGATCAGAATATAATGCTCCTCTTATTACTGCAGCCCGCACTGATCTTTTCTTCTTAAACTCCTCCTCCTTCATATATATTAATATTGTATATTTTAGCATTTAGTTTAGCTTCTGATTTTTTTTTCATTTCTATCCCTTCTATCTCCCCATGTAGGGGAGTATTAAGAAATGAAGACATACAATAGAGTCACTTCATAATTTATGAAAATTCAAGAGAAAGAGGGGAAGGTTAAAGAGAGGAGGAAGAAAAATTTGAAAATGGCAGGAGACTGGTGGCTAGTCAATGGGTACACACTGATTCCTGGGTGAACCTGAGATTGGGGATCTGGTCACTGTTTCCTCAGTTGTTTGGGTTCTTCCCCACAGCTCTCACACTGCAAATATCACTTACTGCTAAATCTGACTCTAGAAGGTGCTCTCCAGCATATTAATCTTGTGTAGGCTGCTGGCACATCTAATTAAAGGGTAGGCCATAGTTAGTTTTCCAGGCATTAGCAGTCAAACAGAAGGTTCCTATTGTGTTTCTCTTGACTTCCTTGTGTCCCTTATGCCTCATGGTGAAGCAGGGGTTGAAACAGTTAGGTAGTAGTATGATCAACTGCAAACATAATCACACTTCTATGTGAAGCTCTTTCAAGGACTATTATCGCCCCCCACCTTAATTATCACTTTTCTTGCCAGTTGTTGTTACCTGTTTTTGTTTTTTTCTGAGTAGAAATCTTGATTACTTGTCTCCTGATCAATAGTGCCCTTAGCCATCACCCTGGGAAGCAAGCCCTAGAGATGCAGCTCAGCATCTGTTCCTATAGGAGTTCTAAGCCAGAATGTCTTAAACTGTGGGTCATGACCCTATGTGGGTCACAAAGAATCTGGCAACAGTAAAAGGTTTCTGAACTTGTGGTGATCAAAAATTAATTATTGCAGAGATCGAAAATTAATTAAAAATCAAACACGTATTGAACTCGAGGTGGGTCTGGCAGGGCTTGCCCTGGTTGGTTGAAGCCTTGATTGTGAACAAAAAGCACATACATTTTGCATTGTGCATGCCCTCAAGCCATGCAATGCCAATGAATGCAGCCAAAATGTGAAATAGGGTTGCCAGTGGAACAAGTTTAAGAAGCCCTGTTCTAAGATGACCCAGAAAATAAAGTTCTTGCCACTGAAGTCCACTAAAGTCCTCAAGATTTCATCAGTGAAAGTGACAAAGAAAATGCATTCTCCACCTCCCCCCACCCCTTTGTTACCACTTCCACTGACCACAGCACCCCTTCATCTGACTTACAGCTGAAGCCTTCCACATGCATTGTTTCTCCATTAGAATGGGAGCACCCTGAGAGTAAGACAGTCTTTCAATTTGATTCCCAGTGCTTATCACTGTTTTGCACAAAACAACTGCTTAATAAACGCTTTACTCATTCACTCAAAAGCTTAGACTGATGGAGTAGGAAAAAAAAAAAGTGATGGATAATTGTTTCCACAGCAATTATCTCAGACTTAACTGGTCTCTGATACAGGTCTTTTTTTTTTTTTTTTAACCAAATCTCCTTTCTTGCTACAAAGGTTTAAAGACACTGTACGGTACTGCCTTTATGGTCAATTTAAAGGATTTAAGGGGTAATTGTGATTATACTCAATTTTCACCTCGTAGGATACATATAGAGCCACTTCATGGAATGTACTGATATCCCCTAAAGTACCTACCAGGGCTGAGTACATAATAGGCAGTGAAAAAAATTATGATTAATTAATCACTTTGGAGGAAACCATTTCAGTAGAATTGTGGAGTAGAAGTCCCATTGAAAGGAGTTAAAGAAGCAGCAGAGAAGGAGTGGGGGTACAAATAGGTGGATAAAAAGTGTATCTACGACATTCAAATAACTTCGTGGCAGAAGAAAGGAGAATTTGGTCAGTACCTAGAAGGGATGGCATAATCAAGAAAATGATTTAAAGTAAACCTAAGAAGTCCGAAGGGAAGCAGATTTGAGCCCAAACAAGGAAGAAGCTAACTGGGAGCAGAATCTGGGCACAAAAGGGAAGGGAAAGGGCTCGGAGTTTGGAAGGGAATTCCTCTAAACAGAAAGCAAGAAAGCCTTAAGTTGAAAAAGTTTTATTTATAAATACATAAAATCCTTACACTCATTATTTCTCTAAAATGCTACACAATAAGGATTGTGGCACAGAGTAAGGCTTGTTTGAGATGTTGAATTACCTGAAGGCAGGAATTTGGAGGAGATGGCTGGAATTTGGAGGAGATGGCTTTTGGTAGACCTTTCCAGTAACATCTGCCTATGACATCTTCTCTAGGGATTATCTCTGACTTTTCTTACCTTGGTTAATCAACCAACAAGTATGTGAATAGTTCCTGTCCTCAAGAAGCTTAGCATTTACCTGGAGGAGTCAACAGGGTCACATATAGGTATATAAAAAATAAAGATAAGGTGATTTTTGAGGGAAAGAATTTATCAGCTAGAGGGAAACAATTTGAAACTAAAAATAGTACTAAGCCTTAAGAAAAACTAAGGGATTTTGACAAATGGAGGTGAGGGAGAAACGAATTCCAGGCACAGGGGACAGTGAGGGCAAGGACATGGAGAGAGGAGTTGGAGGGATGTGTTTGAGGAGCAGTAAATAACAAGGCCAGTTCTGTTGGGCTACACTGTGTAAGGAGGTAAGCCTATTGGTTGGCTGGTTGTTGTCCTTTGTCTTCGAAGAGGAACAAACGACATCACCCTGATAAAGCGAAATTTCAATATGTCTGACTGTGACTGATCAGACTAATAAGAGCTTGGAATGCTCTACCACAGATTGGGCACAGAGAGTCCATGTGAATATTTGGGGTGGATATCCCAAATTTGCACATCCTGCATTTACTCTGTGCTGTCTCAATCCTGCTTTGCTCATAGAGCACAGCACCCTTTCTGATGTGGGCATGCCATGCTGAACGGTCCTGTGTCAGTGTCTCCTACGTTGTACAGCCAAATACAAAGTTCTTAAGAAGACCTTGAGAGTGTCCTTGTATCACTTCTTCTGGTCACTATGTGATTGCCTGTCCCATGTGAAGTCTCCATAAAATAGTCTTTTTGGCAAGCATACATTTTGCATTTGAACAGCGTGGCCAGCCCATCAGAATTGCGTTCTCTGAAGCATAGTTTGAATACTTGGTAGTTCAGCTCGAGCAGGGACTTCAGAGTCTGATACCTTATCCTGCCAGGTGATCCTCAGTATCTTCCTAAGACAGTTTAAATGGAGGGGATTCAGTTTCCTGGTATGGTGCTGGTAGACTGTCCATGTTTCACAAGCATATAACAATGAGATTAGCACAACAGTTCCGTAGACCTTCAGTTTGGTAGTCAGCCTAATACCTCTTCTCTCCCAAACTTTTCTACGGAGCCTCCCAAACACTAAGCTAGTTCTGGCAATGCATGCCTCAACCTCATTGCCAAAGTGTACCTCCTTAGAAACTACACTACCAAGATAAGGGAATTTATCCACAGCATTCAAAACTTCTCCATTTGTTGTAACCAATGGTTCCATGCATGGATGGTGTCATGGTGGCTGATGGAGCACTTGTGTTTTCTTGATGTTAATTACTAGGCCAAAATTAGCACAGGCAGCAGAGAATTGATCCTTACTTTGTTGCATCTCAGCTTCAGAGGCTGCACTGAGTGCACAAACATCTGCCAACAGGAAACCATGCACCAACACTCCCTCCACTTTGGTCTTGGCTTGCAGCCTTTTCAAACTGAAGTACTTGCCATCAGTTCCACAGTTGACCTTGATGCCCTGCTCATCTTCATTGAAAGCATTTGTCAGTATGGCTGAAAACATCATGCTAAAAAGCATACAAGCAAACACACAGCCTTGTTTCACGCCACTGGTGACTGGGAAGGCATGAGAGTATTGTCCATTATCCAGAACCTGAGCAAACATGTCATCATGAAATTGATGTACAATATTGATGAACTCTGGGCAACCAAATTTTGACACAATTTTCCTTAAGTCCTCACGATTCACAGTGTCAAAGGCCTTGATCAGATCTACAAATGTTGTGTTCAGACCCCTGTCCTTCTCCTGGCATTTCTCCTGGAATTGCTGGGCAGCAAACACCATATCCAATTTTCCTCGGCCCTTTCTGAAGCCACATTGGCTCTCAGGTATATGACCATCTTCCAGGTGAAGGATCAGTCTAGTAAGTCTAAAAACCCTAGCAAGAACTTTGCCAGAAATGACTAAGAGAGAGATTCCCCCTGTGATAGTTGCAGGACAATCTATTCCCTTTACCCTTATAGAGAAAGTAAGGAGGCAAGCCTGTAAGGTAAGTTTGACTCACTTGTAAAAGAGAAATGCCTTACAGAAGAGTTTATATTTCATCCTAAAGGCCATAGTGAGCCACTGGACTTAATTGAGTTGGGGAGTAACATGCTTAGACTAAATTTAGGAAAACTATTCTGGCAGCTAGCAGAGGGCAGATTAGAGGGAAGAAGATCAATCAGGAAGCTGATGATGATGAGGACCTGACCTAGACAGGTGGATGGAGAAACACAGCAAAGGGGAAAGATGTGAGAGATGTGCAAATGGCAAAATTTGGTAAATGAATAGATATGTGAGGAAAGTGAGTAGAAATGTAGATCTGGAGATTATTGTTGTAGAAATGATAATTAAACCCATGGGAGCTGTTGAAGTCACCAAGACAAGAAGCATAGAGGAAGAAGGGGATGGGATCATACCAACTACCTACTAGCTCAAATGATATTACGTATAATCTTACGGAGGTTTACAATCTGCAGGAGAAAGGGATCCCTACATTTCCTTCCTTATCACTCCTAGGCCTAGGATTTTCTGGCTTCTAAGGCCCTAGAGCTAAATTCAGTCTCACAAGCAGCAATTTTTGGCCCCAAGTACAGAAGCAAGACTGAGAAAAGCACAAAAGAAGCAGAATGACTTCGAGCTTTGTTTTTCCAATGATAAAATGCTCCAAGAACTGGGGGTATATACAATGGAAAGAGTGGCTTTGGTCTTTACCAGAATATGTAGACTTAAATACAACCTGATACAGGGTTTTAATCCACTAAAAAAATCAATAGGTATGAAGAGCTACTTTAGGAAGAAAGGACTAAAATGATGGAAGGAGTGAAAAACTCTAAGAATTTCTTGCATCATCAGCCTATTAATCCAGTTGAAAAAATCATCAACCTTTGAAATGAATCTTTAAAACTCCATATTTTTTATGTATCTTCTGGGCCACAAAGGATGACCGGTTTCCTTAGAAACAAAAATAAATAAAAATAAACATACTAATTCAATAACTGGTTTGAATCTCACCCATGAGTTTATGTTTCAATTGTCAACATTTTCTTCTGGAGAAGCTCTGAACTAGTATAATGTTTTCAGGGAAAAATTTGACAACATAAAAGGAGAATTATGAACTTGCTCATTCCCTCTGACCCAATGATCTCACTGCTAGGACCACATCCTAAGGACGGAAACTTTTCCCAAAGAACACTTCTTAGAAAACTGCCAAAGTACAGATGTGACCATGTCACACCTCTGCTCAATAAACTCTACTGTATTCCTACAATCTTGGGGAATAAAGTATAAACTTCTCTGTTCGGCATTTAGAGTCTTTCAAAGCTTGGCTCCTAGGGCAGCTAAGAGGTGTGGTGGATAGAGAATCAGGTCGGGAGTTAGGAAGACGCAAGTTCAAATTCAGCCTCAGACACTAGACAAGTCACAACTGTTTGCCTCAGTTTCCTCATCTGTAAAATTAGCTGTATGAGAAGGAAATGGCAAGCCACTTTTGTATCTTTGCCAAGAAAACCCCGAATAGGGTTATGAAGAGTTAGATATGACTGAAACAACTGCACAACAAAAAGCATGTCTTTGACTAACCTTTTCTGCTGTCCTTTTACACATTTTACTGTTTTATCAAACTGGCCTTTGTGCTACTTTTCACAGCATGCTGCATGTCTCCTCTCTAAGCTGTTTGCTATTCCTAAGAGAACCTCCTCCTCTTAAAATTTCTAGTTTCCTTCAAAGCTTGGCTCAAGAGTCACATTCTACATGACGTATTCACCGATCCTTCGAACTCCCAGTGTTTCCTACTAAAAATTACCTCACATTTCATTTGTATAAATTTTGGATATCCTTCTATCTGTATACAGTGTTTCCCTAGAGATACAAAAGTTTCTTAAGGGTAGGGATAATTTCAGTTTTGTTTTTGAATTTCTAGCATCTAGGACATGCTGCTGTTTAGTTGTTTTGAGTCTAGTCTGACTAATAGTCTCATTTGTTTTCATTTTGTTTATTGGCAGTAGCAGGTACTTAAGTAGTGCTTGCTGACAATAAAAATAAGAATAGCATTTATATAGGACTTTAAAGTTAGCAAAGCACATGACTTATGTTAACCCATGTGATATTCACGACAACCCTGTGAGGTAGGTGCTATAATCGTTCCCATTGTACAGGTGAGGAAAGTGAGGAACTAAAAAGGCCAGTCATACAGCAAGTAAGCAGGGTCTTTCATTTGACATGATTTTTATTCATATTTTCCCGTGATCTCCCAAAGAGAACCTACCCAACACAACGGAAGCCTTCTTCAGGTTCAATATTTCTATCTTATTTATTATGGGAATAATAAATAACAGAAGCTGTAGTTATATTAACACATGGAGATGGTTAGAAGTAATCTAAAAACTTTCATCCTTAGCACTCTGTGTTTCTCTCTCTTTTTGGTCCCTCTACAACTAACGCTGTCATAGAGGAAGGGGACCACACAAAACAGGGTGATTTTTTTGTATTTGCATCTCTTTCATGGGTGGTCATGGCCAAAGACAATATGCCTTAGTGGAAAGTCTTCTGGTGATGTGCTGTTCCACAGATAGGCAAGTTAGACCCTAAAAAGCTAACACAGACAATCACTAATATCAATACCAGAAGTTTGTTCAACATGGCAGACATAGCCAAAGTTTGTAATCTGCTGGCATGGCTTTCAAAACACCAGTTTACTTCTAAGCCACAATAAGGTATTATAGTAGGAATTTTGTAGAAAATATTATTAAAAGGGAAGAAAAGACCTATTTGTGCAGAAATATTTAATGTCACTTTATTTGTAACAATAGTAAATAACTGGAAGGGACACTGGACCTGTGAGTTTACTGATATTGAGAAAATTCTCTCTAACAATTCAGGTCAGCACCTTCCCTGAAACTTAGAGTCTTAGAGAGTTGCCTAGAACATGGAGAGACAAAGGGTCTTCCTCAGGCTTATACAACCAGAATGTGTAAAAGGCCAACTTTAGCCTACGTCTTCTGGCTTCAACATGAGTACTCTAGCCATGATTCCATATTGTTTCTTAATTTAAATGTTCAACTATTCAAGTAAGGTTAAATAATTACAGAATAAGATCACTCCACAAAATAATAAATAGGAAAAAATACAAAGAAATATTGGCATGCTTTGTAGGAGGGGAAATAGAGTAAAATAAGGTGAAATTAAGATAAAAACAAAAAGCAACAGAAATAAAACTTTATGAAAACATGAACAAAAAACCATTAGGGGATAATGAGCCAACAAAATTGTTAATGTTACTTTGTTAATTTTTTTTGACATCCATAGTTTGAAGTTTCATGTTTCATTTGAGATTTTGTTTATTTTCTTTATTTCATCATTGTCATTTGTTGCTATTAAATTTATAATAAAATATTTAAAAACAAATACCACCATCTCTCTAGGCAGTTTCATAGCTGCTAATACTATCCTCACAATGTGACATTCTCACAGTAAAAAATGGTAAGCATTAAATACACATACACATATATAATGTATACAAGTTAATTAATTTTTGCTTTAAATATCTTTTTTGATGTTTCTTAAAGATCTAAATTTATTTTTCAACCTCATCATGAAAATTTCCTTAGTCTTTTTTCTTTTTTACCTGTCTCATCCAAATAATCTATCTGATAATGATGAAAATTAAGTGCCTGCAAAAATATATATTTTCAACAATTTAAATCAATTGTGATGATTTTCAAAGTTGACCCACCATCATTAAGCTACTAGATGACAATTCTCGACCAATTTACACTATTGTCTAAAATGTTCATTTACCTTCTTCTTCTGCACTCTGTTCCGATTCTCTAACCAATCATCCACTTGTTCTTCAATTTCTTCTATAGAAGTCCCAGGATCGTAAGAAGGCTTATATGCAATGGGTTCCAAAGACGTATACATGGGAAATTCTGGCTTTGTTTTTTTAACTTTAGATTTCTTTTCCTCTACAAAAAAAAGAAAAAAATATTATTAAGGTTTTCCAGGAATAAGAATGATTTCTACCATTCTATTCTTAGGTTGTATTTAGGAAGCATATCTAGGTAGTCTGCTTCAAAGAAAACTGTTTTAACACATTCATAACTTAATTTAATTATTCATCAATGATTGCTTTGTATAAATAAATTCATAGGGGAAAAGGTCAGATGGTTATTAGAATAAAACCAAGACAATTTGTAAAGTATTTTGAATTTTCAAAATAGTTTCTTTTCATAATCTTTCAATATTCTTTTAAGATGTACAGGACAGGTGGTAATATTCCCTTTTTAACAAGGAATAATCAAGGATCTCAACGTGCTAAAGGACTCATTTAAAAAATATAAAAGTTAGTGGCAGGGTTTTAGAACAATATAGTCCCAGAGACAGGCAGCCCAACTTCTACAATCTAATGGAAAAATATATTAAGTAGTTTCATCCACCCCTACAACTGCACAAAAATGTTTGCTAGAAGTCAATCCACCGACAGTAGGAAAAGGCCTACTGGAGAAGTTAGCACCAGCACAGACAATCAAGACAGAAGTTTCCTTATACAACGAAAGACTAGACAGAGATATCTGCAAGGCTCTGCATCCACAGGCAGAAAAGGCAGATAGCTAATAGGAGAAACCTACAGAGTCATTAGATGACAGCAGGATGACAGAAATAAATAGGATCAGTTTGGACATAGCAAAGCTCAGAGAGTGTGACAGTCCAGGTATAGATACTCCAAAAATCACTTTCCCTCTCTCCTGTAGTACTATAGACAGTCCTTCACATTTGTCCTGAACCTCAAAGCATCAGGTATCCTAAAATCTACCACTGGTCTCATAATATCCATGCCTAAGAAGATAAACCAGAGTTATTTAAAAATTGAATAGAGAAGGAGTAACTTCACAACTTCAAGCAAAACTTAGAGGAAAAGATGGATTTTACACAAGGCCTACATGAATGACTGGAATAAATTAAGCAAGAGATAAAAACATGAAATAAAGGCTCTGGAAAGAATTGGAGGGAGAATAAGTAGCTTAGAACAACAGAAAGTGGAAATCTTTACCAAATAGTGAATTCTTTCTCTTTCTAAAAAAAAAAGCTATCAAGTAAAAATGAATTATTCCATAACACAATAGAAATATTAGAATAAACTAAAAAGACTGAAAAAAAAAGAAAATAAAAGATCTCTATTATGAAAAACAAATCACCTGGAAAATAGGTCAAAGATAACTTAAACATCATTGGATTCTCTGAAAACAATGCTTAAAAACAAAAACCTGGACACTATATTTCAAGAAATTATAGAACAAAACTGTGTAGATCTATTAGAATCAGTTGGCAAGGTAAAGATACAAGAATTGACCAATCACCTCCTAAAAGACACCCCTAAAGGAAAAATTTCCATCAATATAAAAATAAAAACCCAATACTTCTACATCAAATAAAAAAAAATGTTGCAAGTTTCCAGAAAGAAAGAATTCAAGTACCAAGAAATCACAGTTAAAATTATACAAGACCTGACAGCTTCTACTACGAATAAGAGATGAGCTTGGAATACAATATTCCTAAAGGCAAAAGATAGAATCTTACAACTAAGATATTTATACAAAAATGCTAAGTGGTGCTAAGAAATAGGTATCCTCCTTTAGATTTCCATTAATTGATTACCAAAGATCTATATTGGCTAGTTTTTCGAACATTCTTTTCTAATTCTTAATTTCTTGTTTGTTATAGTTATCTTAAGTCTCAAAGAAACATGCTGAAATAATAAACAATTATTGCCTTGTAATTCATTTGGCTTTTCCCTTTGTGTGCGTGTGTATGTATACACATACACACATGCAGATACAATATAATTTACTGCACATGTGTGTGCACACATATACACATTTTTTTTTCAGTTTTTATGGTACCTTTAAATATAATGTAGTTTCTGTGTCTCTTTTGATTGAATATATTTTTGCTATTGTCTTATCATTTCTGCTTTTTTTCAACCCAGCTATTCCCTCAGAGAAGAATATATCTCTGAACACACTTAATGAGACAGAGATGTATGAATCTGCATTTGAAAAAAAATACAAATTAAAAATTCTTAGCCATAAAAGAAATTTTAAAAACTGAAGAGAAAACCAAAATTGATAAAAAAACTTAAAAGTTTTTCTTTTATTGATTTCTCTTGCTTTTATATCATATTCATTTTTAATCTATTCGCTCCTACAACTTTTCTTTACTTTAATTTCCCTTACACCAAAGAATCATAAAAGTTTAGCAAAACCAATCAACATGATAATGACCCTTTCTCTATGTACAACAACCATAGTGCCCTTCCATTTCTAATGAAAAAAGCAAAGAATATTTTCTCATCTATTCTCTAGGGCCAAATTTATTAACAAAAATAATGCTGCAATGGCAAATAAAACTAGATTTTTTTTAAAAAAGACTAATACTCAAAACCACTTGGTACTGGCTAAGAAACAGAAGGGTAGACAAGTGGAATAGACTTGGCACTCAAGACACAGTAGGCAAGGAATACAGCAACCTCCTGTTTGATAAACCCAAGGACCCCAGCTTCTGGGATAAGAACTCACTGTTCCACAAAAACTGCTGGGATGGATAACAGTGTGACGGAAACCAGGCATAGACCCATGCCTGACACCGTACACAAGGTTAAAATCCAAATGGGTACATGATATAGGTATAAAGATTGATACCATGTACAAATTGGAGGAGCAAGGAATAGTATATTTATCAGATTTATGGAAAAGGGAAGAATTTTTTTTACTAAAAAAGAGATAGAAAGCATTATGAAATGCAAGATGAATAACTTTGATTACCTTAAACTGAAAAGTTTTTGCACAACCAAACCCAATGCAACTAAAATTTGGAGGGCTGTAGTAAATTGGGAAAGAATTTTTACCGCTAATCTCAGGGATAAAGACCTTATTTCTGGAATATATAGAGAACTGAGTCAAATGTACAACAACACAAGTCATTCCCCAATTGATAAATGGTCAAAGGATATGAATAGGCAATTTTCAGAGGAAGAAATTAAAGGTATCTAT
>CM053770.1:46677052-46711693 GCA_028658325.1 Potorous gilbertii | reverse complement strand
CTTATCCAACCATTCTGGAGAGCAGTTTGGAACTACGCCCAAGGGACTGCAAAAATGTGCAGACCCTTTGACCTAGCAATACCGCTACTAGGACTGTATCCCCAAGAGATCATAAAAAATGGGAAAGTGTCTCACATGTACAAAACTATTTATAGCAGCACTTTTTGTAGTTGCCAAAAACTGGAAATCAAGGGGATGCCCATCAATTGGGGAATGGCTGAATAAGTTGTGGTATATGAATGTAATGGAGTACTATTGCTCCCTAAGAAATGATGAACAAGAAGACTTCAGGGAGGCCTGGAAGGACTTACACGATCTGATGCTGAGTGAAAGGAGCAGAACCAGGAGAACTTCGTGCGAGAGTTTTTTCTAGTAGACTTGGAACTTTGTAATAACACAAGAACTTTAAAAAAAATTAATTCCCAATGGTTTTCTAAGACAAAATGCCCTTCACACTCAGAGAAAGAAGTATAGAATTGATCTGCAGAATGCAGCAGATCATGTTTGTATATGTGTGTGTGTATTATGTTTTGATTTGTTATATGATTTCTTCCATTTATTTTAGCTCATCTACACAGCATGACTATAGTGAAAACGTATTCAATAGGAAAGTACATGTAGATCCTATATATAATTGTATGGTGTCTAGGGAAGAGAGGAGGGTAGGGGGGGTAAAAATCTAAGTTTTTTGGTAGTGATTGTAGAACATTAAAAAGTAAATAAAAAAAGAACAATATTACAAACTGTTAACTAGCAACTCTTTTTAAGTGAGGAAAAAAAGGAAAACCAAATTGCCAAATGAAATGAGAAAATCACAATGAAGTACAAATAAAGAAAATTTTCAGAAAAGACAAAACCATTTAAAATCAATAAAACCTAAAACTTAAATGAAACGAGTATTTATAAAATTATGAAAAACTCATATAAATGAAAGAGAAAATACTAACTTTATTTCCAAACAAGAAAAGGAACAAGACATTAATGGAAGTCCCAAAAGGAAAAAAAAAAGCCTGACTGATTTATAGTTGAATTCTATCAGACATTAAAAAAAACCCAACTTCTTATGCTATATAAAGTATAATCAAAATAAAACATGATGGCACCTTGCCAGATTCTTTCTCAGAGACTAATATAAATTTGATGCCCCAACTAAGGAGAGATAAATCAGAAACAGAAGACATCTATACAAGACTATCATTAATGAATATTGATAGAAAACTATTAATTGCAATATTAGCCAAGAGATATAGTAATGAATTAAACATTACTTCTACTCTGATCAGGTTAGATTTCTATCAGGATGATAGAATGAGTCAGCAGTAGGACAGCAATAGACATAAAGAATCATCATAATTAAAAATCACTCAAATTTCATGACTATATCAATAAATGTGGAAAATTTTTCTGAAATAAATTACATTTTAGGACAAAAATGCTAAAAAGCAATGAAATAAAAGGAGCTCTCATTAATATGAACAAAAGGATCTGAAGACAAAGCCTAAAAAATGAGTAAAAAACACAAGGTATGGTATTATTAGCAATAGAGAAATACTAAAATTTATCTCAGCAAGATCAGGGATAAAATAAAGATACCCAGTGTTTCCACTATGATTTGAGGTAATGCTAGAAAGATTAGCTATAGCATTAAGATAAAGAAAATAAATTAAAGAATAAGCACAGTCAAAGAGTATTTTAGAATATTACTAACAAAATACGGGAAGAAGAGTTAGGAAGAAAAATTATATCTGAACAAATATAAAACAACAGACAAATTAAATATCTGGAAATGAAGCTAGTAAAACATAGGAAAGACTTAAAACAACATTTAAATAACTAGGGAGGGCTATAATTATGATAGGTCTATATTACTGTTTAAAAAATGAAGGCACTATTACTCAAAAGGAGCAATGCATAATGAAACTAAAAATAAAAGTGTAGAATATTAGAACATATTAGAAGCAATAGGAAGTCACTAAAGTTGGTTAAATAGGGGAGGCAAATAGTTTTGCATTTAAGAAAAATTACTTTGGCAGTAGTTTTTAGGATGGGAGGCAGTGTTAAGTTTTGAAGTAAGGAAACCAATTAGGAGGCCATTGCAATAACCCAAGTGAGAGGTGATAAGGGTCTAAGATAAGGTGGCAAACTGTGAGTGGAGAGAAAGGGTTAGATACGTGATGGATTGTGAAGGCAGATATGGGCAAGATCTGGCAGTTAATTGGATATGTAGGAGAATAAAGAAAGACTAAGGCTTACAAACCTGAGACATTGTACAGATGATAGTGCCTTCAACAGAAACAGAGAAGCTTGAGAGAGGGAAGAACATAGAGGAAAAAATAATCAGTTCATTTTTAGATATATATATTTAAGGTGTCCCTAGGGCTTCCAGTGTGAAATGCCCAAATGATGATGTGGGACTGAAGCTCAGGGGTGAGGCTAGTGCTGAGTGTAGAGATCTCACAGTTCTCTGAATCAGAAGAGAGCTAAACTCACAAGAGGAGAGAGTGAATAGAGGGGAAAGAGAAGAGGGCCCAGGATGGAATCAGGAAAGGAGACTGAGAAAGATCTCCTAATATCTATTTTACCGCTAGACTAACCTACTCTGCATGGCTGCTTTTCCCATTTTTGTTTTCTTTACTACTGTTTCCACTTCCTCATGTGGCACTATGGCATTAGGCTTCAGTGTGCTTGTTTTACTCTCCTTGATGGTGAAAAAAATGTTTTAAAACAATTTTTACACAACTTTTATATTTTTTTTTATCATAACTGCAGTTTAATTCATAAATGCATCTAGGATAACTTTGCTCAGTTGGGTCTCTCAACAAACTTTTTACAACTCATTTTTCCTTGAGGGCATACACTTTCAATTTGTCTTTGCATCCCCAGTGCCAAATAATGTGCCTGGCACACATGTACTTAATAAATGCTTATCGATTGTTGTTTTATGAAGCGACGCTGTTCATGATCTGCTCCTCTAGAATATTTTACTAATGCATTATGTTCTAAACTACAATTGTCACTGGTCACCATCTCTCTCTGCTTAGAAAGGAGATCAAGTGTATAATGGCTGAGGCAATTTCTGGTCCATTTTGGACTCCCTGTTATGGTTACTGATTTATATCAGTTAATCTTCAAGAAATGATTATGATTAGTGTTTATATGCCTGCCTCCATCCACTTCTCTCTTTTCAAATGCCAATAGTCAATCACTGAACATTTATTAAGTGCTACTATGTGCTAATCATTAGGCTAAGTAAGAGCTGAGCTATTTAGGTCAAATTCCAGTTGCCATATTTTTTTCTTTGTCTCATTCTATCTTCTAGTTTAATATTAATTCTCAACTTTGCTCTGCTAAAGGGAAAAAGTAAATGCCTACTGTCCATACAGTGAGATGCTACTAGATAATCCATGCATTTGAGTTGCATGGTGGATATCCATTATACAAGACAAGTATAGCTGATGGGCTAGGAACTGGGACTGTATCTAAAGGAGGAAGATAGCAAGTCTGATTCCATTTAAGAGATTGTGCACTACTTTCAACGATCTTAAGCTACTCCTCCAATCACAAAAACTGATATTTTTACATGGATGTTCTCCTAGATATGTATGATTGTAAGTCTTGGAATATTATTGTCTCTGGTGAATCCAAGTGGTACATGACCTAAAGGGCAAATGAAGATCCACACGGCAGGAACAAGCAGTCGGTTACATGTCTCTGGTGAATCCAAGTGGTACATGACCTAAAGGGCAAATGAAGATCCACATGGCAGGAACAAGCAGTCGGTTACATGTCTCTGGTGAATCCAAGTGGTACATGACCTAAAGGGCAAATGAAGATCCACACGGCAGGAACAAGCAGTCGGTTACATGTCTCTGGTGAATCCAAATGGTACATGACCTAAAGGGCAAATGAAGATCCACACGGCAGGAACAAGCAGTCGGTTACATATTGTCAATGATGACCTACGTGTAAGAAGTGGTGTAAGGGCTTGGTGTCAAACTCAGAAATGGGGACCACTAAACCACATGTAAGGATCCCTGTGGGTCAAATATTGACTCAGAAAACCATATGAATATTATCTGCTGTTTCACTGTACTTCGGTTTATTTTGTAAAATATTATCCAATTACCTTTCAATCTGGTTCTAGATGCACTCAAGACTTGTGAGCTGTGTGTCTGATGCCTCTGGTGTATCAATCAATCAATCACTACTTGGAATAGAGGAGGGAAAAGTTCCAGGCCTGGAGAACAGCCAGTGAGGATGTCCCTCCTGAGGGGCATCTAGAGGCGACTCAGCATCAGGACTTGTATCAAGCACTCAGAGTTAATCAAAGGCTGTTTCTCTTAAATAGAAGCTGCTTTCCTTTACTTACTGCATTTCACCCATGCAGGCACAGGTGCCTTATGATTTAGAGTTTTTTCCTACTACTAGAATACAACATAGCATAAAGCTTGGCGATTTAAAAAGATCACTCATCATTAGGACAAAAGGTTAGTGTCGTGGCCACAAACAAATAAACTCAAGAGAAACATACCAATGGTTCTAGAATCTTTCCTCAAGATAACATGATTGGCCATGCTGAGTGATGAATTCCTATCTGCAATGATGCCCCCTAACAGTAGTCTTTTGAAATGACATAATTTGGTAATAATAGAGCCTAGACCGTTATTGTGCACTATTGATAAAAACGAACAATCATGAGATGCAATTCTCTTGCTGTTTTCCACCTACAGCTTCTGTTACAAGTATAATTCAATAAAGTTAAAGCATATCTTGTCTTTCGCTTTATTTTACCTTGTAGACTAGCATTAATGACTGACCACTACCTGCACAAAAATGGAGGACCTCAAACTGAGAAAAGTTCCTAACCCTTGAATATGGTCTTTACTACAAGTAAAGCATATTGAAACTCAATTAGAATTGTCCCTGGAGAGGCATGTTTAGCTATTACTGTAGGTAAAATTTAGTAGGGAAAAGTAGAGAAAAATGACCTATTTCTGGGAACATAAATTACCTACAAAATGGAAACCGGATGTTTGGTCTGTGTTTTTACCACATTTCAAGGCTTTGTTAGGCCAGGCAGACAGCCTGCACAACAGTAATGTGGATTAAAAAAAAATTACAGAGCCAACTAGTGCCTATCATACAAAGATTTACCTATTTTCCTCTCTATGATAGAAGGAACATAAATTAGGAAACTCAAAAGGCTGTACTTTTTACAAATGCTTAGGCTAACATAAAAGTTACATCCTAATAAGTATTCATAATTTAAATTTAAACCATAAAAATGAAAAAAATATTCAAGGCAAAGACATAAGGAATGCCAAAAAATTTTCTGAACAGACATCAACAGAATTTTGGTATAAAGATTTCTACTTTTCAAGAAATTACCTTTTTCACACCTTTTGTCCTCTCTAGCAAAAAAAAAACCCCATAATTTTAATAAGACCTTCATGCTGCATTTTCTCCAATTTGCAAATTATATGGAATTCCCCCTACACAGTTCTAGTTCAACCCTTAGAGAATATTACACAATCTCAGCAGTAAAGCAGACAGACATGAGGGCAGATTAGCAATTAGGTCATGAAAAACAGGCAGCATAAAACAGCTATTGCTAATCTGCATGAGATGCATTTACTCAATTAAGTAGATGGAAATGTTATTATGAACTCAGTATTCCAATGATGGTCTTTAAAATTAAGAAGGATGGGGGCAAATGAAATGCACACTGGGGGATTTTCGGCCTTTATATATTAATTCTAAAGTATACAATGCAGAACACCATAATGAAGTTAACAAAATTAATTAAAAGATTCTTTGCATGTAACCATTGGAGACTAAATTTTTAAAAAGCCCAAACACATGACAGTTTTTGACATTATTAACAGTGAATGTGTCTGCTCTTTAATATCCTTAACACTGAATCCTATCACCTTCTCTAAATATACAATGGATCTCAGAAATTGGAGATGAAAAAGCCCAAATAGGTCTTCTAAAGTCCTAATAAGGTACCCAAAGCCAAGCACCAGGTTGGTTTTTTTTTCTTTCCCAACGATTATCTCTGAATACTCACTTCACTTTAGATTCCAATGCCAGAATTACTGGTTAGTAATCTTTAAAATTAGCTGGTTGTAAATTTTAGAAAATTAATGTAATTTTTAAGTGGGTTCCCCAATCTTAGGCATAATAACATATCCAGAAAAGGTAAAATAATAATTTGCATTGGGACAACTGGCATAGATCTAAATATTATGAATGTTTTTAGCAAAGGAAAATATTTAAACAAAATAGAATTTTTAAGGGGAAGGAAATCCTTTGAACAGTTTTTTTAAGTAACCATAAATTTTAGAAAATTTGGAAAGTAAGGACATAGTTACTTTTTATACTGTTGCAAATGTTTTTAATTCCTATTTATAGGTGTTATAAGGTATTATGAGTATTTAAGACATTATGAGGATTTCCATACAGAAATACTAACAGAATTATTCGCTATATCTTATAACTGGAGGAAGTGAGTACTGGCATAGCAAAAGACTCCTAAACAAGTTTTCAAAAGAAAAGGAAGAAAAATGATAAATTTTGCTCATCAGGGAAGAGATTATAAAAAAGAAAACTAGCTTTTAAATGGAATTTAGATTTTTGCCTCTCTTGCTCAGCTTAGAGAAAATTGGTTATTTTCTCCCTTTTTCTTTAAAAAAGAAAAGCATCAGTAGATCTGAGACCTAGAAGTGAGTAAATCTATTCACAATCTTCTAAACCTTCTCATCCTGTCCTCCTACAGATTCTCAGAAATGCTAGGAGACTTCTTCCATGGATCTTAACATGAAGCGTGTGAAAAGGCAGTATTAAAGAACAAGCAGCACTATTATTCATTCACAGACGTAGAACGATGAAACTCTAGAGGAGCACTGATGCTGATGCTAGTGTAATGCCACAAACCGATTTTACATATGAGAAAGGTCTGGCCCAGACAGATGAAGTTATTGGTCACACAGCTAATTTGAGGTATATTCATTCTTAACTTAAGTGCTGTGTCTACGGCCAAGTTCTGTGCTGGCTGTTTGGGAACAAAGATAAAATAAAATTGTCCTTGCCCTTAGGAACTTACATTCTACCAAGGGAAAAACTATGGACATATATAAATATGCACAAATAATATACAAAAGAAATTGAAGGCATTTTTTGAGAGAAAGGGGCCACTAGCAGTTAGGTGACAAGGAAAAGACTAATGCAGGAGATGGTACAGAAGCTGAGTTTTGAAGGATGTCAGGAATTCTGAGGTATCAGTGAGGAGAAAGTACATTCTATGAGAATGGAAAGTATATAAGAACAGCCTCGGCCAAGAAAGGCCTCGAGAGGGGAGATAAAATTCAGGCACCCAGACCTCCTGCCTAGGGCTCTTTTATTACAACATCCTCACTTATCACCTTGGATAAAGTTTAAAATATTTCTATGTAATGTAGTTATTTGGGAAAATGCTAAGCTATATTTTAAATATTGGTAGATTCATTCAGAATAATTAAAATTATTAAGGCTTTCATGCAGTTAGCTAAGAAACCAGGTCCTCCGACTTCAAGGTCATTGTCTCCACCATCAACTCCATTTGTCTACTCTGGAATCATTAAAAGTATTATCTTGTACCCACTTCTTAAGCCCTGCCCAGCTCTTGGAAATTCTATATTCAATCTCAAATGATAGAAAAAGTACTTATTAAATATTTTGGGCAAAAACATTGTACTAAGTGCTAAGACAACCTCTGCTCCCCTGGAATTCATATTCTAATAGAGTGACAACACACACATAGAAGATTTCAGCTTCAAGTCAGATGGTAAGGCCCAGTGGTCCTTAGAGTACAGCAGCAAAGCAGATGGTAATTCATCTTTTTTAATGTCAGCTCCATTGATAAGATCCACAAACATTTATGAATCATTTGACAGTGCCAGGGACTTTGGTGGCAAGAACACTCTTTCCCAGAGGTATATAGTAAGTGTGGCTTTAGTACTATTTCTTAAGCAGAATATTGTTATTTAGTATATTATTTTAATCTTTAGTATCTTATTTCTGTTTAATGACATTTTGTTTTATAATTGTTTCATAAGTTATATTATTGGTATGTATTTTGTGTCCCTGAACTAGACTATCTATCCCTTGAGGGCAAGTTTTAATTTTTAACTCTTCTAGGTAATTTAAAAATTTTTCTCACAGTTGTGTTAAGTAAGCAAGACACAAATACATTTAAAATAATATTCCTGGGGATATAGAAAATATTAGCTGCTCTGGGTATCCCTTCTACTCACAGATTTTATCTCGGAATGTCAAGGAGAATGCCAAAGCAATTAGCACCTGATAACCAAGGAAAGAAGCTAGTTTTAACAATTTCCTATCTGGGAGGCTTCCACATAAAGGTAATTCCTTTCTAGTCTGTTCTTGGTGCTTCTACAGTAAGTGCTAAAGAGTCTTTCATGATATATTCATGAGCGTATGAGGTCTGTCTGTCCTTCTGTCTGTTAAATGACTGCAGTCATACAAGAGTAGGGATGACCAACTATGAGTGTGAAAACAAGAAACTGAAGACAACCTTGGCTTCCTGAGAGGGGCAGTAAATGGAAATTTTCCCCTAAGAACAAGCTGAACAACAAGAGAAACCTGTTTTATGGCTCATCAAAGGACAAGGAGCCAACTCTAAGAGTTCATGTTTGTGTAATTATTTATCCAATAAACACTGAATGTCCTGAAGATCTACACTAAAAATAGCTGTGGTTGTGTCTGGAGGCTGGCTCCCTGTGGCCTCAAGAATGAGACATAAAATCTCAGGTGAGGGTTTGGAAGCATCTACAACTGGCCCTGTTCCTATCTTCCAGCCTCATCACACATTGCTTCCCTTACCATACTCAATGGCTGAGCCAAATTAACCTTCTCTCTCTCCCTTAGACACATCATGCCATTTCCCAGCTTTGTACACTTATACTGATGGCTCCCTGGACCTAGAATGCACTCTCTTCTTTCCTCCTCCTGAGAGAATCCCTTCCTTCAAGTCTCACTTCAAGCAAAACCTTCTACAAGAAGTCTTCCTGATCCTCGCTCCCTTTCACGCCATTGCTAGTGCTCTCCACCCCTAAATACCTTATATTTTACTATTTTGCATTAATTCCAGGTATGTGTGGACACACATATTTTTTGTATACATACACACATCAGAGGAGGTAGAGAACCATCTTTAGGCAAAGAAGACATGGATTCAAGCCCCATCACTGAGAGATGCAGGCTGTGTGATCTTGGGCAAGTCACTTAAACTCTCCATGCTCTAGGCCGGTGATGTCAAACTCAAATAGAAACAAAGGCCACTAACCTGTACATGAGCATCCCTTCAGGCTGCACAGAAAACCACATGTGAACATCACCTATCTTCTATTGCATTTTTATTTATCTGTTAAGTATTTCCCAATTAGATTTTGGGAATGTTGGAGGTAGCACTGGCCATGTATCTGAAACTTCTTTTCTAGGCAACTAATTGTCTAAGACTCTAGGTTTCAGAGACGGGGGAGTTTCTTCACCCAGGAATTCCCCATAACAATAAAATCATAGAATGAATGTTCTTGGTGCTTCTGTCATAAGTGCTGTGATTATGAGATTATTGAGAGAAAGGGGCCACTAGCATCTAGCTGATTAATAGAGCCTCTATGAGGGATACAGCATAAGATGCAACTAGACACATGGAGATGAGAACTCGGAAATTAAATTCAAAAATTGCTCTTTCAGTTCCTGTTGCATATAAGGGCCACTGTCCTAGGAATCTGGGAAGATACAAAATTTAGGGAAGAAAACTCCTGCCCTCATTGAACATACAATCTCCTAGTGAGATAACAGACACAGGTAACTGTGACAATTAATACACTGTAATTGCATCAGAGAGCTGTAAAACAAGGTGCTATGTAAAGAACAAAGGGAAAACTTGTTATTTTCAAGGGAGATCAGAGAAACTTAGTGGTTATTTAGGCTTTAAAAGATGAGTAAGGGGATGGTAGGGCATATATTTCAGGGATAGGTGTGAGCAACAGCATGGTGACAGAGGAGATTAGAATGTTGGGTCAATTTGCAAATGAATGTAAAAGAAATTAGTTTTATACTTGGGTTCAAATAAATTAGCCTTGCAGATATGGAGTAGGGAAAGCAGGTCTAAAAGGGTCTCTGAAAAACATCTGGGTGGTTCAGCGGACTGTAATATCAGTGAGTCAACAGTATGAAGTCACAGCCAAAAATGCTAATGTGATTTTAGGTTGTGTTGAAAGAGGAACAGTGTCTTAGGAGTAGATTGTGGGATGGGATACTCCAGGTGTACTGTTCTAGTCAGATCACAGCTATGCAAGAGCCTCTAAAGGAAGGCAACAAGGATGGTAAAAGGCCTCAGGTGTGGGCTCCATGAGGCTCGCTTCAAAGAAATGAGAATGTTTGGTCTATAGATAAAAAGACATCATGGGGGGGATGTAGCTTTTTTGCCTTTTGGAAAAGAGGTTAGTTTTGTTCCGCTGAGCCCTCGAGGGTGTAAGTGGGAATAATGAATGGAAGCTGCAAAGGGGGAAATTTAGAGGAAAAATATGCAACAATAAAGAAAATGAGCTGCCTTGGGAGGTAAAGGATTTCCCTCATGTGAGTTCTTCAATCAAAATTCGGATGAAGAAGCTTGGGATAGCACAGAGGCACAAGCTGGCCTCCGTGGGCTCTCCAGCTTCTGAGATTTTGTGACCTGTTACGGGACTGATCAAGAGCATCTGAAGACACTTGAGTTTTGGACTAGCCACCTGGATTTAAGACATTATGTAACCACAACCCTAATGACATTTTCAGTTTTTATAAACTTGAGGAAAAGTGACTTAAATTAAGAAATCCAAGCTATTAATGCCTATATAAAATTAGCTAAATCACTGATATTTAAGAAACGTAAATGAAAACAATTCTGAGATACCACCTCACATCCTTTGAATCTGCTAAGATAAAAAAAAAATGGGAAATGACAAATGCTGGAGGGGTTGTGGGAAAACAGGTCCTCACTAACATAGATCTGTGAACTAATCCAACTATTCTAGAAAGCAATTTGGAACTACACCCCCAAAGTTATTAAATTGTGTATACTCTCTGATCCAGTAATACTCATCCTTAGTCTACAACCCAAAAAGATCCAAGGAAGAGGAAAAGGACCCACATGCACAAAAATATTTATACCAGCTCTTGTTACAGTAGCAATGAATTAGAAACTGAGAGGATGCTCATCAATTGGTGATATGAACATGATGGTATACAATTGTGCTGAGATATCGTGAAAGAAATAATTTAGAAAATACACCTAGGAAACTTGTATGAACTGATGCAGAGTGAGGTGAGCAAAACCAGGAGAATAATTTGTACAATAACAATACTGTAAATACAATCAACCCAAAGACAAGCCATAATTTCAGTGAACTTCAGTGAAACAAGCTATCCACATCCAGAGAGAAAGCTGATGGAATTAGAGTGCAGATTGAAATGGATTTTCTTCTCTTTTTTTGGGAAATGACTAACGGAGGAATTTGTTTTGCGTAACTGTACATATATGTAATGGGTTTTTGTTTTTCTTGCTTTCTCAATGAGTGGGGGAGGGTGAGAGATAAGGAGAAAATTCAAAACTGAAAATGCAATAAAATCTAATAAAAAAAAGAAAAGTGACTTTAATGAGGGTCAGTAAGGAAATATGAATATTTGTTTCTTTGCATTTATGCAATAATAAAAACCCCAAAAATTCCCCATATACTGTTTAAGTGGATTTTTTTGAGGAATCTTACATGATTCACACAGCAAGACAATGGTTAAAACTCACTTTGAAGCGTTTCAAGTTCAGCTCTAGCCAAGGCATCTTCTTTTTCCTTCAGTTTTGTTTCTTTATATTCCTCATAAAATTGTCTGGCATCCTTAAAAAGAAGTTTTGAAGAAATTAACAAAAACAGTTTGTTTTAGCAATATTTTCCACCTAATTTCATTGTATATTTAAAAAAATTAATTAACTTGATAAAAAGGATTTCTCATTGCTTTCATATTTCATGGGCAACAAAAGAAAAGAATAATTTTCTTTAAGGTTTTCTTTCTTGGGAAGTTGATAAGATACTGAAATTGTATGAATATTACTGTTGAGTAAGTTTTCTTCTCTCTGACAAAGTATCTCTCCTCTCAGTTTCTTCCTCCGTGTGATTTTTTTCATTACTGTGAGTGATGACTACTACTGGAAAAGAAGGACTTGTTGAACTGAATTTTTTGCAAATTTCATTAAAATGCTACTAACAAAACATCACCATCAACTTTCATCCTTGATACCAAAATATTAGCATGTTAGTTATTGATTTTGTAACACATTTTGACCTTTAATTTAATTTATTTAAAGTAAATTCTTACTCGTAAATATCCTAGCTTTTTCAATTAATGACACATGGTCAGCTCAGATATAGTTGTCAAACACTTCAAAATGGATTTGACAATCTGATTGAATACATGATGGGAAGAGAGTGACAATGACAAATACGGCATTATACCTGCCATCAAGGACTTTGCCATCTACTGTTCCTTGTTGATCAGTCCTTTTTAGTCAGTCCAACTCTTCCATGAGTTATTAGGGGTCTTCCGGGCAAAGATACAGGAGTGCTTTGCCATTTACTTCTCCAGTTCACTTTACAGATGAGGAAACTGAGGCAAATAGAGTTAAGTGACTTGCCCAGAGGCATACAGCTAGTGTCTGAGGCCAGATCTGAACTGAGAAAAATGAATTTTCCTGACTCCAGGTCCAACACTTATCCACTGTGCCAACCTTGCTGCCCTAACAACAATTTGAATAAAATTTTGCCATCTTCTAAGGGATATAAAATATGCATGCAAAAATAGAATATGGTAACCTTATAAAAGATGTGAACATGGTGCTATAAGAATTCATCATAGAGAAATAACTTCAAGTATCATGGAACAGCTAGGAAGGATTTCATGAAGGAAGGAAACATTTGAGTCAGGCTGTAAAAGAAAGGAATTCAACAGGGAAAGGAGAAAGCACTTCAAGATGAGAAGGAACATAGAGATGTTACCAACTGAGGAATACGATAAGACAAGGAAAATAAAAGATATATATACAAACACAAAGGAGAGAAGGAGTATATGTTGGCTGGAGCACAGAATATATATGAGGGTGGTATAGTGAGGGAGGATTGAAAAGGTAGATTGGATCTACATTGTGCAGGGCTTTTGCCAGACTAAGGAGTCTGAACTATTTCAATCACTGTATCATATCAATACAGAAATTCAAATGAAGTAAAAATGAAGCAAAAGTCCTAATTCCTAAACAATTCAAAAACGAGTCCAATTTGTATATTGCTCTATTTGTTTAAAAATAATCCAATTATGCAAACTACTTAATTAAAATATGTGACTTAGAGAAAAGAAATATTTTAAAATTCACTCCTCTCACTTGAATGGTTAAAGTAAAAAATTGGAATGCATTTTGACACTAAATAAGAGAGAAAATAAACAAAAAAGCTATTCTTCCTTAAACAGAAGAGGGAGAAATACTTAAAAAAAATTTTTTGGGGGGGTAGATATCTTTATTTTTCAAACTATTTAAAACATTCATTTAAAAAAATTTGCATTCCAAATTCTCTCCTTCCCTCCTGCCCCTTGCCTGAGAAGGCAAACAGTGTATCAATTATACATGTGAAGTCATGCAAAACAAATTTCCACATTATCCTTGTTGCAAAAACAGCAACAGTAAAATCAAGAAGAATGAGGAAAGTTTAGAGAAGCCTGCCTCAATTTACACCCAGCTCTTCAGTTTTCTCTCTGGAGGTGGACGCAAGTTTGCAGCTTGGATTCTTGGGAACTGTGATGGATCCCTGTGTTGATCGGAACAGCTACTTCCTTCACAGCTGATCACCCTTATCACACTACTGTTACTGTGGGCAATGATTTCCACGTTTTGCTCATTTCGCTTTGCATCAGTTCATATAAACCAAGGTTTTTCTGAAGCCAACCCACTTCTTATTTCTTATAGCACAATACTCCTATACCATAACTTGTTTAATCATTCCTCAATTAACAGGCATCCCCCTCAAATTCTAATTTTATGATGCCACAAAAAGAGCTGCTATGAATATTTTTGTCTATATAGGTCATTCCCTTCTTTCCTCCCCTTTTAGTCTCTTCGGGATACAGACTAAATGGTGGTATTGCTGGGTCAAGGGATAAGCACAGTTTTATAGTGCTTCCAAACTATTCTCCAGAATGGCTGGATGAGTTCACAACTCTACCAAACAGTGCATCATGGCCCTATTTTTCCATATCCCCTCCCATCATTTGTCATTTTCCTTTTCTTTCATGTTAGCTAGGCTGGTAGGTATGTAAATCTTCCCATGCCTTCCTAACTATTTATGATATCACCCTTTATGTTTATATCATTTACTCATTTTGACCTTATTTTGCTGTGCAGTGTGAGATGTTAATCTTCTTTCTGCTACTCTGCCTACCAGTTTTCGCAGGAAGTTTTGTTAAATGCTGAATTCTTGACCTCAAAGTTTGAATCTTTGGGTTTATCAAACATTAGGTTATTATGGTAATTTACTGCCATGTACTGAATACCTAATATATTCCACTGACTCACCACTCTATTTCTTAACTAGTAACAGATTAATATGATGATTACTACTTTATTTGATATATATATATATAAATATAATATATATATTATATATTACTGCTTTATTTTATACATATACATATGTATAAAATAAAGCAGTAATATATAATAAAGTAGTAACATATATAATATATAGTACTGCTTTATTATATGTAATTATGTAATTTAAAATTTGGTACTGCTGGACTGTCTTCCTTTGGCTTTTATCCCTCCATTTATTCCCTTGATATTATTGACCTTTTTTCTTGCAGATGAATTTTGTTATTTTTTTTTTAGGTCTACAAAATAATTCATTGGTGGATTGTCATGGCACTGAATAAGTAAATTAAATTAATTAGCACTGTCATTTTTATCACATTGGCTCAGCCTACCCATGAACAACTAATGTTTCTTCATTTGTTTATAAACGTCTTTATTTGAGTGAACAGTGTTTTGTAATTGTACCCATATAATTCCTGAGTTTCTCCTGGCAGTTATTTTGAATGGAATTTCTCTTTTTATCTTTTCTTGCTGTGTTTTGTTTATAAAGATGCATCATATAACTGGAGATCACAATAAGATTAAAGAGCAGTTTTAGTATAAAAATAGTTAGAAATGTGGAGGATGAGAAGATACAATCATACAGTAGAATTTCAAAATTCTCAGTCTTAAAGGTGATATAATTCTGACAAACCGACAAGCATTTATTATGTCTTTTGTGCTAGATTCTGGGGAGACAACAAAATAAGGAAAAAAGCCCTACAATTCAAGGAAGACTATATGAATAAGTACATACACAATATATAAAGAAGAACCACAAAATAAACACAAAAATAGTTCAATACGAGGCAGCTAGGTACAGAGATTAAGAAAGGTTTCTTACAAAAGATGATGCTTGAGCTGAGTCTTGAAGTGAGGAATTGTCTGAGGCAGAAGTGAGGGTGTGTCAGAGATCATTTTGACAACTGTATGGAGGAGAGATTTCAGGTGGAGAGACCAATGTTAGGAAAGACACTAACAAGCTGGACAGGATGTCCTGTAAGTGGACTGGCCCATCCCTAGAGTGTCAAAATAAGAGCGCACAGACCTCCCCTCAGGTCTAGTTAGGACTGGCCCATCCCCAGAGGGTCAAAATAAGAGTGCACAGACCTCCTCTCAGGTCTAGTTAGGACTGGCCCATCCCTAGAGGGTCAAAATAAGAGTGCACAGACCTCCTCTCAGGTCTAGTTAGGACTAGACCATCCCTAGAGGGTCAAAATAAGAGTGCACAGACCTCCTCTCTCTCCTGAGCTCCAACCTGCATTCCCAGCTCTGTGCTCCACAGCTGCACCTGGATGCCCCAGCGGCACAACCCACACAGCATGTTCAATACAGAATTCATGGTGAATGCCCCCATCCACTTGTTCCACTTTCAGCCTTCTCTATTTTTGTTGAGGGAACAACCATCCTTCAAACTACCCAGGTTTCCAGCCTTTGGATCATCTTTCAAATCTTTATTTTCCTTTATTGACTACATCCACTGGTAGCCAAGTCTTACTGATTTTACCTCCATGACATACTGTTATATCCATACCTTTTACTTCATTTATAAAGTGTTGGCTTTAATCACCTCCCACTTATATCATCACAATAGCCTCTTAACTGGCCTCTCTACTCTAATTGATCCCTTCTCTGCACAGCAGTCATGTTCTATGCCCAAAGTACAAGTATAATTCAGGTCACTTCTTTCTAACTCCTCTGTTTAGAATGCAAGGCCAATAATATAATACTATGGTACAATTCTAAAAAGACAGACATGACTGAATAGAATTTTAACTGAGGAAATTTTCTTTTAATTGACTTTTAAAAAGTCAAAGCACATAAAAGATTACTAAAACGTTTTGTACTTTATTATGTGCCATAAAAATGCCAATATTTAGGAAGAGGCAGTGTTGTTCTGTATTTGATATTAAATATATTAATACAGAGCCAAGCACAAACTAGACACTTAACAAATATTTATTGATTGATTAATGTTAGATTACTATGCATCTGAAGGGCATAAGGAGAGCTGATCTTACTTATTTTCCCAAGAGAATGTAAACTCCTTGAGGACTGGGATTATTTCATTTGTTTGTATTACTGGGCACACAGTAGGCCCTTCCTACATACTTGTTGACTGACTGAGAAGAGGGAGGTGTGATTTATTACCTGTCCTCTGGAACTACAACCAGTGTTTCAGTTGCTCAGGGACTGGTTTCCTTTTATTGATTTAATTCATAGCCATTTTCCCATGTTTCTCTGAATTCTTCCTGCCATTTCCTGATGTACAATAGTATTCAATTATATTCATATATCAGGTTTTTTGTGGACCTTCTTTGTTTCCACTTCTTTGCTACCACAAAAGTGTGGCTTATAAATATTTTCATATATATTGGAACTTTATTTCTATTTCTTATATTTTATGCCCAGCTATGAGATCAATGAGTCAAATAAAATATATACGACAGTCCTACTTTTTGTGTAAATCAAAACAGAAATTCAGAACAAGTGGATCAATCCCCCATCCACCAACAATGTCCTGACTATCCAGTCATCTTACAGCCACGTCGCTATGGCCTCTTTCCATGTTTTGTTGTGCCTGCCAATTTACAGGGTGAGAGGGGAAGCCTGGGAATTGTTTTAATCGTATTTCTCCATGACAAGTGATTAGGAGCATGTTTTAATATGGTCATTCAGTTTGTAATTCTTCTTTTGAAGATTGTTCATAACCTTTGACCACTTAGTTTTTAGAGTCCGTATTCTATATATTTGTGTCAGTTCCTGATTATCAGATGTTTATCAGAGCCATTTGATGCAACTACTTTTCTTCCTTGGTTCCTTTCCTTATTTTCTGCCTTCACTTATCTGTCTGCTCATCCAGATATTTCAGCCTTCCGTCTCCTAGCTCCCTTCCTTTACACAAGCTAACTCCTATGCCTGAAATGCATTCCTTCTTCACCTTCAACTCAGCATCTTTAGCATCAATGCTCAGTTTAAGAACAACTGATTTGAAGCTTTTTTTTATGTCCTTAGGGTTCTCTTCTTTTTCAAATTATTTATTTACTAACATAGGTATCCTCCCAGGAGACAGTAAGCTTCCTGAGGACAAAGACTACTTTCATTTTATTTTTCTATGGATAGTGTTTTATGTACTATATAGAAGGGGATTAGCAAACTTCTACCAAATGGACTCAAATCGATGTCTCTGACATCAGACTAAGACCCTTCAGGAAAAGGACTATATATTCACCATAGGAGCTGCACCAAAAGACGCAAGGATCATAGAAGCTCTGCTAATGTTTGCTGCTGACGGTGACATCATTCATTTTGCATTTGCTGTGATGCATTCAGCTCAATGTCAGGCAGTTGTGGGCAGTAACTCAATGGAGAAATTGCTGTCAGCTTGACCCCTGGGCTTCATTCTTTGGACTTTTTTATGGCTCTGGATCACAATAAACCTCCAACAGAGAAGGGACTGTTATGACGACTACAAATTATTGGCAGAACTCTAAGTTTTGAGTGAAAATGTCTGCATAGATACCAAATGTGATGTAATGAAACAGAAGTTAAATGAAAATGATTGACTTGATTAAAAATACTTAATCAAACAGGATAAGAAAATTCATGAGTGAAAAAAATAATAAAATTTATACAAGTATAAATGGAATAGCAAAATACTTTGAGGAGGATATATTTTCAACACTACAGAAAATTTGAAAAATGAGAACATTTTTACAATGTAATTTAATGGGACAGTTATTTCTCTGTTTCTTTTTCAGTTTCTTCAGATGTGAATGCTTTAATAGTTTTCCCAACTTCTATTACCATGAGTCAAGCTCAAGTGTTTCCATAATTAGAGTTGAAATTGATTAGAGAGTCCTTATTACAACTAACTGCCAAACTGTGAGCTAATAATTGAGACCTACATCTCAGAGAACAGGGGAATCTGAAGTTGTTATAATATTTATTATACTATAAATTTAGATAATATTGATAAAATGTTTGTGACAGTACCTGGCACACAGTAAGCACTTAATAAATGCTTATTACCTTCCCTCCCATGTTAAAAAAAAACTTTACTACTGAAAAATATAGTTTAAAACCCATTCACAAGTGATATTAGTAAGTAAAGGTTTAATAGTTTTTCTTTCTCACAATATACACAACATTATGTTGTTTTTAAAATGTCAGACTTGCCAAGTGTTCATTGTAGACTGACACATCTAGTATCCTTCCTTTATAATAAAGTAACAATGGGTACCTGAAGGTTATGATAATGAAGCATAAGCTCTGGTAGCTTCTATCATGAAAAGAGAAAGACAGACAGACAGAGGGTAAGGGAAGAAGGAAGGGAGGGAGGAAGGGAGGGACAAAAGAAAGAAAGAATGAAAGAAAAAAGGCATTTATTAATACTCTCTATGTCTAAGTCCTGAGATATAAATACAAAAGGGGTGAAAGTCCCTATAGTAGAGAGATGGCCAGTAGGGTGGAAAGTTACAGTAATGGTGACTAGAGACATAGGGAAGGAGACTGACAGATATTTGCCAGCAGCACTAGCATTACTGATTTTATTTTAAACCTGAGATGAGGGAGAGAGGGAGAAGTTATCAGTTAAGTTAAGCTCCTTTGCCTTTCATAATATGCCATTCCATTCTTTCCTGTGACTGCTTGTAATTAAGGAATAATCCCATCTTATCTGATTTCCTCTTTCATATTTTCAGGTCTTCCTCTGGACCACTTGCAAAATTTGTTGTTCATCACTGAAATCGATAAATCTAACTACCATGTGTCAACAGTTGTTTTTCCAGGGGCGGCCTGTGGATTCTCTTGATCACTAGTTTGCAGTCTATATTCAGAAGGTCTGAACACTTTTCTTGTATTACTTTCTGCATCATGGTAATCAGTTTTGTTTTATTTTTTAAGTTGTCATGGCTTGTCCAGGCCACTGGGTTAGCCAGTTGGTGATAAATTATTTGCTGAGAGCACCCCATGAAACAAATTCAAAATGTTCCCAAGTGTTTTGCAGCCCCTTTCTACTTTTGCATGGATGCTGGGAGAATGGACAGAATAGGGGTAGAAAAGTATAGTTAATTTCCCCTCATTAATTTCCAACTCATTTGTTGTACAATGATCTCACAATAATAACTGATAGGTGATGGGACTGGCTTTATCTTGTGCACAAAGGCAACAAGAAATATCATTTAATGAGAACATGGTCATCTAACCTTACACAAATGAGGCTAGCATCAACAAAAAGATCATTCTGAAGGTAACTACAGTTTATATACCAATATCTGTCACAGGGGATAAAGAAGTAGATAAACATTTTGACCATGATAAAGTCTTTCAAATCAAGTCAACTTTGATGTTCACTGACTGCAATGGACACAAGAAAGAATGTTTAAAACTATGCTGAAACATATGGCTCAACATTAAGAAATAGAAGAAGCCAAAGAAAGGCATGGAGATTACTCTTGCATACTTTTTGCAGAAGACAGTTGGAAACCCCTAAATATAGTCAACACAAAATAAACACATTAAAAAAGAAAAAAAGAAATTGCAACATGGGAAATGAAAGCCATTTTCAGAATGTGCCTCCAATAACACCACTGACTAATTAGAACAAAGGTCAAAATGAACCTCAAATTAGAAGAAAATATAAAGGTGAGAAGACATTGTGTGCAAGTGTAAGTGTTCATGACTGATGAATCTAAGGAAGCAGCTGACTTTGAAAAGCAGAAAATGGATAAAAGTGAAGATTTACTGATCACCATTCTTCATGGTGACAAAAAATAATAACCAAAACAAGCACGCCAGTAAGACCCGGGAACTGCTTCAGCCAGCAAACATTTGAATGGGCACCAAGAAAAACAATAAATCAAAGGACTAAAAGACCAAGGACAACACTAGTTTTGATTTCAAGCTTATTTGCAAAATTATTATGGAAGCTGACTAAAGAGTAGGACAAAAGCAGCATACAGGAAGTTTGACATGAGAGTCACATAAACCAGATCATCTCAAGAGCATTCCTCAGTGAAATTTAAAGACCAAAAATTTCCAAATAATTAAAAAAAAAACAGGAAAACTACTTTCTGATGTAGATGCAAAATGCACCTTCCTTGTGATTTATAATTTTAAAGAATTGCCTTCAACCACTGAGAGATTCAGTAACTTGCCAAATCTCTCAGACCCCAAGTATCAGAGCTCAGTGTTTCCTTATTCCAGAGCCAGCTCTCTATTTACTAACCCACGTGTGGTAGCTATTACTATTAAGTATTATTTATGGGTTATTAGCCCTTTCTGTTTGTTTCCTACTGCTCTTCATATTTTGGCTGCCTCTGACTCTGCAAGTCATTCCCTCCAAAGACACCAATTCTCCTGTAGGTCAGAGACTTGGTCTGTTTGGCATCAATGGAGTTTTTTCCACCTTTGCTTCTATTTTTTTTAGATCCCCTTAAGTCATTAGTCTCTTGTACCTTTTTGTATCCATTGATAATTTCATTACTCATTATCTTTGGATAATTTTACTTAGTTATTTTCTTGTGCTTCTTTTGCAGGATTGTAATCAGGCTACCAGTCAAAGCAAAAATTAAAATTCGGTAATTTTTCCTAGTTCTCCTATTGTCTGTCCAGTCTTTCTTAGTCTGGTTTGCTGGGTCAATAACTATCTCTAATCCACTAAGAACAGGAATTATCTCAAGATCTGTCCTGGGTCTTCCTGTCTTCTTCACTGGGAATCTCAATAAGTCCCCTGAGTTCAGCTATGACTAGTATGCAAATTATTCATGTGCATGTATGTGTACATGTACGTGTATATATCTATATCACCCTAATCTCTCTCCAGAACTCCAGTCCTGTATTGCCAACTGAATCACAGAATTGCCAAGTTTGAAGGCTAGAACCTATGTCTGTATACATCTTTCTACATATACACACACATCTATACATCGTTTACAACATATGCACCAAGTGGTTCATTTAGTATTTGTTTGAAAAGAACCGGTGATGGAGAACCTACTATTTGGTAGATCATCCCACTGAACTTTAGCTCCATTCATTTCCTTATATCAAGACTTAATTTTCCTCTTTGCAAATTACATATATAGCTTCTATTTTTTTTTTTCCTTTTGAGGCCAAGAAGAATATGTCTAAAGCTTAAGGGTAGTTTTCATATTCTTTCCTAAACCTTTTCTTCTCCAGGCTAAATATTCTCACTTCCCATAATTAATTGATCCTTCTATGGCATGATTTCATTGCAATTCACCATCCTCTAGATGCTTCTTGTGGATCACTATCCCTACTGAAATGTGGTACCCAGGACTGAGTACAATATTCCAGATATGATCTGATCAGCCCCATTATACCACCATGCCACTGCATTTAGCAGTTAAGAGATCATTAGTAACCATGGAGAGAGTCATTTTAGTATAGTGCAGCAGGTCTTTTAACCTCATGTCCTGGATATTATGCCTCTCTTAATAGAGCCCAACAGTGCATTAGTTTTTGGCTACTACATCACACTGTTGACTCATATTGAGCTTGCAAGGCCACTAAAAACCCTCAGATAAGATGAATTGCTGCTGTCTAGTCATGTCTTCTACATACTGTACTGGTGAAGGTTGATCTTTTGAACCCAAGGAAAATACTATCTACTAACCCTACTATATTTCATCTTAATGAATTTGGTGCTCACCCCCTACCCCACCACGGCTTCCGTTTGTCAGGATCATTTTGGAATCTCACTGCATCATCCTTCCTAGCTTTGTGCCAACTGCAAATCTGAGAAACACAACATCTATGCATTTACCCAAGTCCCTGTTAACAAGCATCAGCTGCGCAGGACCAATCACACACCCTCAGGGGTCTACTGAAGGGACCTTTTTCCAAGCTGACACTGAAGCCTTATTGACCACTTTGAGCGTCTGGTTGATCAACGAGTCATGGATCCACTCAGTGATCTAAATGGTTAGAAAGCTATATCTTCAGCAACTTATTGCTGTTGGGATAAATCAAATTCCTCCACCTAGAATTTAATGCCTTCAAATATGGTGCCTCCTTTTCCTTTCCATGCTAATTTTTCACTGCTCCTCCTGATGTACTCTGAATCCTAGCCAAGCTGTCTTACGGGTCCCTAGGCCTCAAAATTCCATTTCTTGAGTCCCCACTTTTGTACAAGTTGCCCACCTTCTTCACTTCCCAACCCCCCACTCCTTCCTCCCCCTGCCATCTCTCTGGAACATACCTGCTCCCCTAAATCCTCATTTTTCTTCAAGATCCCTTCAAGTCTTCCCCACACTCACTGCCTCTCCATCATCTTTCTTTCTTCTCCTCAAATGAATTGTTACTTATCTGTGTACAATGAAGTTATGTCATCTGTCTTACTGAAGAAATGTGAGGGTGAAGGAGGAAAGGGAAAAGAAATTGTAATAGTGAGGCAAATTTGCCCCCATTCTACTGATTAAAGCTTGTGCTGTGAAATAAAATTGAGAAGGGAGGCTTGGATCTGTTGCTCTTGCAACTGCTTGTCAGTCGCTCCCCATGCCTGTGGCAGTGTGAGCATCTACTTCTGCTGATTGAGTCTAGAATCTCCACTTCATTATCCCCAGTCTACTCATTGTATTTGGTCTGGTGCAGGTCACTAGAGGGATGGGCTTAGTGAGCCTTCCTGGCACTCCTGGGGAGATCCAAGGTGGCTGCTATGTCTCCTTTGACATGCTGGTGCCCTTTCTTGCTTCACAGTAAATTAGGAAGAAACAGAGGGTGGTGTGATCACTCTATAATGTAATCACACTGATGTACAAAGCCCTTTCAATGCTATTTTCCCCTAATTATCAGTTTTCCAGTTGGCTAAGTCTTTACCTGTTTTAATTTCCTTCTATTTGAGAAGTCCTGGTTTGTCTATCTGATTTATCTAAGCTTAGCTGAGTGTACTGAAAAATAAAATTTACATTCCATTATTTCCATATCAACCAATTCAGATCCATCTGCTTTGTGATACAAACTGCCATATTTCACTTAAAAATTTTTATATAAACATATATATATATGAATGTCTGTTTACAAATACAGAATGAAGACTGTACACAAAACCACAAAACTGTTATGTATAATCTAAAAATATGTATTTATGTTATATACATACATATTATACACACGTGTGTGTATGTATCACTTAATGCTGAAGCATGGTATAGTAAATAGAGAGCCTATTTTGAAGTCAGGAAGACCCAAATTCCTCTCATCTAACACAGACTGGCTATGCAACTCAGGGCAAATCACTAACCCTTTCAGCTCTAGGCAACTTGATAGGCTGTCAAGGAGATGCTGACTGACATTGGTAGAGAGTTTCCTCACTTAGGAGGTTCTTCTATTAATGAAATCACAGCTCTATTTCATATTTTTTATTCACTTTAAGAAGACAGTACTAACACAAACACTGCCCTGGCTGTCCCTTCCAAATTTCATTTCACTCTTTGTATTTTTAAATGTTTCACTGATGCTCTTTTCATCTTTTTTTGACATCATTAACACAACTGCCTCTCAACTCTCCTTGAGCATACTAGAGTAAAACAAGTTCTGCATCAACCAATGAATGCCTCATTTTGCATGTTAGTCTATTATCTCTTTGCCAAGAAGTGGGGAAGCATGCTCCACCAGAAATTTTCTGGAATAGTGACTGATGACTGCAATGATCAGAATTCTTCATTCTTTCAGAGTAGTTTTCCTTTGTATTACCATTAAGTTCTGCTCACTTCCCTCTGCATCAGTTCATACAAGTCTTCCCAAGTTTTGCTGAATCCATTCCTTGTGTCATTTTTGGTAGCATAATATTCCACTACATTTATATACCACAATTGTTCAGCTAATCCTCATTTCATGGACACTCAGTTCCCAGTTCTGTTAAAACACAGACTGCAGTTACAAATATTCTTTATACATATGATCTCTCCCTGCTGTCTTTGACTTCTATTGGGCTGTGACTAATATTGGTCAGACTTCCTTCTTTGAAAGAAATCCCTGCTCTTTTTCAGTTAAAATGGCTTAAAGACACTATATAGTATTTCATGAGGGATTTAACAGCTACTTCAAGGATAATTTTGACTGTACTTGATTTTCACCTTATGCACTGAATTTAGAACTTAATCCATATATAAAGCATCACTCTACTGTGTTAGCAATCCTCCCCTACCCCAATTCTCCCCAGTAAAACATGAGTTCCTTGAGAGTAGGAAATATGTTGTTTTTTTACTTTGGATCCCCAGTCCCTAACACTGTATGGAGAAGTAGAGTGGTAACTTCCTGAGGTTAGGAAACATCATCTTTGTCTTTGTATCCTTAGTGTCTAGCTCAGGGTCTTGCATATAAGCTCTAAATAAGTCTTTGCTGAACAAAATTGAATTTCAATGGCTGAGATGACCTTGTCTCAGTGCTCATTCTCCTAAATCTTTCTTCAGCTCTCAGTACAGTTGAAGATCAAATACACACATGAATGTGCAAGCTACTGAACCTCTCAGCACCCCAGGTAACTCAGTAAGGTTACAAGTTGCAGATGAAGTGTCTGCTGATAGGCATCAGTAGAGAAAATATCCATGCTAAGAGTTTCTACACCAATAGAATACAGATGCTAACCAACTCCCACTCCCTGCCCCCTCCCCCAAAAACAAAACACAAAATAGTAGCAACAGTCAGTAAGTGGAAATTGCAAGGAGATACATGGAGGCTTTAATGAAAAGAAAAACTTCCCAAGGCTGTCTCAAAGTGCAGTGGGCCACCTCTGGAGATAGTGGCTCAGTCTCACCGAAGGTCTTCAAACAACAGATGGAGGATCACATGTTGGGGAAGCCTGGACCACCTGGATATTCTGAAAGTCAAACCGAAGGATCCCAAAATGGAACCATTCATCTTTCCTCCATCCCCAAACTTGCTCTAAACTTCTATTTCTTTTAGAGTCACTTCCATTTTCCCCATCACCCAAGTGTGAAACCTCAGTGATCTTTGACCCTTCCTTCTACTTTCTTGAATACTACCTTTCATTCATTTGTGGAACTGACCCTCCCAGGAACTTCTCCCCCAAACGCACATACATAGTTGTATGTATGGTACAATAAATACTTTAAGAGCTTACTATTGACCAATTTCCTCATCAATAAATATATAGGTCCAGGTCAAATAAGAATTACCTTAAGTTACAAAAGACGGTTTCTAGCAAAAGACAGTTACTTCATAGCAACCAGAACTTCTAATTTATTTATGGTCAAGGAAGATATATATAAATTTGTATGTTCTTCCTTTCCTCCAGTCAGAAGTCTGAACCCCTCACAAGTCAGACCTTTTAAGAACCAAAGGTGGGCTGCCATTTTGGTTGTTCAGTCTATCCCCAAGCTAAGGGATTTTCATGAAAGCTAACAATTTCCTACCATTCCCAAGCCCAGCTTTCTGGAGACCAATTAGAAGTTATTGGCACAGCCAGCTCTCTGCTGCCCTCAGCTGGTACCCAATCACAGCTGGTAGCCCTTCCACCAAAGGCTGTGTACTCTAGAACAAAGGACAAACACAACAACGCAGGCTGTGTACTCTAGGATCTTTGAAAGATAGATACCCATGTGTTGTCTACAGTTATCCAGGACTCATTTCTACCTTAAAACATCATTTCAATGTCTAGCTTACATTCCACTTCTCTACTCCCTCCCCTTCTCAAGAATAATATTGATAATCCCCCAGAGAGGCAGTCTGGTGTAGTTCGAAGAGTACTAAATAACAGGGCTCAATAGAGAAGCAAAGAGACTCCTGCCTAGATACTGATTGAATATGTGATCAAGAACAAGTTACTTTACACCTCTCTCTCCTCCTTAAAGTGGGAATATGTGTACAACCTGCTTTGCAGGATGGTTTGAGGAAAGTGCTCTGCAAACATTCAAGTGCTTCATAAATGTGTCAGAATTATTCATCTTCATTGATTTTCATTTTTGAAGATGTGAACCTCTGAACCAACACTAGCTACATACCAGCGCACTCCTCCTGCCAAATCACAACCTTACCTGCCATCTTTTCTACCCTCCCACCCCGACTCAGCAATTTACTTTCTGACATTACCATGAATGTCAACTAATTACAGACAGTTCTCACTTTATGTAAGTGGACCATCCTGCAGACCTCTACATAAAGCGATTTTTATTTAATGTGAATTTTCCCATGGATGTGGAGAAGGGAGGGAGGAGGCAAGCAGAAAGGGGGCTGCACACGTGTGGAGGGAGTGGGCTAGCACACTATTTAAGAATATATAGGGGCTGGGGACAGACAAGTGATACCCAAACACTGAAGGATGGAAGACAGACATATGGGGGCTGGACACGTAGGCAGAAGGGTGGAGTGGGGCAAAAGTCTCCTCTTTTGGAACCAGAAATTTCAAGCCAGAATCAGGCAGCAAATGGTGGTCTCCCCTCACCTTTTTTTTTTTCTGCTTTCCCTTTAAGGGGGGGGTGGGGTAGTGGAGTGCTGAGCAGAAGGTAGGAGGAGAGAGACAGACAGAAGACCTTGGCTGGCTGCTGCTTTTTCCCTGTGTACTCGGATAGATCAGGCCAGGAAGAACTGAAGTACTTGTCCCCTGTCAGGAGTAGACCTGAAGTCAATATCCTGTTAGTTCAGATTCAACACTGGGACAAAAATGTTTCTTTGGCTCTGACATAGCAAGGATGGGCACAAGGATCTGTACCATTTAGCTTCTCCACATATAGCCTCCCACTTCATGAGTCTGTTCAGCAGGGCAGTGTGTGGAGGTTCTCATGTTCTTCAGGACTTCACCAAGGGAGAAGGGCCCTTACTCCAGATAGTGGGATCTTTTATAGCCCTAGGAGACCAGGAAGCCACCATCAACACAGTAAAAGGGCATCAGGAAGTGTTATCAAGGGAGGTCAAACTTGAGCCTTGCTACCCCAGGCCAATCAAATCCCCAGTTTGTGGCCTTAAGGGGAAATCCATGTTGGAGGGAGGATGTCGAGGAGAGTTCTTGATGACTACTGGTTTTATCACACTCCCTACTTCCAATTTTAGACTCTCATGCCTGCCACTATTACCTTTTTTGAAGTTTGTCCATCATCCTCTATCGAGTGGTCTGTAGTGAATATCTATTCTTGCTAGGATTACCAGAATCCAGGTCAAAGTTGTTTGGTACTTGTTTTCACCACTCCAACCTCTACCTTCATACTTGATGATTTTCATATACATAGTGAAATATGTGTGTGTGCATGCGTATGCATGTGTATGATATCATATAAGATATATGTTATATATATATATATATATATATATATATATATACTATACATATTTCACATATATACTGATTTCTCCTCAAATACTTCTATCAACCTCATCAATTCCCATATCCCAAAGCTAGCAACAAGATGATCACAACTTAGCTCTCACTATCACCCCTAACTTTGTCACTAATACAATTTTAACCCCTGAAGTTCCTCTGTCTGATCATCACCTCCTCTCTGTCAGTACTTTCCTCTGCCTCACACCTACAGTGGTCTGGAAGGCTCCCTAAGTATCTGAGCAGCCATTTAAGGCAAAGGAAACACAGAATGTGCAAGTTTAGAGCATCCAACCTAGATGTTCACACAGACTATTTGTGCCAGACCTGTGGAAGAGCATTCCAAGTTCATCTTGATCTGATCAGCCTCAGGCAGACACACAGAAACTTCACTCTGGCATAGTGATGTCATTTTGGTCCTCTTTGAGAACAAAAGATAACAGCCAATAAAAACCCATTCACCTTGGCTGCAACCTTTAGCGTCTCGAGTGCTCCCCTTCCTCCCAGGGCATCCTTCCTGTTCTGCCCTCCCCTTCTTTGCTACACAGAGTTCATCTTTTCCATAGCACACTGTTTTCCACTTTTCATGCCCTCCCAATTCTTCAGCTTGAACCATCCCATCACCTGCCTTCTCTACTTGGATTCCTGAGCCAACGAATGCAAAGTTATTAGCTCTACTCACACCCAACCTTCCCTACTGATTTTGAGGGTACCACCATCTGTTGCAGTCACTCCAACTGGTAATTCAAAAGTCACTTTTGACTCTTCTTTCCTCCCTCTCCCCACTCCCATATCCAATCAGTTACCAAGTCAATTCAAACTTCATGACATCTCTCACTTCACCCTCTTCTCTATAGTCACACAGTCACAACCCTATTTCAGGCTCTCCTCACTTCTCAACTGGACTGCTCTAACTGCCTCATAGGAACATAGATTGAGATTAGAACTAGAAAGTACCCCTGAGGTCAATTAGTAAAACCCTCTCATTTAGAGATCAAGAAATGGAAGCCAGGGAAGAAAAATTACTTGCACAGGGTATCACAGAGTAGAAATGGTACAGCTTCCTAATTAGTTTCCTTTCCTTCTAGTCTCCCCACTCTTCAATCCATCCTTCACAAAATTAATAATATAGGTCTGATTATCCCTGTTAGAAAATCTCTAATGGCATCCTGCTGTCTGGCATTTAATACTCTCTAGAATATGGCCCCCTCCTAGATATGTCTTCTTATTCCCTTTGAGGAAATCTGTTCTAAATAACCTGACCATGCTTCCTTCTCCCCTCTCTGTGCATTTTCACAAGCATCCTGCCATCTCACAAACACACTCTCTCTTCATCTTAGATTTTCACAATCCTTGTCTTCTTTCAAGGTTCAATGTAGATACCACGTCCCGATCTCCCCAACAGCCACTGCTCTCTCCCTCCTAGATTTTCCTTATACTACATTTGTGCTCACGATAAGGTTGACGCCTTTGAGATAGTCTTTTTACCTCCAGGCACTTTCTTGACTTATCTAGCTACTATCAAAAAGTCTTTCTAAAACATGTTTTTTTAATGTTATTATCTTGCCCAAGAAGCTAGAAATTGCCTCCATTTGCTTGCCACATCAAGTCCAAACTCCTTCGCCTGACTTTCAAAACTCTTTACAATTTATCTTCCTCTCTTTCCAATTTTCTCAAACACATATCACCTGCCTTAGCTGAGCTAGTCTCCTCATGGTCCTCCAGGTAGGAAACTCCTTCCTCCCTTTGGGCCTTTATTTAAGCTCCACCCCAACTGAGAATACCCCTTCCTTTCTTCACCTCTTCAAATCTTACCCATCTGCCAAGCCTTTGTCTAACCCTCACCTTCTCCAAGGACTCTACTGTATTACCTCTCTATTCAACATTACATTGACAGTCAACATCACACAATTAAGCTTTTGCTTCCCTTTGGTTCTTTTATGCCAGTTCTAGGTAGATGGCAAATTCCTCCAAGGCACAGGGTCTCGCCAATGACCAGATCGGAAGCTTGCCTCATAGACTCCCCAGCTGTGAGCCCTGATTTCCTCATTTGTAAAAGAAGAACGATAATAGCACCTACCTTGGATGGTTTTTATGAGGATTAGATGACATAATATATTTAAAGTACTTTGCAATTACATAAACACAGTGAGTTAGGTATATAATAGGTACTTGATAATGCTTATCTGATTAAACTAGACCTTAACATTTTACTTCTCTTTCTGCTTAAATGTCTGATATGACCCATAAAACTTTCCAGTTCCCTAATAATTCTTCCACCTGTGTTGGGGGTGTTATGGGGGTGATCATACAGAAGGTCAGTGCAAGGGGGAGGGATGAGGACAGAACAATGCCATGGGCTATGGGAGTGGCATCAGAGGACAGAGGGAGTCATCTAAACCCCAGACAGACTACCTTTTCCTCTGCTTTCCCCACACCCTGTGGGAGTTTGGGCTGGGAAGGACCACAGGTCCCTAGGGTTGAAGCATCTCAGTCATACATGACAATGGCTGACTCTGAGATTGTATTTAAGTTAGGCAATGAAGTTGATATAGCTGATAACACTGATTAGGAACATCTAAACAGGAACTGAAAGTTTTGTAAAACAAGAGATTTTCTTCAATAAATTGTAAAACCAAACCTACGTTTCCTCAGGGTCTGATAAAAAACATGAATTTGAACAAATCAAAGACTGATGAGGCTACAGTTTTGTTTGTTCATGAACAAATGATGCTTTGAAAACCACACCATCCCAAATTAAAAAAAAAAATGCTGTTATGCTAACTGTTTTAAAAGGGAGTTTCCTACACACACACACACACACACACACACACACACACACACAGACACACACACACGTGCACGCACACTTGCACACACATCAACCAAGTTAACCTCCCTCACTGACCTCCTCATACAAAGAATGACAATAGAACTGACAATCAATTCTAAAATCACCAGCCTTCATGAAACTTCATGTAGACAACAAGGACATGGCTGGAGAAGTATCTAGATATCAACTGAGAAGTGGAATTAAAAAAAAAAAAGATAAATTATAACCCTGCTGGGAAAAGTAATGACATGATGCTGGCTTATGTAGTGTTTCCCCAAGGTACACACTATAATGCTTATATAGATTTAAAAAAAAAAATCTGTGTAACTCTTTATGGATTGCAGTCCCTTCAAAGACTTGAATCAAATGGTACTACGTTAGGCACTATCATCTTCTGGATACAAGTTTGTAAAAATTTTATCTTCCATGATATCAACTGACTAAAGATGACTGATTTACTGATTCGTAAGTTTAAAAGTTTGTAAGTTTTTGTCTTCTCTTCTATGCCTAAGGAAAATAAGGGGTCCCATTTGAAAAATGAAGGGATTGGGTTATATGGCATCTAAGTCCCTTCGAGCTCTAACATTCTGTGATTGCATGGCTCAATGGAGATAAAAACTCCTGCACACTCTAACCATAGCAATTCTGCTGTTGTTCTTCACTTCTGGAAAGTAGGAAAATATAAATGTCTGCCCACAGGAAAAGACATTCTAAGGTAAAAAATTTTAAAGTACTGAGAGGGAGAAAAAGTTTAATTTCTTTTACGCCTTAGGTTAGTAGGCCTGTATTAACATGAATACTTGGTTTAGGTCACACAAATTTTTCTATGATAGAATTACCATTTCCCTCTAATATTTAAAGAATCTTCTAAATTAATTTCTTAAAATGCATTATAGTGGATCTGTCTAAGAAACCATTCACTTAAGCTTTAGATCAGTGATATGAAAGTGCAATAAACTCTGAGGATGCAGACAGCTTATTCACTTTTACCAATTTAGCTCTCAACTTCTAATGAAATTCAAAAAGGTGATACAATGTCATCATGACATTCATTACCTCTTGTTTACTTTCCTCTGTGCCACAGATGCAGTATTTTACCTTAAGTTGGTGTTTTCTATCACTCTGAGGTGAGAATGCTTATTTTTTTTTTTACCATGAAATGAAGGATTAGCACTGCAAGGATGCTGGATAAAGAAGCTGGGCAACTTCCCAGCCTCTCTGAACTTCATTTCAGCTTGACTCATTACTTTGTTTGAAATTCAGGTATCCTTCAATATATGAAACACTAGAGATGCTTTCCTGCCATTATGCTTATAAAGACAAATGCTCCAAACCAAATTCAATTTTCTCACTGATTTTTTTGTTGGAGGAGTGCCGGACTTGGAGTGAGGAGATACATGTCTCTTAGCAACCCCAAGTATGTAAGTTCCTTTGTTGGGGACATCCAAATTTTATAGTAGCTCTGTAAGTCTTGAGATGATAGACAGACACTCCCCTGACAGGGTAAATAGTCTGACCACACCTTCTACATATTTGAAGCACTTTGCAAACAGTGAAATACTCCATAAATATCAGCTACTATTATGACTATTATTGTCAGAAATGTATTCCTATAAAAAAGAACTCACCATCGTATTTAAGAAAAAATTAGTTGGCATGATAGCAAACTTTTCAAAAGTAGATTTTTTGCATAACTCAAATGAAACCAGTAAATCAAAAGGACAATTTCTAAAATTCTCGATTTCAGTCTTCCATATGAGGTGATAACACAGAAAATTTCAGAGGCAGCAGGCTCTAATGCCGTGCCAAGTGGGCTATCTGAGAATCCAAAAATCGCTGCTGGAGGTGGCACCATATTTGATGGAGAAAGCAAACTCTTGAGAGGGTGACTAGGAGAAGAGAGCCTGAATTCTGCCACCAGACAAGGGGGGAAGGTGTGTTATCTGCCATCATGTGACTGCACCACTAAGCCCAATGCCTCCTTTCCTTGTCTTTCCCTTTGGTTATTAATAGTGTCACAATTTCTCTTTGGGCTATGGTGGTGCTTATCACTTAATACAAAACAAAACTGATTTACTTTATCTTATTAACATGAGCTATCCAATATACTGTGGTGATTCCCAAGAGAATGATGGTGATAGGGACAGTATGGTATAATGGTTAAGTGGAGAGAAATTTGATTTTGGGGTCAGAAAGACCTGGATTCAAATCCTGTCTCTGACACATGGTAATTGTGTGAGCCCAGACAAATCACTTATCCTCTCACTGCCCTGATAACTCTAAGATACAAAGTTGTAGAAAAGATACCTATTTGTATCGCTAGCAAAAGTTCTTCCCTGGGAATTTTCTATACCTAGAGCTCCCTATACTAACGAAATGGCAGGCCCAGTTCCTCTGCCCCCCAAATGACCCAAATTAACATTTCCTCAAGTTAACAATCTCTCCCATTGGGGAGGGAACAGCTAATTATTATAGATTTCCAGCACAGTATGGTTGAACTCAATTGGACTGGGAGTCATAAGATAGAGGTTCTTATCCAGTTCTCCTACTGACTCTGCTACTACCTTAGGAAAATTGCTTAACCTTCTGAAGCCGCCTTTCCTCAGCTATAAAATACATTGGTTGAATTAGATGACCTTAAGAATTCCATCCAGCTCTAACTGGAAGGATTTTGTTAACATGAGTTGCATCTGGCATTACCTCCCATTCAATATAGGAAGGCTTTTGACAGTATCCCTAGCAGAGAGCTTCCCAAGGCAGACAAGTGCATTGTTGGTGAGTTTTAACTCCTGGGAATTTCTTATTCTTCGACTTTTTGGATACATTTGAACACTGCTGGGTTTGATCTAAAATAACACCTCCTCATTTGGATTGTCTATCACTTGGGCTCAATGTCATCTTTCCAGAGAACAGGAAGACTTTGCCCTTAAGTCTTGGGCATCTCAAAAGAATTTCTGCTTTCTTTCATATTGGCTGAACTGCTCAACTATCCTAAGAGCTCAGGTCATCTTCTTAATTTTTCCTTGCTTTTGTTCTGCATGGCTATAAAATAGATATACAAACATTTATTGGTCTGAAATGCCTTTTAAAAAGTTATTACAGGGGGCAGAGCCAAGATGGCGGAGTAGAAAGACTCACCTATGCTAGGTCCGAACCCACATGGATTTCCTCTAAAAAGAACTCCCAACAAATTCTGGAACAGTGGAAGCCGCGCAGCAACACAGTGAAGGAGATTTCTGTTCCAGAGAGCTCTGAAAAACTGACCCCAAAGGTCCATTGCGCCCCAGACCGGAGCGGAGCCCTTCCCTCCCCTGCCCTGGCCGCGCAGCACTGAGAGGAGCAAGCAGAGCCAAGTAGGCTTCTGGGACAGAATGTCCAGCAGCCGTGAAGGTCCTTCCACCCACAGACTCACAGGTCAGTGAGAGAGACAGGTTGAGAGGGGAGCGGGGTGTCTCCAGGACTTGGACCCCCTCAGGAGGCAGCGGCAGCAGCGGCCAGAGGCTCACAGAGCAGGCAGGAGGGAACTGAGCCTTGTAGGCAGCCCTGCCCTCACCTAAGAACCTGATTTAATCTTACCCTGAATAGCAGTCAGGCCTGCCGCCAAAAGCCCTGAGGCTGGGGAGCAGCATTTGAATCTCAGACACCAAGCACTAGCTGGGCGGACCTAGGCCAGGAGTGGAGAGGACTCTTAGAAGTCAAGTAACTGGCTGCGAAAATGCCCAGAAAAGGGAAAAAAAATAAGACCATAGAAGGTTATTTTCTTGAAAAAATGATTCCAACCTTCATCTCTGAAGATGA
>CM053770.1:46637591-46676552 GCA_028658325.1 Potorous gilbertii | reverse complement strand
CTGCTCTTCAATGGGGGCTTATCTGCTGGTTCTCAGGTGGGGGCAGGGCCGCCTCTCAGGCTCAGTTCCCTCAGGGGGTTTATACAGAGATCCTTTGTAGTGGAGCTGGGGTGGAGCTCCAGCCAGCTCTGGGAGTCTCTGGCTGAGCTGCCTCTGCCTCTGGCTGAGCTGCCTCAGCCTCTGCCACAGCGGCTGCTTCCCAGGGGGTCCGAGTCCCGGAGATCCCCTGCTCCCCTCTTAGCCTGTCTCTCTCACTGACCTGTGCGTCTGTGTGTGGAGGGACCTTCGCGGCAGCCGGAGATTCAGGTCCCTGACGCCTGCTGGGCTCTGCTCGCTCCTCTCAGTGCGGTGGGGCCGGGTCGGGGGAGGGGAGGACTCCGCAGGACAGGACTCCGCTCCCGTCTGGGGTACCTTTGCGGTCGGTTTTTCAGGGCTCTCTGCAACGTAAATCTCCTTCACTGTGTTGCTGCGCGGCTTCCACTGTTCCAGAATTTGTCAGGAGTTCTTTTTACAGGAAATCTATGGGCTGTGGATTCAGAGCTAGCAAATGTGAGTCTTTCTACTCCGCCATTTGGCTCCGCCCGAACTTTTTCTACTTTGTGTTATAGGAGCAGCATGGAAAAGTGGAAAGATGGCCAGAGTTGAAGTTGGAATACTAAAGTTGGAATTCCAGCTGTGAAGCTTGCTGCCTTCGTGACCTTGGGCAGGTAGCGTCTCTTCACTGGGTCTTAGTTTTCCCATCTGTGTAAAGGGAGCATTGGACTCAATGACCTTTGAGGTCTATTCTTTCTCTAAATCTATCATTCTGTTGTGCTTTGATTAACAGATCCTCTGGGAACAAAATTATTTAACCAAAGTCAACCTGAAAATGAAGAGGTTTAGGAAGAATCCAGGTTTCCATCTTAATGGCTTGGTGATGGCGATTGTTTTGAAAGAGGCCATCTTGCCCCAAGGAGGTGGAAACTTTGTCTTTCTTAAACCATGTGTGATCCAAATGACTCCTTCAGGATCTGTCCTCGGAGAGGGTTGAACCTCTTTCCCCTTCTTTAAAAGTTTCAGTGGCTCCCTCTTGTCTCTGGTCTAAATACAAGCTTCACTCTTCTAGCATTTATAGGTCTTCCCAGTCCAGCTCCAGCCCATCTTTGGTGTTCTCTCAGGCACTTTGCATTTTAGGCAAAGTTGCTTACTTGCATTCCACTTCCTCTCAGATGTTTACACTCTCACCAATCACTCTTACTTACTGTGTGTATTTAATATTTACTTATTAAATTTTTTTTGGTTTACTTCACAAATATTGACAAGAAAGAACTTTTCTAATTTACCAAGCACCAAAAGAGATGAAAGGACAGCTAGGTGGTATAATAGATATAGCACTGAGTCTAGAGTCAGGAAGACTTGAGTTCACATCTGATCCTACACATTTACTAGTTGTGTGACCCTGGGCAAGTCACTTAACCTTATTGGCCTTAGTTTCTTCATCTGTGAAATGAGCTGGAGAAGGAAATGGCAAATCACTCTAGTATCTTTGCCAGGAAAGCCACATTTGGGGGTCACAAAGTATTGGGAACAATTGAAAATGACTAGATGATAGCAATAAAAGAGATGACTGCATATGAAGCTGATTCCCGTTTGCATGCTTTTTCAAAGCTGTATTGAATTGGCCATGGGAGTATCAGTATTACCCTGCTTATGCATGCTTATAAACGTGCTCTCTTCTGCTGCAAAAGCCAACCCTGGTAGCAAATAAGTCCTATGAAGCAAAAGAAATCTACACATTGGTCTTATCTGAGAACGTATGCCCTTCATTCTGTACTTGTCCAGTGGTTCTCAATCTTTTGAGCCTCATGACTCCTTAAAAATTATTGACAACCCTCCCAACAGCTTGTGAATATTAACCCATTGGAACATCTTAGAAAACAGTTTCTCATACTGCTATTATTTTCTTCATTTTCTTTCTCCTAGATGTATGCATTCAAATACAAACAGTCATGGAGTACCTACAGTAGAGTTTTCCAATAGTCAGCAAAGAGAAAGTGGAAGATCTAGTGCATAGCTCCATGGCAATTCGTCAGGGTTACCTTAATGACTCAGGAAGGCTCACAAGGGCAGGTACCATATTGCTATATACCAGTTGTTTGTGATAGGGGAAGCCTTAAGGAAAATTGTGTAGTAAGTAAAATTTGCCCTCAAAGCCTTCCTTCCATTTCCTGACACACCCACCTTTCCCTATTTTGTCTCTTTATCCACCACATGGAGTCAAGATGGCTGACATTTTGAAAGTCCTTTCTGCCTTTCCTTTCCTGGTTTTACTTCTGTCTTTCTGACTTGGACATTGTGACTCAGTTGCCATTTCAGTCAGGAGTTTCCCCTCAGTGCCTGGGAATACCCATCTGTTCCTGACACTGTCTTACCCAGGGCCATCTCTCTGCCATGTCTACCCCTTTCTTCCATTGGTTGCTTACTGCTGGGTGCTTCATTTTGGGGAGAGGCCCAGGCTGGCTCTGCTTCTCTAGACTTCAACACCATCACCCCTGCTTTCCAGGTCTCCTGAAAGAAAACATGATTTATTCCATTGGACTCTACTGTTTGATTAAAAAGGAGTAACACTACTGTATCCCATGCTGAGGAAAGGCCTTGGAGTCAAGAATCCTAATTTAATAATTAAATCTTCAATACATACACAGTAAATAAAAGTAATTGGTGGGAGTGCAAACATCTGAGAAGATAAGGTGTGCAATGGGAAATAGTTTTGACCTTGTGACCCTGGAAAAGGGATTTTGGGGGTCCTTGGACCTCCCTTTGGAAACTCCTCTAATCCATTACATTTCTGGCAAGAGGTTTGAGGCATGCTTCAGTCTTCAGTCTTCTGGAGTGGTAATGGCTCATTGAAACAATCAGAAAGCTGCTTTCCCTTGTATATTGTAGCCATTTTTAAGTTGATCTCAGTTTTTACTTCTCTAGGTATATGTTTTCCCCCATTAGAATATAAGTTCCTTGAGGGCAAATATTGTTTTATCTCTGTGTTTGTATCCCCAGCATCTAGAATAGCATTTGATATAGAGGAAATGCTTAAATATTTTTTAAATTGAAGGTTTTTTTGGGGGGGGGCACTACATATTGCCTCTTCTCAAGGAAAATTAGGAAGGAAAAGACTTTTCAAAGTGTAACAGGAAAGGTATCCACATTTTGATTGCGGTGGCTAGATGGCATGGTAGATAGAGTATTAAACTTGAAGTCAGGGAAGCCCTGAGTTCAAATCCTGCCTCAGACACTGAGCAAGTCACACTTAGGCTGTATCTGCCTCAGTCTTCTCATCTGTAAAAGGGGGATGAAAATAGTATTTATGTTTTGGGTTATTGTGAAGATTTAGGCAGATAATTAGCAATAATTTACAAATGTAAACAATGATTATTATATTACCACTGTTATTTCCAGCTCAGGTTAAATAAGTTTCTGAAAATATTCTGCTTCACTAGAACCAGTGCCTTTTGTTCATTAAAATATCACCAGACATATGTGTACTCATATGTGGGAAGGGAATGGAGGGGAATAAACTTTTATACAGCATTTACTATGTACCATGTCCATGCTAAATGCTTTTCTTTTTTTAAACAAACATTACCTCTCTGTCTTTCACAACAACCTTGGGAGGTCGATACTATTTTTATTCCCATTGTACAGTTGAGGAAACTAAGGCAAAGAGTTTTTATTGATTGACTTGTCCAGGGTCACATAGCAAGTAAATATCTGAGGATGGATTTGAACTCAGAGGTTTGAGATTGGTGTGCTCCTCCAAATTCCCTGTTACAAAGGATCAAACATCTAAATTTCAGCACTCCCTCCCTTTAGAAGTGTTCCCTGTCTATCTCTGTACCTTTGTAGGCCCTGTCAGGAGTTCATATTCAGGAAGGGTTGGGACTTGGTACCCTTCCATAACCACAGTTCAAGAGCGAGAAGCGACCTTAGAGGCCATCTAATCCAGCCTCTTTATTTTACAGACAAAAAATCTAAGCCCTAGGGAGGCCCAGTGACTTGCCTGGTTTAGCTCTAAAAGCTTTGGGGGCTTTAGGGAGAGGGGAAGATTTGGGATTGTCATTTCCCTAAGCTTTAAGGAATTCATAGGGTTCCTTTTAGCTAGAGATCTGAATAATACCTGTAATAAGCTTTTGAGTTCCCTAGAAGCATTAAGCAAATTTATTACTTGCATTTATTTTAAGATTATATTTGTTTTCTTTTCTCCCTAGATAGCAAACAAGCTGATGGGATGTTAAGACTAAAATCTCAGAAAGGTAAACCAAGTTTAAATTGTTGCTCCAAAAGCTACATTTGAATTTCATTCAAAATATTCTGTTCTGTGTAAGAATTATCATTCTTTAAATTGAAGCAGTTTGTAACTGAAGCTGCCATTTAGTTTGAAGTTACTAAGGGTAATCAGTTACCTGGGGCTAATATGTAATTTTTCTATTTTATGTAATGTAATTTAAATATGTTCACAGCCTGAAAGCTGGTAGAAGCAGAAAACTGAATAAAAGAGAAGGCTTCCAAAATAGGGCTTTTATTCCAGTAGCATTACATAGTTGCTTAGTAATTTCTCCCTCCACTGCCTCCCCTTCCCCCAACGCTCTCCAAAGAGAAAGGGAGTAGGGAATTCAGGAGCTCTGAGGCTAGAAAGGGCTGTTCCTTTCAGGAGCTCCAAAAGCGGGGCAAAGTGAGGAGATCCTCCATGTCAGAAACAGAGAGGATGTATAGATCAGCTATTTAAGAGATTAGTAGCCTTGGCATTTTAATATTGAGATAGCTCAGAAGAATGAAAAAAAAAACCTTGGGAATGGGTTTTGGACAATAATTTAAACTCCATATTCAGCTGGTAAAGCAGAAGTTAAGGTTAGTGAGAAAGGTACCAAATTATATCATGTTTTTTCTTCCCAACCTTTTCTAAATTCTAAAAATTTCATTTTTGAGACCAGAGATTGAGTAGGTTAGGCTGTTTTATTAAAGAAATGTATTTTTGATAAAGAAAGGGTAGGGAATTCCTGATTAGTAATTTCTGGCAGTTTGGATGAAGAACCCCATCTAATTCTCAAGCAAAAGGAGGATTTGTGGTAGGTTGGACTGAGACTGAAACACTCTTGCCACCTAGTGGTCGCATAGTAAAATTGCAGGTTGATGATGGTGGTGGTGATGGTGGTGGTGGTGGTGATGGTGGTGGTGGTGGTGGTGGTGGTGGTGGTGGTGGTGGTGGTGGTGGGTTCTCTCTGCAGACCTAAGGTTTAGAAGTGATAGCAGGTATAGGCCAAAATCAAGAGAACAAAACAGGGTACAGAAATTATTTGTGGCATAGGACACAAAAGAATTAACAGTGTCTCTGTACCTTTTTTTTTTTTTTTTAAGATAATCTGTCTTAAAGAATTGACTACTTTCCTTCACTGCAAGAAGATGGGGAGCAGACTGATGGGTCCCTTTTTAATGTAGGATGGATTTTTGTCCAAACTTAGATCTATCATTAGGGTTGGAGCTCCTTGAAATTAGGGGCTGCTTTTGCTTTTTTCTTTTTCTGTAAGCAGCACAGTGCTGGGTACATAGTATATCCTTCCGAAAATACTAATTGACTGACTGTTGGAGGTGATGGGAGCTCAGCTGTATCAGAGAGCATTTTCTCTTTTCCTACATCTCTTCTCCCTCTGCTGGTTCTAATGGCCTGTATTTAAAGAAGTAGACTCTGTGATGGCTCATTTGAACATTTTCTCATCTGCCCTAACCCTATGTGGGATGATCTCTGCATGGGTGTCTGACTCACCCTGGCCTTATCCTTTGAAGAATGCTCAGAATCTGTTAATGAAAAGAAACTTCTCACTTTTCTGTTATGTGTAATTCTTATTTTCTGCTTTTGTTTTGATGTATTCATGTTGTCATATCTGGATGTTCACAATGAACTTAGACTTTTATTGAACCAGCTTAGATTTCCCTTATATTTCATTGTAAAAGCTCTAGTATTAAGTAAATAGTATAGAAATATCTGTTCCCTTGCATATTTTTAGACCTATTGTTTTGTGTTCTATCATTTTCAGTCGTGTCTGTCTCTTTGTGACCCATTTGGGGTTTTCTTAGCAAAGACCCTAGAGTGGTTTGCCACTTCCTTCTTTAGTTCATTTTTACAGATTGGGAAATGGAGACAAATCGGGTTAAATGACTTGTCCAGGGTCACACATCTAGTACATGTTAATTTAGAGTAGGTTGGTAGAAAGGCAACATGGTACAGTAAAAACCAAACTTGGAATCAGAGGACCTGGGTTCTAATCCTGACTCTGTGTGACCTTGGGTAAGACATTTACTGTTTATTGGCCTTTCTTTCATCTCATCTATAAAATGAGAGGGTTAGAATACGTTGTTTCTGAGGTCCTGGTCCTACCATTTATTAGCTGTGAGAACTTAGTAGGTACTTTCCAGCCCCTACCTCTTTCACAAGTCTGTTGTCAGAGTTTAAATAGTGTTTAAGAAAGACCCTGGTAAACTGTTAAGTACCATGTAAATGTGAAATGTTATAGTCATGTGCTGCTACTATTAATAAGGCTCAGGACTGGAGAAATAAATTCCTTGAGCAGTTGGTTTTGAACGAGTCAAAGTTCCAGTTCTGTTACCATTTGGAAAGCATTTTCTTATAGGGCAATGAGGTGGTTCATCTTTCAAGAAATAGTTGAACTCAGAATTGAAGAGACAGTGTGGTTTGAGAACTGGAAGTAGAAGGATAGATCAACTCTAGAAGGCTTTGGACTGAGTTGCTAAGCTAGCTTGGGGATGGTAATTAACCTCTCAGTGGCCTACCTGTAAAACAGGAATTATTCAGCTGGTCCCACAAAGAGACTATGTGGCTTAATGAGATTTAGTCTTTGTAAGCTTGGGTTTCCTAGAAGCACCATACAAGGTGGAGATCTGTCCTATGTAGTCTTCTGACTTAGGGCATCACACATGGCCTTGGGGAAACTCCATTGCTATCTCTTGTGTGGGGCCTGTCTTTTTCTCCCCCTGGGACCCAACTGTTAATAATCCTTCTCTCCCGCCTCTCTTCAAACAACCTTGTATTTGTTCTTTATTAGCAAGGGGCTGATGGGAAGGGTAGTTTTTCCTAGCTGGAAGGAGGAGCTGAAGGGTTACAGGAGGCAGAAACTGAGGGGAGTCCGAGGTAAATCTACCACATAGAGAAAAAGGCTCTCAGCATGCTGATCTAGACATACCAGGGATATTGGCCAGCTGACTGCAAGTGCAGGGCACTGCTACCCTGACCTGAATGTAATTGTGACCAGTTGGAGTCTCTTCTGGCATACTAATGCACTTAAAGAGGGATATGCATGGGCAGAATCTTGTAGTTTCCCTACCTGTGGCTATTATTGGGATCTGATGAATTTATCCTCTCTCCGCTCCTCCACCTCATTGCTGCCTAATGAATGGCATTGTCTATACTCGCAGGAGTTTCTTGCTACTTTTAAACTTAATTTGCTCTATGTATTTTAATAATGAATTTTGTCTTCAGTTAAAGGTATGCTGATTTCTACTGCACTCTGAGTGTTTGCTGTAAAGGAGAAAAAGACACAATGAGGAAAGGAAAAAGGGAACCCCAAGACCAAAGAATTCTTAGATTTAATCACAAAACTCTCTCTCCCTAAAAAATGCTTCATATCTATCCATCTGTCTGTCTATCTATCTATCTATCTGTCATCTATCTATGTATATATATGTATACATACACACATACATATATATAATGCATAGATATAATTACATCCATATATGTCAACTAGGTGGCACAGTGGATAGAGTTCCCCTCCTGGAGTCAGGAAGATTCATCTTCTTCAGTTTAAATCCAGCCTTAGACATTTATGAGCTCTTTGACCCTGGGCAAGTTAATCAACTCTGCCTCAGTTTCCTCATTTATAAAACGAACCACTCTAGTGTCTTTGAAAAGAAAGCCACAAATGGGATCATGAAGAGTCGTATACAACCCAAATGACTGAACAACCACAATAGCAAATATATACATATACACATATATACATACACATAAAATATATTTTTATATAATCCACTTATATACATATGTGTTGTTTCTATGATAGAACATAAGCCCTTTGAGGGCAGATAGCATTTCATTTTTGTTACTCTATCCCTTGTATCTAGCACAGTGGAATATAACAGGCATTTAATAAATACTTAATAATGGATTGACCAAGATGTTTCCTATGGAAATTTGAAATTGCTTATCTAACAAATATCTTTGGAATGGAAACACAGTTGGTGGTTCTTTGTGACTATTAAATACAGTAAATAACCCATTCAAACGAGTGCCCTGTGCTTTTCCCTGCAGGGGTCAAGGCATGATGGAAAATGTAATGCAGGACTAAATTTTGACAAATAGGGTGGCAAGCTCTAAGGAGTTCTCTTTACAAACCATTTTCTCTGCTTATACTCTGTTGCTGAGTGGAAAGCCTGTGTTTACACCAAATCTCCGTTTCCATGAATAACAGACTGGTGGAAGTAATGGTGGGTGGTACCCCAGGGAAACTGGTTTGGCCCAGCAAGATGATGTTTTGGTTAACCACGGCTGTGGCAGCCGCTCCAGTCTATTGTAGCTTTGTAAGAGAAGACCTTTGTCTAAGGTATAATAGAGACACTGCATTTATTCACGCTAACCGGTTACTTGCCACAGCTGCTTATTTGGAGGCAAAACCTACTCGAACACTTAGTCCTTTGGAAGGGTTTCAATCCTCTGCAGGGAGTAGGGGAGGAGATGGAGCAGTGAGTAGAAGGAAGGGTGGAATCCATCCAGGGACTGGCCTTGGAGACAGCAGGGGCAGTTCAGGAAAGAAAGGAAAGGGAGGGAAGGGGAAGGCTCTGGGGAATGCAGCCTCAGTAGGAACTTGACTGTTTTTGAGTCCCTAGCAATTTTCAGATTCAATTCCCGTGTGCAACCAGGTGCTCTTCTCCCATTTTCCAACTTCCTCTTTTCTATTTCTCCTCCTACCAACAGCTGGATGGAGTTGGTATTTAAGGAGACCATGACTTGAAGCTTGACCAATGGAGCATTTTGTACTAATGCACTTGCTCCGTTCCCATTTTTATGGCAGGCACTACTTCTGCAGTCTTTTTGGTCTGTGTAGGCAGTGAATGTTGGAGGACTTGGACAAATCAGGTCCGGGGAAAATTAACATTTTTATGTTGATTTCAGTGTAAGATGATAGTTTCTTCTCACAGATACAAGCAAGGAGCTTCACTTAAAAAAAAAAAAAAAGAAAAAGAAACAAGTCAAATATTAAACATCATTCCTTGAATGGAAATTTAAAATCATATTCCGACAAGATAATTATTTATTGTTTCCTAGAGCAATTTTTGAGTCTCTGTGGTAAGAGCTTAACATCTTTTTGTGACTCTAGCAAAGTCTGATGAGACTCAAAGTTATTTGCATAAAACTGGAGCAAAGGAGTTGCACTCTAGCTTTCTCTCACCTCATTGATTGGCCGAATGTTCAGTATTAGACCAGTCAGTGACTATTTCTTTTGGTTGTTATAGAATATTGACAGCAGATGCTGATCAACAACTTAGCCAGCCAGTAACAGGGATGCAGTAATATAATGCAGTAATTCTTTTCCTCTTCTGTCTTATTTTAATTTAACTTAAGAAGATGGTTTTAGGCATCCCTCTGAGAATACAGAGTGAGGGCTGCTGCCATGGAAATGCAGACGCAAAGAGGGATGCTACTGAAACCTCAGACTGGAGCTTTTACCCTAATCCTAAGTGATTAAGAGGCAGTTTGGTGGTGCAGTAGATAGGGTGCTGGGCTTGGAGTCAGGAAGGCTTATTTTCCTGAGTTCAGATCCAGCCTCAGACACCTATTAGCTGTGTGACCCTGGGCAAGTCACTTAACCCCATTTGCTTCTGTTTCTTCATCTGTAAAATGAGTTGGAGAAAGAAATGGCAAGAAAACCCCAAATGCGGTCATGAAGATTCTGACACAGTTGAAAAACAGTGATGATTAAGTAACCAAGAGAGAAGGCATCTGGCTTAGTTTGTCATGGATTTTGAAATGTATCTATATGTTGATATGGACATATATGTGTGTGTATCTGCCTTCCCTTCCTTTATCCCAACCCATCTTTCTAAGTGGTTTCATAGAAACCCAGAATGATAGATATAGAAGGCAGAAACGTTAGAGGCCATTAAGTCTGTCTTCCTTCATTTTCAGATGAGGAAATTGAACTTTATCTGCCACCAATATACCTGTCTTTTTCACCTTTAATATTCCCAATATCCATTAGAATATTATACTCAGTAGAGGGTGCCACTTTTTAGGAAGGACATTGAAAGACTAGAGACCATTTCAAGTAAAGGTTCTTAATCTGGGGTCTGTGAGCTTTTTTTTTTTTAAATTAAATTTAAAAAATAAAAAAAAAATTTCAGTTCCAAATTCTCTCTTGCCTCCTATTGAGGTGGCAACCATTTTTTGGGAGGTGGTGGTGGTCTTGGAGGGAGTGTGGACCTGTTTTTTTTTAATTAGTTTAAGAACTTCCTGGTGAGGAAACTCCCTCTGCTAATGCAGATAGCTACCTACTTGGTAATTTATAATCTTAAAGTAGCCTGGGATGCCAAGTGGTCAAGTGTCTTGTTTTGTGTTATACAACTAATATGTGTTAAAGGCAGAACTTGAACTCAGATCATCCTGACTGAAACCAGCCCTCTATCCATGCCAGTCAAATATTACAGTTGTTAATTCCACCTTCCCCTTCACTTTTATAGTGGCCAAATATGGAGAGAAACTGTGATGGCCTCTGAGGATCACATTACTGAAAACTAATTTGAGCCTGTTGTGGGATTAGCCAGATTAACTGGAAGATACATTAACATGACCTATTGTTTCAAGCCATGGCCAGGTAGGACAAGTCTTGGGTTTTGATTAAGAAGAACTGACTTTGGATCACAGCTTTATTACTTACTAGTTTTGTGACTTGGTGCTGTGATGTCTTCTCTGGTTTCAGTTTTCTCATCTGTAAAATGGGAGGGTTGGAATGAGGGATGGCCCCTAAGGTCCCTTTGATCTCTCAACTTACGGTTTTATGCTATTCTAGCTTTAAATCCTCTGGCAAAAGGAACAAAGAGGAAGGCATGTACAGAGAGCATAAACCATGCTCTGGTTTTCACCACTAAACTAGTAGCAATGTCAGGGAGGTTTGGAGAACAGCTGCAGTGATCCCATCAAGGAGCTGTTGCTGGAGGGATATCTTCATTTATACTTCTTTTCTCTGAAAGTAGTTGCCAAAGAGTAAAATTCATCAGAAGATGCAAATCTCAGCAGATCATGATGGCTCATTCTTCCTTCTGTGCTGCTAGAGTTAATGAGTTGGACCAATTTTCTTTTCACTCCAACCCTAGGAAGTGAGCAACACATATGTTACAACAGTACACATATGACTGACAGGGAATCCCTTTCCTACCTGTCTTGGTGTTTGAGTTTGTGTCTTCCTGGGTACCATACTGTTTGGGCAGGGCATAAGAAAAACTGTCTAATCTGCGTACGTATCTGTGGAGAAAGGACCTCTGGTTGTGACTTGACAGTCTTGTTGACCTATAAAGAAGGATAATCAGACAGAACTGTGTCAGATTTTTCTGGTGGTGTGGCAGGAATGACGAGAAGATTTGGCCATAGGTTCAGTGAATAAGTGAACATCTGAGGACTGCTGTTTGGCACCTGACCCACAAAACACCTAATGAATCCATGTTTAGATAAAGCTTGTCTCTGATGTTTTCATGATCAATAGTAAAATGTGCCAGATCTGAGTCAAAAGGAACAGTGAGGGAGAGTGAGGACAGATGCCAATAGTTAGTACAAAAGTTTGTATTTCATGGTCTTACACATGTGGATCCCCCCAAGATCAGAGAAACATATAACTCAGCACCTAAGGTAGGTAAGACATGAAATAGAGAGCTGAAAGACTCAAGGGAGAATTTTATGGGAGGTGTCAGGTATATGGCAAACTGGGTGTCAATCATCATTAATGGACCCAAATAATTTTTAACCTTTCTTCCCCTTTCATCCTTACCCTGAGGCTCTTCCATCGAAAATGTGCCTGGGATTCTGCGTGGGGATAATCATTTCCCTTTTCTTTTGGTCATGTCTGCTTGAGCTGGCAAGTTCATCTTTAATTGAAAGCATAATCTGCAGGCCTGATGGTTTCTACCTTTCCATTGGAGGCCAATCCCTATGTGAGGATGCCAGACGTCAACAAGGGGAAATTGAAAACTGATTTCCTCTTTTCCCCAGAAGAGAAGACACCACCTCTGCATTACACTTGGGCTCTTCTAAACCTAGACCCTTGAAGCTGAGCATTTTCAAAGAAATAGGGTGTGTCAGCCCAGCTGCTGCATCAAACAAAAGCAAACAGATTAAATTAATTTAAGCTTCAAAATCAGTCCCATTCCCTAATTCATAAAATACTTCAAACACAGTGAGAAATGTCATCTCCCAGATGATTGAGGCTAATCTACCCTATCTCCTTTTCCTCCTGAATTTGAATGCAAAATATCAAGACATACATACCTTACTCATCGAAATAAACTCCTCATTCCACATGCTTCAGTCATCTTTTAATAAGAGTTTTCTCCATGCAGTACACAAGATAAACTCTGTTTCTAATGCACTTAAGGAGTTTTGTGCAAAAAAATAAAACAAAACCCAACAAAAAAAAACCCACCCCAGAAGAAGGTACTCATTACTGTCTGTTAAGTTGCCAGCACTAAGCAATTAAAAGGTAAGGCCTACAATAACATGGTGCGGCACTGCAGTTCACTTTATTGTCTTCTCATTAGCGAGATGGTTATTTTAGCTCTTCAGGTACATGGCTTAAGAAGCAAAACATTTTTGGCTCCTAAAGGGCTCTAAGAAAAGTACGAAGAGCCGTTGACAGCTAGGACTTGAAGAAAGAGTGACTTAAACAGTAAATACATTTGCACAGCCTTGTGGTTGTAATAAATATAATTCCACCCCGATTCTCTTGGACTAGGTGTAAAAACAATTTAAGTGAACATCAAAGTCCCATACGAGTGCAAGCTACTTTTTGCCCCACTTACCCCATCAAAGCGAGTGCTGCTAAGAACCACATCCCCTTGGGACACAGAGAAATTTGGACTGTTTCCTGCAACATGATAGATCATTGATTTTATATCCAGTTATATCTTCCCTTTCTGAGCTCATCTTTACCACTTGGCAATCATCTTTAAATGATGATCTGAATCCTTGCCATGTGCCAAGTGCGTTCACTTTTTATGGAGATAGGAATGCAGCTGCTTTGATTCCTGCATTCCTGCTGGCTGCCTGAAGTGGGTGGAAGACCAGTTAAGAATGTCAACGATTCAAGTTCTTTTATGCACAAAGGCAGCAAAGTAACTTAACCATAAAATTTGTCAATATGCTGATTTCATGGTTTTGATGGTTTGGAGTTTACCCTGTCCCAAGAATTAAGTATATTTATCATTCCCCTTTGTCTGGCTTCTCAATGTCAAGTTATTTACTCCCTGCCACCATAACCATTTATGAATTCAGTGGCCTAAATATCAACTTTAAAATAATCCAGACTTTTTCTCCCCTTATGAATATGGTTTTCAACATCAGGGCAGGGTGCCTTGAAAGGCTCCAATTAGAGCATTATATAAAATTCTGATTTACATTTTTTTTTTTTTAGTATGCTTTACTGATCACCTCATGTTATTAAGATTTGGATATCTCAGACCTTGAAATGCTTGATTAAGGGAAATGCATCCCACAAGTTCTTAATCTGGGGAAAGTATGTGAGTTTCAATGAAAAGATAAAACACAAACCTCTCACTGAGATGCTTTGATGAAAGTCTCCACAGAAATACCAAGTATGGAGAGGATAACACACATTATGGAGCACAACCCAAAAAACAAATGCCTTGAACTATCTGATGTTTGGGGGGGTGGGGAGCGGCGTTCTATTATGTTGAGTTTAGCTATACAGTTATAGTTGGACTACATGGTGAGTTTTTGTGTTTTTGGAAAAGGAGCAAGTTGTAAGAGCAGCTGTAATCTGCATATGGGATGAATTAAGGAACAATCAGGTTTTAATTTATCAGAATTATCATCGCCATGATCCAATTTCCATTTCAAGCCTAGGGGTGGATGAGAGGAACCTGATGTTGCTTCCATCCTTTACTTCACTCTAGCTTTTTCAAGGTCTTGTGGATTTTCTCTCTTACTTTTTCAGTGTAGCCTTGGTGGGAGTGCTTACTGCTACTGACTCATTTCCTTAGTCATTTTCATTCCCCGGTTCTAAAGCAATCAAAGGTATATTCTGTTATTCCCTCATGAATTACAAAAATGCACAGTCTCTCTCAGTACTTAAACAATTAGCCCTGAGCCCCCACCACAACTTATTAAATAAGCCAGAGAATTCTCTTCTATAAGCTGTCTCTCTCTCACTGTCTCTTTCTCTCTCTGTCTATGGGTCTGTGGGTTTATCTCTCTTTCCTCCCACTCCACTCTCTACTTTTATAGGTTTAAATAAACATCAGTCGCTGGATATACAATTTATTAACAGTGTAAAAAAGAGACATTTATTGCCATAAGAAAGATCACAACTGAAGTCACCTCTAGCCATCAGTTGCACTGTTGACTTCTCTTTAACTCTGGAAACAATCTCTTCACTTGGTTCTCTCAGGATTGTAAAACCTCTTAAGAGCTTTCTTTTTTCCTTTTTTAAAAAGCATTTTCTTCAAGATATCTTCTCCAAAGGATGAGTTAACAGTTATTCCCCAATTGATGGACACTCCAAATTTCATTTCTCGGTCACCTCAAAAAGAGCTATAAATATTTTTGTACATCTTTAGAGTTTATTTTATTTAAGACTAATCGCTTGGAAAGACATTCTTGTTCTTTTTCTCTGTTATGTCTCTTTCCAACTATGACAGTTAACAGTCTAGATCAGTGGTGTAAAACTCAATTAGAAATGGATCCCTGCAGGCCACATATTGACTTGGAAAACCACAAATAACATAATTTATGTTGTATTGTGAGCAACTAGGTGGCATAGTGGATAGAGTGCTGGGTCTGGAGTCAAGAAGAATTGTATTCCTGAGTTCAAATCTGGCCTCAGAAACTTACTAGCTATGTGACCCTGGACAAGTTATTTAACCCTGTTTGCCTCAGTTTCCTCATCTATAAAATGATCTGGAAAAGGAAATGGCAAACCACTCCACTGTCTTTGCCAAGAAAACCTCAAATGGGGTCAAGTGATTTGGACATGACTGAAACGACTGAACAACAACATGTATTTTTATTTATTTTGTTAAGCATTTTCCAATTATGTTTGAATCTCATTTGGACTGTACTGCAGGGCCAGGGAGTATGATTCCTCTAAATCAAGATGATAGTTAAGTTTCCTCTCACAAAATTTGATTTCCTCTTAAATTAGACAGAATGACAGTATCCATAATCTTTGTGAGAGGAGCTATTGAAATTATGGTGTCATCAATATTTCCATTATTAATGACCTCCTTGCTGCTACTTTTCCACTTCTTTATGAATGTAATGTGTCAAGCTGAAGAGTAGTCATCTGAAGATGCAAAGTAACCTCCCGGTTTAGCAATATGGCAAGCAGCATTAGCTAGGACTTCATCTATGTTCTTCTTTGAAATGGGAAACTGGAGTGGAAGATACACAAATGTGGGACCTCTCTCAAGGCTCTTTGGACTCCAGGTTTTTGATTTCTGATAAGATGTTACCTCCTGATTCTCTTGATCTTCCTGTGAATTCTTGGACTCTGACTCTTTACACTTGACAATGATTCCCTTTGGTTATGGTTGCAGCTGTTCAGCACCTATCTGTTATCCTGTGACCATTCAATCCATTGCTTCAGGTCTTGACTACTTGGAGCTTGATCCTTTGTCTGATTTTTGTTTCTAGTAGTCTTTAAGTCACAGTTCAGCTAAGACTTGACCTACCACTCATCTCTTTCAGTCCTAGCCATACTAGACCATCTCTTCTTTGCTGCCTTCCATAGCTCACAAAGATTTTAGTCTTGACACTTCAGTCAAATTTGAGTCTACCAAGTGCGTATAGACATGACTTAAACCTAGTCTGTTGTAAGCCAGCAATGATGATGAAGCATGGTAAATCAGATGAAAACACAGAAAAAAAAGAAAAAAAAACACATGCAAGATATACACAGAATGGCAAGATAAATTTCTAAGTATGTTATAATGCTCTGAAAACGTAACTTTTAAAATAAATTTTTTGATATTTTTTGTTTTCATATCACCTAAATTTCCCCTTGTATCCTTTCTTTTCCTTCCAGAGAACCATCCCACATAAAAAGTATTGTTTAAAAAAGAAAAAAAAAGATAACAGAAAACATTGGCAAAATTGACCAATATTTTAAAATTAAAAATGATACTATTATACAGTGATTCCCATGGGTCCTCCATCTCTTCAAAGGAGTTGGTAGGGGACATACCTTCTCATGTCTCTCCTTTAGGTTTATTCTTAGTACTTTGCAAAACTCAATTATTTTGTGGTTATTCAAAAAATTATATATATATGTATGTAATATATGCATAATTTATATATATTCTCAATCAGGAAAAATCCACCTTCACATTGGCCATAAATGTATATATGTATATTTACACATGCATGCATATAGTCTCATTCTGTACTCTGAGTCCTTCACTTGTCTATCTGGAAGTGGGTAACATATTTCATCATTAATCCTCTGATATTCTAGTTGATGATTAGATTGTTTAGAGTCCTAAATCTTTCATAGTTTTTTGTCTTTATCTATTCTTATTATTGTATTCGTTGTTCTCCTGATTCTGTTCATGTCACTTTGTTTGCATCAGTTCATATAAGTCTTCCTAAGTTTCTCTGAAACCATCTTTTTCATCATTTCACAATTATATTTTATCTCATGTATATGCCATAATTTGTTCAGTCATTCATTCCCCAGGTGATGAGCATTCCCTCATATTTCATTTCTTTGCCACCTCAAAAAGAGCTATAAATATTTTTGTACATCCTTAGAGTTTACTTTTCTTAAAACTAATCCCTCTCTTAAACTACCATCCCATGAATTTCTACTTCTTCTATTTCTTTATTGAATGATATATAATTTTGTACCCAACTCTGCACATGTATGCTTCCCTCTTTTGACCAGTTCAGATGAGGGTGAAGTTCAAGTATCAGTCATTCTCAATCCCTTCTTTGTACAGATGTCTACTGTACTGTAATTATGTAAGATAATATGCAAAAATATTAGATACAAATTATGTAAAAAAGTAAAAAAATTTCCCTAACCTTCCTTTCTAAACCCCCCTATATATTCCTCTTCCCCTTTCTTCCTATTCTTTTCTTAAGATTATCAAGACATAACAGAACCAATCCCAGGGTTTATGTCTAATTAGATTGCTTCTATGACCCCTGATGATGCTAGACTTCAGTGAGGACCTTTCTTCCCCTATTTGAATATATACCATTTATCCTTGTTTAGTCTTTTATCATTGCTATTCATGCTTACCTTTTTAGTATTTTCTGCTATGTTTGAACTTTAAAGTTTCTAAACAGTTCTGGTCTTTTCATCAGAAATGCTTAGAAGTCCTCTACTTCATTCAAGGTCCATTCTTTGTTCTTCCCTCCAACCTTTTTAGGATTACATACAGTTTTGCTGTATAAGTTTGGCTGTGAGACTATATCATTTGCCTTTTGGAATATAGTATTGCAGTCTCTCTGTTCTTTGTTAGCAGTGGTTACTAAATTGTATGTGATCGAGACAGTGGTTCCTTGGTACTTGAATTCTTGTATTCTGGCTACTTGCAGCATTTGTTCTTTGATTTAGAAGAATTGGATTTTGGTCATAATATTTCTGGAAATTTTTATTTGGAAATTTCTTTTAGAAGGTAACTGGCACATTCTTTCTGTTTTCATCTTACCCTTTGGTTCAAGGATCTCAGGAAAGGTTCCCTACCTCCCCATTCCCCCCAAGATTTCTTGAAATATGATGTCTAGGCTCTTGTTCTAGCCATGACATAGATAGTCCTTTGATTCTTAATTTTTTTCTCTTTAATCTCTTTTCAAGATTAGTTGTTTTTACTTTGAGCTACCTTATATTTTCTTCTAGCTTTTCAGTTTTTTGACTTTGTTTTAATATTTCTTATTGTCTTATGGTGTCATTGGTTTCTATTTAGTCCATACTGATTTTCATGGAGTTTCTTGCTTGGTCAAGGATTTGTACTTCTTGTACCAAACTGTTAATTCTTTTTCCAGTTCTTTCTTCCACTGCCTCTAATTTCTTTTCTAGTCTTTTTTCTCTGCTGTTGTCATTTCATTGACAAAAACATTTCAAACTCTTTTAAAAGAAACTCTTATTTCAACTTTTCTAGGAATTCTCATTAACTTTGCATCCATACTATGTTTTTCTTTGAGGCTTTGATATAGATGTTTTAGGGTCATTCTCTTCTTCCGAGTTTATGCCTTAAGTATCTGTCACCACAATAGCTTTTTAGGGTGGAATATTTTTTTTTGACTCATTTTTCCAGCCTGCTTTCTGACTTTGGACTTGAGGTCAGGCTCTATGTGTTTCTAGAGGGAATATCTGAACTGGTCCTGTTGGTGCTTTCTTGGAATATTGAATATTGTGCTGTTCCAGGATCTTAGGAACAACTCAGGCTGGGGACACACAAGTTTTCAGTGCTTTCAAATGGTCTAATTCAATCTGACTACTGTTCCCCTGGTCTGAGCTCTGCAAGTTCTTGATCTGAGTTTGGGTCTGAGTAACAGTATGAGCTATTAGACCTAACCTGCTAGGAAGCTCTGCTGTTTCAAATGACTTAACTGCAGCCTCCCCTTTGGTCTGAAATTCTTGCCCTGGTTAATTTTCTGCAGGCATCAGAGATCCACTGCTATAGTTTACTTCTGAGCTTGCCTTTTTCTCAACATGCCATTCAGGGCTCCTTTACCTAGGACAGGTCCCATTATCCTTTCATCATCCTATGACTCAGAATTGGGTAGTGGTGACAAAGCTGCCAGGTGGGTCCTGTCTCCAATTTTCTTAATAAGGGTTTGGGGATACTCTGGGCAGAGTGTAAGAGCCCAGTTTGTTCTGATGGACAGCCTCCAGATGTGCTAGAATGTTTGCTCTGCAGTTCTAGAGGCCTAACCTTATCCCAGAGTCTACAGACTCTCTGTCTCCCTATGTCGACTTGGGTTGGACAATGATCCACTGTAACTTTGTCTTGGATTTCCCCATAGGAATTCAGTCTGTGGCATTTTCTAGATCTGTTTGGAGGAGATTATGGTGGGAGAGTTTGCTGTTGTTTGGTTATTTCAATGATGTCCAATGCTTCATGACTCCCAAGTTTTCTGTACTGCTTCTTTCTACTCCACCATCTTGGCCATGCCTCCCAATGGATTCATTCATGATATGAAGTTTCATTAAAATTTTTGACATTTCTGGGAAGTACAGTACTCCATATAATGAAAACAATTCAATTCACCAACATTTATTAAACACCTGCTAAATGTAAAGCACTATGCCAAATATTGGATATATGAAAACAACAGTCCTCTTCTTCAAGGAACTTATGTTTTACTAGAGGGCATAACGTGCTTAGATAAGTAAATACAAAATCTATATGAAATATTCAAAGCAATTTCAAGAACAAGGTAGGGTGCCATGATTTCAGAGGATCTGGATAGGCCTTATCAAGGTGTCACCAGAGCTATGCTTTGAAGGAGGAGGGGCAAAGGTAAAGAGGGACTGCATTCCATACATGTATGGGAGTGAGATGGTGGGGTACCTCCAAAGGTATGGAGGTTAGAAGTGGATGGAAGAAGTCAGGATGGAGAACAGCTGTCAAACTAGTTTGATTGAAATGGAGAATGAGTGGAGGGGGGTAACCTGAAGCAAAGCTGGAAATGTGAATGGGAAGTGTTTGTGAAAGACTCAATCTCTGGCTGTGGGTCTGTTTGTTATTCTAAAGTTATAACAGGGAGTCACTGAAATTTTTGAGTAGAGGAAGGATGTGGCCAGATTCATGTCTTAGAAATAACGATTTGGCAACTACGTGGAGAATGGATTAGGTGGAAAGGCTGGAAGTGGAGCCCTGTAAGTGGTACTTGTTACCTAGCATTTAATGAAAAATTCCTGAAAGGGCAAGTCTGTACAAAAAAATACTTTAGTATTTCAGAAATTCCGGGATTTCATCTGTGTCGATCCTTTTGTGCCTTATTAAACAGTCTCCATGTGTTACCATGGCCAGAAACTTTAATCTCTATCACCAACCTTTTAGGGATAAGTCTATCCCTATACTTAGGTAGGCTGGTCCTCAGATGATAAACATTAAAACCTATAACTATGCCTATCCTCAAAGTCGCTCTTGAAGAGTAGAATCTTCCAAAGGTTTCGTTCTGCTGAGCTCTCCTTACAGATTTTGGTGACTTGTTCATGCCACATTGAAGCATCAGAGAATGAGTTGGTTAAAATATATTTTTCTATCGAAAAATTAAAGTTTAAAGGGTATGACACTAACTTGGCCTTGGATTCTACATTTTGACTTGAAACAGCCTGCAGAGTTCTGGGTGAATAGCAGGTGCTTAAGAAATATTTGTTGATTGATTGATCTTACAAAAGAAAAATGTAGAAAACACCGTGAAATGCTGTAAAATCAGCCAATTTTATGCGAGATTTATAGAGTAAACATAGATCAACAGCTAAGACTCTCAGTCATTGTTGGCTAGGGAAATAGGAAGGAGAGCATTCAGAAACATCTCAGAACAAAACTTCTTTAGAGTCTGATCGAGTTTGGCAAATCTCTTAGGTTAGAGAGTAAAATACAATAAAATTTGCATATATATAACATTCCTTCTGTTCATGTTTTATATGTGCTGTCCATATTAAATAAAAACACAATTAAGAGTTAGTTCTAAAATACCAGGTCAAACATCTCAAACAGAATCAGGGATGGCAATTAGTGCCCAAATAGTAGAGCAAACAGATGAGTATTGAGCTTGGATTTAAGATGGGAAATAGGATGTGGCTGTTGCATATCAATAGAGAAAATGATGTAAAGAGAAGCTGTGATTTGGAATGTTGAGCCACAATTGTGGCTACGGTCAGACTTGTGGAGGCAGAGGAAGATCATAAAACAGTAGTGTAACAGTATTAATAGTGGCAGCAGTAAAGACTTTAGACTAGTACTTTAAGGTTCAAAATTAATTTTACTGACCTTATCTCATTTGAACAGCTCTGTGAAGTCAGTACCATAGGTAATAGCCCCCATGGTATAGATGAGGAAAACAGAAGTTCAGAGAAGTTATAAGTAACATGCTCAGGTTCCATCTGATTCCGTGTCTAGAGCTCTTTCTGTTACTTAGAAATGATATATGCAGAGACTCACCAAAGTGATGGAGAAGTGAGCACTCCAGCTGAACTCTTCTCAACAGCTACTTCACAAAGATCTAGAAAACACACCAGGCTGAATTCTGATCAGGAAATCCAAGGGAGAGAAAAAAACCTCCACAGTAAGTAATTTTCCATACCAGGTTTGTCTAGGCAAACAAGTTCTACCTATAGTGAGGGTGGGGGTCTCTAACCTGGAACTGCTGCATAGAGCATTCCAGCACAGGCACAGAACAAAGGCCTGCCTGCCTTTGGCTGGGCACCAGGGAAATAAAAGGACTCAGATTCAGCATGGAGGGGGCTTGATGTTGTACGTGGAATAAGAATAGGTTGCTCTGTTGCTCCCTACCCGCTGCTGTTCACAGGTCTAGGGTGGACAGAGGAGGGGCCCCCGTGTCCAGGGTAAGGAGTGGTGGCAACTTGTAAGCTGTATATTGAATGAGAAGCAAATATAGAAGCAGGTAGTTTTGTGGCTCTGACTGTAGGAGTAGAGCAGGGTTTCAGATTCAGCCACTAGCTGAATATAGAGTAGAAAACCCAGACCAAAAGGGAGCTTGTAGTTTTTTGACACTCTCAATGTGCAGAGTTTTCCAGTTAGTTGATAGTGGTTCAGTTATGAAGCAGTCTACTGGAACTCCAGTCAGGGCAAGCTAATAGATGTGTTGCTCAGATCCAGACTCAGGTCAGGAATTTGCAGAACTCAGACAAGAGTGGTGGTGAGATTTGTCCTAGATCAGACTACTTTAGGCACACTGAGAACTTACTAGTACCCAGTCTGAAAAATCCTTGGAATCCTGGAATAATACAATACTCAACACCATAAAAAAGCAGCAATGAGACTCCAGCTTATACCACAATATCTGTTGCAGAGGTTGAGGAAGTAGAGATATTTACACACATACACACACACACACACAAGTTGAAAAACTACAGAGAATATGTATGTGTGTGTATATGTGTATACACATATGTAAGTATAATGTCATGAGGGAGAAGAGCAAAAATATGTTGGAAAATGTGGTTGAGGAGTAAGAAATGTGAGAGGCCAAAGCTCTGTACACATTTCTGAGAAGTTTTCCAATTATATATCATGAATAATTTCTGTAGAAAAAGGGTCAAGAAGTTCTGGAAAAAGGGAACACTAAATAACGCTGCAAAAAATGAAACTGATTACAAATATTTATGCCTATCGAGTATTCCCAAAGTCTTATTGCAGCTTTTAGTTTTATTAGCAAATGACTCAATAGCAACATAAAAGCTTTTATTAGCATAAAACTGCAGTAAGACTTTGGGGATCCCCTGTATATATTTGTTGTTATTGTCATTTCAGTCATATCAACTCTTTGCGATCCCATTTGGAGTTTTCTTGGCAAAGATACCAGAGTGGTTTGCCATTTCCTTCTCCAGCTCATTTTACAGATGAGGACATATATACCTATGTGTGTGTGTGTGTGTGTGTGTGTGTGTGTGTGTGTGTGTGTGTGTTTAAGAGAAGCATCATGGTTTAGTAGATAGAAAACTGGTCGGGGGGGGGGGCAGAAAGACTTGGACTCAAGTCCCTATCTTATACATAGGCTGTTAGTTGCTGGACAAGTCATCTAGCCATTTAATGCTCTAGGACAAGATTGTCAAACACATGGCTACAGGTGGGCAGCATGAGGCCTATGACATTCTAGAGCATGGTGTGGCCAAACCAAATTAAAATATAATTGGGAACTATTTGACAAAATAATTAAAAATTCAACAAAACATAAAAAATGGCAAATTGTGGCTTTTTAAGTCAATTTGTGCCCATAAGGATCCTTACACATCTATTTGAGCTTGAGGCCACTGCTCTAAGCAATACTCCAAGGCTATAAATTGCAGAGACAGTACTGACCTGAATTGGTAGAGAACTCCCTCACCAAAGAATTCCCTATACCAATGAAATCATGGATCCAGCCCCCATCACCAAATATTTAAAAATAACTTTAAAAAAAATAATCTGTAGCTGACAAATACATTTTCCTATGACAGAAAAAGAAGGTTGTAGAGGAAATTGCAAATCTCCATTACCTATAGTTTGTCCTTTAACAAAAAACATAACAAATTCACTGTTAGTTTTAAAGTCTTCCTGCTTTTTTGTTTCCTCCTCCTCCTCCCCACCACCTCCTTCTGTTTTATTCTATGGTCTTTAAAAAAAAATGTTTCGATGACCCTCTTTTCTTTCACCTTTTTTTTTTAACCTTTTCTACCTTATACTTGTCTCCCTTTCCCACTCAAATTTCAACTCTTAAAATTAAAAACAAAACAAATAAAAAACAATCCTGGGGTAGAGTGGAGAAGAACTCTGAATCTGGGTTAAAATTTTGCTTTTTACCGCCATTGTCTGTGTGACCTTAGGTAAGTCACTTCACTTCCTTGTGCCTCCATTTCCTTATCTGTACAATAAGTGATTTCAGTCTTTCAACAAGCATTTATTAAGTCCTAACTATGTACCAGACCTTTTTCTAAGTGCTGGGGATATAAAAACAAAAATGAAACCTGTCCACAAAAACAACAACAGCAACTTGCATTCTATTGGGGGAGGCAGAAAAAAAATACAAACAGATACAGATATACAGTATATACACACACACACACACACACACACACACTCTGTTTAGTCTGCTTTCTGTGTGCGTGTGTGTGTGTGTGTGTGTGTGTGCATGTAAGTAATGCCCTGGTGGGGCTTAGTTGCCAGCATCATCACTGACAGATTGACTTCTAGGAATAATCTTATGTGTGGCTGTCCTTCTAAGCCCCCACTAGTGAGCTTCCCCTTGATAATCAGACTCAACTCTTTAGCAAAGGCTTTTACTCAATGACACAACAATGACAGTAGTCACAACCCATTTCCCCCAACACCAGGGGCATTACTCTCCCACAAATATCCTGGGAGGGAGGAAAGGGTGGACATGAATTTAAAGAGGGAACATAATGGACATACGTGACCAAGGTGACTCACAACTTTGGAACTGCAAGGTCTTATCATTTCTTCTCTTTGTGGTTTGTTATACATTTCTTCAACTGGTTGCTTAGTGTCTCAGCTGACTGGGTCAATCTGCTATTGGACTGGAACCTCATCAGACCTGTAGAGTAGTGACTCCTGGCTGGGCTGGGCTGGTTGCTCCGCCAGCTGCTGGGCTTTCCTCAGGATGCAATGACCCTGTTGAACAGATCGATCCAGTGGGTCTCCTGGGCTCACTTTTTGATAGGTAGCTGTAATCTTTTTTTTCCTTGTTCAGTCACTTCAGGCTTGTGTGTTCTTTTCAGCTGGAGTATTACTAAACTCTTTTCAGTGGGCGAGTTCTTTCAGCTAGAGCAACAGCCCTTAACTGAGATTCCTCCTTTTCTTTGACTCCTTAACCTCAGCTAGGAGGTTGGAGTATACTCTCAGGTAGGAGATAGGAGAATGCTTGCCTGTCCAATAGACAAAAACCTTCCTTGCTCAAGTCCCCTAAGCCATTCCATGATATCTTACAGTGATCAGTTTCAGTTCAGTCATTTTTACCTCACAGACTCCTTTGGGACTCTATGGAATTGAGTGCTTAGGGGAAAAGACCGTAATTCAGTCTATGCCCTGAAGCACATTCATCGTCTTGGGGGCCTCTCCATACCCAATTAAGATATTTCAGCCTCACTCTTTCTGGGAGGGGGGAATGGCTATTTTGTATTTTAAGGTTTTCCCCTTTACCTTTTAAAGTCTCTGTCTTTTAGTTCCTTTAGAACTTGTGTTTTTGTTGAATTTCACTAGGATATCCCTTTTACATATATATGTAATGGTGGACTGGCCAATTAGCAGTAAGGACACAAAGAAAGGTAAAAATATAGCCCTGTCCTCAAGAACCTCACATTTTAAGAGGGAAAACAACATGCAAAAAATTATATCTGCAAAACATATACTGGGTAAGTGGTAGGTAATCTCAATGGGAAGATATCAGCAGTGGGGAGTTGGATGGTCTTTGAGGTCCCTTTGAATATGAGCTTATATCTATGAGCTTATAGCAAATAAGCAAAACAAATCCACACATTGGTCGTGTTGGAAAAAGTGTATTTTTTATCAACTGCCTCTCAGTCAGGAGCTGGGTAGAATGCATCATTATCTGGAATTTTGGTTGACTAATTAATTGATCAGAATTCTTAAGTCTTTCAAAGCTTTTTTTTTTTTTTAACAGCAATGCTATAGTCACTCTATAAATTGTTCTCCTGGTTCTTATTTCACTCCTTATCAAGTCATATTAAATCTTCCAATGATTTTCTGAATCCATCCCTTTCATTATTTCTAATGGCGTGATAATTTATTACATTTGTATATGTAACAAGTGCTGCTACAGATATTTCTGTACACATGAATTCTTTTCCTTTGTCTTTCATCTCTTTGGAATATATGCCTACTAGTAGTATTGCTGGGTCAAAGGGGAGTGCTCATTTAAATAACTTTTGTAGTATAGTTCCAAGTTGCTCTCCTGAATGGTTGCACCAATTCACAGCTCATCAGCAGTGCATCAATGTGCCTAAATTGACAAAAATGGAACTCATTATATCTTGACAGACAGAAAATGATTAGCAATTGATATGAAATCATTGCTAAATCAGCTGTCTTCTTATAGTTAGACTGCCGAGTTATTAAAGCAAAGATCAAAGTCAGTACCCAACTAAGAGACCACACATGAAGAGACGATGCAACAAAGGCAGCTCCAGACTGACCTGTGCAAATAAGCTATTGGTAATGAAATAAAAGAAAGAGATAAGAGACTAGCCATCACCACAGATAACCATAATTTCTCAAAGAAATTGAATGGACAATAATCAGTTTTTCCAAAGAGGAGGCCAAAGAAATAAGATGCCACCTCAGTCAGCAAATACTTTGTCTCCTTGCTAAGCAGAGAGATACAGCAACAAAAAACCAAAAACTAAACTAAATAAAACACTACTGGCTTAAAATATAAATTTGTAGAATCTTAAGGAGGTAGAGGGTAGAAAGTTATATGCAGGCAACATAACAGACTCATGGAACAGTAGATGGAAAGAAGCAGTAGATGGAAAAACAAATTTGCCAAAAACTTATGAGAAACTCATTAAACAAAATCATCTTGAGAATATTTTAAAGATGAAACTGGACAAAAGAAAACAAATAGATGGAAAAAATCTGTAAGGAGATTTCTACCAATTTTCTTTTGCCTTCTGTATTAGGAGAGTCATCAGATTTGGACTCTCAAATTATAGTCCAAGATGTGCTATATAAAGAAGTGAGAATGCCACTGAAGAAAAAAGACAGGAACATTTGGACTAGACAAAGTACACACAGGAGAGCTCTTCTTTGGAGCGGGCACCACTTTTGAGGGCACTGAAGAATCAGTTTTCAAGTTATTTGAAGGTGAGGAGAATTACAAAGAGTTGGAGAAAATTTTATCATTAGCAAAAAATAAGCGAGCTAGAGAATATCAATAACAGTTGACCATAGACTTAGTTTCCTGTCTTGTTCCTATTGCATTTATGAGCATAACCTATACAAGTCATATGGGATTTCTTAATAAATTCAACAAGCATTTATTAAATGCCTACTATATGCTAGGCTTTGTGATAAGGGATGTAGATACAAAGACAAAAAAATAAAAATCCCTGTCCACAAAGAACTTCAATTCTTTTGGGAGACAGGTGACCCAGAGAAGAAAATACAGAGCATTTAGATAACAGTAGACTGACCAGTGAAAGAATCATCTTTATGAGCATGAAGAGAATTCTCTGTGTAATGTAATCCCCATGTGAACTTTGGAGCATGCACATGTATTATATGACTGTTTCTTGTCTATTTACTCTGTGGTGATGAGAAGCTTTTTTGACTGGCTGAGTGAGAATTTGATTGGCTGAGTGCATATAAAAGAATCCCATGAGGGAAACTTCATCTCTTTCTTCCCTGGCTGCCTTGGCATGGAGGACAAAATGCCCTGGGCTTCTGAGTGGGCAAAAGGACTTTGGTCCTTTTTAAATCTTGACCACAATCTTTGAGCATGTGTCCCTGCCATTGCCTTTATCTTTGTTGCATCTAATCTTTCTTTTTCTTAAGTAGAGGAGCATTGTAGGCAGTTGTGATCTTTGAAAATCCGAGCCTTTGCAGTTCTTGGAAGTAGAGTTCTTGCCAAAGTTTTATGGCCACCTTGTCTATTGAGAAGTCAAGTGTTAGCTTAACAATGAATGGAATCTGGCAGAGGAGATGCCGTTTTCTGGAGTGACATTGACCAATGACTATTTAACATTTGGAAGTTAGTTTTGTCGGGGTAAATGCTTTATGGCAATTGCTTTAAATTTGAGCCCACTGTCCCCAGGAACAGGTATAGGGGAATGTGTGTCCCTGGTTGGATGTTTTGTACTTCTGTTTTTTCTATATCTTTTTAGATAATATCTTTTTGTAGAAGCTAATTGATATTAATTAGTTAAATTGTTAGTAAAGTGCTAATCACTGAGTCAGTTGATGATTTCTAAAGGAGATACTAGCTGGATCTAGCAATTACCATTGAGAACACACTAGAATCAGGGTTTGAGCCAGTAGCATTAGGAAGACACCCTCCAGGTTCTAGGGGTACTCCTAAAGGACTGTTGGTTTGGCTCTTTGATTATCTATATTAAGAGAGTCACAACACAAGGTCATGTAGGGTAGTCAAAAGTGCTCGGTACTGATAAGGATAATGTCCCTTGTAGGTTGCAAATGGAAGAGGAATTCCTTATAGATAAGGAATTCTTTACTTCTTTTTTTTTTTTTGGTTATGGATCCTTTAGCAGTCTGATAAAACTTGTGTATCCTTCCTCAGGATAATATTTTTAAATCTATAAAATAAAATATGTTGGATTACAAAGGACACAAATTATATTGAAATAATTATCAAATTATTTCTTAAAAGTTCACAGACTTTAGGTAAAGAATTCCTGTTCTACATGATAAGGTCCTTCAAAGGTTCCTGTTTATTTGTGATTATTTTATCAAGCCCTGCAATGCTGTAGAAGATCCACAAACATTCAAAAGAGGTTGGCTGAACAATCCAAACAGGAAAAACCAAGTGGATGAAGAGCATCTTTTATCCAGACTATGATATGCAGTTGGTCCATATTGCAAGGTCTTTGGTGTTTGTATATTGGAAAAGATTATTCAGGAAAAACAAAGTAAAGGATGCCATCTGAGAGATGTAGAAAGATGGGCCAATCATACAATGAGAATGAGAGATAGATTGATAGACCCTGTTGGTATCCACATGATATCAGAGGTTTAGAGGAAGGCTTCCAGAACATTGGCAGCACTTCTTAAAGGTGATTTATGGGAAGACACAGAAAATTTCAATCTGCATTGTTCAAAGGGATACCAGCGTTTAGGAGATGGCAGATTCATTAAAGCATCAAAAGAATCCATTACTATGACATAATATAATTGTTTTGGCTTCCACTGAACTAACACTGGTATAATGAATACCGCTGGCAACAGACCCTATAAGGACACTGAAGCGACCCCTGTTGGCAGGTTGTGTTTGCTCCCTGCAGCCCCCTCTCAGTGTGTTAATGAGAGGCAGCGGGCACAGTGAGTTTAAAACCTGGCTTTGATGCTTTCTAGTGACATTGGGCAAACTGTTATCCTTTCTGGGTCTCAGCTGTCTCATTTGTAAAATGAAGAGGCTGGGCTAGAGGACTTGAGAATCAGAGGACTGATCCTATGATCCATCCCTGTAAAGGATGCTGGACTGTTTGAGGGCTATCACCCTTCTTTTTCATTGAGAAAAGAAAAATTATTGTCTATAACTTCCCCTCATTTTCTGATCTTTGCTGTAAATGAAGTGCTGGCAGGTGTTAAACGTGCCTGCTACACCCCTTTTTCCTTTCTATCTTGTTAAGAATTCCCTCTCATTGCTGGGTGAAATATGGGACTCCTGGATCACTAATAATACCTAGCATTTACATAGTTCTTTAGATTTGGCAAAGCACTTTATAAATATCTCATTTGGTCCTCACAACAATCTACCTGGGAGGTAAATGTTCTCATTTGGCTTGTCCAGGATCACACAACTAATAAGTATCTGAGGCAGGATTTGAACTATTTTGAGTCCAGGTCTAATACTCCATCTAGTATGCTACCTAGAAGCCTCATTACTCACTTCAGTTTCCTCCTATAAATTGTGAACATTGGAGTAGCCTAGGATATGCCCATGGCAACATTTGTGCTTTTGTAGGCTGGGGATTCCTTAGAAGTATCCCCTCTATAACACTTCTAACAAGTATTCAACTATTCTTTGCTTGAATATCTTCAGTTGTGGGGGAGGAAATCCATCATTTCCCAACATGATTCTATTTGTTAGAAGGTTTTTTTGTGTCAAGTTGAAATCTTTCTCTGTGACTTTCCCCTATTGCTTCTACTTCCACCACTTGGGCCAGGTTGACCAAGTCTATACTTGAAATAGTTGAAGATGGAGATCTTGTCCCATCTATGTCTGATCTTTTCCACAGAGCAGATGTTATTAACTGCGGTTTACACAGATCCTCAATATGGTTCGATCTAGGCATATTGTAATCACTTAATAAATTTTTTCATTCATTTAATCATCCATTCATCTTAAGGCCTGGATTCTTTCCTCTGGATTCTTTCCAACTTCTCTACGTCCTTCCCAAAATATGACACTCAGATTTGAACATAATTCTCCAGATGAAGTCTGAGCAGGGCAAAGAACAACAGGACTCTTAGCTCCCAGTTGGATACTATGTGACTCAGTGTAGTCTGAGATTATATTCGCTACACAAAACCAACAGTCAGAGAACATTACAAGACCTAATCTAATCATGTGCTACCTCATGCCACACTTGATAAATCCCAAAGCTCTTTAGATAAGGGAGATATTCACTTGGGCTGTTGGAAAGAATTTTTAAAAATCAAACATCTAAAATCATCTTTGAAAAAGAGCTCTCCCCCCCCAAAGATGGTAAAATTTGAGAATATTCTTGTAGAGTTATTGTAGTGCTATTTATATCCACCAGATGGTGCTACCATTCAGTACAATTCCAGAAATTTGTGCTCTTGCAACATATATTTTTGGCTGGTTTGAGCTCATACACTCAAAAAAGGCTTACACATTTTAAGATGTTAAGTATTCCCTTGCTACCATCTTCTTATGGTATGCATGAGCATGTATGCAAAGCAGTAGATGAGCATGGAATAGTATGGGTGTTTCTTAGGCTGCTAGACCAGGGAAGTCCAGTTTATTAGCCAGTTGCACCTTTGATCTCACTTTTTATCGTTTTCTGTTGTTCTAGAGCCTCCAAGTGAGTGGGGCCACTTGAGAATGAACGTCAAAGAAACTCGTTCTAGGTAAGCTACTCTGGGAAATCAAACCACTGCCTTAGAGTCAAACCCTTCCACATTTCCTTCTATTACAATTTTTTTCTCCCTTCTCCCCGCCCCCACCCCCCACCCCATAATACACTCACCAATGTATATCCAAATATATTCACTTTGGAGGAATTTGGTAAAAAACAGATTTAGTCCAGTGGAAAAGGTTGTGTGGCCAGCCTGATTCAATTTCATCCAACATTAATGAGTCTGTGGGCTCCACCCTAATGTGCCAATATTTAGTAATATTTGATAATAAGAGAGAATGCCCTACTGGATGAAGTCAGAATGTCCTGGAGTCTAACCACAATGCCTTGAACTGTGCAACGAGGTTTCTTTTAGAATATTAAGCACCCAGAACACCTTGTCTTGGTGAAGGGGGAGAAGGGAGCAAGGTAGTGACCAAAGAGGCAATCCATTAAAGCAATAAAACCCCACTGTACTTTCCTGAGGATCTCCAAGCACTCAGAACTTGAAAGCTTTATTTTGCTCAGGAATCTGTCTCCGTTGGTTTGGTATCAATCTGTGTAGCAACAAAGCAAGCTGACCTGAGTCAGAGTCAGGGCTCTATCTATCCCCATTTAGGACTCTAGATACCACCTCTCTGGAAGCTTGAGCATCATTTAGTTTTCTTAAAAGAAAATAAGAATTCTAAACATTTCTGATGTTACTATAAACTCTACTGATGACTGGAGGCTGGACCCTAGATGAGGAGCCATGTAAAATGACATGCTGCCCTGAGGACCTCTTAATGAGTGTGTCACTTCCTTTCCTTTGGAAATCTGGGCCACCACCAGCCCTTCTATTCTTTTAAGGTCCAAATCTTTCTGGATGAAAATCTTTCTTGATCTGATCAAGAAGGGGACACAGGTTTTTAGCTGTTCCTCTGGAATAAGCATATAACTTTCTTTTGAAAAGCTTTTCTAAGTGTTTTAACTAGAGAACTGATTTTTGTAGGAAATCTACATACATGCATATAACCATTTGGATCCCAGAATGCAAACTCCCTCCGTGTTAACTAGGTTTCTTAAACTGTGTTTCATGGACCCCCAGATTTCAGAAGGTCTCTGAACTTGGATGAGGAAAAAAATGAACAACTTTACTTTTCACTAATCTCTAACAGAATTTTACCATTTCCTTCAGTTACGATAAAAAAACCTCTTATGAGAAGGGGTCCATAAGCTTTACTGGACTGCCAAATTGGGTCCATGGTACTCATAAAGGTTAAGGACCCCTTGTGCTATAGAATTATGGTTGTAGAGAGTTTCTTTGGGGCGCTGAGGTTAAGCAGTTTGTCCATAGTAACACAGCATGTGTGTATCAGAGGCAGGGCTTCATTCTTGACTCTAAGACCTGCCCTCTACCCCAGTGAGCCCTAAGGCCTCCCATGGGGAAACTATAGAGTTTAAAATAATAAACAAAATGGGAGAGTTGTAAGGTGTCTTAAAAACTCATAGCATTAGACTGCTTTGGTCTTTAATGCAAATGTCAATTTTAACTCTGCATTCTTTTATTTCTTCCCAGAGTTATCCTGCCAGGGCTGGGCTGGATAATACAAAGGTCCAGGCTTCTTGCCAAGGTGTGTTCAAGCTGGCAATACCATCGGAATCCTTGGTGTCTTTTGGACCCTATTTCCCAGTCTGAGTCTTCACCCTACTCTGGGCGGAGGGGTGGGGGGAGAGAAGAGCTCTTAGTTAAAGGAAGATGAGTCCCTTAGACTTTCTGGGTCCCAATTTCCTCATCTGCAAAATGAAGATATCAATACGTGTGCCACCTACTCCACAGGGTTGTTGGAATGAGCATAATATTTGACATTTTTTTGAGACTTAAACTTTGCCAAGTGCTTTTCAATGTTTTATTTTATTTGAACACCACAAAAGCTCTGTAGGGTAGGCACTCTGAGGGATCTATGTGCTTTGTGATACATTCAGGGCTATGCCAATAGAAGCCATTATTACAGTCATTACATCATCCTTAAAGATTCTTTAGGTAGCTGGGTGGCACAGTGGGTAGAGCACTGGGCTTAGAATCAAGAAGACTCATCTTCATGAGTTCAACTCTGGCCTCAGATACTTACCAGCTGTGCGACCTTGGGCAAGTCACTTAACTCTGTTTGCCTCAATTTCCTCATCTGTAAAATGAGCTAGAGAAGGAAATGGCCACTCCAGTATCTCTGCCAAGAAAACCTCAAATGGGGTCAGGAAGAGTCAGATATGACAGAACAACATCCACAAAAGAAGATTCTGCCCATTTCCTCAAATATGTTGAACCCCAGCACTGTCATAAATGTCTCCTCTGACCTCATTGGACATTTTGATGACTCTTCCACCTTAGGAGTCCCCTCCCCGCTGTCTCTCTCTGTCTAGTATGGAGATAATTTCCTAGCTGCTTGTCAAGGCAAGCCTCACTGAACTTTAGGTGAAACTTGGCTGCTTTACTTTTCTTTCTTGGCTAACATTTCAGCCTAGTGCTCTTCTTGGGGCCCTACAATCCCAGATAACCACACTAACAACTCCCAGAAGTTTGTCTCCTTCATGAGCATGTCTTGTGAAGGTCAGTCACATGCTGCCATTTTTTTTTTCATTTCAAACATGGGAGCTCCATTACCCCTTTCAAAACAATCCTGTTTCCAGGCTGAGGGAATATCTCTATTTCTCAGGTTCCTTGCAGAGTTGAGATAATTGACTTAATTTTAAGTCCAATCTATATTCACTCCCTTATGAATGATTCCTACTTCTTCAGGTATTTCCAAGCATGCAACATTTTTAGATTCCTATCACTATAAGTCTGTAATATAAATAAACACACCTATGTATTTATTCAGAAAAAATAAATCAAATCTTCACACTTACAACACAACACTTAAAGAAAATTTATGGCAGTTACCACTGAGACTAAGTGCAGGACTGTTCTGGGAGGAAGTAACAGAAATTCTCCTTCTCAGGTGAGGCAACTGTATTCTTTGGATATGAGTCAACAGTAAGACCTGGCAGCCAAAAAGGCTGTGTTCAGAGTCGGGGAGTGTCTAGAATGAAGAAGTATTGTATTCAGTTGGGGGTGCCCCATTTCAGGAAGGACATAGACAAGTGGGAGGATGTCCAGAGGAGAGGGACCAGTCACGCTCACTGAGTCACCTTATAGCTTGACTTCTGGAGGCTGGAGAACACATTAGAGCTAACTTGGATTTCTGTAAGAATTTCATTGAGCCAAGGCTAACTGCTGTGGGGATGGACGTGCGTTATTTGAATCATCTTTTCAGCTGAACATAGAACATTGTACTCATTAAAGCATCTTTTGCTCCCCAGGATAGTCACTTCTCCAATATGCAGCATCAGAAATAGAACCTGCTGAAAGGGATGCTTCAGAAAGTAGATTTCTATTTTGATACACTCTTAGACTGAAGGACTAAGTGGAGGGCTGGATTCTGAAGCAGGAGGATCTGAATTGGAATCCTACTTCTGACATGGACTGCCTGTTTGACTCTGAGCAATCCAATTGGTATCTCAGTGTCCTAGACACCTCTCTTAGACTAGAATGGTCAGAGAAGATGCTGATGTACATTGATCCTGGAATTTCTTCAGTGGGCTTTCTCTATGTCATTGAAATCACAGGTCCGATCCTATTCCTCCTACTCTCAAATGGGGACATTAATTAATAATTTGATTCTCAGTATTGTGGTGTGGCTCAAATGGCATAGGTAAGGAACTTTGGAAATTTTGATGTGCTATAGGAGCAACTAGGTGGCACAGTGGATAGAGTGCCAGGCCTGGGGTCTGGTCTCAGACACGTAGTAGCTGTGGGACCCTGGGTAAGCTACTTAACCATGTTTACCTCAGTTTCCTCATCTGTAAAGTGAGCTGAAGAAGGAAATGGCAAACTATTCCAATCTCTTTGCCATGGAATTCCAAATGGAGTCATGAAGAGTCAGACATAACAAAATAACTGAACAATCACAAAAGTGTCACATTACTGTGGCAAGTGCTCCCATGTCTAATTCCTTAGAATGCTCTTGCATACAGAAGGAATTAAGAATTATTCATGAATCCTTGAACTCTTTTCCTGTTCACAGTGAATTTTTCTTTGTCTTCCATCTACCATAAAAATAGCCATGGAGTAAGAACTTTTACAGATTGGTCATGTTAGCTTCAAATAGGGCTCCATAGTTTACAAAACACTTGTCACGATAACTTGGTGACATTGGTCATACAAATGTTGACACTCACTAGCGGTGTGACCTTGGGCAAGTCACTTAACCCCAATTGCCTCTTCCTGGGTCATCTCCAGTCATCCTGATGAATATCTGGGCACTGAATTCAGATGGCTCTGGAGGAGAAGTGAGGCTGGTGACCTGCACAGCCCTCCCTCACTCAAAACAAAGTCAGGTGCAAGTCATGTCATTATTTCTCTGATGGCATGATCTTCTTCAGCAGCAAAGGATGAACACATACACATATTCTTCTAGTTTGATAATTCCTCAGCCGTCTCAGGTATAGATGACTGTTACAAAAGGAGAGGTGCTTTTCTGGAAATTTCTTACATTTAGTCTAAGGATGATACCTATTCAGTGACCTCGGGAGGTAACTGTTATCTCCATGTGGGTGAACTATCCAAGTCAGGTATTCATAATTATCCTGATGGAGACCTTGAAGAAGCTTCTGTTTTCTTCAAGTGGGATAGAGGGTGGACAGGATAAAGCCTAGGCTTCTTTAGAAAATATTTGAACTTTCAGCACTTTAAATGTGAGATTATAAGAGGCTATACTCCAATCAATCAGCAAGAATTTTTTAATACTCTGAAAAGTAAAAAACTTCCTGACCTCAAGAATTTAACATTCTGAAAAAGGAAACATCCTATACTTTTATAAGTATATACAAGATAGATGTAAGGTATGCTTTAAGAGGAAGACACTAGCAACTGGGAGACAAGAGATATAAAGAAAGGCTTCACGAGGAAAGTGAATCATGATGGAGATTTGAAGGGATTCTAGGGTTGTAAAGGGGAAGGGAAAGAGGGCATGGGGGAGAGCCAGTGCCCAGGTATGGAGATGGGAGATGAAGTACTTTGTATGAGGAATACCAAGAAGGTCCTTCAATGCTAAATCAAGAAGGCTATATTTGATTCTGGAGCCGATAGGGAATTTAATTAATTAATTAATTAAATTAATTCTGGAACCACCTGAGTATATTAAGTAGAGGAGGGATGTGGTCAAACCTACACCTTAGGAAATTCCCCTAAACAGATGTGTGGAGGATAAATTGGAGAGAGAGAGACTTAAAATAGGGAGATCAACTAGGAGGTCATCATTATAGTTCAGATGAGAGGTGATGAGGGCCTCAGCCACCTGGAGGCTGTATGAATGGAGAAAAGAGGATGGAAGCAAGAGGTCAAAATGGCAGATATATGTTGAGACAGGTGAGATGGAAACAGTTTGTGTCCATTCATTGTTAAATTTTCAGTGGGAGCATTTATATCTCAGAAATCGGCAAATGCTACAAATTAGGGTTCAATTTGTTGTTTTGTCGATTGTCTAGATTTAAGAAAGTGATGGAGAATATATTAATAATAATAGACGAATCTTAAAACTATGTTGTGCATACATTTCCCCCAATTCCTCACAGCTTGTTTTTACACATTTACTAGCACCTCCCTAAGTTTAGGACACTGAGGTTGTGAATCTAAGTACCCAGAAGGATAGCAGTGCCATTCACAGAAATGGGGAAGTTCCAGACAAACTTTAAAGTGTAAGCTATCAGCATTACAATAAGCTATACTTAATGAAAGTGTTTCTTCTACTTAAGAAAGGAATCTCCTTGTAGCTTGCTCAGGGACCCTGCCCTTCACTTAACTTTATTTTTACAGGTAAAATTCCTATATCTGTTGTGCTTTGAATGATGTGATAAGATCCAATAGTCAAATGAGTCACTTGCTAATGAAATGGCCAGTCAGGATAGGGGAACTTGGAGGATGAACTGGAATGGTACCTTGGATGAAAACCAACATCTCGAGGTTAGCGAAAACTATGCCTGATGAGTTTACTCTGGCCCTTGGGACTTGGTTGCCATAGATCTCTATGGGGGTGATCTTCCCAGGTCAGCAACTAATAATTACCTTTTTAAGAAAATTATTCCTGCTAATTGTCATAACATCACATACTCTTAGTATTGGAGGATGACCTTTTTTTTTCTTTTGAGGCAATTGGGGTTAAGTGATTTGTCCATGGTCACATAGCTAGTAAGTGTCTGAGCCTGAATTTGAAACTAATTATCTTGAGAGACACCATGAACAAGCTTCTGTTTTCAAGAGTTATCTTGGATCTCATGGATTTACTTTGTGCCTTGGATCCTGGAGAACTTTTCTATCATTGCCAGGACCCACAATGTAGCAGGTAAGAAGAGAACTTTCTGTGCTTCTGTTTTCAAGGCTGGCTTTATGTGTGTTGAAGGAGTCAGGAAATGCTATGGTAGGATACCTGTCACTGCCTGCTTCCTGTTCCTTTCCTCTCTTGAGCCCTCACCAGCTGTATTCCAGCCCTGCCTTAACCTGTGACTATAACCCTAGTTCCACAGAGACAAACACTCCCCTATTTCTGTTCTAGGTGAAAGAATAGAGTCTCTGATGCTGGGAATTTAGAATTGTCAGGAGAGTGAACTCTTGGAAATCTGACTGTCAGGCTGCATTTTGTAACTAGCCCATTATTAATGTCCCAAGGAGCAAGGAATATCTTTAGGGAGTGACATTCTAGACCAAGGCCATCAAAAGTTGAGACAAAGACTCCTCCAGCAGATATGCCACATCTAGACTTGAATTTGGTGGGACCCGTGCTATGTAAGAACTGAGCTAAGTTAAGATCAAAATTGTATAGGGGAGGTCTTATCTCTGTAACCTTGAGGGGAAATGTTTTTGCATTAGTACTTGCTGTTTTGTTGCAAGCAAATATCCCTTTTATTTTTTTTTTTTATTTTAAGTTTTCAATATTCATTTCCACAAAATTTTGAGTTCTGAATTTTCTCCCCATCTCTCCCCTGCCCCCCAAAATGACTTGCATTCTGACTGCCCCTTCCACCTTTGTGCCCTCCCTTCTAACACCCCTCCCTTCCCTTATCCACATCTTCTCTCTTGTCCTGTAGGGCAAGATAAATTTCTATACCCCTTTACCTGTATTTCTTATTTCCCAGTTGTATGCAAAAACCAACTCTCAACATGTGTTCCTAAGACTTTGAGTTCCAAGTTCTCTTCCTTCCTCTCTCTCCACTCATCCCCACTGAGAAGGCAAGCAATTCAGTGTAGGCTATATATGTGTAGTTTTGCAAATGACTTCCATAATAGTCATGTTGTGTAAGACTAACTATATTTCCCTCCATCCTATCTTTTCCTCCATTTCTTCTATTCTCTCTTTTGACCTTGTCCCTCTCCAAGAGTGTTGGTTTCTAATTCCTACCTCCTCCCATTGCCCTCCCTTCCATCATCTCCCCCATCCTGCTTATCCCCTTCTCCCCTACTTTCCTGTATAGTGAGATAGATTTTCATACCAAATTGAGTATGCATGTTATTCCTTCCTTGAGCCAAAGGTGATGAAAGTAAGCTTCACTTTTTCCCTCTCACCTCCACCCTTTCCCCCTCCATTGGAAAAGCTTTTTCTTGCCTCTTCTATGAGAGATAATTTGCCCCTTTCCATTTCTCCCTTTCTCCTCCCAATATATTCCTCTCTCATCCCTTAGTTTTATTTTTTTTAGATATGACCCTTTCCTATTCAACTCACCTTGTGCTCTCTGTCTCTGTCTCTGTCTGTCTGTCTGTCTCCCTCTCTCTCTATTCACACACACACACACACATACATATGTGTGTGTGTGTGTGTGTGTGTGTGTGTGTGTGTGTGTGTATAATCTGTACAACTACCCAGATACTGAGAAAAGTTTCAAGAGTTATAAATATTATCTTTCCATGTAGGAATGTAAAGAGTTCAACTTTAGTAAGTCCCTTGTGATTTCTCTTTCCTGTTTACCTTTTCATGCTTCTCTTGATTGTTGTGTTTGAAAGTCAAATTTTCTTTTCAGCTCTGGCCTTTTCATCAAGAATGCCTGAAAATCCTCTAATTTATTGAGTGATTATTTTCCCCCTAAGTAT
>CM053770.1:46569162-46637091 GCA_028658325.1 Potorous gilbertii | reverse complement strand
AGAGTTCACTTGCTGTGGTAGAAATCCCAAATCCTTGAAATACCAAAGTAAGCATCTGTAGAAAAGATGGAGGGTCATAGCATGATAGCATATCGAGGTAGAAGGTACCAACTAGTACTTGAACATCGCTGCATACTCCAAGTAATTTTCATCACAGACTCATAAAACTGGAGATGATGCCCAACAGTGGTCAGGTCTGCCTGCCTGCTTCTAACAACTGCCTTATCTTTACCTGATGTGGAAGATAAAAATGGCTTTTCTAGACTTGGATTTACCTCTTCCTCTCATGAGAAAAGATACAATCTTGAGTCTAATCACCATTTTATAGTAATGCATTTACCTATTCAGTGGCTTGGGATAGTTTCACACCTTAGTTTATTTTCCATCCCAAATGGATTTGGGTTTTCCTTGGTTCACCCCATGTCTCAAGCTGTCAGTGTACTATACCGTGCCAACCCACCATCCATTTGGAGGCTCTGAGCAACAGAACTGTTGGCCAGCTGGATTTGGGATCATCAGATGATCCAGCTTGGGCTTTTCCTTAGAAAAACAGTGTGTGTATATGTGTGTGTGTGTGTGTGTGTGTGTGTGTGTGTGTGTGTGTTCATTTATATATGTGCCCAGGGAGAGAAGAGCTACCCACTCATTTCAAAATCCTTCTTGCCTGCAGGCCAAGAAACAATTATCTTCTATTTATTTTAGGACCAAAAGGTGACCTGACCAGTGACTTTAGCCTTTCCCAGCATTCCTTGCAAACTCACTGACTGGTTCATAGCCATATTCCTTCTCCTCAGACATTTTCCTGAGGTCTAGTTCCTTCATACTTCTTGTTCATTTGAGTCGTTTCCATGGTGACATTCACTTGTTGAATTTTGAATCCCCATCGAGGTGCCTGCCACTGCCAGTTTCTAATCCCTGGGTATGAATGCCAGGTTAATAAGACAAAGTCTGTCTTATTTTATCCTCCCTCCCCTCCCCACTGGCTTTTTCGGTTGGCCTGCAGTTGAGGGATAGCCTCATAAAAGAGACCCTTTTGGTTTCAAAACCCTTAAAGCTTTGCTCATTAACCTGCTCGATATTTTTGATTGAAACAGTCTGAACTAACTTTACATGGCTGTCTCTCAGGCAGGTACTTGTCTGTCTGCAGGAACAGCAACTACAAGATGGGACCTAGCTCTTCTGATCAGGGAGGGCTCTAGGACATATTGAGGAAAGGTGTGTGTCTCTAGCTGTAGTGCCCATTACCTTATCTCCCACCCAGGACAAAACCATATCTATCCAGTAACATCTTAATACTTTTCCTCTCAGATTTACATTTAGAGGCAAAAAGGTTTTTGGTTTTTTCTGGAAGAATAGGACTCTTTGGATCACAGGAAAAATATTAGGAAATTTCAGAGCCTGGATGAACTTGAGGGGAAATGTTTTTACTTTAGTTCTTGCTGGTTTTTTCCAAGTAAATATCCCTTTTAAAAAGCTAATTGATATTGAGTGGTTACATGGAACTAGAGTTATAGTCACAGGTCCCCAAGAGTGGGTTGGGGGTGGGTGGGAAACAGTTGGTGAGGGCTTGAGTAGACACTCATGCATTACCCTCTGCTTAGATTCCTAATGAATGCCCAGAAAAAAAAAGGTAGGACCATTTCCTGGAGAATGTGGTCTACATAATGGGTCTAAGCTAAAGAAGACATAGGTTTTACTCTCATTTGTGACACTATGTGACATGGGCAAGTTGTTTGAACTCCTTGATCAGTCATTTACTACCTGCATGACCCTGGGCAAGTCACTTAATGTCTAGGAGACTCAGTTTCCCTTTTCTATAAATTGAAGACATTGACAGCACCTATGCTCAGTACTGTAAGGATCAAATGAGATAACATACACAGCAATTTAGAAAACTAACTGCTACATAGCTCTGAGCAATTAAGATTGTTAATGTCATTGGCAACCCAAAGCATTTATTGCCATTGAGAAAGCTTTTCGGTGACTCCCTGTATCTTCAGAAAATGAATTAAAGTTCTACAAATGCTATGAGTACTTACTATACAAATCCCTTGAAAATATTCAGGGATCAGGGGTGTTTTTCTTCCCTAGATTTTGTAAGACTTCCTGCTAGATTTTATTTTGTAGTTGTAAAGACTTTTTAAAAGCCTCTGAAGAAATTTCCTCTCATCCTAATGATTTTGCTGTGGTTTCCCCCCTGACATTTACAATGTAATCAGTTAGTGAAATAGCTTAATGATGTACAATTAAAAAGTTTTTCCTTTGGAGCTAGCATAGGCAAAAAAAAAAAAAAAAAGGGGACCAGAGCTCCTTCAAACTCCTTCAACAGCAGTGAAGGTCAACATTCTTCTCTCTTAGGAGACCAGATTCCTGAGTCACTTAAAGATGGTTCTCTTGCATTTGGGACCAGTGTGTGGCACTCGAGACCACCTTGACACAGACGGGTAGTTGGAAAACACTTGTCTGTTTTTATTGAAGGTTTTAACTGAACTGGTTGAAAAGGGAAAACAGAGGAAGCTAATGATCCAGTTCCTGAGGTTTCTTAGCTGGAAACAATTCCAAATGCAGAAAAAACAAACCAGTAAAGATTAAAATTGAAGAAAGGTTAAAAAGCAGCAGTGCAGGTCCAAGTCTGTCTGAAAGGAAGGAAAATACCCAGATTAAGGATGAATATTTCTAATATAATGAATAGAAGCCAGTATCTTTAATTTAAAATGATAAGCATGGAATAAAGGATAAGGGAAAAATATTCCTGTAGTGGGACTTGGAATGCCCTGACATGTAGCTGGTCAGTATATACCAAAGATCAGCAGACTCTGACTGTAGACTGGGTATACCACTGGGCTCTGGGCCCATTTCAGTCTCTAGGTTGTTTAGCAACATAGGTGTGGATGATCCATTCCAGGTGGTCCTCACACTAAGGAGGGGGTTCTTAAACTTTTTGAGTGTGTGTTATGGACCCCTTTGGCAGTCTGGTGAAGCCTACAGATGTTTTCTCAGAATGATGTTTTAACATGAATAAAATAAAACTTACAGAATTATAGAAGAAGCTAATCATCCTGAAATAAAATGGAATTATTTCCCATCAAAATTCACAGGTCCCACATTTGGGGTCCTAGAGGATCTACTGACTTCAGAGATATAGGGTCTCATCATGGCAAATCAGCTTCTAAAGCTTCTCAATCCATCTGGGAGGGAGAAGAGATGATGGCATATTATTATTTTTTGTCTTTTTTAAAAATTAAATTACATGCTGGTTTCAGTCAAGAAGCATTTATTTTGGTGGCATGCTTTTCAATATTATGGAGGGAAGAATGTCCCAGGAATCTGTCCTGAATTTATCTCCCAGATAAATAATAATCTCAATAGCTAGCATTTATGTATAGTGTGGTACAGTGGATAGAACGCCGGGCCTGGAGTCAGGAAGGCTCATTTTTTTGAGTTTAAATCTGGTCTCACACACTTACTAACTGTGTAACCCTGGGGAAGTCACTTAGCCCTGTTTGCCTCAGTTTCCTCTTCTATAAAATGAATTGGAAAGGAAATGGCAAAACACTCCAGTATCTTTGCCAAGAAGACCCCAGATGGGGTCACAAAGAATCAACATGACTCAAACGACTGAACAACTATATGTTAGGCATTATGGTAAGCACCTTATAAATATAATCTCATTTAAATCTGACAACAAACCTGAGAAGTAGGTGCTGTTGTTATCCACATTTTTACAAATGAGGGAATGGAGGAGAACAGAAGTTTAGTGACTCACACAGCTAGCAAGTATTTGAGGTCACATTTGAACTCAGGTCATCCTGACTTCAGGCCCAGTGTATGCCCAATGTCACCTTGAGCTACATCGGACAGCAGCATTCCTCCCTATCCATCAGAACTTTGAGGAAAGGGAGAGGTAGATGTCTCAGAAATGATAATTCTCCTAAAGATCATGGATATGGGGGATGGGTAATGACTCTTGAGACTCTGAAATAGAATCTATGCCTTCTTTTAGTGCAAGGTCAACTTAGCAGCTCCATAAATCCTTCCAAATCTCATTGTAACCCACAGTTTTAATTCCCTAATTTTGAATTCCTTTAGGACTCAAGAATGCACTTTTTTATTCTTAGTTTTAATGTTCTACAATCACTACTATAAAATTTAGATTTTTTCCCCCTTACCTACCCCCCCAGCCCGCTCCCTCCCCAAGATGGCATACAATTGTATATAGGATCTATACATACTTTCCTATTGAATACGTTTTCACTATAGTCATGCTGTGTAACGAACTAAAATAAATGGAAGAAATCATATAACAAATCAAAACATAATACACACACACACACAAATGATCTGCTACAATCTGCACATGAATTCCATAGTTCTTTCTCTGAGTGTGGAAGGCTTTTTGCCTTAGAAGACCATTGAGAATTTTTTAAAATTCTTGCATTGTTACGAAGTTACAAATCTTCCAGAAAAAACTCTTGCACACTGTGGTCGTTTCTGTGCACACGGTTCTCCTGGTTCTGCTGCTTTCACTAAGCATCAGATCATATAAGTCCTTCCAAGCCTCTCTGAAGTCTTCTTGTTCATCATTTCTTATGGCGCAATCGTACTCCATTACATTCATATACCATGCTTTATTCAACCATTCCCCAATGGATGGGCATCCCCTTGATTTCCAGTTTTTGGCCACCACAAAGTGCTGCTGTAAATATTTTTGTACATGTGGGACTCTTCCCCATTTTTATGGGGATACGGTCCTAGAAACAATATTGCTGGGTCAAAAGTTCAAGAATGCATTCTTGACCACACTATAATGATAATTAATAATAATCTACTTACTAATAATTAATTAATAATTAAAATAATAGTTTTACAAATTGCTTTCCTCTCTCCAATCCTGCTGGGTATTTTATAGATAAGGAGTCTAGCTCATAGAAGTTAAATTATTTTCCCAGTGTAAAGTTTTGTAGAGAAATTTTGTAGTTCAGGAGAGTGGAACGGAAAAGTATTGGCCCACAGGGACTGCTTTAACAAACTTCTTTGTTAGTCACAAGGGGAAAGAGGAGATCAAGAGTAGGAGAACAATGGCGAGAAGGGACTGTTTCTGTGCGTAGCTTCCATGACAGCACACAGAGTGGGAAAGGGTTAACTCCAGGCAAAGATTTTTCAGGGCTCAACCTAATATGTCTTGGAGACATATTAGCTCTTCATCTTTAAGACCCATAAAGTGAGGGTATTTTCTAGGCTTTATAATAAGGAATGAGGACTAAGAAGCAGGAAGTAGATATCTAACCTTAATCTAACCCTACCATTTCAGGAAGAGGGCAGAGAGGCTAATACCCCGTCTCTGGGTTTATGGTACTTGAATCCTGGGGAGGGTGACACCATACCACCTTTCACCAATCAACAGATTTGAGCTCAGTTCTCTACTGATTCAAGTCCAATGAGCCTTTCACTAAAACAAACTGTCCCACTCTGGGAGTTATTTTATGTTAAAGTTATGATTTGATTGTTTCTTGAATAGAATTCTCTTTTCTCTAATTAGACTTCAAGTTCCTTGAGGACATAGATCATGTCTTCTTACATCTGAATTCCATGTAGATCTTTATACTATATGATGAAAAAAAATACAACTTTATTAAAGCCTATTGTGTGAAGAAGATGGTGGCCATATGCTGTGTGTACTTAGTAGATACTTTATCATTATTTAATTGAATTAGGTTAAATGGTATTGAATAGAAAGGAGTTACTGACCTTGTGGTCAATACTGGACTGTGCAGAAAAATTATAACAACGTTCAAACAATACAGTAGTGCTTGTCATGGCAGTAAAGGGCAGTACTAATTAAGAATATGAACTTATTTATAAAATCCTACAAAGGGAGAATGGATGGTAGAAGATTATGAGCAATGTTACCTTATAAAATAGTGAAAAGTGGATGAAAGAAAAAATGAGTTTGTTCACACAAAGATTATCTATTAAACTAGTTAATCCTGAGAGCATTTTCAGTTTAATACTAGGAAGACAACGAACAACAAAGAAAAATGGAAAAGATCTGTCATGATGGCACTAAAAACAAAGAGAGGAAGAGCAGTGGGACCAGACCAGTAGACCGAGTTCCTTGAGGGTTGGGACTGTCTTTTGCCTTTCTTTGTATCATCAGTGCTTAGTATAATGTCTGGCACACAATAAATGCTTATTAATATACTGAATAACTGACCAATTTAGACAGATGAGGTCCATGATGGAGGATAAGAGAATATGTCAGATACTGAGGAATTGCTTCTCTTGATAATGAGGAATTACTTCTATTGATAAGAGGATGGATTCTTATGAAAACTTATGAGAAGACTTAAGCAAGAGGATGATGAGATATGGATGAGTTGTGATCTCTCATTGGAGGGAGTACACCCATGGATGAGATAAAAAAACCATTGAAGAACTGATATACATAGGTTATGCAATAAAAATGCATAAATCCAAGTTTAAAAAATGGAGATATCATGACCTGTGGATCTTGTTATATGATTAGAGAAACAACCCTTATTTTTTTTAAAATGGTGAATCCTTTCCCTGCAATTCAAGCATTGACTAGAATCTTCTGATTTTCTAGAGTTCTTAAACAAAATTTTAAATCTCTTGACAATAATTTTCAAACAGCAAACATTTAATTAATAAATAAGAAGAAATTGTTTAGATTAATGATTTCAAACAAATGGTATGTTTATTTTAAGTGGATAATGCTGATTTGCTGTTCATGTAAATATTTTCCTTCATAAAGATTTGTTAATTTCATTAGACATTTCTTTGAACAGAAAGGCAGAGAACTCTAAGATATATCCTGATGGAAACTGAGTTTGAGATCATTGCTCCATAACAAATTCCTGTTATTTGGTTTCATAATCAGCTAAAGATCCATACATCTGAAATCTGTGGAATTTGTTTCCAAAATATGGTATTTAATATTTTATTTTCCATTGCCCCACTGTGGCATGGAGCTAACCCAGAGTTCTCAAAAGGTATGCCATCAGATTATGAAAAGTAATCTATATTCCTCTCCTCTTGCATGACATCTGTCCATATCACTCTGTAAATCCTTCACAAGAATATTTTCCTTCCTTCCTTCGTGTCACGTTATTTGGTAATATATTCCATACTATTTGACGTTCTTCTTGAAGAAAGGTGGCACAATGGAGAGAGTGCTGCACTTGTAGTCAGCAAGTTGTTTACTCATTTTTCCAGTCATGTCTGACTCTTCATGATTCCATTTGGGATTTTCTTGCAAAGATAGTGGAGTGGTTGGCCATTTTCTTCTCCAGCTCATTTTACAGATGAGGAAATTGAGACAAACAGGGTGAAGTGATTTGCCCAGGCTCATGTAGCTAGCAAGTATCTGAGGTCAGACTAGAACTAAAATCTTCTTTATTCTAGGGCTAGCATTCTATCTACTTAGCTGCCCCAGGAGTCAGCATGACCAGAGTTCAAATTCTGCTTCACATGTTTCTTAGCTGTGTGACCAAGGACAAGTCACAATCTCCATGAACCATAATGGCATCTACATCGCAGGGAAAAGGATCAAATGAGATAACATATGAAATGTACTTTGCAAATTTAAAGTACTACATACATGCTAACCACTATTATTATTAAAAGCTAGCTTTCCAAAGAGAGGACTTGAGAGAATCCAATAAGTGACTGCCTCTTAACAAGATCTTTATCATTGACAGTTAATTTTGAGCAATGTTTACTAATAAAATTTGTGATTTATTCATTCAGGATGATAGACCTAGTTTTAAAAACCTATTGGGTACAACAAAAGCTCTGTTAGTCCAAAGGCTTCTCTAATGGAAATTTTCTGTTGTTCCCTAGAAGGGAATTAAAATTTCAATCTTGGCTCTTAGTGCAGTCTTTCTCAGTGTTTTTCTTTGAATTGTTTATTTTCCTTCATGCTCCTACCTAAAGTTCACTTCAGGATGCAGGGGGGAGTTATTTACTCAATAGAATCTCAGAGTCTCTTAGGGATCCTGGAGATGATAAGATCATAGAACTAGAGATAGAAGGAATCAATCCATACCTAAAGCAGGAATCTCTTTTACAATATCTGTGATATGTAACCTCTATTTAAAGACTTTTAGAGTTGGGAAGCTCACTACCTATTGTAGAAGCCCACTCCACTGTTGGACAGAGCCAATTCTTACACTGAATCAAAATCTATCTTTCTGTAACTTTCGTCCACTAGTTCTACCCACACGGGACAAGCAAAACAAGCCTGGCAGGTCTAATCCTGCTTCCAAATTCCAGACAACTCTTCAATTTTGCCTAAGGTTTCTTTTCTTCAGGTTGAAAATCCCCAGTTTCTTCAAAGGCTCCTCATTCTTAATGTTTTCTAGACAGCTCACCATCACAGAGTGTGGAGTCTGAGGCCTCGAGGCCACATGTGGCCTTCTAGGTCTTCAAGTATGGCCCTTGGGCAGCATTGAGGCTGCACGTTCCCCACCCCTGGATCTAGTCTGTAAAGACTCCATTTTGTTAATTACTTCCAAAAATGGGGGCCCTGTCACAAAACTAAATACTCCAATGGCTTCCTTCTGACCAGAGCAGATAGGGCTATGACAGAGATATACTTTTGTCAGATTTTCTTGTCTTTATATAAACCAAATAAACCAAGGGTTCTTAACCTGAGGTCTGCAAACTTTAAAAAAAAATTACAACTACATTTTAGGGGCAGCTAGGTGGTTCAGTGGATAGAGCGTTCGAGTTGAAGTCAGGGAAGACTCATCTTCCTGAGTTCAAATCTGGCCTCAGACAGTTACTAGTTGTGTGACCCTAGGCAAATCACTATTTGCCTCAGTTTCCTTATCTGTAAAAAGAGCTGGAGGAAAAATGGCAAACTATTCCATTATCTTTGCCAAGAAAACCCCAAATGTGTTCACAAAGAATCAGACACGACTAAAACAGCTGACCAACAAACAATTCACTATAATTGGTTTCCATTAGAAGCCTATACATGCATACATATATGTATATATGTGTGTGTGTATATAGATATGTGTATAGGTATATATAGATGTGTGTATATGTATTTACGTACATGCATATACACATATGTGTGTATATACATGTGTGTATGTGCATTTTAAAGCATTATTCTGACTTATTCCAATTCTTCCCCTATTCTGAAGGGGTCCACACAGCCACATGACAGGTAAAAGGTTAAGATCCCTTATCTGAGCAAAGCTACATCCCTCCCTTCTGGTGAACCTTGGGGCCTAGTCAAAAAGTCAGTGAAACAGGTGTGCATGTCTCTTGAGCTCAGAAGACCTCAGCTCTCCAGATGTGTCTCAACAGGTAGGAAACAAGGCTCCTCTCATTAGTTTTCTGTCTCTTCTTGCCCCTGAGTTAGTGGATTTTCATCCAAATGTTTCACAAAAACAGTCAGTTCTCTATGGCTGTCCTGTTGCTGTTGGTTTAAAAACACAACCATTTGTGAGTATGGAGGCTGAACTAACACACCAGGTTTTTTAGGATTGGAAGGATTTTTGAGAGAGTTAGTGAGAGTTTTCTGGCTTCAAAAAGGAGAAATGTCATTGAGGAGAGAATTGGACTGTATCGCCAAACAGTAACATGCTTGGGATCTGATGTGAGAAAATGTTTTCAGGTGTCTAAACTGGAAATGCAGCTTGGGATCCTGCCAGGCATGCCCTTCATTTTGGCTTGCTAGTAGAAAATGTTAGGGTTCTGAATATTTCTCTCTCTGTTCTCCAGCTCGTGAGAAATACTGGTCTATGTCTGAAGGGAAACAATGTAGAAGAAATAGAGAAATATGTTTCGACCTCAGGAAATCTCATGGAGATGACAAAAATAAGGTGTCCATGGATGGTGGTGGTTTAGAAAGTAATACACAACTCACTTTTAGGTTTTAATAAATTGAACATGGCAACATGTATAGTGGTTAGACTGCCAGATATGGAGTCAGGAAGACTTGAGTTCAAATTCTCTGAGGAGCTGTGTGACTACGGGCAGACCACTTAAGGTCTCTCTTAATTTGATTCTTTACCTGGAAAAACTTTACCTGTACTTTCATTATTGTGGATTAAGGGCTAGAAAGGACTTTGGACTTTGTAGGATGTTAGCTCTAGAAATGGAAGGGACCTCAAAGATTGTCTAGTCTAACCCTTTCATTTTATGGGTGAAGAAACTCAGACAAGTTAAATGACTTGTCCAAAGTCCCACCAAGTAGTTAGAGGCAAAGCAAAGCAAAACTGGGAGTTGAGTCCTGGTCTTCTGACTTCAAATTCAATTCTTATCAAGGTCTGGTGTGCCACAAAGCTGTTGTGTCTCAAATGAGATAATGCAGTTAAATACACAATTTAAATCCTATATACATGTCAATTATTTTAAGTATTCAAGGTTGACAAAGCCCTTGTTACAAGTGTTAGCACCCCCATTTTGGAAATGATGAGAGTGAGACTTTCACAGGTGATGACTTACCTCTGATTACATAGATGATGTCAGAAGGAGCCTTGGAAGCCAAGTCTCCTAACTCCAAATCTAGAGTTCGGTACAAATCTATTTTCATTGGCCCAGGCTGCTGATTAGGTAATGGCCCATGTGAATTTGGAGCCTTCCCCGCCTCCTTTTTGCTACTTTTTCTTGTTCTATCTCACTCTTCCCCTATTTTCTTTTCTAAAAATGCCCCCTTTGTGTATCTGATACTATGGAAGACATTGAATCCAGAAAAAAAAACCAGAACACTTTATTTTCCATATAATATAGATCATTCCCCCCTGCTCTAAAGTTATACTTTCTCAGTAACTGATGAGGAAGAAAGCAAGGAAAGAAGCATCTCCCATGTGCCAAGCACTTTACATAGAGTCATAATCTTATGTGATCTTCACAATTACCTTGGGAAACAAGCACTCTTATTAGACCCATTTTATAGATGAAGAAACTGACATGGCTAGCAAGCATCTGAGGTCGCATTGAAGCTCAGGTCAGCTAGCTGGCAGAGTGGATCTCAGAAAGACCTGAGTTTAAATCTGGCCTTAAAATACTTACTAGCTGTGTGATCCTGGGCAAGTCACCGAACCCTGCTTGCCTCAGTTTCCTCATCTATAAACTGAGCTGGAGAAGGAAAAGGCAAACCACTCTAGTATCTCTGCCAAGAAAACTCCAAATGGGGTCATGAAGAGTCGGATATGACTGAAATGACTCAACAAAAATAATAACTTACTGACCCCAGGTCCAGCACTCTAGCAACTGCACTACCAAGCCACCTCCATGTAAGTGGGACCTGAGTTCAAATCCTAACTATGCCACCTGTACACAAATCACCACCTCTGTGAGTCTCATTTTATGCATCTGTAAAATAAGGGTTTTGGGAAGGTTCTTTCCAGCTCAAAAGCTATGTGTGAATTCTGCATGATTCTAGGTCAACTCTCTCATTTCACAAATGAGAAAATGAAGGAAGCCTTGAGGGATTAAATGACATAGCCACACAGGTGGTAAGTGGCTGGGTGGGGCAAGGTGCCGGTGAGGGGTTGGTTTGGTCCAGGTTTAGAACTCAAGTCCCTTGACTTCCGAGTTTCGTGCTCTTCCTATTTTAACATGCTCACTCACCTAGGCCAGGTCCCTGAATTCTTCATGGGAGACTAAATATTCTCTCACTATTTCCTTACTTATTTGGGGGTGTCAACCACACTTGGCATTTTGCTCTTTCCTTGTCTGACATGCAAAGATTATTTTTGTTGGAAGAGGAAATAAGCAAAATGACAGTTGAACATCATTGCCTTCTCTGCATTGGCAGTGAACACCCCCTTGTCTATCATAAGCAGGAATTACATCATTTCTTTGATCCCTCCCCAACCTCCAATATAGCCAAGCCTCACCAGTCTTTGTTGACTACCATCCCCCGCCCCCCCTACCCCCGAGACAAAACTAACACGATTATTATATTGTGGTTCCGTGCTTATGGATTCAACCTCCATCACCTGCTTTTGCTTTCATCTTTGGTTCATCACTTCAAAAAAATCTAAGCTAATTGGCAAGTTTTCTAGGCATGTTCATTGGTCTCTTCAGATGACTCCCATTTTCCATCCCTAGTGGAATGATCTCCTTTGGTAGTTTGAGAATTTCACTTGGTCCCATGGGATCCTATCGATCTTAAAATGTCAGACTATGCTTAGCTTTTTTCTCCTCTATCACACAAACTCTAGGAGGTGGTTTTCACCTTACCCTAAAGGTCTCATGTTTTCTTCCCCATTCACCAGTTTCTCCCTGCTGGTTAAATTAAAATTGTTTCAATGAGGTTCCATTTCTTTTTCATAAAAATGTGGTCAATCATAGTAGATATCTCGACTGCTGTGAATTGCCAGTGAAAAAATATTTGCAGAGTATTGCAAACCTTAAAATGATGTGTCAGATATTAATTAAAAGAAATAGAGGACTGGTCCAATTACTCGGTGAGACTGGGTGGTGTATATAGACAACCTAGATTGTTAATTCAAGGTTGAAGACTTCAATTATCTGACTTATTAAGAAATGTAGAGAAATGGAATATATTTTCATCCAGGAGGCAAAGTTACGAGCAGAATGTGAGGTTTCTTATTCTGCCATGGGGACAAACGTTCCAGCCACATAGTTCTGATCAAATAGCATTAAATCTACTGAGACATCGAAAGAGAATTGAGAGTCAAACATCCTGTAGCCACGAGTTACCTGTGTTGTCAAGGTAACCACATCCTTAGTATTCTTGGTAACTGGATCTTTCCAATAGAGCAGCAGAGAGACACCACAGGTATCAGCCCATCAGCCACCTGCCATTGTCTTAAAACAGTTCCTTGATACTATACTTAGGGGACTGTGACAGTGTTGGGGTATTTTTTTAAAAGGAAAAAAGCACCATGTTCATTTCTGTGAAAATGCCAATCAGCTTGTAGAAATCCTGTTTTACATCCTTAAACCTGGATGGCAGTGGGGGTGATGGCTTCTGACTTGTAGCTATTTCAAACAGGTTCCTGGGTTCCTTATTAAAAGGGCCATCTATATAGGAGTGTTTGAACCTTGCAGACTGAGTTCCTGGCTCCTGAAATAACCAGCACCTGAGATATTAGGAGAGCATGTGGCTATTTTACCACGGCAGGTTGCAATGTCAGATTTTATAGTGAAAAAATCTGCCTCAGTTGGGATCATCCCTGTATTTTGTAGCCCAAAGGGATTCCTGGGAAAACTAGGCAGGAACAGAGAGTGATAAATAAAACATCAGGGACTAAAGCTTCTGCAGGAAGCAACTGGGAAATCTCTGCTTCTTTTAAGTCCTATCTATCCCCTTTCTCACTACAGGTCCAGATTACCGGTGTGAATGTCTCTTCCCCTTTCCTTCCCCAAATAGAACTGGGACTGGGAATATGAGTTCTACCAAATGGAATTGATGGGAAACACCTAGAGAAAGAATTACTGATTACTAATCTTGTATAGGTGAAGAGAAAATCGATTCAGAAAGAACAACTTTGGGTTTTATCATATAAATAAAAACCGTAGGGGCTATGAACGTCGGAATAGTTGGCCTTGAACCCTTCCCAGACCATATGGGGCTGTAGACTGTGCCATATATCATTCACAAAAAGCCATTTCCTTTCAATTTTGTAATATGGTCTGGAGGATTTGACTGATGACCCAGATGTCAGGAGGAATGAATGACCTCCACAGCTCAGGTGAGACATGGATGCTATAAATCAGGGAAGGATGCAGTGAAAAGGTTCTTTTTGCCTTGATATAGACTTGATCCCTAATTAAAAGAGAGAAACAAGGTAATTTTTAACTGCTATCCATTTCTGAGAATTGCCAAAAAATGTTTTTGTTCGCAATCATCAATTCCTTGATGCAAGTCTTCCTACTGATACGTTACATATGCCATGTGCTGTCCACATCTTGGAGAAGAGATGTGGGTTTTCTTTAGGTTATTCAAGGGATAGTCTCTTCTGTCCTTTGGATTTTTTTTCTTTTTATCATTGCATGTATAGTCAAGACAGCAAGTATTTATAAAGCACTTACTATGTCACAGGCACTATGCTAAATATATAAATATAATCAGATAAAAAGCAATCCCTGCTCTCAAGGACCTTACATTTTAATGGTGGGGGGAGGGGAGAAAACACATAAAAGGAAAAGGGAAGTTAAAAGAGAAGGTGACAGATAGGGAGCATGGTGCTGGGAGAGGAATGAAGATGGCTAACCTGGTCATTTGCCTTAAAATGGCAGTTCCAGGAGAAATCCACCAATCAGAGGAAGGGGCAGCAGGGGCAGTGTGAACTTCCAGGGCTGTTGTGGCACAGTGGAATTCTTTCTCACCACTTCTTAAAAAACTGCTTCAGCTTTTCTTTTTATAAAGAATTCCGCAGCAGAAAGCCATACTTCAGAGCTAAAAGCTGCTCTAGAGGATGCCAGGCATATACCATGCTGTTTCTTCCTTCTACTGAAATAAATGAATCCCCAGTTTTCTGAAATTTAAGGTGAGACTACTGATTGATGATCAGCTTTCTAACAAAGGACTCTTGGGGAAAGAAACAGCTTTTTTTTTCTTGTATCTCTAAAGCCTGATTCAGCCTCTATCTTGAAGTCAAATTCTATGTTAAAAAGTAGACAACAATTGTTTTTGAGGTTGGGGGCGGCAGTGACAAGGAAGGATAGTGAAGGGTTGCTTGGAGATTTCTAGCCCATTAGATGAAACATATCATAAGTAACTCAAAGGTAAAATTGTCAGATTTTTAAAAAATCCTAATCACTGATATGAATGTTGGAAAGGAAGTCTAGTATAGTAGTGTGCATCCTTTCCCCAAAGATAATTGGTTTTATTATTTTTTTTCAATTAGCAACCATTTCTTTTCTCTCCTCTCACTTTCTCCCATTGGAGAAAAAATAAAAACAAAACCTCTGTAATAAAAATGCACAATCAAGCAAAAAAAAAATCCTCATATTGGCTATATGCAGAAGTGTAGGTCTCATTGTCCATTTTCATCACTTCTCTGTCAGGAGGCAGGTAGCAAGGGTAGCATCAGTTCTCCAGATTCATGGTTGGTCATAGCTCTGATCAGTTCCAAAGACTTTTAAAGTTGAAGATAACCTTTTTCTTTTCTTCCATATTCCCAAGACTAAAGTCAAGTGCTTTTACATGTTTATCCAGGAGATTTTTAAAAAGACCTAAATAATGGAAGAGGCAGCATGGGTGCATGGAGAAAAATGCTAGATTTGGAGTCAGAAAATATGGTTCTCCTTCTTATTACCTGAGTAACCTTATGTTGACCTTAGTTCTGGCATCTATAAATTACAGAAGTTGACCCAAAACAACCTATGATCCTAAAAGATTGTGGTATATATGAAACCCTGCCCACTTGTTGCTTAAAGACTTCAGTTATAATTCTGGCTCTGCCATTTCCTGACCACATGACCTTGGGAAGGTCACTTAACTTTGCCAAGCCTTCCCTTTACCTATAAAATGGACTCAAGAAGACTATATACCTCATGGGGTCATTGGGTAGAATTGATTTGAATCAAATGAGGGGATAAGTGCAAAGCCCATTTTAAGTTTTAAAAGTCTTTAGAGACATGAGTTATCATTTCCCCCTTTCACATTTATTCTCCTTTGTGCAGGTTTAAATTCCATTCAAGTCTAGCACCAGTGACCATCTTCGGATCCTGAGCCCTCTGTGAGTAGTCTGAGCAGTTCTGGAATGTGGGAGCCGCCAACAATGCAGTGTTAAAGGGATTGGAGTTGGTACAGCTGGTCAGCGTTACCAGGGGCTAGCATAAAAAAAAAATAGCAACAGGAAGTAAAGGGTAGTTGTGGGTTTGTTTTTTTTTAAGTTTGCTTGCTAGGCCATAGAAACCATCTGGATAGAGGACTCTTTAATTGAAACCCTAGAGCAGGCAGTTTTTTTGGTTAGTGCCTCGTTTGATCATCTCTATCTGGGAGATCTGCTCTATTGCCAACCTCTACCCTTCTCCCTGTTCGCAAGGGGGTACTAGATAATAAAATTCCTTTTTATCACTGCCTGGATCTTGCTTCATTTTCATAGAAAGCATAAAATAAAATAATTCATGTAATGTTAAACAAATGATGAAGGGGAAGCTATTTGGGGTGGGAGATTTTTATCTTGGACTGTATTTTCAGGTTCTGGTATTTTTCCAATTAGCAATTGGACTTAACCTCATACGGTTCATCTGGAGTAAACCTTACTTCTCCCAAGCTGAAGACGTAATGAAAGAAGTCTCAGTAAAGAGAAGAATGATATTTGTTCATGTTTCTGTATACTCAGATACTTGGGGGACCCCCTCCCCAACATATCATCATAATGGTTGCCCATAATGAAGGAAACAGGCAAATTTAAATAATAATTTTTCAAAACCTGGAGGCATAATAGATTTCACAAATGGTATATTGAGGTTCTCGGAGATGAATTTTAATTATTTTTAATGATAAAATTTCTTGATTTTTGCAAAGTAGAGTTGAAAGAAATACCAAAACTTTCCAACTTACATAATACTTTTCAGTTTTATCTATCCAAATCTGTATATATGAAAAGCAGAAGACCAATTTTCATCATGTAACTATTTGCCACAGGAACAGTTAATCTTACTTAACTCACGGTGTTTTAAAATACCTTTCTTGGTATATCTGTAAGGTCTGTTCGTGTTAATTGCAAGTTGTGTATGTATCAATTAAATATATCCCTTTAACCTCATCTACAGAATTGTCTTCCCTAAAGTCATTAAAGAGTGTTTCATTTTTGTCTTTGGATCCTCGGTGCTTGGCAAAATTCCTGGTGCACAGATTTCTCAGTTGCTTACTATTGAGACCAATTAGCCCTGATATGCTTGTATCATTTTGTTTCTCAAGGTAGATTCTGGAATCCTAAAATGTGGTAGAAGGTGAGCATTTTATGATAAAACTGTTGTGGATGCATAAATCTGTGTGGAATTCTGAGGAAAATCCCAAATAAAAATGTTCCAAATGCAAATAACTTACCATTGTTAAACTTTGGTGATGCTATTTCTCTCCTGTGACCTTTTAAATTTTTGTTGCCCTAAAAATTCTACTTTACTGGGAAACCATACTTACCTGCTCTTTCTTTTTTTTTTTGTATTTAAATTTATTTATTTAAGTTTTCTATATTCATTTCCACAAAATTTTGAGTTCCAAATTTTCTCCCCATTTCTCCCCTCCCCCACCCCAAAACGCCGAGCATTCTAATTACCCTTATCACCAATCTGCCCTCTCTTCTTTCATCCCTCCCTTCCCTTACCCCATCTTCTCTTTTGCCCTGTAGGGCAAGATAACTTTCTATACCCCATTACCTGTATTTCTTATTTCCTAGTTTTATGCAAGAACAAGACTCAACAGTTGTTCCTAAAACTTTGAGTTCCAACTTCTCTTGCTCCCCACTCATCCCCATTGGGAAGGCAGGCAATTCAATATATGCCATATCTATGTAGTTTTGCAAATGACTTCCATAATAGTCGTGTTGTGTAAGACTAACTATATTTTCCTCCATCCTATCCTGCCCCCCATTTCATCTATTCTCTCTTTTGATCCTGTCCCTCCCCAAGGATGTTGACTTCTAATTGCTCCCTCTTTCCACTGCCCTCCCTTCCAACATCCCCTCTGACCCTGCTTATCCCCTTCTCTCCCACTTTCCAGTAGGTTTTCATACCAAAATGAGTGTGCATTTTATTCCTTCCTTTAGTCGAATGTGATGAGAGTAAGCTTCATGTTTTTTCTCTCACCTCCCCACGTTTTTCCTCCACTGAAAAGTCTTTATCTTGCCTCTTTAATGAGATAATTTGCCCCATTTCATTTCTCCCTTTATCCTACCAATATATTTCTCTCATCCCTTAATTTCATTTTTTCAAGATATGATCCTATCCTATTCAATTCACCCTGTGCGCTCTCTCTCTCTGTGTATGTGTGTGTGTGTGTGTGTGTGTGTGTGTGTGTGTGTGTGTGTGTGTGTGCGTGTGTAACTAATTACACCAACTACCCAGATATTGAAAAAAGTTTGAAGAGTTACAAATATTGTCTTTCCATGTAGGAATGTAAACAGTTCAACTTTAGTGAGTCCCTTATGATTTCTCTTTACTGTTTACCTTTTCATGCTTCTCTTGATTCTTCTGTTTGAAAGTCAAATTTTCTTTTCAGCTCTGGTCTTTTCATCAAGAATGCTTGAAAGTCCTCTATTTCATTGAAAGACCATTTTTTCCCCTGAGGTATTATACTCAGTTTTGCTGGGTGGGTGATTCTTGGTTTTAGTCCTAGTTCCTTTGACTTTTGGAATATCATTTTCCATTCCTTTTGATCCCTTAATGTAGAAGCTGCTAGATCTTGTGTTATCCTGATTGTCTTTCCACAACACTTGAATTGTTTCTTTTTAGCTGCTTGCAATATTTTCACCTTGACCTGGGAACTCTGGAATTTGACCACAATGTTCCTACGAGTTTCTTTTTTTTGGATCTCTTTTAGGAGGTGATTGGTGGATTCTTTCAATATTTATTTTGCCCTTTGGTTCTAGAATATCAGAGCAGTTTTCCTTGATAATTTCATGCAAGATGATGTTTAGGGTCTTTTTTTGATCATGGCTTTCAGGTAGTCTCATAATTTTTAAATTGTCTCTTCTGGATCTATTTTCCAGGTCACTTGTTTTTCCAGTGAGATATTTCACATTATCTTCCTTTTTTTCTTCTTTTGTGATTTTTTGGTTTCTCATAAAATCATTAACCTCCATCTGTTCCATTCTAATTTTTAAAGAACTATTTTCTTCAGCGAGCTTTTGAATCTCCTTTTCCATTTGGCTAATTCTGCTTTTTAAAGCATTTTTCTCCTCAATGGCTTTTTGAAACTCTTTTGCCAATTGAATTAGCCTATTTTTAAAGGTGTTAGTTTCTTCAGTATTTTTTTGGGTCTCTTTTAGCAAGGTGTTGATCCACTTTTCATGATTTTCTTGCATCTCTCTCATTTCTCTTCCCAATTTTTCCTCCACCTCTCTTACTTGATTTTCAAAATCCTTTTTGAGCTCTTCCATGGCCTGAGACCATTGAATATTTATTTTGGACGTTTGAGATATAGAAGCCTTGATTTTTTTGTCTTTCCCTGATGCTAAGCATTGCTCTTTCTCATCAGAAAGGAAGGGAGAAGATATCTGGTCACCAAGAAAGTAACCTTCTATAATCCTATATTTTTTCCCCTTTTTTGGGCAATTTTCCAACTAGTTTCCAAACTAGTTACTTGAGTTTTGGGTCCTTTGTCAAGAGTAGGGTATACTCTGGGGATCTGTAAGTTCTCAGTTCCTCCAAGGTGGCACAATCAAGAATGTACACTGGTCTGGGAGCAGAGAGAGATTTTTGTGCCCAGAGTCTTAGCAGGGTTTCCTCACCACAGACGCCTGGCCTTTGGTTCCGCCAAGCCAGCACTGGGGGCTGAGATTCAGCTAAGCTACATGGGCAGGGCTGCCATTCAGTGTGACATAAAGATCAGCTCCCTCAGGGCCTCTACACAGGGCTGAGTTAAGAATGGGCTGCTCAGTATCCCCCAGGGTTTTTATGATCCAACAATGGAAGTGGGCTGCTGTAGGGGCTACTGTGGGAACTGCAGCTGCTTGCCTGATGTGGCCTCTGTGGCTCCCTGCCTAAGGCCAGAGGTATGGGAAGGCCCTTCTCCCTTCCCGGGCAGCTGAAAAAACCCTGTCACTGACCTTTGGCGTCTGTGGTTTAAGGGTTCTGTGAAGGCTGCTACTGCGACTGGAGATTCCACCCCCAAGGGCTGTTTGCTAGCCGTGAGCCACGTGGCCAAGGCTGGGCTGGGGTCTGCTCCCTGTCCGGTGCAACCCATGTTTCCCATGGGCCTTTCAGGTCACCCTGGACTGGAAATCTCTTCCACTCTGTTGTTCTCCACTTCTGCTGCTCCAAAATTTGTTGAGAGACCCTCTCTACAGGTATTTTATGGGCTGTGTGTGGAAAGCCCACATATATGTGTCTTTCTACTCTGCCATCTTGGCTCCTCCCCCTTACCTGCTCTTTATTGATACATTTCTTTTTTCTATTTTAAAGTTTCCAAATAAAATTCTATATTTTAAGAGAAAAAGAAAAATAGCTGGTAGGGGCTTAATAAATCCTTTTTGAATGAATGTATACCTTCCAGCTCAAAAACTCCAAAGATTTTTTATTTAAATGCCACATTGTGACCTCGAATATGATATCTGGAATTATTTGATGACCTGCCAACTTGGGAGAAAATAATGCTTTATGTATTCCCTGGAATCATGCAAGTAACTTTTTTAACAGTCAGAATACTGTAGAGCAGTAGTTAGCAAGGTGTGGTCTGGGGACCCAGGCCCTATCATAGATCCATGAAGTCAAAACTACTTCATAATAATACCAAGATGTTTTAACTTCTTATATGTTAAATATAATTAAATGTAAACCAACAACCCAACTCATTCTGGGGAGGCAATCTCATCAATATTTAATTGTGTAACGGCGTATTGAGACCAAAAATTTTGAGAGCTACTTTATAAAGTAAACCCTTACTGATTCACATTGTTTCTCTAACAGTGACCTCAACACTCAAAAACATAGTATCTGTTGTCTTATTCATTCCCTTCAACTCAATTGAAATTCTAAATGATTAATAACATTTGATATTTTTTTTTGCATTGCCACATAAAAGGATAGAATTTTTCATTAATTGCCCGGTATTAGTTTTTGATCCACAATTTAAAAAACAACTTGTAGGCAGTTAATAATCCATATTGCAATTGCTTCCTTAACATACTATTTGTCATTTGTCTTATTTGGGGGTTCTGTGTGATGATTTGACAAGGGTAGACCATGACTAACTAGCAATGAGATTATTCAGAGGAAAGCTTTCCAAGGTCCAAGTTATACTGGGGGCTCTACCCCAAAAGCATAGGAATTCTAAATTTGAATAATATTTCAATAAAGGAGACTCTAAAGACCATGAATTGAGTCAGTGCCAAGTTGTCCTAGAAGGAAGGCGGGGTGAGAAGTGACATAATTGTAATTAGCAAGCCACATCCAGGAGTTTTATTTAGGATGATCTGTTCAGTGGGAAACCAGGACCCAAGCAAAAGTATCTAACACCCGCATGACAGCTGAGCTGGGCTTCAGGATGGGAGCTTCGGCACTGCTGACAGTGACCAATTCGTGTCTGCTGACAGAACAAGATGCAGAGTCAGGGGTACAGTACAAAGTGTTTGCATCCTCCTTGCTCTTCAGCCTCCAGACAGTTGAAAAGAAGGCAGGTCAGTGCCTGAAAGCAAACAGGCCCCTCAAAGGAAAAGAGACAGGAACCACTGGGGGATTCTCAGCGGGGACTGTGCAGGAAGAGTTTTCCTGCCTGAATAACTCTGCACTGTTTCTGAACTACCCTGAATTATTCATGTCACTGTTTCATTGTTTGTCATAAGAGGCAGCTTGGTATGATGGATACATGCTACACTGGCAGTTGGGAAGGTCTGGGATCAAATCCTGCTTCTAACACTACTTGTGTGATTATGGATAAATCATTCTGAACCTTCATATCGTTATCTATCAAAAAGAAAGAATAATTAGCCATAGAACTTACCCCTAGATCCGGGGTTCTTAACCATTTTTTTTTGCTAGAAGGTAGAAAAAGTGAAGAAAGATAAGATTAGGTGCATATTTTTCTGGATAAAATAAACACGACTTTAAAAAAAGCAATGAAAAGTGAGGAAGAGAGAGTGACCTGGCATGAAGGAATTTCCTGACTTTCCCCTCCCAAGCAAGGAAGGGAGTGACCATTTGACATACTATGAGTTCTCAGGAGATCAGGCAATCAGTATAGCACGGTGAAAAGAGCACTGGACTTGGAATAGTTCTGCCACAGAAAGTTCTTAGCTATGGACTAGTAACTTCTTGGATCCTCAATTTTTTCATGTCCAAAATAGGGACAGTATTTGTACCATCTGCCCATAGAGTTGTTGTGAGGAAAACTGTATATAAAAATAAAACTTTAGAGTTGTCAGCTATTAAAATAATTGCAGAGTTTTTGTTTGAAACAGTGTGACAGAGTGGATTGAGGTAACTTAGGACCAGGAAGCCCTGAATTCAAGTCCCACCTCTGACAAGTGTTGACTATGTGATCTTGCTATTCCCTTCAGTATTCCAGGCAATTATCTATTACTATAAATTGCAGAATGGGGGCCAATCTGCATTGGTAGAGGAAGTTTTCTCACTTAAAAGTTCCCTATATCAAGGAAATCACAAGTCTGGTCCAATAAATAAAATACTTTTGAAGGACAGAAATAGAATATGGTATTACAATGCCTTCTGTATTTGTTATAATAGGGAAAGGAAGGAGATAAACATTTATATAACACTGTTATATGCCAGGCACTGTGCTAAGTACTTTTAAAAAATAAATACTATTAAATATAATATACATCATATATTACGTATAATATATGGTTGGTGGTTGTCCTTCATCTTCTAAGAGGACCAAAATGACATCACCATTGTAAAGTGAAATTTCAGTGTGTCTGACTGTGACTGATCAGACCAATACAAGCACGGAATGCTCTACCACACATTGAACACAGATAGTCCATGTGAATATTTGGGGTGGATAGCCTGAATCTGTGCATCCTGCATTTACTTTGTACTGTCTCAATTCTAGTTTGCTCAAAGAGCATAGCACCTTTTCTTATGTTAGCATGCCCTGCTGAGCAGTCCTGTGCCAGTGTCTCCCATGTTGCACAAAGTTCTTGAGAGAGACCTTGAAAGTGTCCTTGTATCGCTTCTTCTGACCACCATGTGATCGCCTGCCTCATGCAAGCTCTCTATAAAATAATCTTTTGGCAAGCATACATTTTGCATTCGAACAACATGGCCAGTCCTGTGCTCTCTGAAGCATAGTTTGAATACTTGGCAGTTCAGTTTGAGCAAGGACTTCAGTGTCTGGTAGGTACCTTATCCTGCCAGGTGATCCTCAGAATCTTCCTAAGACAGTTCAAATGGAACTGGCATGGTGCTGATAAACTGTCCATGTTTCACAAGCATATAACTATGAGGTCAGCACAATGGCGCTGTAGACTTTCAGTTTGGTAGTCAGTCTAATACTTCTTCTCTCCCAAACATTTCTTTGGAGTCTCTCAAACACTGAGCTAGCTCTGGCAATGCATACATCAACCTCATTGTCAATGTGTATATCCCTGGAAAGTACACTGCCAAGGTGAGTGAACTTATCCACAACATTCAAAACTTCTCCATTTGTTGTAACCAGTAGTTCCACATATGGATGGTGGTAGTAGCTGATGGAGAACCTGTGTTTTCTTGAGGTTAATTACTAGGCCAAAATTAGTACAGGCAGCAGAGAATTGATCCATACTTTGTTGCATCTCACCTTCAGAGGCAGCATTGAGTGTAGGTGTAGGGGTGTAGGGTGTGTTCAGGGAGGACCAGTACCTTTGGTGGGATGGCTGCCGAGCCCTTTTTGGGACTCTTTCCACCTTTGCTGTCCCCTATTCCACCCAACTCTCACCTGTGGCTCCAAGAAGCTGTAGCATGTGCAGTGGCCACACTTTGGTAAACTGTTTCAGCAGACCAGGTTGAGGGGTAACCAAGGGTTCTCAAACCCATTGGTGAGTCGGGGGTGTCTACCCCAAGTATGTGAAGACTTCATCTTGTGGAATGGGTGGATTAGAACAATTTGTTCCAAAGGCCATGAAGGCAGATGAAGCAGGCGATATGGAACGCTTAGAGCTTGGTTAGACACCAAAGATGTCAAGATCATCAATTACATTCTGAACCATCACCAGCTGTCTTGATTCTGTCCTGCCACTGACCTATGATGACTCTGGAGGAGAGGGTGAGGCTGACAACTTTGTGCAATTCTGCCTCACTTAAATCCAATTAACACATGAATCAAAAGACATCATCCATACCATTTCACTCTATCATATATATTATTAAAGTAAATAATGGTTTCACATTTAATTCTTACAGTAATTCTCACCCTGGGAGGTAGATGCTGTTATTACCCCATTTTATAGTTGACAAAACTGAGGCAAACAGGTTTTTTGACCAGGGTCACACAGTAAGTATCTTAGACTGGATTTGAACTCAGGTCTTCCTAATTCCTGGCTTGTAATTTAGCTTCTGTGATTCTAATCACCTCTAATGATATTTTTTTCTTTTGACAAATGCTAATGTGAACAATATTAAAAGAATCAGACTGAGGAATGTTTAAAGCATTAACAATGACTGAAGGGTGAAGAGTCATAATCAAATATACAAAGGGACCTATGATTTGCTTCCCTCCAAAGATGTATGTCATCCCCACCTGACGTGTTGGAGACCTTCTTCAGATTCTCCTTACACCAAGAGGGTACCAGGAAATCACTCTGGGCTCTTCCCCTTTCATCCTTCAGCTGTATATCATGACTAGCCCATCTTCTCTTTCTGTCATGCAATTCCTTAATGCTATCCTTTACTCCTGTTCCTCAGTTTCTCTTTGGCCGTGTTGCATGCTGCTGCAGCTCACACTTACCATGTGCCTCTTCATTATCTAGTAGGAGATGCTCCCCTTTGATTCTTCAGGGGCAGTGGTGTGGCCCATGAAATGTTTCTTGTCACTTTCAGGTGTATGATAAAACCCACTATGCCAGCTCCTTTCATTGCCTCTCTGTCTGTGAGCCTTCCTTCTGATGAACTGTAGCTTCTTTCTTTATGCTTTATTTATTACAAGGATGTCAAGATTGATACAATTATGCTTCTTCAGCAAAGCAGCTACTTGTTGGCAATTGGAAAAGCTTCTCACTTTAAAGTGACCAACAATCAAATTAAAACTTGTTGACCTTCTAAAAACTGTATGATTCTTTGCACCCTCTGCCTCATTTCACTGTCACTGAAAGAATGGAAGGGGACCATGTGGACCTGAGGATATTTCTTTGTTTCATGGGTTGCCATGGCCAAATTACCACAGGGTGGCCAGCGTCTCCACGATTAGCTAGGTTGGTCCTAAGAAATACAGTCAGTCTATTTCCTGGCCACGTGTGAAACCTTTCCAGAATGGAAGTCCTTCATAGACTCTATGGTTTTCAAGATCCCAAGGTCACTTCTGTATTACTGTGGAGCATCAGAGTAGGACTTTGTGTGGAGGAAGAAGAATACCTAAAATAACGTAAGATTTTTCTTTTTTTTTGACTAGACCAAAGAGTGGAAATCTTACATAATTATTTCTTTTCTTGTGAGATTAGCTGTTTCATTTCACTGAAGTTACAAATACAGACAAAATGACCTCCCTGCTGAGTTAGAATTAAAATAATGTCTAAAACTCTTTTCCTTTCTGCTGTTGATTGATTGTTAATGTCCAATGGAGAAGTAAGCTACATTTTTCTCAAAAGAGAGGATTTTAGATAAGATTTGCTTAAGTACTTATGCAAAACAACAAAGGCAGCTTTAATAAAAAGTACTTTTCCAAGGAAGTAGTATATTTAATTTTCCAACCCATGAAAATGACTGTCACTGATCATCAGTCATGAAATCACCCACATTAAATGCTATCCAAACCAACAAGTATTTATGAAATATCTGTTATCTGCAAGATAGCTCTAGGTACTGGGGTCATTAAGGCAAAAATGAAAATTAGACCTGCCCTCTAACAGCTAATGTTGTACTGGGGAGGGAGGTTCAATATGGAAATATACATGTCAGAGGTGACTGTTGAAGGAGATTGAAGTAGTGGGAAAGTTGGGGGAATCATGAAAGTCTTTCTGTAGGAGGTGACATGTGAGCTGAGCCTTGAAGGAAGCCAGGGATTATAAGAGGGCCAAGGTAAGGAAGGTATATATTTCATGTAAGGGGCTTGGTCTGGGTAGAGTCACATAGCTAGAACTGGCAGATAGAATGTTAAGTTTTGTTTGCCAGAACTAGATCAGCCTTACTGTTCACTGTTTTAGTTCATAGGATCATGTCTATGTCTGTCTGTTTGTCTGTGTGTCTCTCCCTGCCTGAATCTTTAATTGTATAGGGCCTTAAAGATCATTTAGGCCAATTTTTCTCATTTTATGGGCAGCTAGGTGGCATGGGGATAGAGTACTGGGTCTGAAGTTAGGAAGACTTGAATTCAAATCTGATCTCAGATACTTATTAGTTGTGTGACCCTGGGCAAGTCACTTAATCCTGTTTTCCTCAGTTTCCTCAACTGTAAAATGAGCTGGAAATGGCAAATCACTCCAATATCTGTGCCAAGAAAACTCTAAAAAGGGGTCATGAAGAGTTGTACATGACTTAAAAAAACAAAACCACCACTACCTCATTTTATAGATGATGAAACTGAGGCCAGAGGGGTTACCTGAGATATACATACTCCTGAGACATACGTGCATACACACACACACACACACACACACACACACACACACATTCCTATATTTCTTCTAATTCTAAAACTCTGTTCTTATTCTATGCTGAGTTTTCTATCAGAGATATTAAGGTGTTATTGCCAAGTGGTTACTCAATAGGACCTGGACCTGTCATTTCACTGGTATAGAGAATTCCCCATGAGGAAACACCTTCTCCCATTGTTGGTAGGCACTTGCTTTGCACCTTATGTTGCTTGTGGCACATTCAGAGGTTAAGTGATTTGTGTGGGGTCACACAATCAATATGTCATGGGCAGAACTTAAATCCAGGTCTTCCTGGCTCTGAGGTCAGAGCCTTATCCGTCGTGACATGCTGTCTCTTATTTATATTTTCAAAAAAAAATTCCATTGTAAAATAGCTATGCTATAATATTTTTTTCCTGTTGGGAAACTGTGATTTCATTGGTGTTGGGCAACTCCCACTATGGAAATTCCTTCCACTCTGCATTGATACAAGAGGCAAGTCTCTGTAATTTTAATGGTTTGCCTCTGAGTATATATCAGAAGCAGAATCTGAACCCAGGACTTTCTGACCTCTGTACCACAATCTATTACCTTTTATGACTATAGTTAATTGTTCATTTATACTTTTCTCTCCTTCCAACTCCTAAGTTCATCCTAAAAAAGAGGAAATGGACAGTTATGTAAACATCTGGGTCCTGCCTGATAACATTTCATTAAAGTTTGGAGTTCTTACCTGTATTATCGGAACTTGAGGTAGTCCTTCTGAACCTCATGAGTTCCCCCATATTGAAAGTTATGGTCAATGCCAGAAGGCCTGACTCATGATGGGCACACATTGCATTTAGTGTTCATTGGGTATTCATTGCAATGGGTCCATTCCTTTGAATGAGATCCATCAGCCTTTCTGAAAAACTGATTAAAAAAAACTGATTTAGTCCTAACTCAGGCTTCTGAAGGCACAGACATATTATACCAAAGTTTTGATTGTTTCTGAGCTTACAATTTTGGTATCTCGCTATTACAGCCAATAAGTTAAAAGAAAAATTGACTAGGGATATCAGGAAAAGGCCTGTACCATTATGTTTTATGATAGTTTCTAGAGGATCCAAATAACAGGCTTAAAACTATACCACTGGATGAAAATTAACTCCTGCTGGCTAGGATAGGCTGTAAATGTCAAGCCATGAGATTTGGAAGACTTATTGTAGCTTCAATGTAGCTTGTACATTTTAAAGCATGATTGACTTGGCTGATAATGACAATCACGTGTGGAGAACAGAATGTGACATCCTTGAGTGTGCTCTTCCTCGATATGATTCTTGGTCTCAAGAGTCTTATTACCGAAACTTTAAATCACTGAACTACACTGTGTGACTCCTTTGGTGTCATCAGAATGAGTAAGAATCATTAAGAAAAGAATTTTATCAGAGGCCCTACAATTCTTTGACAAAAATGTGAAGCATTTTTACTTTAATCAGACATTTTCTACTTTGGACTATTTTTTCTTTTTTATTAAAAAATTCATAAACAAATTTCCTGTTAAAAACCCAATTTTGCTTCACTCTCTAATGCTACTTTTATTTCCATGATGTTATATAATAAGATAAATATTGTCAAAATTGGATTGTAGGGACTTGAGCTGGAAGGGACCTCAGAGGTCATTGAGTCCAACTCCCTCAGTTGACAGATGGTAAAACTATGTCACAGAGAATGTAAGAGAAATGTGTAGCTAGTAAGTTTGTATATGTAGGGATGTTGAACACAGATCCTCCTGACTCTAAGTGACATTCACTCTCCCAGGTAAAAAAATAAAAAATTCCAAGTGAAATCATTTGCCCAAACCAATCTAATATGTATTTTAAAAGCATCTACAGCTGTATTTGGAGCTGGGGATGCAACGGTAGATACTACACAGATCAGACTTTGAAGGAGCATCCAGTCTGCTGGCAGAGAAAATATATGTATACAAGTAACAAGATAGGGTAAATAAGAGTGTAGTAAGTGCTGAGTCCAAGTAAAACATCAAGAGGAATTTAAAAAAGAAGAGATCACTTTTAGCCTTGGTATGAAGAGATGACATGTTAATGATATTCACTGAATGGGCAGCATCTTTGGAAAGTGCTTTGCAAATGTTAAAGCTCTATATAAATGACAACTATTTTTATTGTTTATGGACTAAAAACAGTATTGCCCTTTACACTTGTAATTTTGATTCGTCAGAAGTCTTTTACAGTAGCTAACATTTATAAAATGGTTTAAGGTTGCAAAGCATTTTACATGCTCATTTGTCATCATGGTTGTTCGCTTGTATCTGACTCTTAATGACCTTATTTGGAGTTTTCTTGGCAAAATACTAGAGTGGTTTGCTATTTCCTTTTCCAATTCATTTTACCGATGAGGTAACTGAGGCAAACAGGGTTAAATGACTTGCCGAGGGTCCAACAGCTAGTAAGTGTCTGAGGTCAGATTTGAACTCATGAAGATGAGTCTTCCTGATTCCAAGCCCACCCCCTAGCAGTCCCATCTGATCCTCACAGCAGCCCTGGGTGTTGGGTGTTATTATTATATCTTCACTTTATAGATGAGGAAACAGAGACTCAGAGAAATTAAGTGAATTGCCTAGGGCTGTACAATAAGTGTTTGAGATGGATTTGAACTCAGATCTTCCTGACTCCACATCCAGTACTTTATCTTTTATGCCATGTAGCTGACTCAATTATTGTGTTCTTTGATTCACAGCTATCTAATATCAATAAAGGACTATTTGTTTTAAATTTTAAATTTTAAAAGTTGAGTTTTTATTTCAGGAAGCAGCTTAGTACTGTGGAAAATACCGTACGCTTTCCCAAACATTGTTCCGTGTGCTCCCTTATTGCTTATTCTGGACCCAGCTCATTGTCTGTTTGTCATCTCTGTCTAACAATTATATACAGAAAGACTGACTCAATGAACTGGCTGTCCGACTACAGGTCAGAGACTGTACAAAGGACATTTTTTTTTACTGCCTCATTTTTCCTACCTATTGCTAATTTATATCATTCTTTTATAACAGAGGAGTCTAGAGTTAAACTCATAATAACAAGTAAAGATCTATTGACCAAGTAGATGATAACAAATCTATTTTTGAGACAGGCGCCTTTTTTCACCTATGAAATGTGTTCAGTAATAAAGCCTTTGGAAGTGCCACTGAAACGTGGAACAACACCCCTAACTCTTTAAAATGTCCATCTACTTATTTGTAAAACCATTCATCGACAAGGTGATTGACATGTTAGCGATTATTTTTCATATTGGCTTTAGGACTACATGGTTGTTTCTAGGTCTTTGTAAAGTTTCTGCTAAGTGAGGTGGCAATATTAGCAGGTTCCCTGCTTTATTAATTTTTATTTATTTGGTCAAATAGCTAAAATATCTGGTCTGTTGATTGTAAGTTTTTGATCTATGATTATTAATCTGTTTCAGTTCATCTTTCTACGGACATTTTCTGCATGGCATAGTGAAAGGAAGTCAGAGGTATTAGAATCAGGGGACAGGGTGGGAATCCTGAACATACTGCTTACCTCTGTGACTGTGAACAAGTCACTTAATCTCACTGGGTCTCAGCTTCCTGTCTATAAAATGAGATAGTAGGATTGGATGATTGTGAATGTCTCTTTCAGCTCTAAATCCTGTGATCAATTATCCGGTTACATTTGGGAATTAATTTCTACTGAAGCATTTTTATACATTTTGGAATTACCCATATCAGCTGCTGGTGGTGTTTGCAACATTCAGTTATATTTGAAATGGTTAAAATAGTCAGCATACATAATCTGTTCTTATTCCCTGAAAGTTGCCTTAATTATATACTTGAACATTTTTGGTGATTGTTACTCTATCCTATCATCCCCTCAAGGAATATTGCCTTGTTTCAGTCCCGAATTGTATATAACTGTCAACATAATTTTGATACTTTTGTTTCATGTCTAAATTTGCTGTTGGGGTCTTTGGATTTTTTTGGGAGGGAGAAGTGTTCTATTTTTCCTAATTTTAAAATTGTGATGATGATTTGCCTAGTTTCCTCATCTGGAAAAATGAGCTGGAGAAGGAAGTGGCAATCACTCCAGTATCTTTGCCCAGAATACCCCAAATGGGGTCATGAAGAGTCAGACACACCAAAATAACTGAAGAGCTGTTTTGTAACTGGAGATAAGGACCAGATTGATGATTTCACTAGGCCTCCCAAATGAGGAAACTCCCTCTAGAAATGCAGGTTAGCATCTTCTCTGAAATTTAGAATTTTATAGAGTTCCCTAGAGCAATGAGAAATTAAGTGAGTTGCTTAGGCTTCTCACAGCCAGTATATGTCAGAGTTTGGACTTGAACCCAAATCTCTACTATACGATACCACTTTTATTGTTTTGTAATATGAGAGGAATACACATGTTTGCACTAATTAACTTGAGCAAACCTCCATATGAGTCTCAAGAGTCTTATTAGAAAAAATGAAATGTTGAATGTCAGTGTATGATGACTACTTGAACCTTGTTAACATGAATAAAAATAATTAGTGATGACACTTGTTCTAGTTACAGATCTTGTGAAGTGCTATAGATTACATTCCAGTCCTAGAGAATGGGCCTTAGTCATGGCTCAACTACTAATCAGTCATGTGACCTTGGATAAGTCACTTTCTCTGATGCTTAGTTTTTTGATCTACCTACCATCAGTCAACCCAACAAACATTAAGTATTTTGTGCAAGTCACTGGGCAATAGAAAGAGAAGAGTAAAACATTTCCTAGCCTTACATTCTATTGGCGTGGATTCTATTTTTGGAAATATACATAAAACAATTTAAAGGCCAAATAAGATGGAGAAGGAACTAGCATTTGGGAGAGCAGGAAAAGATGCACATAAAAGGTATCTCTTAAATAGAGATATAGAAAACAAAAACTTCCAAAAGCTGGAGGTGAAGTGGGAGTGCCTTCCAGGCATAGGGGCCAGCCAATGCAAAGGGGAAGAGATGATAGAGTTTTATGGGTGAAGAATATCAGAAAAGCCAATTTAACTGGACCGTAGAGTTGATGAAAGGGAATAATTTATATAAGAATTTGGAACGGTAGATTGAGACTAGGCTGTCGAGCACTTTAAAAACTTAACAGAAGATCTTAAATTTAGTCTTTGGAGTTTATTGAGTAAAGGAGGGTCATGGCCAGACTTAAAATGATGAGTAAAAATATCTAGTTTTGCCCCTGGTTTATAACTTAAAAACAAAACAAAAAATTCCACCATAGAAATCACCAATATCACTATAAAAAATTCTTATGAGTGGGTATGGTGGCGCATGCCTGTAATTCCTGCTTCTGAGAACAGGTGAATCTCTTGAGCTCAGGAGTTTTGAGGTGCATCATGCTAAGCTGGTCAGATATCCACAACTCCTGAGAGAGAGAGAGCATTAGACTGCCCAATGAGGGGGAAACCATCCCAGCTTGGATACAGAATTGGTTAAAGTTTCTGAGATAATCAGAAGTGGGGCAAGGCCCATGAGTGACTGCTCCACTGACACCCTAGGTGACAGGGCGACTCACTCTCCCCTTTAAAACATATTATGGTCCTTTGAACAGGATGAGAACATGAACTTGATTTTTAAAAGTTGTAAGAGTTACAGGAACCAAAAAACAATTTAAAAGTGGTTGTTCCAAGCATACAAAGAGCTAAAGACAAACTTTAGGAAAATCACTTTGACCACTCTATGGAAGACAAATTCAGGAATGGCTGCATCAGTTCACAATTCCTCTGACAATGAATTAGTGTCCCATTTTTCCCACATTCCCTCTAACATTTATTATTTTCTTTTTCTGTCATATTACCCAATCTGATAGGTGTGAGGTGGAACCTCAGAATATACATCATGCTCTAAGAGTAAAATGACAAGATTTGTAGGAGGTAAGGGGAAAATAAGGAGGTCATAATGGATGGTATCTAGAATTTCTCTTCTAGTTTGAAAGTTCTGTTTGTGATACAGAATCACAGATTTAGATATAGATCAAAACCCATCTCATCTAATTCAAAACCAAGGGGAACCAAGCAACCAGCCTCTGCCTGAAGCACTCAGATGAAATTCACCCCTCCCCAGATGACACATTCCATTGTTGTAAAGTTCTAATTGTCAGGGGGCGTTCATGCCATCAGGGCTAAATGGCATCTTTGCAACTCACACCCATTCATTGTTCCTGGATCTGTTTTCTGGGGCCAAAGAGATCAAGTCTAATCCTTCCTCTTGAGAACTTTTCAAATACTTGAAGACAGCCATCATTATATCCCTTGAGTCTTTTCCTCTGGACTAAACTTCCCCAGTTCCATCAATCTGTCCTCATATGACATAGACTCCAGACCATCCACCATCTGATTGCCTTCCTTTGGATACCTGTTCTCAAACCGTGTCACCCGTGACTGAGCATGATATTCAATATATGGTCGGAGGAGGGCAGAGTACAGGGGGACCATCACCTCCTCATTCCTAGAACCTATGCTTGTTTTAATTCAACCCAAGATCTCATTATCTTTTTCTTTTTTACCTACACATCCTATTGGTGATTCACATTAAAGTTTCAGTTCACTAAAATCCCCAGATCTTTCTTTTTTTTGTTTGTTTAAAACAAATGACTGTGAAGTCTCTGCTAATCACATTCTTGTAAAGTTGAGTTTTTGAATTTCTTTTAAGACTGCATTGATCCTTGTGGAATTTTATATTGGAATATTCTACCTGGTGCTCTAGCCTGATGATCTTTTTAGATCATGACTCTGCCATCTAGCATGTTAGCTATCCCTCCTAGTGACACTGGCTTTCCTATTTCTTGCACAAAACAATTCATCTCCAGATTTCAGACACTTCCCTAGCTGTCTCCCATGCCTGGAATTCTCTCCTTCCTCACCTGTTCCTCATGGCTTCCCCGGCTTCTCCTTACTTACTATGAAAAGCCCTACTTGATTCCTTTTAATGTGAATGCTTTCCCTTAAATGATTTTATTTTATTTGTCCTGTAGATAGTCTGTTTGTACAGAGTTGTTGGCATGTTGTCTCCTCCATTAGACTGAGTTCCTTGAGAGCAGGGGCCTTTTTCTGGCCTTTCTTTGCATCCCCAGTGTTTAGCAGTATATGGCACATAGTAGGAGCTTAATAAATGTTTATCAATTGATTATACCATTATCTAAGCCATTGATTAAAATGTTATACAGCACAAGACTAATCACAGATCTTTGGAGCATTCTAATTAAGATCTATTGCCAAGGTGATATGGAACAATTAAAAATAACTCGGTTCAATTAATCATCCATTTCCAAATGAATGTAATTGAATCAGCATATTTTTTCATCTCCACCAGAATAATATGAAATATATTATGAAATGCCTTGTTACAAGCATGAGTTCTGTTGGTTGCCCTCCACCTGGTTTAGCCTGTCTGCCAAGATGATATTACCAGGGTGTGGCCGCTCCACATGCTACAGCGTCTTGGAGTTCTGTACATCTACATGGGCCTTCTAGACATGTCCCCATCCTCCCTGAAATTGGGTCCATTTGTGTCTTCAGAATTCCATTCTTGAGACTGTCTCATCCTTCTTGATATTTTTATGCTACCAATCATCTTGATTTTCCTGTTTTGGATAGAAAGGGTTCAGCAAAGCATGCTCTAACACTCTGTGAAAGGAAAAAAAACAAGCTTCTTTTTTCGGTTGTTAGGGGTTGTTTGTTTATTTGTTTGACCCTTAGAAAAACCTGGTAGTTTGATTACAGTAAGTCCAATGATGGATGCAGAGATTTGAAAATGATTCTCAAATAGCTCCTTTTCTGTGTGCTTATTAGAACAAAATACTAAGGGCATTTTCTGGATTTTCCATCGTTTGTTCGGCCAGGATGGTGGCATAGCATAAAGGACATAATGCTGGGCTTCAAGTTAAGAGTTGGGTTCAGATCTTCTCTCTTGATACTTGTTGGCTGTAAGGCCCTAGACAAATAACTGTCTTAACTCTTCCCTGTAACTTCTTTACTAAGTCATAAAGGGGCTGCAATCTGCTTTGGTGGGAGGAGTGCCACCCCTAGTAAAATTGAACATCCTTTTAACATTCACATAATCTAAAAAGTCTTTCCAAAGTAATATGATCCAACAAAGTACAGCTGATAAATTGATGACCCCGAATGCTAGCTTATCAATGCACCTGTTAGCTTGGCATATTGGTAAGCTAGCATTTACAGAGAACTTCAAGGGTTTGAAGACACTTGATATAGAGTATCTCATTTGATCCTGATAACTACCCCTTAAAATAGTTGCTGTTATTTTCTGCAGTTTTCAGGGAAGGAAATCAGATAAGGTTCCAGGGCCACACAAGGGAATATCTGAGATAGGATCCAAACTCTGGACTTCTTGACGGCCAGTCCAGAAGTCCAGTATCCACTATCCCACACAGAGATTTCTAAGAAACCGGATCATTTGTCCCCAGACAGGCATTTGATGATGAGGTCATTCTTTATTAATAAGACTTTAAATTTATTAAGGTTTACTTTACACAAAAGAAATTCTTTAGCCATTCTATTTCTACCCAAGGCTGTGTGAATCCTCTTGCTCTATATGCTTCTGCAATCCTGATGAACTGAGGGGAGAGCTGGGAATCATACAATATGGACATTTCTACTGCAGATTTTCTTGGGAAGATACTTTAGATTTTACCTCCGACATTGACATTTACTCACCGAGTGATCCTGGGCAAATCATTTCACAAACTCTGTGTGCCCTAGGCCACTCCTTAGCACATTCTTATTAAATCAAAGACTGAATGCCAATCTGCTTTGTTAGAGGGACTTTCCACACTGGTAGTTCCTACATTAATGAAAACACATTCCTCTTGTATCCACAAATCAAATAACTGGGCAGTAATCTGATCACTGGGCTATTTTTGATGGCCTCGCCTCTCCCATTCTGTTTCCTCATCAGAATGATGTGAAATGGGGTTAATAACTTTGCATTACTTATCTTACAGAGCTGTGGAGAGAAAAGCACTTTGCATGCCTTGAATTCTAACTCAGTACTATAGAAATGTGAATTGTTTCTTCTTTTTCCTCCTTTTCCTTTCTTTTTTCTCTTCCTCCTCCTTTTTCCTCTTTTTCCTTTTTCTTTCTTCTATCTTCTTCTTTATCCATCTTTCTTCTCCTTCTCTGCCACCAGGGAGAGAGTTTGATCTTTTTTCTTGCCTACCAGCATAAAGCATAATATCTCTTTAAAGTGATACTGAATTTTTTATTTTTGAAAATGATCTGTATTTTAAGCAAGTGGCTGTTGAAAGGAGTATTAGGATTCTGGTGAGACATAGAGAACTAGAGGGAGAATAACTTTTCTTTGTTTTTTTGTTTGTATGTTTGTTATGGGATTCCCTCCTCCATCCCCCTTATTTTATTCAGTTCATGGTGAGGAAAAGGGAAGGAAAAGAAAAATAAAGACCCCTTTTCTATTAGCATGGAAATAGCTTGCTCAGAACCATATAGAGGTAATATAAAAATAATTTACTAAGAACCCCTAGGATTATCTCTGGATAATTCTGTAATTTAATAAAAAATTCAAAAATTAAAAGTAAGAAAAGAATGGTTTGCTTTCTGTTGTCTTGAGTTTCCTCGCTGATCACTACTGGTAAATATTCTTTGGGAAGTTCATGAGGAACGTTCATGAGCAAGAAAGGGTGAGGGGGCAATAAAAAATTGGCAGATATATTGAGAGCTACTTCCTTGATCTAAGATTATCTTTGTGTCGTTAGTTCTAGGTTGAATTGGAAAGACAAGGTGCTTTAGAATTAGTTTGTGGGGCAGCCCTCTCCTATTGCAATAAATCTGTGATCTCATGGATATGGGTACTTTTTCCCTTGTCATCTATCCCTTGCTGCTCGTCCTTGTGACTCCTGTCTATGTCTTTCCATAATTTTGTCATCTGATGTACTGGGATCTTCTTTGTATTTTTTTGATATGTATATGTATATATATCTGTATATGCACATATCTGTATATGTATATTTGCTCAAGTGTGTATGTATATTTATACATACATACATATGTGTGTTCGTCCTTCGTTGCCAAAGAAGACCATGCCATCGGAGAAATGATGACATGACTTGCACTTGACTTTGTTTTGAGTGAGGGAGGGCTGTGTAGGTCACCAGCCTCACTTCTCCTCCAGAGCCATCTGAATCCAGAATCAGGATGACTGGAGATGACCCAGGATGAGGCAGTTGGGGTTGTGCCTTGCCCAAGGTCACACAGCTAGCAAGTGTCAAGCGTCTGAGGTGAGAGTTGAACCTTGGTCCTCCTGACTCCTGCACTGGTGCTCTATCTACTGCACTACCTAGCTGCCCCTATATGTATGTGTATATACGTACACCTGTTCACTGGTCATCTCTAGTTTTTGCCATAAGACCAATTCATCTCTCTCTGTGTGTGATATAGTCCCCAAGGTAAACTCTAAAATAGCTAAGATCATGTTATGATCTGACTATAGAATTCACTTGGAAAAGTTCATCCACATAGTAGGGACAAAAATAGTAGGCATAAGGCCAGGGCCTCGACTGGTGCTTTCATTAATATAGAGAAATCCTAAATGAGGATTTCTTTTGACACCAGAATCAAGTGGAAAAGACCCAAGGACAGGAATTGAAAAATGAAGATAAGGAGGTTTCTGGGAAAATGGTGGAATAGGTCAGAAATGCCAGGCCCCCCTCCCCCCACCCCAATGCATGTTGGCAATTTTCTTGCTATTTGGTGTTAGAAAGTTGCCTCAAGGGCAAGAAGCTGAGTGACTTGTTCAGCCACAGAGACAATGGGTATAAGAGGCATGGCTTGACTTAGGGGCTTCCTGGCTTTGAGACCAGCTCTCCATTTGCTATGCCTTGGCTGTCACCCTATAGAAAAGCTAACATTTATATATTGTTTTCCTTTGATCTATATACCTACCTTGCAAAGTAGGTATTGCAATTATCTGTTTTACAGATGAAAAATCTGAAGTCTGGAGAAATTTCATGACTTGTCAAGTGTCAGTCAGCTAGTAAGCATCTTTGGCAGGATTTGAACTAATTCAGGCCTTTCTGCTTGCAGGTCCAGCCCTCTATCCGCTCGATGGATGTCCATTTTTTGTTACAGGGTACTCATCTGAGATTTTTGGCTCATTTCAACTAAAGCTACTGGGCAAATTTTCATGAGTTCAGTCCAACAAACATTAAGTGACATGGTGATATATAGACAATGATGGTTTTATAATCAGACAACTTGCTTCACTACTTACTATCTATGTGACTTTGGACAATGTATTTACTGTGTCTTGGCCTCAGTTTTCTTATCTGCAATATGGGGCATTAGACTGAATGACCTCTAAGGTCCCTTTCAGCTCAAATCCTCTAATTTGCTACGTGTAAAGTATTCAAATGAGTGACTTTTACATTTAACTTTAGAGTTACTTTGTCCTTATTGTAAGAATTATCCAGAATGGGAACAGCCTTGCAGGCATCATCTTGTCACCTTTGAAAATAAGATGGAAGAATTCTGCTTAAGATTTTTTACAGTAAAGAGAACTTTTTCCCCCATCATGAATTGAAAATGAAAGGAGGAAATTATGTTTACAGAAATCACAAAAGGGAGTTAAAAGTTCAGACAAATTGGATCTGACTTATAACAAATAGAGACTCAGACGTGTTGGAACTATGGGCGTTGCTAGAGAAAATGAAATCTGAAGGGTTTTTTTTTTAAACCACAATACTAGAGATTCTGGGCTCAATTCAGCTGAAGACAGTGTGCTGTTTTCTTCATGAATAAAGAGAAGTTGTATTTTTTCCCCACTGTAAATCAGTTATAATATGAAATTTAATAGATAGTTGTAGAAGTCATTGTTGGCTTACCACTACAGACACTAATGTACCACAGCTCAAAAGTTAGAACAAAATCTTACTGAGTGTCCTAATCTGTTGGGAAAAGAACTGGCATCCTCTGTATCATAGACATTTATTCATGTATACAATAAACATTTATTAAATGCCTACTGTGTACTAGGCAGTGAGGATTCAAAAATTTTGCTTTTAAGGATCTGTAATTTCATAGTCAAATCCTCGCCAGTTGAGCTCTCTAATTGCTGAAGTAGAGATGATAGATAACCATGGAGCTGATGGGTAAATTCTGAAATTACATTAGGGCTATGTCTTCTCACATAATTGGTTTTTTACTTTTGACTGAATTAACTGCTAAGTTTTGCCAGTTAGTACAATAAAAAAGTGAGTTGAACTAATTCTTTGAATTGTGGAATTTCAGAGTGGGAAGAAACCTCAAAAATCACTGGGGAGATTGAACCTGAGCAGGAAATTCCTGCGGATATCTCTATGGAATGCATTTCTGCTATAACAACTCCATGAGATAAGTAGAGCAAATTGTATTGTTACTATTTTCTAGATGTGGAAATTAAAGTTTTTAGAAAAGTTAAACAAACTGCTTATGATTGCACAGTAAGGTCTTTTGTCCCCCAATCTGGCTTATTTTCCTCCATATTCTTGACAAGGAGTCATCTAACCTCACCTTGAATACCTTCCATGATTGGGACATTGCTGACTCTTGAGTCTTTTTCCACTTTCAATAAGCCCTACTTGTTCAGAAATTTTTCCATTTATTAATCCAGTGTCTGCTTCTCAACTGCTTCCTTTCCTTTCTCTTAGTTTTGTCCTCCAACGCCAAGGAAAATAAACATTCCTTTTTCTGTCTGATAGCCATTCAAATACTTGATACTGACTCCACATCCTTTTTTTCCAGATTAAGCCTCAGTTCCCTCAAATGATCCTTTTACAACAAGGTTTTGACTGCCCTCCACTCTGGTTGGCCTTTCTTGGCTCTGTTGTTAAGGTACTTAATCAGCTGAACTGCACTTGAGATGCATTTATGGTCACAGAATCTAAGAGTTGAGAGGAACCTCAAAGGCAGTTTAAGTGAAATGATCAGGTAAATGGTTGAACTTGTTACACAAATAGATATAACCTGGGCTCTCCCAGGGCATTGTTGTGCATGAAAAAAGTTCAGAAGGTTTTGTTTGTAGAACAATTGGAATGGAAGGTGATGCTGGCTATGAAGTGGAGCCCATCTCCATAACAGTCCCAGGTCTAAGAATGCCTAGAAAAAGGGACATAAGCTGGTGACTCAAATGGAAACCTCTGGCTGATGGAGCCTTTGTGGCATTTGGTTACCATTTCAGGCTCCTCTAGCCTATTATAGAGCCTAGTGTTCTATAACAATTAACTATAATAATAGTCTTTTCCATTTTATTCAGATGTGCATTATAAAAATGATTCTAATGTTTGAATACGAATGTATTTGGGGATCATTGAGGAAAGCTGCATTAGAGCACTATTAGTTTTTTTTTTAACTGGTTCTTCTAAGGAGCTGAAGGAAAGCTACATTTTTTTCCCCAAATTAATCTAAATATTCTTATAATTCATTCTCTGAAGCAAGTAAAGATAAATGGCATTAAAAATGAGAGGCCCAGCAGCTTAACACAGGGTTGCATCTGCAGTGAAGACAGCATAGGCATCTTCATTAAAAAAAATTATTTTATTTTCAATTCTTGGAATGCAACAAGCATTTTCATAACACAGAACTGGTGTTTGCCAGTCCAGTAGAGTCAGCTTGTAGGTGTCTACACTTTTTCCCTTTGCCCCTGGAGGCCTTGTCTTTTCTGAGGTCTTCTCAAGTTATCTTTGGCGGACAACTGCTTTACCCCCTTATTTTTGCTGCTTTATGTTCATTTTGGGGCGATTTGCTGTCTGTTTGTGGAGGAAATCTGGAAAGCCTGGACACTTGTGACCTATTGTGCCATCCTCCCAGAATGCTCCTTTTCTTCATTTTTCAATTCCTGTCCTTGGGTCTTTTCCAGTTGATCATGGTGCCAAAAAATATGAGGTATTACTCAAGAGTTAATGTGGTACAATGGACAGAACAGAAGGAGTACAGAATCAGAAGACCTAACTTCAAATCTTGGCATGTCAGCTTACTTTTAGGACCCTAGGCAGGTAATTTAACATTTCTGGGCCTCGGTTTTCTTACCTGCAAAATGAAAAGGTTCAGGTGGCTAGGTGGTACAGTGGATAGAGCGCTAGATCTGGAGTCAGAAAGTCCTGAGTTCAAGTTCAACCTCAGATACTGACGAGCAAGTCACTTACCCTTGGTTTGCCTCAGTTTATTCAACTGTAAAATGGCAGTAATAACACCTACCTCAAAGGGTTGTTGTGAGGACCAAAGGAAAAAGAACACTTTACACAGTGCCTGGCACACAGTTGGTTTTATATGAATGCTTTTTCCCTTCCTTTTTCCTCTCCCTTCTCTCCCAGTTAGATAACCTTGGAGGCCCTTTCTAGCTCTAAATCTGTAAAGCTAATTGTTGTTTCAAAAAACCCTAGAAATTATTGATTTCTTTTAGCTTAAATATTTAAGAATTCATCAACACTATCAAAAATCACTTTCCAACATTCAAAAATAGATCAGGAAGGGGAATGAGAGCTCTTTTAATCTGAAGTTCAAATTGTGTTTTTGATAAGTCTAAGTTAATGGTTGCCCAGAATGTTCTTAATTTGAGAGGATTAGAATCAAGGAAACTCTGCCTACACTGAAATAAACTAAACTAGAAGTGACATCCTGGAACGTGGGATTTGGTTGAGAGCAGGACCAAATGCGCAGAGCTGACAATGCATTTCCTTAGGAGTCAGACTTAGACTTTTATTAAAGAAAATCAGGGCTATAGAGGGATAAAAAATAGGACTAGATCCTGAGTGGAATTCTCAATTATGTTGACATAGGCTATGTCAAAGTAGTAACAGAACAAGTCACTGAAAAGTGAAATATTGACAATAGTTTTTGGTAGGAGATAGGTCATTACCTGTTCCTAGTTCCATTTTTTGGACATTATTTTACCTTTCTGAAAAACTTAATTGTAGATACAATTATACAGAAAGATAACTTTTTATTTTATTTTATTGCCTCTAATGGTTAAGACAAAAGGCAGTAAGAGAAGGAAAAGCACTGTGGAGTGGTAGAATTGGGCTGGATAGATTGAGAATATGGAGAGAGATACAAGGGAACTCATTTATAAAATCATTCAAACATCAGGCCTGTACAGTTTTCAAAGGAGGAAATCTAAGTTATGAATTTCGTTGTTCAGTCCTTTGTAGTCATGTCTGATTCATCATGCCTCCATTTTGGGGTTTTCTTGGCAAAGATACTGGAATACTTTGCCATTTCCTTTTCCAGCTCATTTCACATATGAGGAAACTGAGGCAAACAGGGCCAAATGATTTGCCCAGGGTCACACAGTTAGTGTCTAAGATCTGATTTGAACTCAGGAATATGGTTTTTCTGACTCTAGATCTGGCTCTCTACCCACTGCATCACCTTCATTATCCAAAGCTGTGATTAGACATGGAAAAGAAATGCTCTGAATCACTAATAATTAGAGAAATTAAAATTAAATCAACTTTGAAATGCTACCTCATACATATCAGATTAGTGAAATTGACAAAAAAATAATATGATGACTGGAGAGGCTGTGGGAACATAGATGCATTAATACCCCATTGATGGAGCTGTGAATTGATGTAGTTATTCTGGAAAGCAATTGGAAACTATACCCAGATGCTCAGAGATCAAAAGAATAAAAGATCCCACATTTACAAAAATATTTGCAATAGCTCTTTTTGTTGTAAGAAAGACCTGGAAACTAAGGGAATGTTATTAGTTCCTAGTTGGAGAATCACGGAACATATTATGGTACCTGAGTGTAATATAATGTTGTACTGTAAGAAAAGAGACAGTTTCAGAGAAACCTAGAAAAACATGTATTAACTGATGAAAAGTGAAGTGAACAGAATCAGGACATTTTAAGGACAAATAACTTTGAAAGAATTAAGAACCGTGATCAACACAGCATCCGACCCCAATTCTAGCCAACCAATGATGAAGCATACAATCCACTTCTTGACAGAGAGACGTAGGGTTTAAAATGTAAACTGTGGAATACATTGTTTTTTTTAGAAATTGCCAATACAAAATTTTGTTTTGCTTGACTACGCATATTTTTTTACAAGGATTTTGTTTTTCTTTTCTTAATAGAAAGAGGGAGAGATGAGAGAGAGAGAGACATGTTTCTTAATTGAAAAAAAGTTAAAAAACCTATCAGGCTTATAGATTTTTGAGAAAGCATTTCCATATTGAAAAATCAATCCAAAGATTAACATTGTGAAGGGAGGAAAGTGAGACCTCAGCAGGGGAGATAGCTGGGAAGGGTATGGTTGGAGGGACCAAAGGTCACGATAAGGACAAAGAAAAATCTTAGGAAATTTAAGACAGAGGGAGAGAGAGAAGTATAGATAATTAGGATTGGAAAGGGAACATTCTGAGTTCTAGATAATGGATATGATACAGTTATGAGTGTTAGATCCCAGGCATCCATAGATCTATGGGTGACTGGATGATATCGTAGATGGTGAAAATGAGGCAGTTAATGAACTGGGAATCTAGGATGTTTGTTGGGACATCAATGTATTGGTGTGACATCACTGTATATAATATCCACTTTTGAGGACATGGATAAGTGTGAAGAGGAAGGCTGTAAGCAAGGTGCTGAACTCTTTTAGAAAGGAAGAGAGAGAGTGACCTGGAAACTGGTATAGAGAGAATGTTATGCTTGACTAATGATTTCACAAGCATTCCTCAGACAAGGTGTGGTTGCAGAGCTATTGTGGCAGAGGGAAGAATCTGGCAGTGATAGTGTGGAATCAGCAAGTAGCTGATCCTCGCCCGGTGCATTGGGAGTAAGGAGACTTGATAGAAAACACTTACTACTGAAAAAAGTAGCCAGAGAGAAAGGGTCATCTAGAGAGAGCCAGATTTCCACCAGAGCCAGAAGATGGAAAGAGTATGAGATGAAAAGATGAAGGATGATACAGTAGATAGAATGCTAAACTTTGAAGCACAATCTCCACTTTACTGCTTACTGCCTATGTGGCCTTGGGTAGATCACTTCTGTCAGACTCCTTTTATTCATCTTCAAAATGAGCGAGTTACCATCCAGTTGTAGATCTAAGATTCTACTGGGGAAGGTTCATCAATTAGAGGAGAGTAAGAGGTTTTAGAAATGTAACAATATTGTTATAATTTGAGATAGAAAAGATCACAGCTTGAGTCTTGGAGCCTGGGGAATACTACCACAATCTTCAAGTCAATCAATTCATTTAAAAAAAATGCCAAACAAATCGGAGTTTTGTATGAATGAGTCTTGTGTAGATTTCACTAAATAACTGAATTTCTTTTGGAATTGTATAGCGGAATCACATAGGTATATAGAAACAACTTTGGTGAATCAGAAAATGGAAAGAATGGTTGACCTACTCCAAGGGGATGTTATTAAGTAACACGCACACACCTTCCCATTGATAACATGGGCTTTTGTGTTTGACTTTTGGATTTGACTTTAAATTTTCTTATGTTTAATGGGATAATGACAAATGCATACTTTTACTTCAGGAATAGTACAAGGAATGGATTTTGTTTCACAATAAAAGTGCAATGAAGAATTCTTTCCCTTCAGCTCCAGGAATTGTAGTTATGTAATTAAGTGGATGACATGCAGCATTTAGCTCGTTGTTGAAAGCACCTGTCTTATGTTTGAGGTGGCTTGGCAGGTTCACGGAAGGTACATATTCAGAGGGAATAAAGAACCCTTTCTGGTGACAGTTATTATATTTAATTACTGGATAATGTTGTGTATTTGGATATGTTGTGATTTAACATTGAAAGTCAGCTTGACAACTCTGAGATTTGGGGGGAAAATCCCCAATAGGGTTAATTTCATGGCTGTCACTCAAGTTTTGCCATGTGCATTTCCTCATTTATTGTTGTCTATAGTTTCTTGTGGTTTCATTTCGTCCCAGGAGGTCTCCCTGGGCATTCTGAAGCACTTTCTTTCCCAAGGATCATTGTGTCCACACATGAGGATGAGGGAGACTATTTTGATGAATTTGACAAAAGTTCTGATACAGAGGAAAGAAGTGGGCTAGACTCAAAAAATTTCTAATTACATAAACTTGATACCTACTATTTCTACAGTGTATTTAGAGGTGGCTAGAGACAGGAAAACACAGCCACATCAGAAGTCTATATTACCTGGGAGCATGGACCGTGGGAAAAATGTCTTACCCATAAGATCCTCAAGCTATTGCATAACTTACTAATAAGTCTTGGGAGTACCTCTGAGTAAAACAATTAATTACATTATTTCTTTTGATGCCACTACTTAGCAAACAAAAAAAAATTATACAAGTTGGATTTAGCAGAACTTTTTAAAAAAATATACTATTCTGGTCCTCCCTGCCACCCCAGATAAGGCCTCACTGGCCCATTCCCCTGAAGTCTTCTGTGTAATTCCCTTCTCCCTTTTTAATTTTTATTTTGTTGTGTTTTTGCTGTCAGAAAAGCTTTCATATAATCACATGTTTTTGTGGGAAAGTATATTGGGTCTAGAAAGGGAGGGGCTGAATCATTTTAAGGTCAAAGGGATTTGTTCTTGATAAGTATGACTCACTGAATAGAGTGCCTAAAGCTTAAAATAACAGAATATTTTAAAATGCACCCATTGTCAAACATTTTGGGCACATGGTCAAAAAGTTACATAATGGAATTCTGGAAGCAATAATAGAAGCTAGACTGTCAATTTTCTTGCTGAACGGGACTCTCCTAGGTAACTGCTCCCTCCTCCCTCAATACAATCAATGAACTAGGGCATTGTCCTATTAAGAGATAGCTTGGCTTAATGGATGGACAGAGGGCTTTAAGCCTGCCTCTGACACATACTGGCTCTGTAACCCTCATGTACAAGTTGGAGAAGGTGCTAAGCTACCTACATCGGTAGAGTGAGGTTTCTCATTTGATAGGTGGATACTTCCCTATATGCCAGTGTACTCACAGTATTTTACCTAGAGTTGAAAGAACTTATAAACAAATCTAGAAAGGAACAAAGTTCTCTAGATCGTAACAAAATAAATTTATAACCAAGGAAGGAAACAGGAATAAGAGATGCAGCTCTAAGTAGATAATAAAAAAATCTTGAATTACATATGCATCAAAGACTGTATCACCAAAACAAAAGGAATTATACTAAAGAGAACTATGATAATGACAGGAAAATAAATCTCTTAAAATTGATCTTAATAATGGAGTAAGTTACATTATAGGGTGTCCCAAAAGTCTTAGTTCAGATCTGAGCTTTCAGACTTTCAGAACTATAAAGCTGCAAACTTAGAAAAACATCATTGGAAAGTATCATTATTTAAATTGCTTTTATGCTTATTTAGATTTGTGGATTTTTTTAACAATAAGTTTTAATTTTAACAATATGGAAAACTCTGTTATCATACATTACATGTACCACAGTTTCTGGATGATCGTTTCCAACACTAGTGCATAGAGGAGGTCCTCCCTGCTTGGTCGTCTTTGATCTATCTCCAGCATCAGGACCTCATCCTTTGCATGATCTTAAGGCTAAGGTAATCCTTTCAGTCACTGAGCAGCAGCTAAGTTTTTACAAAGTTTGGAAATTGACTAGAGTGACATGTCATTTCACACAGTAATTAAGGTTGAATTTAATCAGAAAGATATCAATATTTTAAAATAAAGTAATAAACCTTTCAAATTTTGTTTTTTGTAAGTTTGCAACATTAGTAGATCTCAAGTTATTAAAGTTTAAACTGTACTATTTTTTTAGAACACCCTGTAATGTAATGTACTCTGTTATTTGGACCAATTTTGAGTTTTGTTTTCTTATTATTTAATATATTATTATTTAATATAATTGTTATTGTTTTGGTGATATAGTCTTTGATGCAAATGTAATTTAAGATTTTTTTTAGCATCTACTTAGACTTACGCTAAGACTTTTGAGACAGCCTTCATTTTAAAGGTAAAGTATTTGCTTTTGGAATTGGGATAAAACTGGATTAGATGGAAAGGGACACAAAATGACAGATTTGGAACCCTAGAGGTATGAGCCAGACCATGACACTGATAAATACAATATTTATCTCACTCTGGGGAAGGGTATATGTGGGGAGCAGCATGAAGCTGTTTGGCATTTCAAGTCGTTGATAGTTCCAACCTATCAGACTATGCTAATTTTGTGTTACTACTGCACCAACTGGCCTCCCTGACTATGTTTTCTTCCTCACCTTCCACATCTTGGAAACCTGAGCTCCATCAAAATGCTTCAGTTCAAGCCTTACCTCTTACAAGAGCCATTCTTAAGTCTGCCAGTTAGTAGTGAAGTCCACTGACCCCCCAATTACTTTGCATTTATCTTGTATGTAAACTACACAATTTGTCTTCTATATAAACGCTAAGTATTTACTTATCTATATAGTTTTACATATAAACTACATATTATAACCTGTATCTTGTATATAAACAACAAATACTTTATCTGTATAGCTTATAAACTATAGACTATCAATCAGCAACATAATATATATCTTGTATATAAATTAAATATTTAGCTGTATGGCTTTATATATAAACTATATACTATATATGTATCTTATACATAAACAATAAATATTTATCTCTATAGCTTTATGTATAAACTATAGACTACAGAAAAACTATGTATTACATATCTTGTATATAAACTATAAGTGTTTGATTATCTGTATAGCTTTATGTATAAACTATATACATCTTGTATATAAAGAGTATTTTGTATGTAAATTTATAAGTACTTATCTGTATGGCTTTATGTATAAACTATATACATTATATATATTGTACATTAACAATAAATATTTACTTATCTGTATGGCTTTTTATTTCAATTATATATTATAGATAAATTATATACTATATATCTTGCATTTAACTGTATTTACTATCTGTGTAACTTTATGTATAAACTATAGACTACAAAGTATATATCATATATCTTGCATATAAACTCTAAGTTCTTACCTGTTTAGTTTTACATATAAACTACATACTATATACATATTGTAAATAAAAAATCTTATATATATGGAAGTATTTACATATCTATATGGATTTAAGTGTAAGTTATATACTATATAAAAATTATATGCCATATATTTTGCATACAAGCTACAAATATTTACTTATCTGTATAGCTTTATATATAAATTACATACTACATATGTAAACAATATACTATGTAGCTCTTGTATATAAACTAAATATTTATTTACTTATAGAGCTGTTTTCCCCACTAGCAAATTCTTTAAGGTCAAGGTTGCTTTATTTTTGTTATCTCAAGGAAATCCCACAGTATGTAACATGTAATAGGTGCTTTATAAGCAACTGTTGAATTGAAAGCTTTCTTAACATCTTTCATGGCTTTATAGGTAGCATTTTGGTAAGAGTAGTACCTAGAGGTATGACCACATCTTGAGGATGATTCATATACTTGGAGTTATTAATATGCCTCCCAAAAGAAGAGTATTTCTCCACTACTAAAGTGATAGGGAAAAAATGAGTCTTTTCATCAAAACTCATGTGTGGGTCCAAATCCTGTTTCTGCCGCTTAATGGTTTGTGACCTTGAGAGAATTGTTTCACCTTCACTAAATCTATGATCTAATAACTCCTTAAAAATTCAAGAACATAGTGTTAAAGAGATGGCCAATTTCTCTCTTTAAAAGTAATTGAGGATCACAAGGAGCCAGGATGATGTCAACAGAGACAGGTCTTGCTAGGCTCACCTTTTCTGACAGATTGTGCATATATTAAAGACGTGATGTAGAGACAGTTTAGTTCTTAGTAAAGCATTTGACAAAGTTTTCATGTTTTTCTGAAGAAGATGGGGAGATGTGAGCTGGATGAGTAAGTCAGTCAATAAACCTTCATTAAGTGTCTACTGTGTGCCAGGCACTATGCTAAGCACTAATGATACAAAGAAAGGTACAAGACAGTCTCTGACCTCAAGGAGCTAATAATAAAATGGGAGAGATAACACATAAACAAATATATACAAAGTAAGGTATATACAGTATAAACAGGAAATAATTAACAGAGGGAAGGCATTAGAAATGATAGGTTGAGAAAGACTTCCTGTAGAAAATGGACTTTTAGTTGGGACTTAAAGGAAGCCAGGGATGCAAGCCAGGAGGTGGAGTTCAAGGAGAACATTTTAGGCATGGGGGACAGCCAGAGAAAATGCCCAGTGTCAAGAGATGGAATGTCTTGTTTGGAACAGCAAGGGGGTTAATATCACTGGATCAGAGGATGGTTGTACAAATAGATGAATTGAAAGCTGTTTTAATGGCTGGACCCAAGAAGTAGTCATTAATGGTTCAATGACCATGGAGGGAAGTTTCCTGGAGATTGTCTTAGGGAATCTATGTTTGTGTCTGTACTGTTTAATGCTGACACTTATCAGTGACTTGGGTAAGGGCATAAGTAGTACGTTATTTGAATTTTCCAGTGACACAAAACTAACACACTTGAATGGAGTCAGGATTTAAAAATATCATGGCAGGTTAGAACATTGAGTCAAACTTAACACAATGAAATAAAATAGATACAAATGTAAAATCTCACACAAGTTCAAAAAGTCTTTATCACAACACAAGATGGGGATGGATAGCTAAATAGCATTACATCTAAAAATGCATATACGGGTTTTTTAAGGGTATTTCAAGCTCTATATGAGTCAACAGAATCAGAAAAATGAAATATACAATACCTACAATAATGTAAATAAAGAGAACTAATTAATAACAAATATTTCTAAGGGACTTCCACATTCCTCCTTTTTTTAAGAGGCAATCAGGATGAAATGATTTGCCTAAGGTCTCACAACTAGTGTCTGAGGCCAGATTTGAACTCGGGATGATGGATTTTCCTGATTCCAAGCCCAGCAATATCCACTTTGCTACCTGTCCCATAAAAAGTATTAGTTACCAGTATCTATATGTAACTCCTGTCCCAAAGCTCATTAGTATGGAACTTTCTTCTCACTGGTAGAAAGGAATGCACTGCCTGGTATGAGTGGTAGGGTGAAGCTGACAAGAGTGGAAGAGTCTTCCTGTCTGCTCTGAACTTTGAGTCACTTGGACTCAAAGCTTCCAGAGGGAAGGCAGAAGAGGCAAACCCCACTTCAGATAGCTGAAATAAAAAAAACAAAACAAAACTTGGAGGGACATGAGAGGAGCTGGCAATCTCAATCACATCCCTATTCCTAACTTGCTATACTAGAGACTTTGTGGAATATCCCCTTGAGTGAGATCTGAGACTCTCTCTTGGTTGAACTGAGTTACCTTACTCCAAAGAGGAGAGCTCCTTCCCTCTGTATTATCTGATATATATATATATATATATATATATATATGTATATGTATTTGTGTATATATATATATATATATATGTATATATATATATATATTCTCCTATATATACTTCCTCTGACTTCTGCTTTTGCTATAATTTGGATAAATGGGTTTCTTTGCTATTTGTATTCATTGTAGAATTGGCACCTGGTGAGAAAAGATTTGAGCTTTGGATATAGAACTTGGGGTCTTGCTTCCCCCCATTTATGGCATAGACTGAACCTGATCATATCCCTTAGATTAATAATGCTTATATGAGCAGATAGATCGAATTCTAGCCATGTACTTCCTCTTTTTGAGGAAAACATAGTGATGGTCTCTGACCCCAACTTCCTGTTTCTCCTTCTGGTAGTAATTAAAATCTCCCTTGGAGAAGGATGGGGAGAGAGGAAGCTGGAGACATTTGAGCCACACAAAGACAGCATCCTGTAGGGGGATAGCCCTTGCAACAGATAGACCTTTCTACACATGGGACCCTCTCCTTATATATTGAAACAGAATATGAAAGCTGAGAGGGGCTTTGGAGATAATCTAGTTCAGCATGTTCGTTTAATAGATTAGGAAACTGAGATCTAGGGCATGAAATGAGTTTCCAAAAGACACACAGTAAATTAATGGTGGAGTGGAAAATAGAATCCAGGTCTTTTAATTTTAAAGACAATAGTTTTTTTTAACTATATAATTTCTTAATTTAACCAAATTAGATTTACACCAGGGATGCAAGTACAGTTCAACATTACAAAACCAATTAATGTAATAAATCATATTAATGACAAGAACAGCAAAATGGCATAACCATGTCAATAAGTGCTGAATAAGCATTTGAAAAATGCTGCAATAATTCATCTTAAAACATTAAAGAGTTTAGGAATAAACATACATTCTCTTGATATTATCAAAAGCACTTATCTAAATTCAAGAGCCAGTGTTATTTATAAAGGAGAAACATTGGAACTATGTTGCTAAGGTCAAGAGTGAAGCAAGGATGTTCCTTATCCTACTATTATTTGATATAATATTAGAAACATTTACTATAGTGATAAGAAAAAAATGAAAGGAATAAACATTGGCAAACTGGAGGCAAAATTATCTCTATTTGTAGATGATATGATGGTTTGCTTAGCAAACCCTAGAGAACCCACAAAAAAATCAAGACAAGTATTTCAAAAACTGTCAGGATAAAAAATAAATCCATAATTTTTTTTATCATTTCTGCATATTCCTAAGAAAAAACTAATAAGAGATAAAAGGTAGCACTGAAAATAGAAAAATGCATTAAGTATCTTGGAGGTAATCGGTCAAGAAGCACATAGGCCTGATAAGAATAGTTACAAAGTAATATTCACACACATAAGGAAAACCTAGGTAAGTGACGAGGTATTCAATGTTTGAAAAGCCACCACTTGAATACTGGCCACACCAACGTATTAAAAATGGCTATACTGCATGACTGAGTCAGCCTTTTTCCACTGACTATATACCCAGAACTGTCATCATCTTAGGCTGTCCACACTTGCAGAGAATTTTGGGGGCATTCATGTCTGAAGGAGATGATTTCACTCACAGTTTGTGAGATCATGGTAAGAAGTGGGGGAACTGGGGTTTCCTCAATTCTTCAACTCCCTGAAACTCTGTGGCCCCAAGAGACAAGCCTAGGTTTTTGGGTTCTTTCTTTCAATCTTTTCCATACAAAGTGCACAAAGAGGAATCTCCTATCTTGCCTGAGAACAGAACCATAGGGATGTTGGGAGCCAAGGAATCCAGGCTGTTAGTCCATCAGCAATGCCCTGAGGAGAAAGGATTCTGGTACTCTAGCCCAGTAGAAGTCCATTGCTAACTTGGGCTTGAATTTAGTGGAACATATTCTTACATAATGGTGTATAAGAATTGATCTAAACTATAATCCCCATCCTTCCAGCCCATCAAGGTGGTGTAGGGGGGATTATAACCTTGAGGTACTGGGGAAATGTTTGTATATTTGTTCTTGCTATGTCTTAGTGAAGTGATTGGCACATATTAGGCACTTAATAAATGTAATTGATTGATTTGTATCTTTGAAGTAAATATTCTTTTGTAAAAGCAAATCCTGATGTTAAGTGGTTACATTTATCCCATTAGAACCATTTTTCAATTGAGAAATGGTCTAAGAATATGCACAAAGGCTTTCTCAGGGAAGAAACCTGGGTTGTGTTGGGTATAACCTGAGGAAATGCTCCAAATTACTGATAAACAGAAAATGCAAAGTAAAGCAATTCTGAGGTTTTGCTTTACATCCATGAGCTTGTCAAAGATGACAGAAAAGATAATGACAAATATTATTGTGATTGGAAGAAAAGAGGCATATCAGTGCCCTTTTGGGTAAATCTTTGAATGGGTCCAACTATTCTAGAAAGGAGTTGGAACTATTCACAAAAATGTCATTAAACAATGCATGCCCTTTGTCCCCTCTCTACCACTGTAGATCTCTACCCCAAAGAGATCAAAGAAAGAGGAAAGGTCTTACATGTACATGCTCTCTTTGTGATGGCAAAAAACTGGAAACTTAGGCCCATTAAGTGGGGAATGGCTGAACAAATTGTGGTATATGAACATAATAGAATACTGTTATGTTATAAGAAATGAAGAAAAAAGCAATTTCAAAGAGACACGGGAAAGACCTTGTGTGAAGTGGTGTGGAAGTGGGTGGAACCAGAAAAGTAATTTCTAATATGGCATCAATATTATAAAAATGAAAACTGAAAGTCTCAGGAATTATGATTAATTAAATGATCAACTATGATTCCAGAGATCTGAGAAAACAAACAAACCTCTGCCTACCTCCTGACAGAGAGATGATGGACTCATATGCAGAATAAGAAACGAATTTTGGGGCATGACCTGCTTGACAGTGCTTATGTGATACACAAGTGGGTTCCTTCCCTCTCTCCTCTCCATCCTTTCCTTCTTCCTTCCCCACTTTCTTCTCTCCCTTTCTCCTTCCCTCCTTTCCTACATCTTGCTTTTCCTTTCTTTTCAATGAGTGGGAGGAGGTAGGTGGGACAAAAAAGTATGTTTGCTAATTAAAAAAATGAATCCAAGAAAAGGGGGGGGTTTCCCTGTGAGAAAAGCAACAAAATGGAAATATTAATACTCAATGGATGTTCATTCTATAAAGATGTATGATTTAATTTTAAATAGATTTAACATGAATCACACATCTAGAAAATGGAACGGGATTGCAGAACTGGGACTCTCCAAAAAGGGGGTAGCTAATAGGGGTTTAAGTTAATAGTGGAGGAAGGAGACTTCACAACCCGTTAAGGGTACCAGAGGACCCTGAGGAGGAGATTCTAAAATATAACAGGTCTAGTCCTGAGGGAGTGGGGCTAGAGTTGACTGTTTTATGTTATTAAAGACAAAATAGACTACTTCAGTGAAAAATGAAACAAATTTTGCAGTTAGAACAAGAAATTATGGGCAGGTAAAAGAAATTGCACATGCAAAATGTCTCATGAAAAAAGACTGAAATCTTTTTGGAAAAGAACCCAAATCTACAAGATTAGGAGTCATTCCTGAATAGATAAGCAGTCAAAAAGTATACGGAAACAGTTTTAGAATGAAGAAACATGAAATAACAATAGCCATCTAAAAAGGGCTCAAAGTCACCAACAATTAAATGAACCATTAGTTAGTTAATAATAAAAGTATATTATAAATTAGCAATTAAATAAATCCAGATGCAAACAACTCTGGTTTATCATGGTACACTATCAAATTGGCAATAACAGCAAAAAATGGAAAAAATTCATTATTGGCAGGTATACCAATATGATGGTACTGGTGGAGAATTTATTTAGGAAAGCAGTTTGAAGTTATACAAGAAAAGTTATAAATTGTTCACACCCTTTGGTTCAGTGATCTCACCATTGGAGTAGAACTCCAAGGATGTTATTTATGTGAAGAAAAGACCTTATCTATATGAAAATCTCTGTACTATTTACAATATCAAAAAGCTAGAAGCAAAACATACGTCCAACTATTGATGAACAGTTGACCAAATTGTGTATGTGAATATAATGGAATATTACTGAGTCCTAAAGAACAATGAAAATTATGAATTCAAGGAAATATGGGAAGTCTGTATTGAGTGATGTAGGGTAAAAAAAGCAAAATGAGAATAGCATTCATGTAGAGGGCATGGCCATGAGCCTGGTAAAGGTTAACAATGTTAAAGGAAAAGAGCCTTGGTCTGGCATGGAAAGTATCTGTTCTAGAAGGTATAAACAATGCCATTGAAGTCACATTAAGGATAAATGGTTAAGTCATGACTTGTATATAACTGAACCATGCTTTTGGAATTGGTCTTTGAAAGAAACAGTCACAGAGCTGAAAGTGGAAATATGAATGAGGGCTGAGGAGAAGGAGAGGTAGAAAGATACCGAGTATTCCTCGGAGGGAAGCCTACCCAGCCAAATTATTTTATGACTCCTCCAATGAATCATATAGTCTCAAGAGAGAAGAAAATTGGTGATTATCGAGGGTGTAGCAGTTTCTGGACAGTTGATTATAGGATCATAGATTTAGAGATGAAAGGAAATTTAAAGGTCACACAGTCTAGGGTTGGTGAACTTTAAAAAATTGACAATTATCTCAATATAATTGGTGTCATTGGTAATCCTAGGTATTTTATTTTATGCATTTAAAAAGATTATTCTTAGAAAGCTTCAGGATGTCAAAGTGGTCCATAATACACAAAAGTATTAGGTCAGTTCCCCCATTTTATAGATGAGGAACCTGGGGCCCACAGAAGTTAAGTAACCTGCCCATTGTCACAAGGGTAGTATTCATCACAGCCTGGATTTGAACCCAAATTCTCTAACTCCAGAGGCAGTGATCTTCCCAATCAGAAAAATGTCTAGACAGATCATCCTCGAGAGGAGGTACTCTCAGACATTGTTGAGTTCCAAGCCAGGGTTAAAAAAAAAAAGATACAGAACTGTGATACTGAAGAACAAAACCAGAGATTGCCCTTGCATAGTCCTGTAAGTCATGTGTTTTAAAGAGGTGTTGGGAGAGCAGGATGCTGTCAGAAAAAACCTGGAAAGATTTATATAAGCTGATGTGAAGTGAAATGAGCAGAACCAGGAGAACATTGTAAACAGTAACAGAAATATTGTATGATAATCTACTGTAAATAACTTAGCTCTTCTCAGCAATACTATGATCAAAGACAATTATCAAAGATTTATGATGAAAGATGCTGTCTGTCTCCAAAGTGGAGATGTGGTGGAGCCTGAATTCAGATCAAGGATACCTTTTCTCTTTATTTTGTTCATATGTGTTTTCTTTCAGAGCATGACTTACTTGGAAATGTGTTTTGCATGACTACACATGTCAAATGGCTTGCCTTCTCAATGGTGGAGGAGAGGGAGAGAGTTTGGAACTCAAAATTTGAAAAAGAATGTTAAAATTATTTTTATATTTAATTAGAAAGAATATTAAGTAATAAAAAAGGGGGTTTTGGGTTGTTTCTATTAACTCCAAGTATTTTTTCCACTTGATCGTGGGTAGGAGTCAACTGAAAAGTAGGACTACATAGGTTTTTGGGAGAGTTGGGAGCTCACTGAGGGATGGGAACAAGGGTATCTTGGCTGTTTGTGGGCTTGTACCCAAGGCCTGAGTGTTTATTATAGCTATCTCTTGGGTAAAAGAGTCTGTGCTCTATTCAATGCATTGCCAGTCTGTGCTTTTATGGGAGCTTCAGTTCTTTTACCTTTTCTCTCAAGATCTAGACATGAGCCATCTAGTCTGATGGTCCCAAGGGGAGATGCTGTGTTGAGGCCTGAGCTGCAAAGAAAGTTTTTTTGGACAGACTCCAGCAGGATTGGACCTGGCTACTGTAATCCGAGAGTTTCAGTTCTGAGTCATTGATGACACACACAATTAGCTGTATAAATGAAGATAACATTAAAAGGCAAAAAAATCAGATTTAAAAAGAAAACCTTGGGCAACATTTGTCCTAAGTCAGAAGGCAAACTCTTGTCTTTTGTTTGTTTGAATAAAGAAGGTATACATGGAAGGTTACTTGTATTATCAGTGGCAATCACTTTTTTTTCGCTGTTGCTATTTTGCTCAACTCTTTTGGGCAATTGTATATCATGGGGGGTTGATTCAATTGTGATGATCCTAAGATTTATTACGGTGTGTCAAGCAAAATATATCCATTTAAAAAAAAGGAAAAGTGAAAAAAAATGCTAATTTCATGTTAGGCTGTATCTCAAAGCACAGTATCTAGAAAAGAGGGAGATAATAGCTCTATTAGAGTCTGCTTTGGTCGAGGTTACAGAGATTGTCCTTGGATAAGACCCTAGAGGCCATCTGGTATAACCTCTTCATTTTACAGATGGGGAAACTGAGGTTCAGAAAGTTCAGGTGACTTGCGTAAGGTCAGACAGTGAGTGATGGACATCAATAGAATTGAAACCCAGATCCCCTGGCATGGAATCCAGCACTCTTTCCACTATACAATGATACCTCTCTTAATCAGTAGACCATATCTAGAATACTGTGTTCACTTCTGCTTCAGGAAGGACATTGGTAAGATGGAGAATGTATAGAGGAGGATCTTTCGGATTGTAAATGGTCATTCTCAAGACTGTGTTTGAAAGAATGATAACAAAACACAGCTGATGTTTCTATGTTCCTTTAAGATTTGCAAAGCACTTGGCTCTCCTTTGTTCCTCACAACAGTCTTGTTGGATGAGTTCTATTATTAGTCTTACTTTCCAAAAGAGGAAACTGGGGCTAAGAAAGGGACTTGCCCAGGGCCAAGTAGGAAATGTCTAAAGCAGGATTTGAACTCGGGTCTTTCCACCTTCAAGTCAGTGGTTTCTTTGTAATACTACTCTGCTCCCTGGCAACTGAGGTTTTTTTTTTTTTTTTTAGCTCTACTGTTTACTGTTTGTCTTTTATTCTTGAAGAGGACCATGACATCAATGAGGTGATGCCATGACATGCACGTAAATTGGATTTAAGGGAGGGAGGGCTGTGCAGAGTCACCAGCCTCACTTTGCTTAGCTCTATTATGTAGAGAGGGTAGAAAATACAAAGGAGGGCGGAAATCCTAGAAAAAATCTTCCTTCTCCAGTGAGATTCAGCTACCTACAGGGATCTATCCAGCTGCTCCAAGGTACATCCACTTAGTGCAAGCAACACTGTTCCCATGGGACCTGAAGTCTTCCTGTGGCTGAAGTCAATAATGTACAAATATATTCAAAGAATTCCAGAGTTGGAAGGAACCTGAATGACCATCCATACCCGAAAAAGAATCCCTATTATGACAAAGCCAACAAGTGGTTATTCAACCAAAGTGGTTCATTCCACTTTTGGAGAGCTTTAATTGTTAGGAAATGGCAATCCACTCCTGTATTTTTGCCAAGACAACCCCAAATGGGGTCACAAAGAGCTGGACACAACTGAAATGAATGAATAACAATAAATGGTTAGGCATTTTTCTGGCATCCAGCTCAAATTTCTGTAACTTTCTTCTACTGTTCCTAATCTTCTTGTCTGAGGTCAAGTAGAACAAATTTTATTTCTCTTTTTCTTTCACATGACTTCAAACACTTGAAGAGATCTGTTAGGTCCCTTCTGAGTCTTCTTCAGGCAATCACCCCCATTTCTTTCAACTGGACAGGAGGCTGTTGACCCAGATGAGATCTTTGTTTCATACCCTTAAAGCTGAGAGTCTAGAAACCTTAGAGATCTCCTAGTACAAGGTTTATTAAACTTTTTGTGTGCCTCATGGGGTCCCTAGATAGTATTGTTAAGCCTATGGATCTTTTCTTCAACCCGTTTTTAAATGTTTAAAATAAAATACAAAGGATTACAAAGGAAACCAATTATGTTGAAATAAAAATACAAATTTTCTTGTATAATCCCCTCATTTTACATATCATTGGATTATAGCTTTAGAGCAAAAAGTGTCTCAGAAGTCATTAAGGCCAACTCTTTCAATTTTCAGATGAAAAAAATTTTCAGATGAGGCACAGGGATGTTAAGCAGGTGTGTCAGATACAATTATTAAGTGTATGAGGCGGAACCAGATCTTAATTAATTCCAAGGCAAGTGTCTTATCCATCATCCCCCATGCTGCTTCTCAAGTTTCAGAGGAGAAAACAGAGTCCTAGAGATCTTTAAGTGTCATGCCCAAAGTCTTCTGTGTAGCAGATGGCAGGATGGTATTTGAAGGTCTTGTGACTCAGAATACATTGTTCTTTATGCAGTGCCTGGGTACTCTCTTTCTGATGTTCTTCAGCTTATCAGCATCCTCCTTAAACATGGCACCCAAGCCCAAGTACAATACTCCAGATATTGTCTGACCATGGAAGACTAGAGCAATGCTATCCCTTCCTCCTTCCTGGAAATAATGCTTCTCTATAGCAAATCCTTCCCTTTTAAATGTAAAAGCCCAAAACAGATCCCAGAACCCATCAGTAAATGATTTTTGGAGTCTCCATGCATTACTGTAACTTTCTGGTAATGTTGAGAGGTCACTCTATATAAGTGATCCTTATCGTTTATAAAAGGACTCACACTTTACGAGGCAGGAATAGTGGGGCATAGCAGAAGGAGCACTGGTATCGGAATCAGAAGGCCTGAATTTGAGTCTCAGTTTTGCCACTAGCTACCCTTGGGTTCATGTCATGAGCTCGCTAAGCCTCATTTTACTCATCTGTAAAATGGGGGTGTTCATTTTTGCAATGTCTTCCTTGAAGATTTATTATAAAGTACTTTATAAGCTGTTAAGCATTATCTAAATGTGACCTATTACTTACTTTGTGCCACTTTTATGAGCTTTTAACTAAAATTCACTTAATGTGAATACAGGTTACTCTTAATGATTCATGTGGGCAAACTAAGGTAGGAAAAGAATAGAGATGATATTAACTTAAAATTCCCAAATCAGATGACAAGTCTTCTTAGATACGAAGGATCATTGATTCCGTATTTCTCACTTCCATAAAATGGTATAAAGGATATAATATTTAAGAAGAATGAAATAGTACAAAATTAGCTCAGTGCTGTTCTTGGGTTCATAAATTATATGAGATATCCTCAAAGATGGGGAAAGTAAGAAAATTAACCATAATTAGTGTTCTTCAACTTTATAATTGAAATGATTCACTAACTTTTCTAACTTTTAATAAAATTATATGTAGAAATTTTACCTTTACGTATCTATAGTCCATTTTTGAAATTGAAAAGTTCCCATTTGTCAGCCTATTACTTTTTTCTCACTGCTTTAGGAAATGATGGGAATCTCATAGAAAAGTTAATAGAAAACAATAAAATGAGTGAGAATATAAAGCAACCATTAAAACCTGAATGCCATCAGTGGATTTCTTTGGGAATTCACAGTCATAGGATATATAATTGGATTCTCTGTAACAGAAACATTGAGGAGGGAAATAAAGACAAATACGAAGTCTGTGAAGTTGGAAAAAACCTTTTCTTTAAATATTGTATCGATAATTTTTTTCATGTTATCTCCATTTCTATGTATGTATGTATGTATGATATTTTCCTCTACCACCCAGAGGCATCCACTGTAACAAAGAATAAGAATTAAAGGGAAAAAAAAGTTCAGCAAAACCAAGCAAAACATCTGCCTAATTTGATAACATGTGTGATTCCATAAATAGCTCCCTAACCTTAAGACAAAGATGGGTAGGAGTTGTATGTTTTTATCTCTCTTTAGGATCATTCTTGGTCACTATAATTATGTGTTCAGGTTTTAAAAATTTTTTTTAAATTAATTAAATTTTTTTTCAACTCTTGCTTTTATAAGATTTTGTTTTAAATTTATCCTTTCCCTTTCCCCCTCCCTCAAGACAGCAAGCAATCTGATATAAGTTATACATGGATGATCACATTTAACCTATTTCTGCATTAGTCATGTTGTGAAAGAAGATTCAGAAGAAAAGGGAAAAGCCGTAAGAAAGAAAAAACAAAAAGCAACAAAAGAAAGAGAAAATAGCATGCTTCGATCTGCATTCAGGTTCCATCTGCATGTGGATAGCATCTTCCATCACGAATCTTTTGTCTTTGTTATTTGGAAGAATTTTATTGTCACATTTTTATATCACTCATGATTTACCACTAGATTCATTCTACTGCCTCCTCTGGAGGAGACCCTGGATCATAAAGAAGTCAAGAGGAAAGAAGTTTAGCAAAACTAACCAATACATTGAAAAAAAACCTAAGAGTATATGCAGTTTTCCAACTAGAAGTTCCCCCATTGGGGCAGTACCTTTTCAATGTTGTAAGAATCAAATGAGATAATATTTGTAAATCATTTTGCATAGTACCTGGCACTGGGTGTGGTATATATGTGTGTATATATGTATACGTATGTGCACATATATATACACACACATATATGTATTTGCTATTATTGTTTGGGTTATTAAGTCATAGCATTATTTGTCAATATTTTATTTCTGTTTACATAATTATAGTCATCATTTCCTTGAATTCGTTAATTTCTTTGAATCTGTTAACTTTATACATCAATTCTGTTGACATTTGTTATTCTTTATATTCATAATTTCTTATCAGATAATAATGTTCCATTCCACTTCCTTTTTGGAATCTAAGCTTTTTGTGAGGAGAGATTGTTTCATTATTTATACTCGTACCCTTAGTGCCTAGCACATAATAAATACTTAATAAAATAAGTGCTTGATAAATACTTATTGATTGATGGATCTTGCATCACAATTTACTTAACAATTCCCCATCTACTTTGTTTTTAGTTCTTTGCTGTTACTAAAAATTTCTACTGTAAATATTTTGGTGTATATGACTCCTTTTTATCTTTGACTTCTATGGAGTATATATCCCTGTTATTTGAGTGTGTTCATCCCCATGCCATCAGAGAAATGATGACATGACTTGCACTTGACCTGGTTTTGAGTGAGGGAGGGCTGTGCAGGTCACCAGCCTCACTTCTCCTTTAGAGCCATCTGAATCCAGTGACCAGATATTCATCAGGATGACTGGAGATGACCCAGGATGAGGCAATTAGGGTTAAGTGACTTGCCCAAGGTCACACAGCTAGCGAGTGTCAAGTGTATGAGGTGAGATTTGAACTCTGGTCCTTCTGGCTCCCACACTGGTGCTCTATCCACTGCACCGTCTGGCTGCCCTGCCTGTTATTTAGAAAAAGGAGAAAGGATGAAAGGGAACAAATATTCATAAATCACCCATGTAAACAGGCATTGTGCTAAATCCTTTACAAATAAGCTCTAGTTTACAAATGCTGTCTCCTAATTTGATAGTGGAATCCCAGAGTCGAAGGATATGGACATTTTTGTCACTTAGCATAATTCCAAATTGTATCCAGAGTGGTTGAAACCACTTCATACATCCACCAACAGTGAATCGGTGTGCCTGTCTTTCCCTAGCCCCTCCAACATGGACTATTCCTGTCTTTTCCCTTATTTGCTAGTTTACTGACTATGAGGCAGAATCTTGGAGTTGTTTTGATTTGCATTTCTTTTTCAATTAGTAATTTGGAGCAATATTTCATACGATAATAAACAGTTTCCAATTCTTTTGAAAAATGCATGATTATATCCTATGGTCACTTTCCCTCTGGGGAATGATTCTTGGCATTATTTATTTGTATTGCTTCCCTACAGATGTTATCAGACCCCGATTTATCAGAGCTATTTGGTCTATAAAGATTTCTGCCAGCTGACAGTTTCTCTTGTCACAGTTGCCTTGATTTTATTCATGTAAAAGAAAACCCCAACCCTTTTCTACATAGCAAAATCTTCTGCAGTGAAAAATATTCAAACTAATGCTGAAAGAGACATAGAGCTTTCTTTTGGTTGAGGTTATGTCCCCTCAAGGCATTCCACAGGGTTCTCCCATCTCTAGTCTCTCCTCTAGGTAACTGCTAAATTAACATTTCTAGAACACAGCAGACTCTTTATCCTGTAATGAAGAAACTTCCAGTGGTTCCCTCTTGCCTCTCAAGTAAAACACACAAAGTTTTCTGTTTGGTTTTTAAAGACTTCATAATCTGACTGTAGTCTATCTCCCCAGACTGATTTCACATCACTTTCCTGGCTTCCTTTTTCTTTCCAGATCATGACATTTCCTTCTTCTAATATGGTGCCTTTATATGTATACTCTTTTTTCTTCACCTATGTCTCTTGGAATCCCTAGCTCCCTTCAAGAGTGAATTTAATTCTGTTTCCTACTTGAAGGCATTCCTGATCCCTTTTTCCAGTCCCCTCCCCAGCATTTTATAGTTACTTCAGTTATCATTTGTATTTACTTATCTTACCCCTAATATAATGTAAGCTTCTTGAAGATAGGGAATGTCTAATTTTTATCATTATATTCTCAGTGCCTGGCCCATAGGCCCTGAATAAATGCTTGTGGAATTGAAATTGGATTGGATACCTAAATTCGTTGAAGTGGAAGGAGATCTTGGAATTTCATCACCCTCCTGCTTCACCCAACCTTTAGGGGTCTCAGCATGGAGGTATTCATCACTCTTGTCAAATATCAGCCCTTACTCACCAGCATGCAGGCAACCTTCTTTACAGGACTACAGAATTCTTACCCTTAGAACCAGAAGGGACTTCAGAGTATCTATTCCAATCCCCTGAATTTATAGATAAGTAAACAGAGACAGAAAGGGGTTAAATGATTTGCCATAGGTCACAAACATAGGAAGTGATTAGGGCTTGGATTTGAGCACAGGTCCTCTGACTCTAAATGGAGTGTACTTTCCCACTTAGCTACCTACCTTGGGAAGTATGAAGTTTCTTTATCTCTCTATTATAATCAACTTCATTTACTTTAAGACCTAATCTGTATATTGAGTCAATCAACAAACATTTATTAAGGATCTACCCTAGGCAAGGTACTTGTGGAGATGGTTGTTCTCAGACGACCAAAATGACATCACCATGGTAAAGTGAAGTTTCAGCCTGTCTGCCTGTGGCTGATCAGACCAATACAAGCTCGGAATGCAAATATAAAATTGAGATAATCCTTGCTCTCAAGGGTTTGTGTTCTCCTGGGGGATAAAGATGCTCACAGATGTGTCAATACAGAATCGAAACAAAATAAATCCAAAGTGATTTTGGTGACAGGGGGTACTAACTCCTGCAGAAATCAGGAAAGGTCTCTTTGTAGGAGACAATGCTTAATCAGAGTAGGGGGAACCAAGAAGAGGTGAGTTTTTTTTTCCCCAAACAAACACAAAACCCCACATTCCCAGGAGTTCTTACCTGTGGTCTGTGAAGTTGTTTTTGAAAAACAAAACGTTGCTAACTATATTTCAATATAATTGGTTTCCTTTTTAATCCTCTGTATTTTATTTTATGCATTTAAAAACATCATTTGAGTAGGGGTAGCTGGGCTTCCACGAAAGGTGTCTAAGAACGCCTGATTTTAAGTTTTTGTTGCAAGCTGTTTTTACTTTCTCCTGGCTCCACCCTTTCCTGTGTGAAAGGGTCAGGTTTTTGAGGCTCTACCAGAGTTCCCTGAGATCTGCCAGATGTGGGAGGGTGAGGTGCAGTGAGTGAGACTGATACAAAGCTAGGTATTTCTTAAAAACAAAGTAAGTCCATTTCACATGATTACTGTTTTATTTTTTTAAGTTGCTTTTTTTTTTTAAATACCGTGTCTCTGTTCTGTTTCATTTGAATTCACTTGCATCCCGTCATTAGATGAAGTTTTAGGAAGCCTAGCTCTATATTCTGCCTCAGCTGATAATGCACCTTTGCACAGAAGCTCTGTTCCATTCCCACATGGCTTCATTCATTTCATTCCTTCTCAAATGATTTTATTCACATTGTCAATCACGAGCAACACTTACTTGCCCCAGATTCTTAGTACTAATGGGCACATTATGTACTACACAGTTTGTAAAGGCTTGGTACACCACAGACAAGGCTCCACATTTTTCCATTTGATGAGTCATTCTGAAAGAAGAGAAGTCTGCCTTCCAAATCTTTACAGGCATAGCTAGTCTCTGAGTCTCTGCTGAGTGAGGAGCCACCGCATATCTGCCTGGGGATTGCTTCTAATTTCGTTTTAGGTCACAGGAGTCTAGAGCTTTAAGGAAGGTCTTTAAAGAGATCATCTAGGCCAGTATCTTTCCTTTACAGATAAGGAAATTGAAGTCCCAAGAGAATGAATGATTTGCCCCAGGGCATATGCCAAGTAAGAGGACTGGACCCAGGATTCCTGACACCCAGCCTGAACTCATTTCATTTCTGCAGTGTTTTATAGAAAAAGAACCTCACCAAACTTTTCTTCTCTCCCTCTCTTCTGCCTTTGCTCACTCTTCTCTTCCCCTTTCTTCTTTCAATTGGGAACAATGATCCATGCATTGAGATTTGGGAACTATATGAAGAATGTATGTGGTGTTCGGTGTGACGACTTTATTTCTGCCCTACTTTTCTGCAGGGTAGTGGAGAGAGTGCCAGGAAGACTCATCTTCCCGAGGCTTCAGACATTTACCAGCTGTGTTAATGAATGAACAACATAGCACTTTTCTTCAGTAGAAACATTTCCACCCATCTATTTTCTGCACAAATTCATTTTGTGCCTGGGCAATGGTAATTTTCCATGTATCATCAGGACTTTGACCTCAAGCAAATTCGCAATAAATATCTGCCCATGCTGTTTGTATTTCCTATGATCAGTCTGCTTCTCTGCAGAGTCACCCCATTGAACTACTTGTCCTGTCCTTATTAGAAGCCATTTTTTTGATGTGTCTTCGAATTACTCATTAGATTCTAGTTGTTGTTTAACACGTTTAGTCTCCCTAATAACATCGCTCCTTTACCTATTTATTTAAATTCAATTCAACAAGCATTCATTATGAACCTCCTATTTGTTAGGCCCTGGGGATATATAGACAAAATATCCTATTTTTTTCTGATGGTTTAAAATTACTGGTAAAGGAAAAACCAGTGAATTTATCTATTTTCTACTTTCCTTTTTTCCGTCTCTCCCTCCCTTCTTCCCTTCCTTCCTTCCTTTCTGTATTTAACAAGACTCTCTTAGGTCCTACTTCTTTCCAATCCCTGTAGCAGTTCCTTGGCCATATAAAGACAAAAAAGAAACCCTCCTTGCCCTTATGAAGGTAGTCATCTGTTGGATTACCTTTTCCAAAGTGCTCAAACTAGTTAGTCTATCAGAACCAATTCTTTCATAAAGTTGTCTAGCTTTAATTTAAATTGCTTCTACTGTGCCTATTCTAGGAAGCAAAGTAGATAAAAGAATAGACCTGGACTCAGCAAGACTCACATTCAGATCCAGCCTTAAACAACTTACTATGTGACTGCACAAGTCATTTAACACCTATCTGCCTCAGTTTCCTCACCTTCTAGGCTTTTTTGTGAAGCTTAAAATGAGATAATATGTGTAATACATTTTGTCAATCTTAAAGTACTATACAAATGATAGCTATATCACTACCCACTCCCTGGGTAAACACTTCTAGTACCTTCATTGTTGTTCAATTGTTTCCAATTGCATCTGACTCTTCATGACCCATTTAGGGTTTTCTTGGCAAAGAAACTGGAGTGGTTTGTGATTTCCTTCTCCAGTTCATTTTACAGATGAGGAAACTGAGGCAAACAGGGTTAAGTGACCTGCTTAGGATCACACACATTCATAAGTATCTGAGAGCAGATTTGAACTCAGGAAGATGAGTTCTCATGATTCCAGACCAAAAGCTCTTTCCATTGTACCACCTAGCTGCCCTTTACTGAACTACTAACAGTTATCTACTTAAAATCCTTTGTCTCCGCTTGAATATACGATCCCTTCTTCTTTCCTCATTGATCAAGAAAGGCTCATTGATCCCCCCTGGAGCAGAAAGGAACCTTTCTATTTCTGGCCATTGTTAGGAGTTTCTGGAGTTGTAGGTTATAGAACCATAGATGTGGAGTTGGCATGAACTTCCGAGATGATCTAGTCCTGGGGTGGGGAACCTGTGGCCTTGAGGTCACATGTGGTGTTCTAAGTCCTTAGGTGCAGCCTAGGCTAAATTCAAGTTTTACAGAATAAATCCTTTTATTAAGGGAATTTGTTCTGTGAAGTTTGGATTCAATCAAAGTGCTGAACTTGAGGACCTAGAGGTCTTGAGGCTGCAGATTCCCCACCCCTGATCTAGTCCAACCTTTTTGTTTTGCAGTTAGATGCTGAGGCCCTTAAAAGTAGAATCCTTGTCCAGTTCCACAGAGGTTGTATTGGGTTGGCAGTTGAACCCGTGTTGAACCTGACCTGTAGGATTCTTTCCGTTATACCCCTCTATGAAGTTCCCTTCTGGGAAGCTGAGATCTATTTTGGGACAACCTGCACACTAGCATCTCGTAGCATCTCATTCTATTTTGTGGGCCATCAGTTTTTGGAGCTGATGTGACTGTCTCCTTATGCCTCTTTCCTATTCCTTCGTCTTTCCTAGCCGTCCCTCTTAGATGGCCAGTCAGTCTTCACCCTGATAAGGATGTGTTCTTCCCATACAAACAGGATCTGGATCTGACTCATTGTCAGCAGAGCATGCACTTCCAGCTATTTTTCTTGGTGTGATGATGGAGACAGAACCTTCCACATCTTGTCATTTTGTCTCCTGTATGACCACTCAAATGAGTTTGCTTAATGGACAAAGGGCTGTGCTATGTTCACAGAATGGAATGAAGGGAATTGGCTTACATAAGGACTGACTTCGCTGCTTTGGCCTCATTAGGACTAGAACTGAACAAACCGAGTTACTGGTCATGGGCATTGTTGATCAACCTATCTAATTTGCTGATTTACCATAAAATCCAAACCATTTTTGAAAATGACTTAAATAGTACTTATGTTTGGTCTTTGGTCTGTTTAGGATTTTTTTTTCAGACCTTTCAGATTTTTTCAAGCTTCTTGCTTTCTTAGACAGCCTGGACTTTGGCAGCCCCAGTGTTCTGCCCCATCTCAAGCCTCCCAGTGCCCCATGGTTAGCTTCTCTCTTTCCCTTTTGCTAATGTAGCCCAATTACTCAGCTGTATTCATCTGCTCCTTTCCACATTGGCCCTCCAGCGGTGCCACCACCATCTTTGCCAGCGTCTTCTCTTTCCTTCCTCTCATCTCTCTCCATTCTGTCTTCTTTTGGATGTTCTGTCCCTCCTCATCATATCTTTTTCTCCTGCTATCTTCCATCTAATCCCCTTGCCCACATCTTTTCTTTCATTGTTTACCTGCTATTGGGTGCCCAGTCACCATGTTTCTGAGGCCCCAAGTCCAATGTCATGATCAATGGAGGGAGTGGGATGGGAAAAAGTCAACACCAACAAGAAGGTAGCCTGGTGTGGTCTTTATAGCATTGAGAATTTAGGAAAGAGTTGAACTCAGTTATAGTTTAGTGGTCATTTGTTTTAAGGGCAACTTCAGAACCAAGACAATTGGTAAATAATAACCTGCTTTTTCAATAGTATTCTATTTTTGTTTTTTGGAGGGGGAACTAATAAGTGTCAAGGTAATAAGTGTCAAGAATCTGTGGCTGGATTGGAACTCCAGGACTGGTGCTCTATTCACTGAGCCACCTAGCTGCCTCCTAATAGTGTTTTATTTTTTTCCAATGACATGTAAAAACAAATTTTAACATTCATTAAAATTTTTTTTGAGTTGCTAATTTTCTCCTTTCCTCACCTCTCCCCTCCCTAAGACAGTAAGCAATTTGATATGTTATGTATGTGCAATCATGTAAAACATATGTCCATCTTAGTCATGTTATGAAAGAAACAGACAATAGAAAACAGCCCACAAAAATGAAGTGAAAATAGTATGGTTTAATCTGTAATCCACTAGTTCTTTCTCTGGTAGTATTTTTCATCCTGAATCTTTAGAATTGTGCTGGATCCTTATATTGCTGAGAATAGTTAAGTCCTTCATAGTTGATGATCTTGCAGTGTTGCTATTACTGTGTACATTGTTCTCTTGGTTCTATCCACTTCACCTTGCATCACTTTGTGAAAATCTTTCTAGGCTTTTCTGAAATCCCCTTGCTTGTCAATTTCTTACAGCCCAATAGTATTCCATTACAT
>CM053770.1:46515534-46568662 GCA_028658325.1 Potorous gilbertii | reverse complement strand
TAGTCTTATGTAACTACTATTATTAATATATTCTGTACCCTAAGGCCCCAGGGGACATAATTCATTCATTTTTGGAGCTCTTGCCATAGATACCCTCTCCTTCCTTCTCCCTCCACATTCCCTCAACAAATTTCCCTTCCCTAGTCTCCTCTCTTTAATATGTATTGTTTTCTTTTCCTATTAGAATATAAGCTGGTTGAATAGAGAGACCACACCCCCACATCCCCCATCTCTCACTGCTCTGTCTCTTCCCCCAACTCCCTTTCTTTCCTTCCCTCTCTCCCTCTCCCTCCCTCTCTATCCTTTTCATTTGCTTCTCTCTCTCCATCACACTTCCTCTCTCTCTCTCTCCCTTCCCCCTGAGGCTGTAGAAATAAACAAGAATGCTCAAGACTCAAATCCAAAAAGCTTGAAGGGGGTGCTGAATACTAAGCACATCCAACAAGATTTTCATTTAGTTATTTTGGGGGTAATATGGAGATCAAAAAAGGCATTTGGGGTTCAAGTAGATGGAAAGGTAAAGCATAATAGTGGGAAAGCAGAATAACTCAATACTTATTTCCCTTATGTTTGCTTTTTCAAGAAAAATGATCTTTGATTGGTAAGAGAAATGGTTAGTGGGAATGGAACTCAAGATGAATGAGATAGCATCCACTTGTCCTCAATGAGTACAAGAAACCAGGACAAGACATACATCCTAGGATAGAGAAGGAGCCAGTAGATTTGATTGTTGGGCTGTGATTGGTGATCTTTGAGACAGATCTGGTGAATGAGAGAGGAGCTACATGACTGGAGAAGGGCCAATTATCCTTATTCTGGAAAAAGAGAAATGAAGAGTCTACAATTTGTAGTCTAGTGAGCTTGACTTTTATTCCTGGAAAACTTGTAGAATACTTGGGGGGAAAAAACCAACCAAGAATACATTATTAAAGGAAGAACTTGCAAGCATTTCAAAAGGAAGCACTATTCATTAAAAATTACCCTGGATTCACCATGAACAAGTCAAGATAGGCTAACTTCATTTCCCTATTTGAAAGAATAAAAAGCCTATTTGATCAGGGGAATTACATAGACGTAGTAAATACAGATATTAGCAAAAATATGTGATTATGGGGTATCCAGGTGGCCCAGCGTATAGAGCACTGATTCTGGAGTTGGGAGGACCTGAGTTCAAATCTGCCCTTAGAGGCTTACTAGCTGTGTGGCCCTGAGCAAGTCACTTATTCCTGTTTACCACTAAAACAAATTAAAAAAAGTGGCCAAAATTCTCATAGTGTACTTTTGGACAAGATGGAGCTCAAGAAACCTAGGTTCTAATGATAGCATAGGGTATTATGGAAGAAGGAGCATTGCATCAGCAATCTAAAGATTTTGTTCAAATTCTCATTCTGCTATTTACTACCTGTATGACCCTAGGTAAGTCCTAACCTTCCTGGACCTTGGTTCTCTTATTAGTAAAATGAAACTGTTAGAATAGATGATCTCTTAAAGTCCCTTTTAGCTCTAATATTCTAAGATAATAGACTAATTTTCAAATAGATCAAGCTTTCTCTCAATAGGTAGATTTTGGTATAGTGGTTGGCCATAATATATATTTGGAAATTATTCAAATTTTTAACTTTTCTCTTTATAGTTGGTAGCTCTTAGGATACTTGCAGCAACTGAATGTACTGAGCCAGAAAACCTTTCAACTCATACTAGATATAAAATTTTTTATTTTTCTTTAAAATTTTTTTTAAAAAGTATTAGAGTACCTACTATGTGCCGCTAACTATGCTAAGTGCTTTGCACATATTCTCTTATTGAACCACACAACAAACATGGGAGAGAGATGCTATTATTAACCTCATTTTACAATTGAGGAAACTGAGGCAGGCAGAGGTTGAGTGACTTGCCCAGTGTCATATAGCTTAGGAAGTAGCTGAGGTTAAATTTGAACTCAGGCTTTTCTAACTATGGGCCCAGTGCTCCATCTAAGAGTACTACCCAGATGCTTTTAAATTACTGTGTTTATTTATTACATGCTAATTCCTAAGAATCAACATTTTGGTGTTTGTACATATGCACAGTTAAGTGGATAATTGACATAATTATCTGGATATTTTAAGACTTCAATCATATAGAAACTTAGGTGGAACCTACATTTGACTTGAATAAAATTTACATTCACCTCAATTATCTAGACAATTTAAAAGAAAATTATTTTATCTAATTTATTTTAAATTAAATAGATTATGGTTGCTTTCATATTTTGAGTCCTGGATTATTTAATTTAGAAATTTAGACTCAGGTCAAGTGACTTGCCTAGGGTCATTCAAGTAGCAATTATTAGAGACCAGTATGCCATACTGCTACAACTGTTTTATGACTGTCCTTAGTAAGTATTTAAGTGAAATAGCCTGAGGCCTACTTATATTTACTCTGATTTATAACAGTTCTATTATTGATCAGGCTGATGTTACAAAGCTAAAGCCAAAATAATCCCTGTCCTTGAGAAGACTCCATTCTAGTTGGGAAAGATACCATATACACAGAGATAAAGTGCCTTTTAAAAAAGTTCTACTTTTATTATTTATTTTCTTTGATTCTTATTTTATATTACAGATTCTATCCAGCTCCCCAGCTTTGAATCCAGTTAAGTAAAACTAACAAACAAAGTAATAATGTTTGACTGCATAGGCAATATTCTGCACCCATAGTCTCCTCACCTATGATAAAAAAACCTTTTAAAAGGTTTTATAGCTTTTTAAAACATTATATGTACTGATAACATTTTTTGGGGAATCACTTTCACTTCTGTATACATTTCCTTACCCAGTCAAGCAACCTTCCTAACAAAGACTTAAAAAGAAAGGGAAGGAGAAAAAGTTCATTAAAACCAAGCTAATGCACCTCCTTCATGTGTGTTCGTTCTTCATTGCTGAAGAAGACCATGCCATTAGAGAAATGTTGACATGACTTGCACTTGACTTTGTTTTGAGTGAGGGAGGGCTGTGCCCCTCACCAGCCTCATTTCTCCTCCAGAGCCATCTGAATCCAGTGACCAGATATTCATCAGGATGATTGGAAATGATCCAGGATGAGGCAATTGAGGTTAAGTGACTTGCCCAAGGTCATACAGCTAGTGAGGGTCAAGTGTCTGAGGTGAGATTTGAACCCAGGTCCTCTTGACTCCTGCACTGGTGCTTCATCCACTGCACCACCTAGCTGTCCCAATGCATCACCTTATTCACTGAAATACAAGTCAGTACATACACACTGGTTTTCCCATCAACCTACTTATTGTTATCATAAAAATAACATAGGGGGAGGAATTAGTGGACAGTGAAAGAGATGAATAAAAAGAAGAAAAGTGGGTAATTGAAACATAAAAAACACAGGGCAGAAGGAAGTTCAGAAGGGGTTGTAGACAAATTAGGCAGCTTTATTTATTTATTCATTTATTTATTTTTACCATATTTAATTTGATACAGGCTTGAAAACTATAAGTAGCCAAAATTCATAGTTTTAAGTCCAGGGTAATTTCTAACGAATAGGGCTTCCTTTTTTGAAATGCTTGCAAGCCTTTCCTTTAAGTGCTCTTTTCTGTTCCTTCTTTGTCTGCTTAAAAGTTCCTATTTGTTGATGTTTATGGTTGTTACAAAAGTAAAATAAATCTAGGTAAATACAATAGAGTCCATCTCAAAGATCAATAGAAATACTCCTGAGACCCTCTACAAAAACTGAATGATTTACCATAGAGTTATTAATATTTCTGCACGTTATATTTCTTTTTACAAGGTCAGCAAAGGACTCACCCTTTTGACCCTGTCTAATATTCTCTCTACCTAAAATACTTAATAACTTAGTTTGTTAAGAAATAGTAGATAGAAATTCCATTGTTTTGGAACAAGTAGCCCAGTCTCTGCAGCATGTCCTGAATTTGGAACTCTCTTTAATGTCCAAAGTCATAGTTTCTCCCTAATTTGCAGAGATACTTTGATTGTAAATGAGATAATCTCTTTAAAGTGTCTGAGCTGCCTGGAATGCTTCTGTACTGGGTTTGTACATTGTTATGGGTTTCATTCATCCTCTCTGTGGGGGTGGGGTAGTAGTAGTGGTGGTGGAGAAAGTTCCCTCCCCTTTTACTCTTTGGGAACACATCACAGTGAATTTGAGGCCAGGAGTGACACAGCACAGTTTCTAAGATCTATGCTTCATGGTAGCTTCTCAATTTGAACATTGTGTCTTTAATAGACGGGGAAAGAAAACATCCAACAATCTCTTTTGCAATTTCATTAGGTTCACATCTTTGATGAACCAGGTGGTATTCATCAATGATTTGTACCAGCATGCAGACCAAAGGATTTACTGTATTTCTCAAAATCAGTATAGGCCTTTCCCTAATATTATTTAATGCTCATGATTAAGCACTGAATATAAATATTCTGAGAAATGGAGACGACTAAAGACTACAGAGGTTCAGTGAAGGACAGATCCTAAACAGAAAAAAAAAAATCAAAGGATCTGTTTTTTTGTTTGTTTTTTCAGTTTAGAGAAAAGGCTGAAGGGATATTTTATGTACATGAAGGCTTTTTGGTGGGGGGCGGGGCGCTGCTGGTCAGTAGTCCTTCAAGACAGTGAATAAAAAGAAACGAACTTATAATAGGATTGATTGGTTAACATAAACGATTGAACTGTCAATGTGGAGAACAGGGGAATGGACAGGACTACCTTGGACAGTTTGAAGGCAGAGGGCAGGATCACTTTGTCTCCATAGATCCCAACTGGCTCAATAATTTTGAATTTAGAAAGCTTAAGTCCAGATTACAAACATTATCTCAGAACCCCTTTGCATTAATAAAGGAGGCTTTAAAATCTCTAAGAGATGTCCTGACTCCAAAAATGAATTTGGTGAGAATAAATTACAAGAGAAAGCAGATGAAATAGAGGTAAAATATATTACTTAGTACTTGATTCTTAGCCATGGAAAGCAGAAAATAACTCAGTTTCAGTTTGCTAATAATTAATTCAATGTATCCAAAATTATAGACTTCCATTAATTCCCCCCCCCCCCGCCCATCTCTCTGCCCCCCCATCTCGTTGCTAAATTAAAATTTTAGATGATGAAATAATATTATTTCATTTAAGGCGAGACAGGAAACTAATGTTGAAAAACAATTCATTTCTTGTGAATGTAGAATTTTTTTTTTTTAGACTTCAAGTACTTTCAAACGACATGGACACTGGATTTGTTGTTTCGCTTGCTTTTCAGATGTGATTGTGAGTTCTATAATAAATGATTCAAAGGCTTCCGAGTTTCACTGACGCTTCCTAAGTAGGTACCTTTCTCGAAGAGTTACACAATAGGGCATTGTTATGTAAGAAACACTCAGTAGTGCCTCCTACCTAATAGAGGAAGTCAATAATTTTCTTCTGATACTGCTCTACCAGAGGCTGAAGCTAAGGTGATATTTCTATCTCTCTCTTATACAGCCTCATAAATTAAAAAAAAAAAATCACAAGTATTATTTAGCATTTACTCAGTCTTAAAGGTGCGTTAGTTTTGTTGGTTTTTCTGTAATACTCAGAGTATTAAATTGCTAAAACTGTTTAGAAATTCTGCTCTATTCGGTTTTCACGTTCTCAGCTTGGAGAATAGTCACGTTAGATAGCTATCTCGGATCCATTCGCTTCATGTTCCGATTTTCATTAGAATACCAAGAGAAGTTGTATCTGAAATTCTCATGCAGGGTGAGATAGTTGGGGAATTTACCTGTAATTTATCAGCGGATTTTGATTGCAAAACTTAAAAACAAACCAGTGTCAATAGGTGTTTCTTAATGAAATAAACATAGGACTGAAATCCCACATGACCAGCATTCCCTCAAATAGCAGATTTTTTAAAAAGCGAGGGGGATGGGACGTTGGAAGGAAAAGGCAAGTCTTTTCCACCACCCTGCCAACAGCAATGGTGCCCGAGAACTGCATCTAACAGGATGGTTCCACTTCCCCAGGGAGAAATCTTATCGTGCGACTGTAACAACCAGCCCTTCACCTTTCAGTCCTCCAGTGTGTAGCCTTCTCTCGTGGGGGGCCGGGGGGGGGGGGAAGGAGGGGGTTCCTGCTCCAGCCGGTGCTTGCAGCCAGCTGCGAGTACAGTGGCGGCTGATGCTGCCTGGGGCTCCCAGCCTGGGGGATAGATTATAGCGGAGGGCACAGGGAGAGAATTCACTTGACTGTTCCTCGGTTAGAGAGGAGGCTGGTAGGGAGACAGTTATCTCTTCTCCCTTTCCTTTTCCCAGCCTCCCCAGAGGGCTGCAGGTTGTGGGCCAGTGTATGCGCGGCGGGGGCGACCGTGGAGGCTGTTGTCCCGCGACCGGCCGGACGCAGAGACGCCCGTGGGTGGACTGGCGCCTCCTCCCAGCCCACCTGCCCCCCGCGGGTGCCGGGGTACGGGATGAGGAGCGGGGAGCATCTCCAACTTCTCGGAGCTGGATCGCGGCTCTCCTCCCTCTCCTCCCCTGTCCTCAGAGCTACCGCTCCAACCTACGCCACAGCCCCGCCGCGGGCGCGGCTTCTCCGGCTCCCTTCTCTCCCTCCCTAGACACCCGACGTGCTCGTTCACTGCAACTTGGGTCCTGGAGCGTCGGTGGGTTTGGCTTATTCCTGCACGGCGGGGAGAGAGAGAGGTAGAGAGGGAAGGGAGAGATTATCTATCTCTATGACTCATTTGTACCTAGAGTGAGAGGGAGACGCAGCCCGATCAGCAGCAGCACTAGCGGCGGGGACAGGAGGAGGAGGAGAAGGAGGGAGAGGAGGAGGAAGAGGAGGAGGAGGGTGCGTTGCGTTGGTGCTGTCGTTGGTGGCCACACGGGTGCAAGGAGCGGGACGCGCACGCACACACACACACTCACACACACTCACGCACCCGCCGTCCCTCCCTCTCCTCCCCCTTCCCACCCCGCATGCCGTGGAGCTGCAGTCGGCCAAAGGACAGAGCCCGGGGCTGTAGCCACCGCCACCGCGGCCGTCGGCTTCGACCTTCCAGCCCCGAGCAGTAGCAGCAGCCGCCGCCGCCCGCAGCGGGGGACGCCAGCCCGCCCGCCCGACTGCCCACCAGCCCGGGGGTGAGCGGGGCTCGTGGGTAAGGGGATGTCACAGCGGCTCCCCGGAGCCCCGCCGCAGGAGCAGTAGCAGCCTCAGCCACCGCCTCCTCCTAGTCGTCACCTAGTCCGGGAGCAGCGAAGATGAACCCCCAGTGCGCCCGCTGTGGGAAAGTCGTGTATCCCACGGAAAAAGTCAACTGCTTGGATAAGGTGAGCGAGCCAGGGAACGAGCCAAGGGGAGAGCCAGCCCCCCACCCCCGGCCGCCTCGGCAGCCGCTGCACCTGCTAGAAGTTTGGCTTTAGAGAAGGAAGGGAAGCGGCGTGTGTGTGTGTGTGTGTGTGTGTGTGTGCGTGTGTGTGTGTGTGTGTGTGTGTGTGTGTGTGTGTGTGCGCGTGTACACGTACATACAGGGGGTTGTTTGGGTGGTCAGCACAAAGGAACCCCCCTCCCCCACCCCCCGGGGAAGGTCAGATGTGGAGTGTTTCAATTTTCAGTTGGACTAGGGGGTTCCGAGGGGGAGAGGGCTGCAGATCCCGGCACCGCTGCTCCTAGGCAGTGCTCGCCTGTCCTGCCCGGGAAGGGTCGAGGATGGGACAGGGCAAGCCGGAGAATCTCCCAAGGGGCCGGCAGACTTGCTACATCAAGGGAGACCCCTCGACCTCCCCGCCCCGCCCCCCCTCCCTCGCTCCTTCGGAATGTGGTGGGGGGATCGCGGGGAGGTAGAGAAGCGAATAGTTATTAATATGCCATGGGGCAGCCACTGCCGCATTGCTAACCGCTGTTCGCCTTCCCCGCCCCGGCTCCGGACCTCGAGCTTTCCAGAGAAACCCGAGGCTTTGGCGCTGCTCCCGGGCCCCAGCACCTTTGACGTTCGCTTAGGGCGGACGCTCCGCTCTCTGGGCGGAAACTCTGGCTCCTGCGTTACCTACCTCTGCTCCTGCCTCGCTCTGGAGGGAGTTCAGTGGATAGGTGAAAGCCCCGCTGTCCCTCCGGCTCGGCAGCTTTCCGGGGTTGAAAGAGGCCCCGTGGAAGCCACAGCATTACACGACCGTTCCTGCAATGTGACTGTGATTGCTACTTTAGATCGCTCAGAAAGCGACCGGCAGGGACGAGGAAGGAGAGGAATTACACAGATGCTCTGGTTCCCAGGCCGCTGGCAATTCCGAGGGATGCCTTGTTAAAGCAAACCCTTTTCAGGATCCAGGTTGGGTTAGGTAGAAGTCATAGAAAAGAAGTGATTCTAACCTTATCTCACTGTATTATTGTGGTTTCCTTTTTTAAAAAAATCGCCACTTTGTTGTTTTCATCGATGCTCATAAGATTTTGAGTTGGAAGGGAACTTAGCGAAGAGATAAGCTAGTCCACCTTCCCTCATTTTGCAAGTGAGGAAATTGAGGTCCATAGAAGCTTGCTCAAGGTCACATCGGTAGCAAAGAGCTTTTAGAGGCAGGATTGGAACCCAGGTCTTCAACCCCAAGTTCCTTGCCCTTTCCACTGCCACTGGGCAGCCTGGGTACACAGACCATTCCTACGAAGTAGGAACTTCTCTGAGAGGTTCAAACTAGGTTTTTTTTTTTAATTTAAAGCTACTTTTCGGGGCAGTGACTTCTCCATTAATCAGTTTCAGAGTTGTTTGTGGGTACAGTAAATAGAAATATAATAAAAATCTACTACAGAAAGCTTGTGTTTCATAGAGTAATATCAGTTGATATTGTTAAGGGATTTTAAGGTTTTTGAAGTTTTGTGTACATTCTCTTTTGATCTCTAAGTAATCCAATGTGTTGTTATTCCCATTTTCCACACAAGTACACTGAGGCTCAGAACATTTAAGTGACCCTAGGGTCAAGCAGCTAGTAAATGTCAGGCAGAATTTGAACAAAGCACTCCTTTGACTCCATGACCAGGGCTTTCCCACTATTCCGCCCCCTCCCTTCCCAGAGTGTATCCTACATGTACTAGTGTTGCTCCACCTTAAAAACCTGAGAATAACAACTTACTTAAAAACTCCTTTTAAGGAGGTTCAAAAGCTGCTTGCTTCATTTAACTACAAGTAGGCAAACACGTCTTCTGTTAAAATTCCTTTTGTGAATAGATTCTTAACCTTTTTTGTTCATTATAGAAACCATTGACTGTCTGGTAAAGTTTGTGGACTCGATCTCAGACTGATGTGTGTCAGAACAACCAGAGTGACGTTAACTCAGCGTCCAACTCACAGTGATATTAAATGCCTGAAATAAAATACATAGAATTACCAAGAAAACCAGTTTGTTGAAATGTAGTTATCAAAATATTTTTAACAGTTCATATACCCTAGATTAAGAACTCCAGCTTTACTGCATTTTCAAATATTAGTAAGAAATTGAATTAGCATTTTTAATTCAGCTAGAGGCAGTGTTGCCAAGTGAGTAGAAGATATGGTTTCATATCCCACCTCAGACCCTTCCCCCAGGGTCCCTTCCTTATGTCCTCTATGATCATTAATTCTATATCAAACCTGGAAAATAGTGATGGAATAATAATTCAAATTTTTCCCCCCTAGTACTGGCACAAAGGATGTTTCCATTGTGAAGTTTGCAAGATGGCATTGAATATGAACAACTATAAAGGATATGAGAAGAAACCCTATTGTAATGCGTAAGTATTACAAATGGCATGTATAGCATCAGTGTGAGAGTTCAAACTTCTTACTATGAAGAATTGACTCACTGTCAGTCCAAGTGTGGTTTGTAGTTAATTTTCTATTCCTAGAAAATGGTTCCTTTGTAGAAGTGCATGAAGTGAAGTTGAATTCTGTAAGATGATGACTATATCTTTAAGTAAGAAATTATTCATGTTTTAGGTAGATTTTCTGTGTTTCAAAATAGAAAGGAAGGGGAACTTGTTTGAAGGCTATGGAAATTATCTTTATCCAAAGGATGAAAAGCTAACTCTTTATCAGATAAAGAGTGAGCTCAGTCTAACGGGCCTCTGTGGATTTATTTTTTCGTATTAATTTGGTTAGGTCATCTGGTTTTGCTATGATTTTGTATTGCAACTTAGTTCATGGGAATATAATCTTGCTTTAAAGACTTCAGCTGAACTCTGCTGAAATGGTAGGGGCTAAATAGAGTAAAATAGCTCTTATGGACATGGTTTAAGGTTTTCAAAGCAGTCACAACAATCCTCTGGGGTGGGTACTAAAAGTATTGGTACCACCATTTTATGGATGAGGGAACCTGAACCCCAGGAGGTTAAATGACTTATTCACTTATCAGAACTAGGCTTGAAGCTCAAATCTCCTGATTCTAAGTCTGTTGCTCTTTCCATGATCCCACACTGACTTTAGCCCCCAAAACTCAAGAACTAGGTACAACTAAAGTTGCCTAATAATAACTGATGTTTCAATGTTTTTCAAATCCAAATTCTTTCACTCCTTCCCCTACTCACTGAGAAGGAAAGAAGTACAATATTATATATCTATTAGGTCATGCAAAATGTATTTTCACATTAGGTTGTGGAGGGGGATGAAAGACAAGGAAAATGCAGAGAAAAAAAAATATACTTCCATCTGTACTGAGTTCATTAGTTCTCTCTCTGGAGATGGACAGCATTTTTCATCATGAGTCCTTTGGAATTGTCATGGATTATTGCATTGGTCAGAGTTGCTAAGTCTTTCACAGTTGATAATAGTTACAATGTTGCGGTTTCCATGTAAATTGTTCTCTTGGTTTTGCTCATTTCACTTTTCATCAGTTCATATAAATGTTGCTAGGTTTTTTCTAAAACCACCCCCTTTGTTATTTCCTATAGAAGAATAATATTCCATCACATTCAACTATTGTGCCATAACTTATCCAGCCATTCCTTAATTGATGGACAGCCCCTCCTTTTTCATTTTTTGGGATCACAAAAAGTTGCTATATGTGTGTGTGTGTGTTTTAATACATATGGGTCCTTTTCCTTTTTCTTTGATCTCCTTGGGAGTAGAGGCTTAATAGCAGTAATGTTGAGTTAAAAGTATGCACAGTTTTAATAGCCCTTGGGCATAGTTTCAAAATAATTGACATTTTTAATAGACCTTTCAACTATCAGAAGATAGGTAATACATTAATATCACCATTCTCAGATGAGGAAATGGGTTTAGAGAGGTCAAGGTACTTACTCAAGTCATACAGCCATTAAGTACCAGAGGTGAGATTTGAACCCAGGACCTTAACATTCCAAATACAGTACTGTAGCCACTAAAGCCATATTGCCTCTATAGTTAGTGTGATAAAGTTAGTTTTGCCCCTGGGGTTGATCTTTATTGGGTCTGACGCTAATCCATTTATGAGATGCCAGAGAAGCAAGGAATCTCGAAGGTTTGAATTGGGTCAAGAAGCAGCAGGAAAGAGTTAAGCCCAGCTATTACTGATATTGATATGATAACGGATCATAACTTCATTCATTGGGTCACTTCTTGCTCTCTTCTCTTGATCCATAGAACTATTTGTTAAATGACGGAGTTCTGGAACTCTCTGAAAATAGAAAAGCAGTGTTTTTTTTTTTTTGTTTATTTAGTTGTGTCTGACTCTTCGTGACCCCATGGACCATATCCTTCATGATTTGTTTATTTGTTTGTTTTATTTTGTTTTTTGCAAAGGTACTGGCTTGCCATTTCCTTCTCCAGTGGATTAAAGTAAATAGAGGTTAAATGACTTCCTCAGGGTCACACAGTTGGGAAGTGTCTGAGTAGCTTCTCTGAGAAGTTTTACCATAAGCAAAAAATAGTATACTTAAATTAGTAAGCAAGTTGGTCATGATCCACAGGTAAAAGAATGGTCCATTGCTACAAATATGCCATAATACATGGGCATGGGAGTTGGGATTATATTTTATTTCTCTTTATGTCTCCCTCATCAATTAACATTGTGCTCTGTACACAGTGAAGACATTCAAATGCATATTAATGGTGACCTAGAAAGTACTTAGTAAACACTGAAAACAATTCTGTGAATCCTAAAAACTATATAACCTAGCTTTGAATCAGTATAATTAGGATGAGGTTCTTTAATGATTATAAATGATTAAGAGTTATCCACAAATCTCTGGGATTTTTTCAAACTAGATAAGAAAATTGAACAATTGGTTTTTTAAAAATTCAAATTAAAAACCCCTACCTTAATCATCCATCAAAATGGAGAGCAAGTATTGTGGGAGAATCTTTTGACCAAGAAGAATGGGACCTCTTGGGAGAGGCATACTAGTCAACTGGAATTCAGTGGCTGTGGGTCAAAGATAGGAGTCCAAAATAAAAGTAAAGAAATTAATTAGTATGCTGAGGAAGGCTACTCAGCTTCCTAGGGTACATACTTGTTTTTTATAATTTTTCAGTTTGACTTAGAGTACATAGCCAATCAGCAAGATTCTTCGCCTGCGGAGAATAGATAAGTAAGGCATTTTACAGGAGAAGGAAGGGTAAATAAGCGGGGGGAGTGGGAATCATTCAAAGGAAAAAGGGTTTTTTTCTGGAGGAAATCTTGTTATGCAGTTGACACATTTCAGAGAAAACATTCCCTGTTCAAGGGCAGGAGATGAGGGGAGGTGACCAATTTTTTAAAAAAACAATTGTTAAAGTATATTAGACAAAACTACATATGTCTCCTACCCAAGGACAACAAGTAGTCATCAGAACAGCCAATGAGATCATCTTCTTTACCATGTTCTTGCAAAATTTATTTTATTTTTTTCTCCTTGTTTTCCACTATTGAGCCAACAGGTGGTTGGAGGATTTCTACACTGTTAACCTATTAGGGTGTCATGAAATGATTGTGTTTTCTCCCTCCTTCCTCCTCAACACACACACACACACACACACACACACACACACACTCACACACACACACGCAAAGTTTGAATAAATGAAATCTACAGCTGATCTCAAGCTCTATCTTTATCGATGTCAAAGGTATCAGAGCTGGAAGGAGCCTCAGAGGCCTTATTGAAGAGGCAAGTAGCCAAATGAACAGATTTGAGTTACATAGTCTTTCATTTCCTCTCTATGGAAGCATATGTAGGCAAAAGAAATGGGAAAAGATATCTACAAACTGGGTAGGTAGTCAGTGGATGATAAAAAGTAACCTTTATTTCCTGCAACAATTTTACTTTGAGATTTTCAGACTGGATGCATTTAAACCTGTAAAGACTTAGGTTCTACCAAGTAGAGCCTGTGCAAATGGCTGTATATTTGTCAACCGAGGACTTACTCATTTAAGTTTAAAGAAGTTAACTGGGCAAATCGTGTGTGTGCGTGTGTGCATAGTCTTAAAACTGCTTTCTCTAGTCTCTTACTGATTGCCTCATTAAGTTTTATTAAATGTAGAATAGAAATGGAAAACTTCCCTAAAAAACTTTGTGCTCCTTAGCATATTGTGTTAGTTTAGTCATTCAGTCGAACTTAGTTTTGGATGAGTTATAAGTAGGATCTTTATGAACTCATAAACTATAAAACAAAAAACATTGTCCATTTCTATCTAGGAAAATCCATGTTTTAATCCAAAGAAATACTTTGGATAGAAACACTACCCACAGTGTCTTTGTATCCTCAAGCGGAGCACCTGCCCCAAATTTCCCATGTAATGCTAAAAATAATATCTTTTAAGTATAAGCAGGCTTTGTATAAACAAGTGACTTTCTCGTCCCTTGCTCCAGCTGGCATAAAGTGAGCAGGGAAGGGTGATTGGTGGAAGATAGTTTTACTTAAATATGCTTATTTTCTTTTCGATCCCTCTAAGACAACTAGCTGCCTGTTACAAGGCGGTTGTGAGAAGAACCCTGCTGTGGTCTAGTTAATGTTTATACAGTCCTTTTAGGTTCTCAGAGTCCTTTATGTGTATTAGCACGTTTCATTTATACAACAACCCTGGGAAGGACTTGCTGTTTTTATCTTCATCTTACAGATGAGGAAACTGAGGCTGAGAGAGGTTAAGTGGCTTGCCTGAGGAAGGATCAGAGACAGCAGTTCATTTGGTTTTTCCTGACCAAGTCTAGCGCTCTGTTGGGATATAGTAGGAAAGTCGCTAGATGTTGGTTTAAATATTAGCTTGGTTATTTGTTAATTATCTGACCTTGGGCAGAGCACGGTCCTCAGTTTCCTCATCTGTAAAATGAAGGGCTTCGATCTGTTTTGAAGGTCTTTTTCACTTGTGTTCTGTGCTCATATGATTTTGGACAAGTAACTTGACTCCTCTGAGTCTTTATTACCTCATACATAAAATAGCAATGTACTAGTGGCATTAAGCACCTCACTGGACTAATAGAAATAAAATGCTTTATTAAGGTACTATGTATAACTATTATGGGCTTCTGGAGAATAGATTAGACAGATTCCCGTGATACTGGGCCACTAATGGAAGGTTAGTATGATGTGCAATGGAAATGAAGTTCAAATCCTAGTTCCACAACTTAGTACGTGTATGATCTTGGGCAATTTATTTAGACTCTTTGGATCTCAATTTCCTCATTGTGAAAAATGATGGGGTTGGTCTAGATCTAGAGTGGGGAACCTGGGGCTTTGAGGCCACTTGTGGCTCTCTAGGTCCTCAGGTACAGCCCTTTGACTGAATCCAAACTTCATGGAACAAATCCCCTTAATAAAAGGATTTGTTCTGTAAAACTTGGACTCAGTCAAAAGACCAACTCAAGGTCCTAGAAAGTCACATGTGGCCTCAAGGTCACAGGTTCTCCCCCTACCCTGCCCCAGATGATAGTTTTTGATTTCTAAGATCTCTTCTGATTGCGAGACTCTCTGATCCTTGTTCAGTTGTTTTAGTTGTGTTCAATGCTTCATGACCCCATCTGGGGTTTTCTTGGCAGAGATATTTGAGTGATTTGCCATTTCCTTTTCCATTCATTTTAAAGATGAAGAAACTGAAGCAAACAGGGTTAAGTGTCCAGGGTCACACAACTAGTAAGTCTCTGAGCCTGAATTTGAACTAAGGAAGATGACTCTTTCTGACTCCAGGCTTGGCTCTCTATCCATGGTGCTGCCTAGCTGCCTCTCTGATCCTACTTGCCTTAAAAGCTTAGAATACTATATAAGCCAAGCATCAGATGCCTGGTTGTACTCTACATTAGTCTTGTAAGGCAATCTTTAGACAGGTTCTCTTCTAATTTACAATGTCTTGCAGAGAGTAAGTGCTTGAAAGATGCTTATTGAATTGACTCCCTCCTACCACAACCTGTGCTAGATAGCCTTTATGAAAATGGTTGTGTAAAATAGCTACTAGAATTTTCTCATCTCAATGGTCTTTTACACATACTATACAACACTCCTTGGAGATGAAAGATTCTATGTGAAGGTAAGGTAATATTTTCTCTGTACCTCTTTGGGTAGCATTTATATTTAATGAACTCAGTATACATACAGATATTAATCTGGGACAGTGACATTTTCTTTCATTGCTTTAGATTCAGTTTCAGTCATTGCTCAATTACTGGCCCCATTTCTGTTCATTGAAGCCACAGTGTTTTCAAGAAGGACATATGTGTGACATTTCTTCTGAAATTAATCTTTATCACAGAGGATGGCCATAGAACATTCATCATAGTGATGTAGATAATCCAGTCCACCTTTTTCATACATTAAGAAGCTTGAAAATTGATGCCTGGAGTTCTTTTAAGAAAAAAGGATAATTCTCCTTTATTTGGAACTACAAGAGATGTCACCTTTAATAAATAAAGTAGGACTATGTTTGCAAAGATTGCCTCCTTAGTTTCAACATGTTGATTTTTTTATAGCCCTCTGTTTTCATAGGGGAAACAAGTCTTCTGTTTGATTTCATGTAAAAGGGGAACATGTAAAAAGGATATACAATTTGCATAATATTTAAATTTTGATCTTTTGATAGAGTGATCAAAGTAAAGTTAGTGCAGACTAGACGTGCAACTCCACATAATACAAATAGGTTCCTAAAGCAGCAGTCTGCACTATTAAAATATTTTAAAACAACACTGATCTGCTTTGGTATATGCCATATTTCTGTAAACTTTCTTGTTTCATTGGGAGATGATGGATGATGAGGCTCAGTCAGAACGTTTTTTTCATCAGGGAACTTGGGAAGAGAAAAAGACTACACAGTATTTTTGTTTATTTCTTAGATGTGCTGAGAATACAGAGCTTGACTATTAGGTAAAAAAAAAACCACATAAATCATGAAAATACATCCCAGTAAAAAGAAACCCCATAGTAAAATACTGTAGTAAAACAAAACTATAGTGTTTTTCTTACTCAAATAAAATCATGCAGATTTTGATACGTTAGTCATATGAAAGAAAACATGTATCCAACAGACAATTTTTTTTCTCGGTGGTTTTTTAAAAGAGTTGTGATTAATTTCTCTTGTGCAAAGTCAAAATGACATTATTATGTGTAATTACTTTTCAGGAGGCTTTCTTGAGTTGTGATTACTATCTTTGATTATATCTGTTATTGTTTTAATTATCTTTATTTTATGCATTCTCCTTCTCCCTAATTGTTTATTAAAAAGGAAAGCAGTTCTTTATTTTGTGACTTACCTCTTAGAAATAGCAACACCAGTTATCAATCAGTTAATGAGTTTTATCCAAAACATGAAGTTATTTTTGGGCAATGTAAGGTTCAGATAATGGAGCAATAGATTAATTTGGTCAGACTCGTCCATTTTCAGTCATTTACCTTACAGTAACTGTGTATTAGATGCATTAAATTTGCATTAACTCCATTCACATTTAACAATTATAGCAACTTAGAATCTAGAACTGGAATGGTCTTAGAAATTTCCCACTCCAGTGGTTCTTAACCTGGAGTTCAGAGATCACTATGGGGGTCCATAGATAGATTTCAGGGAGTCTGTTAACTTGATAGGAAAAAAAAATCTTTATTTTCACTAACCTCTAACTGAAATTTGGCATTTCTTTATATTATGAATGTGACTCATATTATTCTGAGAAAAGGCCCATAGTGCTTCTCAGACTACCAAAGGGATCCATGACACAAAAAAGGTTAAGAACTCCTGATCTAGTCTAATGTCATCATTTTACATATAAGAATATGAGGTCTATGCTTGGTATTAGATTTGGCACACCTTGACCCAGAGTATAAACACTATGATCATGTAGAGAGTAAGTAATCTTGCTTGTCAGGCTGAGATTTGAATGCCAATCTTCTAACTCTAAAAATCCCCGCTTGAATCTACTGTGTCTTCTATGTTGGGTTTAGGGGACCCAAACATCTACATTTAAAATTATTCTAGTAACATACATACCTTTACTAATTGATTCTGATATTGTTCTTACAGATTTCTATTCCATCTTTCCATGAATATGCCCCTACTTAGCACTGGGGTTTTCTATCTTAAGGGACCCCTTTATGTGAAGATTTCCATTTATTTTAAAATATCTTATTTTTTCCCCCAGTTACATGTAATGACAATTTAAAACATTTTAAAAAAAGTTTTGAGTTCCAAATTCTATCCTTTCTCCTTTCCCCACTCCCCTCCCTGAGATGGTAAGCAATCTGATATAGGTTATACATATACAGTCATATAAAACGTTTCATTTTGTGCAAGAAACTCAAACCAAAGAAAGAAGGAGCAAGAAAGAAAAAAAGAAAAAAGGAAAGTGGACAAAATAGCATGCTTCAGTCTGTATTCAGATGGCATCAATTTTTCTCTGGAAGTGGATAGTATTTTTCATAATGAGTCCCTTGGAATTATCTTAGATTATTATATTGCTGAGAATAGAGAAATCACTTACATGTGTTCATGTACATTTGTACAATATTGTTGTTACTTGTATAATGTTCTCCAGATTCTGTTTACTTTACTTTGCATTAGTTAATGTAAGTCTTTTCAGGTTTTTCTGAAATCTTCCTGCTTGTCATTTCTTGTAGTACAACAATATTCCATTACAATCATATACCACAACTTGTTCAACCATTACCTGATTAAGGGGTATTCCTTCAATTTCCAATTGTTAGCCACCACAAAATATGCTATAAATATTTTTGTACAAATAAGTTTTTTTCACTTAAAAAATCTCTTTTGGATACAGACCTAGCAGTGGCGTTGCTGTATGCAGTTTTATAGCCCTTTGGGCGCACTTCTAAATTACTCTCCAGAATGGTCAAATCAGTTCACAATATCACCAACAGTGCATTAGTGTTTCAGTTTTCACTCATCCCCTCCAACATTTAACATTTTCCTTTTTTTGCCACATTGGCCAATCTGACAGGTATAAGGTGATACCTCAGAGCTGTTTTAATTTGCATTTCTCTAATCAATAGAGCATTTCTTCATGACTATAGATAGTTTTGATTTTCTTTTGTTTGAAAATTGCCTGTTTATATCCTTTGACTATTTATTGGTTGGGAAATGACTTGTATTGTTATTATTTTCTTGTATTCTCTCTCTTTCTCTCCCTGTGTGTGTGTGTTTGTGTGCGTGTGTATAAATGAGGCCTTTATCAGAGATATTTGCTATCAAATTTCTCCCCAGTTTTCTACTTTCCTTCTAATTTTGATTGCATTGGTTTTATTTATGCAAAATCTTTTTAATTTTATATAGCCACAATTATCTATTTTGCATTTTGTAATGCTCTCTATATCTTATTTTGTCCTAAATTCTTCCCTTATTCATAGAAGTGACAGTTAAACTATTTTGTGCTCTCCTAATTTTCTTATTGAATCACCCTTTCCATCTAAATCATGTACCCATTTTGACCTTACCTTGGAATATGATGTGAGATGTTGGCCTAAACCTAGTTTCTGCCAAATTGTTTTCTAATTTTCCTAGCAGTTTTTGTCAAATAATGAGTTTTTGTTCCCAAAGCTTGGATCTTTGGGTTTATCAAACACTATGTTACTATGATCGTTTACTACTACTATGTATTGTGTACCTAATCTATCCTACTGACCCACCACTCTATTTCTTAGCCAGTACCAGATTGTTTGGATAATTACCTCTGTGATTGCATATTGATGATATGAGATCTGGTATGACCAGATCATCTTCCTTCACTTTTTTTCATTTATTTCCTTGATATTCCTGACCATTTGTTCTTCCAGTTGAATTTTGTTACTTTTTTTCTAGCTCTATAAAATAATTTTTTAGTTTGATTGGCATGGCACTGAATAAATAATTTAATTTAGGTGGAATTGTCATTTCTAATACATTGGCTCAGCCTATCCATGAACAATTAATATTTTTCCAGTTGTTTAGAGATGTCCATTTATAAAAAGAGTTGCATTAAATAGTGATTATTTGATTAGCAGAAGATGCTATTTCTGTTTGTGAAGAATTCTCCTTCACATGATCAACTCTTCGGTGAATTTAAAGGGTATTAAAGGGTAGTTTAATTTACCCAGCTTCACTACACTACATTTATAACTTCCAAAGGCGCATAATCAAGCAAGGTAAACTTGTATTTCCTAAACTGAATTGCTAACTTTACTTGTCTGCAAGGTTAAAGGAAAAAAAAGGTGGGAATGGAATGGGAAGGCAGAAGAGGAAGCAATTCCTTCTATGATAAGTTTAAGTGATAGTTTCTTAGTACACAGAGTGAGTAGAAGTCAGAGTATTTTCCAGACTTTGCTATTAGTTGAATGTATATTGTTGCTATTTTTTTTTCTTTTGTGCTAGGTTAGTTTTGAGGGTTTCTCATTTCTTTGTCTAGGACTCTTTAGTGTTTGAGTTGTCCTTTTATATTTACACCTCATAGTATGCCTCTAAGTCTTTACCTGCAAATAAAAACAGGCTTCCTTCCCAGCAAATACTTGTAGGAAATAAACCAGATGTGATTGTCAGTTCCTACAAAATCTGGCAGTTCACAGTTGAATAGACCATTCTTCCCTTTTGAGTAAAAGCAATCAATTTCACTATTGGGATAAATCTGTCAAGATGGTAGGAATCTGCTCAGCGGTAAGCCCTTTAATTTTTTTTTTGTAATGTTTTCCACTCACGACAGGTACCATATGGACTGATTGCATACTTCATGATGGAATTTTAAACGACTATCATTACCCTGCTGTTCAGGGTTCTTGCCAGATGATCAGATGCCCTGGACACATGCGGATTGTCTTGTCCCAGGGGAAGCTCAGATCAAATTGTTGGCTGAGAGACAGAAAGGGTGGGATGGAAAACTGGCCCAAACCATTTCATGTGAAACTGACAATGGGTATGGTTCCCTGGCTCTCTTCCCCTTCCAACCCATCCCAGTTGAACTCTGTGTTGACACCAAGAATCTGGATTTGAGAGTAACCTTTGATGAAGAAATTTAGGCCCAGAGAGACAGCTTGACTTTTGCAGTCACAGAGGTAGTGTAGAACATGGCCAATATTCAAATCCATACTCTTTTTTTCAAATTGTTCTGTTCTCATGCTTCATCCAGTTGGGCCTCCATTGTGCCTGGAAGAATCATGGAGAATTGTTTGCATAGAGTAGCAAACGGAAGTAGAACCCTATGCCAAAGTCCATGTTCTCAAATCTTAGGTGAGCCTTGTGGTTGTGATCAATTTGTAACAAAATGACGGCTCTTGGTGCTAAGTGAGGGAGCTAGGCTTGGAACCCCTGTTTGATGTTCTAATTCAACTAGTTTTATGTATAAGAAAGGATTGCAAAATGTATGTGTTGGTTTCTAGGGGTGGGGAACCTGTGGCCTTGAGGCCACATGTTACCTTCCAGGTCCTTGGTTGGGACCTTATGCTTTTACAGAAGCAAATCCTTTTAGTAAGGGATCTGTTCTGTGAAACTGGATTCAGTCAAAGGGCTGCACTTGAGGATCTAGAGGGCCACATGGGGCCTCAAGGCCAGTTCTCTACCGCTTTTATCAGTATCCCATTCCTCATCTGTGTGAGGAGCAAATGACATAAAAAATGTAAAACACTTGACACATAGTAAGCATTTTATATATTGTAACTATTATTATTCTATTTAAATGGAGTGTCCCTGTTCGATGCCCTGGCTACTACCTAGTTACACAGCTAAAGATATTCTAAAGCATTAATTCTTATACTGAGGTCTATGAAATTGACACAAATATATGGTGATAACTGCATGCCAGTATCATTGTTTTCCTTTGCAGTATCTTCATTTCATTTAGGCATTGAAAAACATTATTCTGAAAGGGGATGCATTGGTGCAGCTAGATTCCCAAGCAAGTCTGTGATATGCAAAAAAGTGAAAACCTTATATAAAGCTTTTCTTATTGATACTTCTGAGTTAGTTTGACTTAATAAATAGTTATGTAGAATAATCATACTGGAAAGGTTTCTTCCTTTCTCCTCCAGCTATGGAAAGATTATGCTTCATTTGGGAAGGTAAGGTTTAGTTTCAGTTCAAGAAGCTTGCAGTGTGTGGGAGTGCCAGTTAAAGGCAATTAGAATAATCCTTAACTTTACATCTGAGGTTCCTTATAGAACATAGTTTTCCCTTGCAAATTAGACCTTTTGTCTCTTAACTCAGACCTGATATTGGAAAGTGACTATTTTTGTAATGAGGGAAGGAGAAAATCTCATTTAAGACCAAGAAAAAGTTTTTAGTGCCTGTTAAGAGTTATGTTTTAAAGCTTATTTTAGTGAAATACTGAAGTAAGGGGCAACATCATGTTGGTTGAATGTTACATTGAGGGCTGAATTTAGGACGTTCCAATGATGGCTTTCAAGCTTAGTACCTGTGCATATGGGCAAATTAACCTCTCTGAATTTCAGTTCCATTATTTGTAAAGTGGAGATTAGATAGTATCTGTCATATGTATTTAAAGTGTTTTGCAAATCTTAAAGAATCATGTCTCAGTTATTATAAATAACATTCTTTTAAAAGTTTTATTCTAATATGTTTAACATTTAAATGTTTATTAAGGTACAAAGAAAACATTTTTGTTTTAACATTTTTGTGCTGTGCTGAAAATTCTTTTTCCTTCAGGTCTATAAAACGTATATTTAACTCTTTTGTGTTTTTTTTCTTATTTTCTATTTCTTAAATTAATAAATAATCTAGGGCTAGTCAGGCCTGACATTTATGGTATTCCTATTTTCTCATCCTTCCATGGAGGTGACCTGAGATTCTTCAAGATTATGCCAGCCTAGTAAGTCCTGCCAAGCTGAATTGGCTTTGAATATGGACACAGCTGTGGGCTATATGACAGTAGTTCAAGAAGTGTTAGGAAGCTGGTTATCAGTGGGTTGGCCACTAATTAGTGGACTTTTTTCTTCTCAAGGCAATTGAGTTAAGTGACTTGTCCAGGGACACACAACTAGTATGTGTCTGAGGCTGGATTTAGACTCAAGGACTCTTGACTCCAGGGCTGGTGCTCTGTCCTCTGGGCCACCTAGTTGCCCCTGAACTTTTTGGTCATGACAATTTGTGAAAACATCTGCTAAGGTGAGGAAGGACTAGTGAAGGAGAAGAAAAAGGGAGAAATATCTGTATAGATGAATTTATATATTGCCCCAAACCTTTACATATTGAAGTTGTGTTTTATTTTTGGCCCGCGATTGATGTGACAGTACAAAATATACTTAATAGCTAATATAATGCCTACTGTATGACAGACATTTTTATCTCATTTAAGCCTCACAATAATTCTGGGAAATAGGTGCTATTGTTATGATCTCCATTTTGCAGATGAGGAAACTGAGGCAGACGTAAGTTAAAGTGACTTGTCCAGGGCCACACAGCTGAGGCTGGATTTGAACTCTGTTTTTCTGATTTCAGGCGTGGCCCTCCATCCACTACACCATTCAGTATCTTTTATAAATTGTTTTTTTAACTTCAAAAGGCTTTTTTGGAATGTCAAGTACTGAGGAGAATCATGTTTTAAAACATTTCCAAAAAGAAGTTTAGATAAACAGTTTCCTTTTCTTCACAATGGTGTGGAACAGCATTGGAAAAGGTTTTAAGTTGAAAACCAGTGAATAGCCTTCAAATCTCAGAGAGATTCAAGGTTAATGCAAGATACAGATGTGCTTAACGGTATATTGATTCTGTGTCAAGGGTCTGTATATTAATGCATTTCAGTGTGTCATCCTTAAACGTTTTGTAGTTGGGGGCTTTAAAGAGTATTAGTGGTTCATGAGTATGTAAGGAATAAGCGCTTCTGTAGACAGGTGCTCGCATGGCATTCTTATCCTTTGTAAGAGCCTCAAAGCCATCTGAAAGCTCCCTCTCTGGAGTTAGAGGAAGGTAGGTGGGCTCTCCCCTCTCCTTTCCCCCTCTACTATTGTTCATACAATTAGTATAAAACCTAGGCTTTTAGTAAAGGCATATGTGGGATCAAAACTTTCAGATATATATATATATATATATATATATATATGTATATATATGAGCATATGAACATTTTATCAAATGATTCTTATTGATTCTTTCATCTGCATGTTGACAACATAGGTACAGTCATGTTTGCTAATGTATTTTTTTTAAAGTTTGAAAGACTGATGTGTTCTTGAATAATGTAAATCTAATCCCTGACATTTAAGAATAGAGTGATACAGTGATCTCCCTCAAGTAATAGTGAAGAAAGTGCTGCACATATAATCAGGAAGACTGGGGATTCAAATCCTGTCTCCGACATGTGTTGGCTATACGATCTTGGTTAAGTCATTTAACCTCTGCCTCAAACAAGCTTTTAAGACTTAACCCACCAGATCATGGGTTATTAGCATCTCTTTTGCTGGAAAGAGTACCCCATGCTAGGACCTCCTCCCCACTCTGAAGAAATTAGAAATACTAAGTATTTGGTATCCTGTAATCCTAGTATCTGCCATGCAAAGTCATTCCATTGAATTGGAATGGTTAGAGCTTTTCAGCTCAGCACCTGCGTGGTGTTTGTTTCCAGTGAATGGCACGCTCATTGTCCCCCTCTGGAGTCTTTGATGGAGCCAGGTTCTTTCAATAACAACTTTTGTGTACTTTATGTATTCACTGTTGACATTCTCCATTCTCTGTAGGAGGAGGTGTGTGTACAATGGGGCAGTAAGTGGACTTGGTTCTTGTTACTCCTTCCCTTACCCAGCAATCTGAAAAGATCATTTAAAGAAAAACACCTCATTATCTTCTTGAAATTTCGTTTTTCAACCCAGAGACAGGCATAGACCAAGCAAGCAAACACAGCAAACTTAGCACAGAGTTTTGCAAATACTTTGAACTTCGAATGACTTTTTAACTTGTCTGGCAAGAGATTGGTGTCAATATCAACCCTTCTCTTCTGTGGTTCTCATCCATATTTGTACATAAGTCCTGCATAATTTAGTTTAATTCAACGTAATAAGCGTTTACTAAGCACCTACTTTGTGCCAGATACTGTAGTAGGGGTTGGGGATCCAAAGCCAAAACAAAATAATCTCTTCTCTCAAGGATTACATTCTCCATTCTATTTCTCCAATCTGTTCACTCAGTCAGCCTCTACCTTAGTTCGGGCCCTTCATTGTGTGTTGGCTAGACATTTGCAAAAGCCTCCTGATTGGTCTCCTTGTTTCCTGACTTTCTTCTCTCCAAACCATCCTCCATATAGCTCTCAAACTGATATTCTTAAAATGCCAATCTGATCATTTCCTTTCTCCGCATTCCTCCTCTCCTCCCCTACTCTGAAATCTTCAGTGGCTCCCTAAGATGAAATACAAAATCCTCCTCATTTAAAGTTCTCTACAGGTTGTTCTTCCACACCTTTCTAGACCTTTTTCCACATCACTCCCCTCCTCACGTTCTCACTGTTACCTGTACCTCTCATTCCTGCCTTCAGGCATTTCCTCAAGCTACCATTATCACCTGTGCTGGTTGTTGATTCCATAGATTCCTTCAGTGCCTAGTTGACATCTGTTTTTGGACATCATTTCTCTTGACTATTCACATTTGTTAGAAAGGTTTTTTTTCCTTTTTTTTTGGTGGGAGGAAAAGTGGGAGAGAACATAATTCTTGTTAATTAAAAACAAACTAAAGTTACATTAAAAATTGTAACATAGGTGTCTCTTCTTATTTGAAGCCTTTCCTGGTCTCCTCAGCTGCTAGCATTCAATTTTTTTTCTTGAAATTACTTCTATAGCTTTTATATTTTCTTGAGTATATGTTATATCCAAAGCAGCTAGGTAGGGCAGTGGATAGAATGCTGGGAGTCAGAAAGGTTCATCTTCATGAATTTGAATCTGGGCTCAGACACTTACTAGCTGTGTGACCCTATTTGCCTGGAGAGGGAAGTGGCAAACCACTCCAGTATCTTTGCCAAGAAAACCCCAAATGAGGTTATGAAGAGTTGGGTATGACTGAAAAAACGACTAAACAACAAAAATATTATATCCATCTGCCAGTGGAAAGTCTAGACTTCATTGCTTCGTTTTTGTTGTTGTAGTTCAAACACTTATCATAGTGTCTTGCACACAGTAGGTTCTTAATAAATGTTGATTGTATTAGTGAATTGACTAAACAGGTATTGAATTCTGTTGAAATCATTTTTGACATGGCAACTTTGCCTGGAAGAGTGCTTATCACTAGTCAGAGAGTGTCAGGAGCCATTGAACAACTTCTCTTGGAAGTGGTATGAATTCTTGGGATGACAGAAGCTGCCTGCCCTCCCTTCTCTTTTCTAGTAACCCTGTTCCCAGTTCCTCACCCCTACTTTTCCCTCCCTTTCATCAAGCCCTGTGACTTTTTATTCAGTCTGTTGTCTCTTCTTCATCTTACCAGGTTCTGAAACCTTCAGGTTCTCTTTTTCAGTTCCATGGAAAAAAATATAGCAACTTCTTAGGGATTTAAAGACAATTAATTTTGAAATGGGGGAATATACGATGGAGAGGGTATAATGAGGTGGGTAGATAGGTCCAATAATATTGAAAAAAAGATGATTGGTTTGCTTTTTACAAGTTTTTAATCCTACTTTAATTTTTCAGATACTTTGATACTTTACTATGCCTATGATCTTATTAATTTGAGTACAAGCCAAAACCTCTTCACCTCTTGTCCACCTTTTCCTGTTAATCTTTCATGACAATGAGTGCTCACCCATATGCCTAGGGGCCTTATTCTGGATCAGTGCTCTTCAAATTTTTTTGATCACATATCCCAGCAGGAAAAAGTTTTCGAGTAGGTACCTCCAAGTTTTATACATGCATATATATACGTATATATGTATATGTACATATATATTTATGTATTATATATGACTATATTTTTATGTATTTTATAAAATGTACAAAATATTTTTTAAAAAATGAGATACAATGAAATAAATGGTATTCAAAAGATAAATTTAAATTTAATTTATTTATTGATGGTACAGAAACACTTTTGGTCTTAAGCAGGGGACTAATGAGGCATGTATTATGACTGGTCAGAGTTACAAGAAGGAGGATGGGACTGTATGGGCTTAGGGTCCTGGACTTGGGAATGACTGTTCACCCAGGGAGGAGTGCAGCTGATGACCATCAAATCTCATACTGGATGCAGAGAGAGAAAGGAAACAAGGGTGCTCTAAACAGCTCTCCTCAATTTAATATTTTCCTTATGTACCTGAGAGGATTGTGTTGTGTACCCATTAAAGTATATATTACCTGCTCTGGGGAGCAGGTTCTAAATCTGTTCTAAATCTGTACCTGTTCTAAATCTGTAGAGATTTTGTTATACCAAATAAAGCATATGGTTATGTGACCAGTTGATTTTCTTTTTCCCATTATATATCTCTTTGATTATATTATTTAATCTTGCTTCTTTCATTTGTTAATGAATGAATGAATAAGTGAAAGAAGGAAGGAAGGAAATACTTATTAAAATGCTTGCTATTTCTCAAACACTTCACTAAGTTCAGGGTATTCAAACCACCTCAATAAATATCCAGAGTCTACTCTCAGGTATTTACACACTTTAATTGAGGGAAACAGTGCATGAAAGGATTTGCTTCAGGGAAGATGGAAAGACCTGGATGTCTAATGGTGTAGCAACAGGGTGAATGGCAAGGCCAAATGATCCTAATGGACAGATAAGGAGTAATAAATAAAATTACTTTAGATTTTAAACTAACCATTAATATCACATCCTAGTAGGATAGATATGGAAATGAAAGGGCAGTACCTTATTGAAATTGAACTAAATTTAAGTGCAGGAAATGTGCAACAACAATATAATAAAGGCACACTTTGTTTGAAGAAAACTGATTTAATATAGGTGTATCAAGAAGGTATATGCTTGGATGGAAATCCATAAACTTGATGACGTAAGAATTGAGAGTAGCATTTGTGAAAAAGATACAGAAGTGTTAATATGGACTGTTTAGCCATAAGGAAGATATGCATGAAGAATGATGTTTTACCTGGTTACTGACCTGAAATGTAGGCAAGGCCTAGTAACGATAGAGGATTTCAGCTACCTAGGTATTTGCTAGCAGTCTCACTCAGCTTAACAGAGAAGTTCTGATAGATTCTGGCAATTCAAGGTTCACAATAGTAGAGGATGCTTCAGAAAGTGACTTTGGGTTTAATTCTGAAAAACAGAAAAGCTCATCAGTGATACAGAAATTGTAGGAGCTTTGAGAGAAAATTACTCATATAATTTTGAGGCACACTGAAACATTGGGAAGTGAGTTTTAAAAATCCAGAAAAAAGATATATATGACCCCAGTTTAGCAAGGGGCTAAAAGGGAATATAGCTCAAGAGGAATGGGAGATATCAATAATAAAATTCTGACTGTATAATCGGGAATAGAGTCAAAAGAAAAGAGTATACAAACTGATTTGTTCACACAGGCTTCTAATTCATATTTTTGAAGAACGTGCACACAGAATATGAAGAGGGGCATGTAATTAGGAATAACTTGAAAAGAATAGCTGAGTCTTTGCAATAATGTCAGAAAGACGAACTATAAGAATAACCTAAGGTGTGTGTGTAAAAGACCGAAGACAACTGAAACAGTTTTTTTTTTTACTGCTATGTATAGAAGATGGGGACAGTGCTTAGAAAAGATGTAATGTTAACAAAATACAAAAAGAACATTCTTCCACTCCTTTTGTATTACCATTTTCTTAATTTAGAAGGATAGTAGTCTAACTGGAAAGGGTAGGATAAACATCTCTAAAAGGGAAGTGAAGCCTCAGGAGAGAATGTAGAGTTCAAAGTCCTACTGAATTGCTTTCCAGGGTACTGAAAGAACTTGCCAACGTTACTGTATCATCAGTAATCTTTGAGAAATCGCAGAGAATGGGAGAGCAGTCAGAAGATTGGAAATAGGCAAATATCACAAGTTTTCAAAGAGTATAGATGATAGAATCCAGAAAGTACAGGCTCGTCAGTTTGACATCAATCTCCTGTAAAATTCTGAAACAGATTTTGTTAAACAGATGGTTCATGAGTACTTAAAAAGGAATTAATCATTACAAGACATCATGGCTTCCCTTAGAACAAGTCATGCCAAACTAACCTCATTTCCTTTTTGTGAAGGGGTTATAGACTGGCTGATGGGGTAGGCTGCAGATTGTAGCTTTTGATTTCAGCAAGAGTGAAGTAAGATCTTTGTGAATGAGATGGAGAAATGTAGGCCGGATGATAGAACAGTCCTCCTAACATTGGTACCAACAGCAGTGATGATAGTAAGTCACACCTGCAGAGTGTTCTCATGTTTTCTGAGTTATTTTTCTCATAAAAACTTGATGAGGTAGGTAATGTACCTTTTTTTTTTTTTTAAAAACAAAACCAACATTTTATAAATGCATAAACTCAAGAAAGTCCAAGCAACTCTGTCAAGGTCTCATGTCACTTGTCAGTGCCAGAAGCAATACTTAAAACTAGACCATTTAATTTCAGCTCACTTTTCTTTTCAATGTTACCATGTTCTCTCTAAATCATACTGGAATAATTGTACAAAGAGTGCTATTTGAATGGATACTAACCTAGAGAGAAATCTTTATGGGTATGTTAAAAGTTAGCTCTCTCCTGATCAATATATTTATTAATGATGGAAATCATAGGTGAAGTCATGGATGAAAAGCATGAATTATCACATTTGTGGATGCCATAAAATAAGAAGGGATATCCAGAATGTTGAAGAATGAAATAAAAATTCAAGCCTGACTTGATATGTGTGGTGGCTGAAATTTTCACTGGCTTCCATACAGCCCCAAAGCACTCAAGTTGACAGATATGTATAATGTGTATAATAAAGATAGGAACTCTTGATTTCTTACTTCTTTAGAGCATCTTTTGTCCTGGCTCAAATTCATTTCCACCCAAAGTAGAGAGAATCTTGGAGCCAATAAGAGTGACTTACTGCAAGTTAGCTTTCTTCTCTAGTGGAGAAACAGAGGTCAGAAAGGTAAAACCTAATTTTAGCCATGAGGCGCTTTATCTGGTGTTCATTATCTGAATATTGTGGCTATGATTAAAAAGCTGGCATTCTGACCTTATAAAAGAGAGATTTTAACCACAAGACTGAAAGGGAGATGGTTAGGTTGGCCTTAAAGATAGGAATGTACCAAAGAAGACTGAGAACAGCACAGATCAATGGAGCAATGAACCTATCAGAGATGTCTTGCCAAGAGAGTTATAAGTCCAGCAGAGATGCTGTACCCATCAAAGTTGCCCTACTCATCAAGGAATAGGCCTGGTGAGAACAATACAATGTTTTTTATCTTTCTTGGTATCCGTAACACTTAGCAAAGTGCCTGGAATATGGTGGCTTGTTGACTGGTCAACTCACTAAAATCACTAATGGTTTTGGAGGTATAAATCACCCTTCCATGTATACCAGATATCCCACCGATACTGGATATCTTTACCTCTTGACTCCTCTTGCATGATCCCTATGGATTCTCATTGTCTCCATTGATAATGTGTGTATTTATGGGAGGGTGTGCCCTACATTTATAGAAAAAATATACTAATATAAGCCATCTTATTAGGTTATTTTACTTTGCTTTAATCTATTCTCAGGCTTAGTAGAGGAAAACTAAATACACAGGTCTGTGTTAGTAAGCTTTCATTTTGAATATATCTTGAACATGGAGTAGCAATTCTGGCTATCCTATGTGTGATATTAGGGGAGCTACAGGCACAACTTAAAATGACACTTAAATGAGACAAATGTAAAGTCTGCTACTCAGGCTCAAAAAATCAATTGCACATGTACAGGATTTGAGAGGGCCTGGCTTAGTGGCAATTAATCTGAAAGATTTGGAGTTACGTTTATTTTTGTTGGAAGGTCAATATGAACTAGCAGTGTGGTAATCATAGAACTTTAGTGCCTAGTCTGGAGTAGAAGGAACTTAATTTTAGAGAAAACAGGATTTCTGTTTTCAAATTCTCAAAAGATTCTTGGGGAAGCTAATAGATTTCCTTTGTGTTACCTTGGATGTAGAATGACAACCAAATAACAGACATTTCAGAGAGGAAGATTTTCTTCTTACTAGGAGAAAAGAAAGTAGCAATTGGAGCTATGTCACAATGGAATAGGCTAACTCAAACAAGATTGTGCTCCCTGTCATTGGAAATGTTTAAGAAGTCATCATATGACTATTTGTTAGTTACTGAGAAAAAGAAACCTTTCTTGCCCTACCTCACAGCATTGCTGAGAGCATTAAATAATTTGTTATATGAAAGTACTTTGAAAACTGTAATGTGCTATATAAATATACGGAGTTGTTTATTATTATTTTTACATTGAATTAGATATGTAGTATGTAAATGTTCCTCCACTATCAGATTCTTTGATTCTATTATTTTGCATGTGTACTGAGGAAGTACTTGTAATTCTGAGAAAGCACACGAACATAGAATTGAGAAAGAAATGAAAGATTGTTCTTATCTTTGAAGATAGTATGGTCATGTGGTGAGGTCTACAATATATATCCAGAAGGAAGAAGAGCGCGGGAATCAAAGCTCAGATGAAAGAGTAATTTAAACTATTGGTGATGGTATTTTAAAAAATGACCAATTACTCATACCATGCTTTTTTATATTAAAGATGTTTCTGATTTGTCTTTTTTTTATGTGATTTACAGCACTGAGATGTAGGAAAGTCTGCTGATCTTGAAGTCAGAAGACTTGGGCTTTTAATTTGAGTTTCATTGCTCCTTGTGAGATTGAGTCATTTCATGAAAGGATGGAGTTTGGACTTGGTGATATCTTTGAATCCTTCCATGGGTTTAATTGAACTGTCATTTGCATCACAGATATAATTTTTATCATTGTATCTAATTCTGAAATAGCTTAATACAATAGAAAGAAAAATGAATCTGGAATCAGAGAGTTTGTATTCATATTCCTCGTCTGACATGATTTATTTTCTGAAACATCTTTCTGTAACTAGACTTTCGAGCAAGTTACAACCTCTCTCTCTCTCTCTCCCCCCCCCCCCCGTGTCACACACACACACATATTCTCCCCAATTACATGTTGACATAAAATTTTTAAACATTTTAAAAGAAGTTTTGAGTTCCAAATTCTATCCCTTCTTCCTTCCCTGTCCCCCTCTTCCCTGAGACAATAAGCAATCTGACATAATTTATACATGTGCAATCATGTAAATCATTTCCATATTGGTCATTTTGTACAAGAAGACTAGAATAAAAAGAGAATTAGAGAAATAAAGGAAGTAAAAAAATAACATGCTTCAGCCTGTATTCAGACAGTATCAGTTCTTTCTCTGGAGGTGGATAGCATGCTTCATCATCAGTCCTTTGAGATTGTCTTGTATCGTTGTATTGCTAGAATAGTTAAGTCATTCACAATTCTTCATTGTATGATGTGACTGTTACTATGTACAACATTCTCCTGGTTCTGCTCACTTCACTTTGCATCAGTTCCTGTAAATCTTTCTAGGGTTGAGTTCAGTTATGCAGTTATTCAGTTATGAAAATGAAGGGGTTGGACTAGATGACTGGCCTCTCTGAGTCCCTTCCAGCCCTAGACCTAAGAACTTACTTTTATTTCTAAAGATATACTACCCTTTTTAAAAATCTAGTGGTCCCAGTGAAGTATCAAATATGTTCGTTTGTGAGAATTTTTCCACTTCAAGCCTTTTGTGTCCATCTCAGAATTATATAGTGTTTGGTCATTTATGATGATAGGAAAGCACATTAAATTTAGAAGGAAACTGATTTTTTTTTAAGTTCCTAGAAGATGGTGAGGAAAAAGTTGGCAGCAGTAAACTTCTAAGGTTTTCTCACTTCTGTTCACTTCACCTCCAAACCATATCATAATTTGTTTGGCCAGATCTGGTGGGGCTTCTCTTCTGCTCACAATTCTTCCATGGATTTCCTGTCCAGTAAAGTCCAAGTTTTGTGGCTGGACATTCAGGGCTTTTCCATAATTTGGCACCACCCAACCTATTTTTGAAAAAATATCACTCTATTCCTTTTTAATGTGCTTTTTAGGGTAGCCAAACTGAGCTTTAAGCCCTACACTACACCCTTTCTTGGTTTCTTCCTTATGATTGAAATGACCTTTCTTTTGTCTGACTTTCAGATTCCTACTTCCTTTTAAAAACCACCTCAAATGCTGCCTCTAAAAAACTTCCCTTGACCTTCCCTCTATCCCCCTAGATCTCACCCAGCACTTTAAACCTCTTTTTAAACACATATATTCCTTTGCATATAGTCTAATGGGGATTATGATACGCAAATAATCATAAACTCCAAGAGGTCAGAAGCAGTATTTATCTAACCAGGGCTTCTTAAACTTTTTCTACTCGCAGCTCCTTCAGAGTTTCTTAAATGGTGAGTCACGATCTCATATGGAGTCTCAATCCACAGTTTAATAGTGTCTTACCCTTCTGCCAGCTCTGCCCATAATAGACCCTTAACATTTAAAAAATTTCAGAAAATTAAAAATTTTTTTTGGTGGAATTGGGAAAAAAACAAGAGAAACAATTAGTTTAAAATTATACAGAAATGGACACAATTCTGACACTTCATTTAAACAATAAGAAGAGAAATCCCATTCCTATGAAGTTAACTTTAGTCTATGTTAGAGATCTGGATAGGGGATATTTGTTGCCTTGACATTTCTGCCAGTTAGGCTCCATGGGCCATTTAAAATTTTGATTAATCATTTTTTAAAACATGAAATATTCTCAGGTTGTTTAGGTTTCTAAAATTACTTTTGTTTTATTACTGTAATTTAGGATTTTCTGTGTAATTTAAAACTTGGCAGAGTTTTCTTGTAATGGTGGCTAAACTATATATGAATATCAGGCATAAAAGGGAGATTTAAAACCATGTTATAAGGTTTAATAATGACTGTGTTGGTGGTAGGTTGTTTTTTTGGTAGACAACAGGCGTCCTGTTTAGGCCAGCCATCCAGGTGCCCTTTGCTTCCTGGCAGAAGACTTATTCTCCAGTTAAGTTGATTTGTTATAAAAAAACCAAACCAATAAAACCCAACCAAAATACCTCATTTCCACCCTTGTTATAATCAGATATGAACTTTGAAATTCTAAGCCAAGGCTGTCTTTCTAATTTTTTTTATCCTTTTTAAAAAATGGATTTATTTTTAGTTTTCAACATTCACTTCCACATGATTTTGAATTCTAGATTTTCTCCCCCTTCTTCTCCTTCCCCTCCCCATATTACTTGTTTTTAAATATGGTGAAAAGAACATTGGACATAGGGTTGAGCTCCAAGTCTGATTTCTCACTTTGTCATTTTCTAGGTGCTATATTTTGGCACCTCTCTGAGACCATTTTCTTCCTCTGCAAAAATTATGGCTTTGGTCTAGATGACCTTTAAGGTTCCTCTCATCTACCAAATAGTTAAAAGATAGATTTGAGAATTTCAGGGTTCTCCCCCTCCCTTAGTTGGCCTATTTTCACCAATCTTTTTTGTGTTTTCTGTTACCTTAATAATAATAGTTTTAGTGATAATGCTATATATTTGTCTTACTCTTTAAACTTTACAAAACACTTTAACACACACTAGTACTGTGAGTCATATCTTTGCTAAAATCTTAGCTAACAGTGTGGTTTAAAAAAAACTCAGTTTGATGGCTTTTTGGCACTAGGCCTACAGTAGAATTAATTCACATAAGTGATTTATAATCCAGTAGTCCGTGCTAATGAGTGAATCTAACACGAGTCTTGTTTCAAAATACCTTTCCTTGATGTCCCATTAATTTCCCTCCTTGCCTGGAACCAAGTTATGCTTTACTTTTTTTTTCCATTTTCTCCTCTCAGGTTTAGTGGTTGGCTTTTATGCTTAGCAGGGAAGGTTTTGTCTGTTTGTACATTGTTTTAAAATTTAAAGTGCTTAACTTTTTATGTGGAGGGTTTCTGGTAATGACTCAAAACCACTTGTGAATGTTTATTTTCAGACTGGAATACATTTATGAGTTCTTTTAGATTTTGTTATAGGAAAAGGCCTCATTTCTTTCTTTTCTTCCTGTCTCTTGATTTTAAATTAGACAAATATTTTAGTTTGTTGGTATAGAAAATATATAAAGATTTTTTTTTTACAGTGCTGTTAATTGAGGAAAATGCACTTAATTGTCTTCTTAGCATTTTACCTAGAATCATAATTAGAAAGTTGGAAAGGACTTTAGATGCTTAGAAGGCATTTAGTGAACCTTCTTGCTAGTTGATGTTTGAATCCCTTCTATTAAACATTCAGCTTTGTGGTTTTTTTGTACATTTCATATTATATTTCATCGTGTTATTGGTGAATTTCTTAATAGCTTCAAGGAAACATGAAGACAAATGGAAAATGAAATCTTTTCATATTTTGTCTCATTTAATAATCTTATTCTCATGTGCTTTGTAGAATATTGTCTCTCTGGATGACAGTAAAAATTTGAGGTAGTTTACTGATAGGCTGAAGAATTTTTCCCATTATGTTTTTCTGTACTTTAAACAAGTAAAGTGTTCTTAAATATGGAACTCAGCGAAATCTTTTACCCAAAATTCATATATTGAATGAACTTGCTTAAAAATCGATCCAAGATTATTTTATTTTTTTAATTTTCAACTTTTTTACAATTTTAAAATAATAGCATTTTTGCTATAACTGGAATCTGCATTATGAAAAAACCTGGCTATACAAAATTGTGCATTAATAATTAAAGGGTTTATGGGGAAAATGGAGCTGAGAGTACAATGCTCTGAAGCATTGTCAGTGATGCACTAGAAAAAGGAACCTAATAAAAAAGGTGACACAATTTTATACATGTTAAATAGTTAAGAAATATGTAAGTACTACAATAAATAGTGGATACATTTGTGGCCTGCTCCACGTCTTGTTTGTGGATGGCATTTTACTTGTGTCAAGCCTTAGAACACATTGAGAGTCTGTTCAACAAGATCCACATTTATTCAACATAAATCAACCTTGCTGTCCACATTGGACATGCACAGTGGGTGAGAAATACATATTGCTCAATTTATGATATGCCATTGTATAAACAGTCTATTGATTAGTCTATAAATATATGTCTTGGCTCAGTATACTGCAAGTGAATGGTGAGCTGAGCGTGCAATTAAACAGGAGTTGGACAACATTTGGAAACGTTGCAGCACCTTCAGTGATTCCAAGATAATTGTTCTTACAGAAACCAACCTTTCTTCTCCTGGTGTTGCTATATGGTTGCAATTTATGAAGAAATATTACAATAACAGGTGACCTAAAGGCCATTGGAAAGATGGGTGCCATTAGGCTGAAGAATGTTCCCAAAGATAACTTGGGACAGTTGTGTGATAGCTGGTGTTCAAGAGTGCAGATGACTAGGGAATGAACTAGGTTGATCATGTAATGAATCTGGAGACTGGTAACCCTAAAATAGTAAAAGAACAAGGGGAAAGACTGCTTGACATTGGATAGGTTGTTTTTGGGATGAGACAGTAATGGTTAAGTGGTTGTTATGGAGCTTAACAAAATAATGTATGGAAAGAACTTTAAAAAACAGTGTTCTACAGATGCTAAGTGCTATTATGTATCTCATGTTTTTACAGACAAATTGATGCGTAAGGAATTTGCTATAAAATATAAAACTAATAGCTAAGACTGGTGGTCACTTAGGTTGTCAAAACAATGGTTGACTGACCCACACTTTCCATATCCTTGCTTAACTTGAGAAGTTAAAATAAGCTTCCAAGATCATGGTTTGCGCGCAATTGTTACTCATTCTTAAAAATAAGTCCTGGTTTGGAAATAAATCAGTCAGCAGATCTAGTAGTTATTAATTATTATTAGTATTTTTGTTGGTTCTATTTCCCTTTGACTTGGTTTCCTTCAGAATGTCATTTAGTGGGAGAAACACATCAGGATATTTGTTGGCAGATGCTTTTGTTATTTCAAGGGAATGATACGTCTTGGATGTCTTGGGATGGAGTCTTGGAAGTATCAAAGTAACAAAGATTTACTGTGTGTAAGACATTATTGTAGGTATTGGGATGCGAAGACAAAAATAAAGACTGGACATTCAACACATAAACAGACATGTAAATACAAGATGATTGGAGATGGGAGAGAGCACTAACAGTTGAGGCATCCGATTCAGGCACTGGACATGAACCAGGAGTTGGCCCCGGTATTGAATAGGAGGAAAGTACATTGGTAAATGAACATAGTCAATGCAAATTTTGTGTCATAAATGGAAGAGTTGTATTTTAATTTCAACCAATGTACAAGTCTTTATAGATGTTGTATGTTTGCTTTATATATAAATGAATATTATATAGAAATGTAATATATACATCACATACTATAATGTTGTTCTTGGGGTCAATCCCATAAAATCACTTTATAATGAGACCCATTTTTGGCATGTTAACTAAACCTCCCTGGAAGGTACCCAAAGTGCATTAACCTTATATTGAATTCGTCTGTACAGTGAAAAAATGCTATAAAGACATCCCAGGGTATTGATAGGAAATAAAATCCATACTTTACATTATGTGCTTTTGCCTGATGCCCAGTAAAATGTTTTCTCCATTAATCAGTTCTCCCCAAACCCCCCAAAACCATTTATTAATCATCTACTATGTATAAAGTATATTAGGTACAAGTGATATAAATATAACTATATAAAATATATATAAAAATATAAATAGAATATAAAATGGAAAAATCATCCTTTCCCACAAGTAGATTACATTCTTTAGAGGTGGGTGGACCGGAATAATATAGCAAGTAAATATCTTAATGACTAGAATGTGAGTCTTGGAGGCAGGAAGATCCGAATTCAAATCCTGCCCCAGAGGCTTAGCCTCTTTCAGCCTCAGTTTCCTCATCTCCAAAATGGGGACAAGAATAACACTTCACAGGTATTTTCTGAGTGTCAAATGAGAAAATATACATAAAGCATTTGGTAAGCCTTAACTGGTTGCTATGATGATGACCGTGATGATTACAGCTATGCCTGGAAAGTTAGACTGGAGTCAGATTAGAAAAGACTTTAAATGGTTGACTGAGAAGACTGTGTTTGTTCCAGTACACTGGGGAGCCATTGAAGGCTTTTGAACAGACAAATGAAATGGTGCAACTTGTGCCATGGGAAGGTAATTTTGGCAGCTACATAGAAGATGGATTAGAGAGGAGAACTACTGGAAGCTCTAATTAGGGGATTGTTGTCATAGTGCAGGTAAAAGATAAGGATGTTTTGAACTAAGAGGGTTGCCATGTATGTAGAGAGAAGGAGGTAGAGGAGAGAGATGTGTAGGTAGAACCAATGAGACTTATCAATTGATTAGATGTGGGGCAGGGTGAGGGAGGAGGGAAAGCTGAACATGATTCCCAGGTTGCCAAACTGGGTGACCTGGAGGAATTGTGATTTTTAATAGAGAAGTCCAGAGGAGAGTTGTGTTTCATGGGGGAAGGTAGAGCGTTACATTTTGGACATGTTGGTTTGGGATGCCCATGGGACATCCAGGTGGGGAGAGACAACAGACAGTTGTGATGTGGGACTAGATCTCAGGAGAGAGGACAGGCCTAGTCATGTAGATCTAATAGAAATTATATTTGGGTCTTTGAGAGTTAATGAAATCATTTAAAAAGGGAGTATAGACAGAGAAAGCAGGGAGAGGACTCAGATGGAACCTAGTTAGAGTGGGGTTCTACATCGGGGGGTGGAACATGGATCCAGCAAAGGTGACTAGAAATAACAATTTTAGAGACAGGAAGAGAACCCAGAGAACAGAGAACATCTAAGAGGACGAAATGGACAACACCACCAAATGTGGCAGAGGGGGCTGGCTCCCTGATGTTTCCATTCGGTTGGAATATAAGTTGACTGGACGTGAAGAGAAAACTTCATCCTCTTGGTGCTTAAGGGTAGGTTCTTTTCTTTGGTGTGGCCATATAGACCCAGTTGTTCAGTGCAAGTGGACAAAGGAGCTAGAATGGTGCCCAGGCGTTAGAGCTACAGCCAGAGGAATAATCCCTCTTTATCCTCTAGCTACTGGCATTACTTATCCAGGCATAAAAAGAAATCGGACTGTACTGGTGGCTACCCTTCATGTGTGTTAAAATATTGCTCCCCCATCCCCTCCACTTTCCATACCTTGGCTTTTTGTATTTCCAGTTCTTTGCCACATAGAATCTTTCAAATCAACAACAACGACTTGCATGTGGCACATGCCCAGCTGTGGAATCTCTGGGTCAAAGGGCATGGACATTTTAGTCATTATATTTGCATAAGACCAAATTGCTTTTGTGAATGGTTGTACCACTTTGCAGCTCCAACAATGTGTTTATGTGCCTATCTTTTTCATAACCATTTTCATCCAACTTTGAAGTGGATGCTTAAGGAATGTTTTCTGAATGAAGAGGTGAATACACTCATATATATGTATATATATATATATACACACACACACACACACACACACACACACACACACACACACAATAATGTTTAGAAAAACAAAAGTTATATAATTTTTCTTTTGTTTTTCTAAACATTATTGTTTTTTCAGAGAAAAAAAGGAAAAGAAATCTGAAGTGGATTAGCAACTATGTGTTGTTGTTGAGTCATGCCTGACTCTTCACGACCCCATTTGGGGTTTTCTTGGCCAAGATACTGGAGCGATTTGCCATTTCTTTGTCCGACTCATTTTACAGATGAGGAAACCAGGGCAAACAGAGTTAAATGACTTGCCCAGGGTCACCCAGCTAGTGTGTATGTCTGAGGCCAGATTTGAACTCAGGAAGATGAGTATGGGCTGGGCACTCTATCCACTATACCACTTAGCTTATGAGGACTGTCCATTTCTCAACTGGTGCTGATATTAGGCCCTCCCTGCCCTTTCCTTATATGATTCAGTGGCCATGATTGACTCTAAGTGGAATTGACTGTTGCCATGGCAAACAAGGAGGCCAAGAGCAGCAAGAGCTCTTTAGTTAAAGGGATTTCAGAGGAAAGGGGAAAGTGGGGCTGTCCATACACAGCTGGGCATAGACACAGGCACTGCCCTCAGAGGTCAGTGGTGGATAGCAAATTGAGGTAGCTGTCAAGCTCAGCACCCAATAATCTTCCTGATACTTGACTGATGCAGGTTCTTATAACTATACATCCCCAATACTCCTTCTCCTCATCTTCTTTCCTCTTCCTCCATTCCTCCCTTTCCTGTTCCCTTCAGCCTTTGCCTCGTTTGAACCAACATGCTTCTCAGACACTGCTTTCTGCTTCTGACCCCATTGATCTACATGGTTTGCTTATCCAGCTCTTGACAGGCTTCCCACTGTGATTCTGGCCCCTTCTCAGCTTCAAACTCTTCCCTTCCTCTCATCCCTTTATCCCAACACCCAAACTGGGGATGGCTCTGGGTGGCCTTTGGACCTTACCCATGCAGAGACCTTGACAGTTCCTGAACCCCACCCCACCCAAGGTGGAGGAAACAGTACAACCTCTTTCTTGACTAGAAAAAAAGAAAAACAACACACAGAGTTGTATTTTCTTTTTTTTTGCAGTTACAGAGTGACTGACTTGGTTCTGAGAGCCCTTCCCTGTAACCTAGCATAGGGAACATTTTTCGGCCCCTCTTCGGAATATATAATTCCAATATGGAGGGAATGAATGTTGACAGTGGAATGTTACTCTGGATCCAGCAGTGAAGGGCTTGGCCACCTTCCATTTCCTGTTAATTTTCCTGTTCAATTAAGGCACTTAAGAAAACATTTGAAAAAAGTTTTCATTTTGGGAGCTAATAGTGAATGTCATCGGGCAGCTGGCGAGTCTGTTGGCTTTCTGTGTGACTTTTGGACAGAAGGTATACAAGTAATTGTTACTGCAAAGGTTAATTAAAGCTGCATAATGACTGCCTTTGGAATATTTGAAGCAGGGAAATTGATTTACACAGCTTCTGGACAATTCTCATTCACATCTCATTTTTTTTATTTTCCAAACATCCTCACCAGTTCCTTTTCTTGGCAGTGCAAATGTTTGGATACATGCTGTATGTTCTTAAGCACGCGGGAATTTCACATGCTTTTTTGATTCACAGGTTGTGCAGGTTGGATGATGGCAGCTTGACAATCTAAACATACATTTCATGCCACATTTTAATTATTGGAAAAATATTAGCAAGGAAGATAAAGTTATTTTACACTGAAATTATATTTTTTTGAGGAGGGAAGTGGCAAATGAAAATTTATGGCAGTGGCTCTGTAGAGCAAAATTTGTCAAAGTTGATGAGAGGTGAATGCTCACAGCATCCTAATGCACGTTCCTTAGCTAAGAAATCTTTGAAGAAGTGAGTGCTGCAAGTACGTTGACATAGCTACTAAGCAATGATGACAATTCTTGCCTTAAAAATCAGTATTTTAAGAAAAAAAAACTTCCTAACCAGGGAGACCCCGGTGGCCTAATGGATAGAGTACTGACTTGAATGTCAGTAAGACTTGGGTTGTTGTCTAGCCCAGTTACAATACAGATTGTTTAACAAAGGGGAAATCATTTAAACTCTCAGTTGCCCTGGCAACTCTCTGAGACTTCAAGTTACAGAGGACTTGCTGACCTGAATTACTAGAGGAGTTTTCCTCAGGGCTGGGTGTGTTATGAAGTCATAGCTCTTGACAAAATTGTAAGTGTGTGTGTGTGTGTGTGTGTGTGTGTGTGTGTGTGTGTATGTGTACACATACATATGTATATATTTATATGTATATGTATCCATGTATAAACAGTTGCATGAGATTCTAAGAGTTTAAATGACTTACTTGGGGTGATGAAGCCAGTATATGTGATTATGTATGTATATGTGTGTTTATGTGCATCTATGTTTAACCGCATGTGCATTTGTATGTATGTTATAATTTAAGGTTTCTTGTTTTATATTTTATCATAGGGGTTGAGATAGCAAAGGATCATAAAAAAATCAAAGAGCAGTTAGTAGAGGGGATGCATGAGAGTCCAGGTAGGAAAACAAAGTCTAGGTTCTGTGGAAAATCAGCCTTGTCTTAAGGGGACCTTCAAGTCAGAGGGCAGGCAAACTTGGGGAAATCAGAGAGTAGGGGGTAAGAATTACAGGAAAAGAGACTGTAAAATAGGATCAAGGACTCGGGCACAGAAAGACAGGATGACAGGGATTCAGGAGGTTAGAACAGCCCCAATGGGATGGACAGGTTGATGGGGAAAGTTCTAGCTGTAGGATTATGAGTAATGCTTAGCGTGGAGGCTTTCTGAAACTGTCTCTGTTTATGTTCCCTGATGAGTGCAGGTGGTCAGGCATCTGCCTCCAACTGGAAAAACAGAAATGGGAAGGTACTGAAAGCATCTTATCCCTGTAGGGACATGGCCACTGGATCAATTTTGGGGGATGGAACAGAGGGTCCACAGATAGCTTGATGGTACAGTGGATAGAGCACTGGACCTAGAATCAGGAATACATGAGTTCAAGTCCAGCCTCAGGCTTCTTAGCTAAGTGACCATGGGTAAGTCACTTAACCTGTATGTGCTTCTGTTTCCTCATCTGTAAAATAGGAAGTATAATAACAGTACCTACCTCCCAGAGTTTTTGTGAGGATCAAATGAGAGAATTATTGCAAGATGAAAACTGGGAAAAAAACACTTTGCTGCAAGTTTTTCTGATAATGGGCTAATTTCTAAGATATGGAGAAAACAGAGTCAAGTTTATAAGAATAAAAGCCATTCCCCAATTGATAAATAGTCAAAGGATATAAGTAGATAATTTTCTAAAGAAGAAATCTAAGTTATCAATAATCTTATTAAAAATGCTCTAAATTATAATTAGAGAAATATAAATTAAAACAACTCTGGGGTACCACCTTACACTCATCAGATTGGTGAAAATGACAGAACAGAAAAATCACAGATGCTAGAGGGGACTTTGGGAAAAGCAGGAAAACTACTCTGTTGATAGAGCAGTGAATAAGTCTGACCACTCCGGAAAGCAACGTGTAACTATACCCCAAAAGCTTTAAAACTGTGTACTACCCTTTGACCCTAAAATACTCCTCCTACATCTGTATTCCAGAGAGATGAAAACAAAAGGAAAAGGACCCACATGTGCAAAATTATTTATAGCAGCTCTTTTTTTGTGGTGGCAAAGAATTGGAAACTGAAGAGATGCCCTTCAGTTGGAGAATGACTGAGTAAATTATAGTATATGAATGCAATGGTATGCAATTGTACTATAAGAAATGATGAAGAGGATAGTTTCAGAGAAAAACCAGTAAAAACTTGTATAAATTAATATAGAGAAATGAGCAGAAGCAGAACAAATTATGCACCGATAACAAACTGTAAGATAATTAATTCTGAAAGACTTAGGAATTCTATGACCATCCACATTTCCAAAGGACTCATGATGAAACATGATATCTACCTCCAGACAGAGAAATGATGGATCCAGAGTCCAAATCAAAGCATATATTCTTTTCCTTCCTTCTTTCTTTTCTTTTTTTTAAAGACATTACTAATCTAGGAATTCATTTTTGCATGACTATACATATTTTTGATGGTCTTTGTTTCTCTTGCCTTCTCAATGGATGAGAAATAGAGATGAAGAAAGAGAAATTAGAGCTAACAATAAAATAAAATTTGAAAAAAAAAAGATTGTAGGGGTCTTGAATACTAGACTGCTTTCCAATTTTCTTAAAAGTTTTTGTTGAACAGTGAATTCTTGCTCTAATAGTTAAGATCATTGAATTTGCAAAACACACCATTACTATATTAATTTGTTTCTGAATATTTTGAACCTCATCTGTTTCATTGATTAACCTCTATTTCTTACCTAGTACCAAATTATTTTGAAAATTATAGCTTTGTGGTATGGTTTGAAGTTGAATGCTGCTAGGCCCTCTTCTTTCCCATTTTTTTCATTGATTGCTTTGCTATTTTTTGTTAATTATTTGTTATTTTTTGGTAATTTTTTGTTCCTTTAGATGAATTTAATTTTTTCCCCTAGTTGTATAAAGTAATCTTTTGGTAGTTTGATATGGCAATGAGTAAATAAATTAATTTGTGTAGTATTCCATTTTTATATTGGCCCAACCTACCCGCAAGCAATTAATATTTCTTCAGTTATTTTGATATGCCTTTATTTGTGTGAAGAGTTTTTTGTAATTATGTTCATAAAGTTCCTGTATATGTCTTGGTAAGGAGAACTCCAATTATTTTATATTGTCTGTAGTTAATTTAAATGGATTTTCTCTTTCTGTCTTTTCCTGCTAGATGGTTTATGTAGGTTTATTGTATATACTGTGATTTTGTTGAAGTTGTTAATAATTGTTTCTGATAGTTTTTTAGTTGACTTTCTAGGGTTCTTTGAGTAAATCATCACATCATCTACAAAAATGATAGTTTTATTTCCTCTTTGCCTATATTTATTCCTTTAATTTCCTTTTCTTGTCTTATTGTTATAGCCAGAATTTCTCATGCAATATTAAATAGTCATGGTGATGATAGACATTTTTGCTTTATTCCTAATCTTACTGGAAAGACTTCTAGTTTGTCCCTAATGGTAGAGAATTCTGACTCCTGGTTTTAGAGAGATACTACTTGTTATTTTAAGGAAAACTCCATTCCAATGTTTTCTATTGTTTTAAACAAGAATGAGTGTTGTATTTTCTCAAAACTTTTTTCTGCATTCATTGAAATAATCACAAGATTTTTGTTGTTTTTGTTACTAATATGGCCAATTATTCATACAGTTTTCCTTGTATTGAACCACTCATTCCTGCTATGATTCCAGCTTGGACGTAGTGTCTGATCTTGGTGATATATTGCCATAATCAAATTGCTAGTGTTTCATTAAAATATTTTTGTGTCAATATCCATTAGAAAAATTGGTTTGTAGTTTTCTTTGTTTTGATTCTCTGTGGTTCAGGCACCAAGACTATATTTGTGTTATAGAAGTATTTTGGTAGAATTCCTTCTTTACTTATTTGTTCCCAGTTTATGTAGTATTGGAATGAATTGTTCTTTAAATGTTTGGTAGAATTCACTTGTAAATCTACCTGGTCCTGTTTGTTTTTGTTTGTTTTGGAGTTCATTTATGACTTGTTCAATTGTTTCTAAGATAAAGTTATTTATTTAAGTATTCTATTTCATATTCTAATTATTTGGATGATTTATATATTTGTAAATATTCATCCACTTCATTTAGATGATTGGTTTTATTGGCATATATCGTGGGGAAAACAACTAATAATTCTTTTTATTTCTTCTTCATTGGTTGTGAATATACCTTTTTCCTTTTTTATTATTGGTAACTTGGTTTTCTTCTTATTAAAAATGAAATTAGCTAAGAGCTTATTTGTTCTCCTAATTTTATTCATTAGTTTGATTTTTTTAAACTTTCAATTTTGTTAATCTCTTCTTTCATTTCCAGGATTTCTATTTTGATATTTAATTAAGGGCTTTAAATTTGTTTTTTTTTCTTATTTGTTCATTCTTTATTGATGTAAAGCATTTATAGACATAAAATTTCCCCTAAGTATTGCTTTGTTTACATCCCACAGACTTTGGTATGTTGTCTCTTGCTATTATCGTTGATGAAATTATTGTTTCTATGTTTGTTCTTAGACTCATTCAGTCTTTAAGTTAATAGTGTTTCCAGTTAATTTTTTCTATGGTTTTTCAAAGACACCTTATGGAATATAATTTTTTATTATATTGTGGTAATATGTAGAAAAAGATGTACTTACCATTTTTGCTTTTCTACATTTGTTTGTGAAGTTTTTATACCCTAATATATAATTAATTTTTGTGAAGCTATCACGCACAGCTGAGAAATAGGCAAATTCCTTTCTATTCTCATTCAGTATTCACCAAAAGTCTATTCAAATCTATTTTATAAAATGCTATTTATCTCCTTAACTTATTTCTTGTTTATTTTATGATTAGGTTAATTTAGCTCTTAGAGGGAGTAAATTGAGGTTAGGGTTAGTTTTACTATTTTCTCCTGTTTGTCATTTAACCTTTCCTTTGAGAATTTAGATGCTAGGCACATGTATGTTCAGTAATGATATTAATTCATTGTCTATGATCTTATTACCAAAATGTTATTCCTGTTTAATCTCTTTTAATTAAGTTCATTTTTTGCTTTGTCTGAGATCGCAATTGTTACCCTTCTCTTTTCTATTTCTTCTAAATTATTTTAAATCTTGCTTCAACTCTTTGTGTGTCTTTCCCTATTTCAAATGTTTTTCTTGTAAACAACATATTGTTGGATTCTGGTCTCTAATCCATTCTGCTCTCCTTTTCCATTTTATGGGCAAGTTCATCTCATTCATAGTTATGAGTGTTATGTATTCCCTCTTCTGCCCCCATTCTGTTCTATTACAATTTTCTTCTCTTTCCCCTCCTTTGACTCCCTTTTAAGAGTTGGTTTTGCTTCTGACTCTCTCCTCCTTTAATCTACCCTCTCTTTTATTCTCTGCTCCCCTTTCCCTTAACCCTTTCCCTCCTGCTTCCCTATTGGATGTGATAAATTTCTGTGCCTAGCTTTGTGAATGTGTATTTCCCCTTCCTTAAGCCACTTTAGATGAATGTAAAGTTCAAGCGTGGCCTACTCCCCTTGACTGCTCCCTCCATTGTATGGACTCTTCCTCATGTACCCCATTTATGGGAGAGAATTTCCCCATTCTTCTCCCTTCTTCCCTCTTTCAGAGCATTCCTTTCCCCCACCCTTCCATTAGTTTTCTTTTTGTCGTCATCCAAACATAATAGAATCACAGACTCTCTGTCTAATCAGACTTCCTTTAAGACTGGTGATGATAAGGCCCTGAGGAATTACATATCTCATCTCCCCATATTACAATGTAAATAGTTTAACCTTGTTTAGTCCCTTATGATTTCTCACAATATTTGCCTTTTTATGCTTATCTTGAAACCTGTGTTTGTATATCATATTTTTCTCCTCAATTCAGGTCTTTTCTTCAGGAATGGTTGAAAGTCCTATATTGCATCAAATATACCCCCTCCTCAGCCCCACTTCCCATGGAGCTATGCTTAATTTTGCTGGGTAGATTATTCTAAATTGCAATCTTAGATCCTTTGCCTTCTGTCTATTCCAAGACCTCTATTCATCTCTAGAGGTGGCTGCTAAATCTTTCATGTTCTTGACTGTGGCTCCCATAGTGCTTGAGTAATTTCTTTCTAGCTCTTGCAGTATATTCTTCTTGACCTGGGAGTGTCGAGTTTTGGCTACAGTGTTCCTGGGCATTTTCATTTTGGGGTTTCTTTCAGGAGATGACTACTGGTGAATTCTTTAAATTTCTGCTTTGTCCTCTGGTTCTAAGGTAACTTCTTGAAATATGATGTCTAGGTCCCTTTTTTGTTGGTAACTTTCAGATAGTTAAATGATTCTTAAATAATCTCCTTTCAATATGTTTTCCACAGCAATCTTTTTTTCCTATCAGATACTTCACAGTTTCTTCTATTTTTCAGCCTTTCAATTTTGTTTTATTATTTATTGATATCTCAATGGAGTTATTAGCTTCTATTTGGTTAATTCTAATTTTCCAGGACTTATTTTTTTCAGTAAAATTTTGTGTCTCTTTTTTACCTAGCTGTTAGCTCTCTTTTCATATCTTTCTCTCATAGTCCTTTTTTTAATTTTTAAAGTAAAAAAAATTTGGGGGGCTATTTTTCAACTCTTCTAGGAATTCTTGTTGGGCTTGTTCCAATTAGCGTTTTTCTTTGAGGCTTTGCTTATAGGTGTTTTTAAGTCATTGTCTTCTGTCTTTGTGTCTTGAGCTTCCCTCAAATCATAGTAGCTCTTTATGGTGGGGTTCTTTTTTGTTTACTCAGTTAGCTTATTTTTTTTATTTTACACTTTATGTTGATGCCAGGTTCTGTGCATTCTTGAGGGGAAGGAAAGTTTAGCCTGAACTTTGTTCTTTTATGTTCTTCTGATACTTTTCACACCTTAGTCTGGGGCCTGCAAATTTTCATTGCTTCCCAAGTGGTATTGTCCAAGGAGAGATCTGTTTACTGATGAACCTTCCCAAACTGAATTTTGTACATTTCTGACCCATTTTGGATCTCTTGGCTTGTTCATGTTCTTTCTTCTACCTGGAATGTCTTCCTTTCTTTTCTTCATCTCTTACATTCCTACTATACGTTGAAGTGTAATTCAAATATCATCTTCTTAATGGAGCACTCCCTGATTACCTGTCTTCCCTCAGACCTCACGTAGAATATTCGTTCATTAAATGAATGAATTATGATCCTTTCAAAATAGTAAAAAGCACCAGACTCAGAATCAAATAGAGCTCTAGCACTTATGATCTCTGTGACCCTTGGAAAGTTAGTCAAATGCTCTGGGCCTTAGTTATAATGAGCGTTATCCCTCATATATGTATTTTTTTGTATAAATCTAGTGATACAATGCATATGGAATTCTTTATAGCTATAAAGGATTAGGTAAATATAATCTGCAATTATCCTTGTTGGACCCCACTAGATCTGAATTTATTATAGTTCAGATACAGTATACATGACATCTGTGGAGTAAAAAAAAAATGGATAATTTTTTTTTGAAATTTTAAGATCTTTACACATGGAGAAACCAGTTGAAAAAAGAAGCAACTTTTGCCAGATTTAAGAAATGAAAAATTCTTTCAGTATGTCTTTCATTTCTGGGTCTAATAATTAATTTTTTGTTTTAGAATATTTTACATATTGGATATATTATTAGGAAATATAAGTTTAACAGAAAAAACTTTTTGGTGAATGTCCCTCATATCATTTGTTGGTATCCACTTCTGAATTAATTCATAGCATGCATGTGCTTTACATTAATAAAATTACATTTCTTTAAATTAGTCTATAATTAGAAACCCTTCCTCTACCCCTCGCCCCCTACACTGTTCCAAATTAGTCAAGTTTTTACTGTTTTCCTAAAGGGATTCTTGTTGGAAACTCTCCCCATCTGTTCTCCAGGATTCTTGATTTTTTGGTGTATATCTGTGAGTTCTGCAGTGTAGGGAGCTCTTGGGTGTGGAAAACTCATGTAAAACTCCAATTTGTCTTCATCGCTTTAGAGAGGCAATCGTTAACCTGGGGTCTATAGACTCTCAGGGGATTTGTGGATAGATTTCAGTGGTTCTGTGAACTAGGAGTAGGTCCAAAAAAATCCATCTTTTATTTTGACTAGCCTCTAACTGAAATCTAGCTTTTCTTTTAAAATATTCTTCTGAGATTTCACCAGAATTCCAAAGGGGGTCCATGACACATTGTTTTAGGGAGCTGTCTGGGGCCCTCAAGAGATCAGGTGCTAATGGTCATCCAGCTAATCCATGTCAGAAGGAGTACTTGAGTCCCAATTTTCCTGACTCTATCCATTCTGATAATCTATTCTCTGGGATAACAAGTCAGTATGTGGTACCTCTAATATATATGGCTAGTACCCAGAGTGGTAAGTCAGTATTTCTACTCTTGTCTTACTCTTTGCACAAGAGAAGAGTGACCATAGAGATATGGTTAGGATGTACATCTGATACGTGTTTGTAACACATTCCATTTATGACACAGATCTCATCAGCAAGTCACTATGAGATTTATCCCCTTCTAAAAACTCCCTGTAGAAAATTTCCATTTATTGTTACTGTCACTGCAGCTAATAATGCATGTTGTGGGGGAAGTGAAAGGTTTCTCTTTGCTTCTTTTGTGACAGTGAGGTCCAAATCCTGACCATTCTTTTGCTTGTGGATTTGACTATCCTCCCAGTGTTTCCGGTTGCTGTTCAGTGGGAGAGGTGGGAGTGAAATCTTATTTAGAGCAAACTTTAATCTTTTATAGACTTGTCCATAATCCAGCTGTTTTCCCTGCAGGATCCTGTGTTAATAACAACTCTAAGTCCTAGCAAATCATAGGGTTCGGGTGGTAGGTAGCCTTTAAGTAGACCGACAAGATTTGAAGCAATTATGGAAACAACACAAATTTTCTTTAGTGCTTATGTAATATAAACATCATCATTGGAATTTAGCACTGTCTTTGGAATCTGGTGTTTCCTAAATTCAGTTATAAAAATTCATATCTTTTTACCTTATGTGACTGCTCTCATGCCTCAAGCAGTACATTTCATTCTAAAGGCTTTTGAGAGAGTATATCATACTAAGTCAACAAATCTATTTCAAATGTGTTTGTTACTAAGCAACTGTTACTAAGAGCTTCTGTAATTAAGATGAAAATTCCAAGGTAACAGTGCCCAAACACAGCACCATCTTTGGATAATATAAGAACACAGTGAACACAAAAAAAAGAAAGAAAATGAGGGAATTCTTTTTCCTGAGAGATGTCACATCTGGGAATTCAGAATCTGCTGGTTGCCCACAAGCCTAGCCATGGCAGAGCCTTTGTTCCATATGTTACACAAACCTGTTTGTGATTTTTCTGTTCCATTAAAAAAAATGTTAATTCTTTCTACAAACACGTAGAGTATGTGTTTGGTGCAGTCAGCATAGATTTAACGTGGAATGGTAATCCTAATGAGGACTGTGGTATTTGACCTCAGTGGATGGATGCTGAATTTAGATGTGGTGCTGAGATGAATAGATTTTTAAATGTGCTCTCCAGGAGGCAGATGGATAGACTGGATGTGGAAATGGAAGACTGGAGTTTCAACCCAAGCTTTTCTCCTTTGTTCTTGTTTGGGCCCATTTCATTTTTGTCTTTGTGTCCCTGGCACCTCACACACAGTGCTTGGCACACAGTAGGTGCTTAATAAATACTTGCTGATTAATTGGTCGTGAGCAGGTTGCTTCCCTTCTCTGGGGCCTTAAAAAAAAGTCCTTTTCTGTGAAATGAAAAGGTTGGACTATATTATCTCCAGGGTCTCTTCTAAATCCTGTTATCCTACAAAATGAATGCTTTTTGTAATTATGAAGGTTTGTCCTAGATTATACAGTGATATTGGCATGTTCCTGTCTTTCTAAATTTTGAGTATATACTTGTTATTTTTGTTTGGGTGAAATAACAGTCCATTCCTCTTATTTCAACTGTGTCTTCCTTGGTTTTTTAGGTAATTTAAAATAGACTGTTTTTAAAAATGCCTTTTCTTTTAAAAAAATGTATTAGAGCATCAACATATTTGGTTTTTTTTAAAAGAAAACTACAGTTAGACAAAATCTATTTTTCCTCCTGTCTCTTTTTAAAAAATTAAAATAGTCTTTCCTTACATCTTTTCTTTTTATAGTAATCATTTTTTGAGCATAATTTCCTCTGATTCTAATGCTAAATCTTCCCCTATAACAAAGAAAAATAATTAAGTTAAAAACAGCTGATAGATTAGCTTGTGGGGTCTGCATTCTGTCCACAGTCTTCCACCTCCCTTTAGAGCAAGGAAGGAGGTTTTGTTATTTGTTCTCTGGGGCCAAGAATCATTGTTAGCCAGAGTTCAACTCTGATGGGCTGGGGGAGGGCTCTTTTTCTTTTCTTTTTTAAAGAAAAATTATTTTGTTGTTAAGCTGGCCCTTTTAAGTGAAGTGTGGACAATCTGTTAAGGAATTCTCAGTGTTTAAAAATCTTGAAGTATTTTCCAAACCATATTCTGGAGTGGCACTTAGAATTTGTGAATGTGTACTTTGTCCACAAAGAATTCAACTTTTCTAAGCCATAAAATAAAGTCATGTCATTGTCTTATTTGAAAGTGCTTTCTGCACTACCTCATTTCTAAATAGAAATACAATGATTTTCTTTAAAGTTTGAAGGGTTCCAAGTTCCCAACAGTGGAATATTACAAAAATAAGTACTACTATCCCAATATGCAGATTGAGTACCATTAAGAAAAAAAAAAGATTTTATTACCTTACTGCAAAAAAAAAAATCAGAACTATTAATGGAATTTATCCATTTTTTTGTCTATGTTCCTAGTGCCTCATAGAGAGGCTTGACACACAATGTGCCCTTAAAAATACTTCTTGAAAAAAAAAACCCAAACCAAAAATACCACTTGACTTTTTCATGGTGTGGAGGGTGTGAGGAGACCTACCTTGCAATCATAGGAGTGATTCTAAGTTAGGAATGTCTTACCACTCCAAGAGAGTGCATAGTCTACTCCAGCTGTTATTTAGGACAAACACTGATGGGAAAAATAATAACAATGGGTAGATAAAGGCAGAATGGTACAGTAGAAAGAAAAATGGATTTAGAGACAGGTCTGGGTTTGAATCCTGATTTTGAAACTGGAACCTCTGTGATCTTGTACGAGTCATTTCACCTCTCTTGAACTCAGTTCCTGTTTGTAAAATGAGGAATTGGAGCAGTCCCAAGATTTCTCTCTCCCTTGTCTACCATAGTGCCTAAAATACCATCTTTAGTGAGCTCTTCCTTTGAGTTAAGGCATCAACCTAGGTGTCCTCTTTTAAAAATCAAATAGCATTGGGGTTGGGAGACTCATTGCACATTACATTAACACAATAACTGAGTGAGAGCTCTGGGGGATTTGTACCAAGTATTTTCACTTGGACTGTATTTCTCAGTGTATTTAATGGATGGAAGCATGATTGCTTGATGTGACTAACCCAGTTTCATGACTAAAGAGAATTTGGATGCAAGATGAGACAGAGGGGAAAAGCTAGTTAGGACTTGGGGTCTGTGCAGGAGGAAGAAGGTAAAGGGTGGCATCACAGAAATGTATGGCTAGAATAAACTATAGGCCAGTTATGTAGTGAGAATGAAGAATAACTAATACCTAACCCCTTTGCCCCACTGATATTCACACAAAGTCAAGAAGTCTAGAAGTCATCCCCTGTGGGCAGGGATGGACGTGGATGGCTAGGAGAACATGGATGAGAGTTGTGTGGGATGGGGTGGACAAATGGGATGTGAAATGTATCCTGGGAGGGAGTGGATGATGAGGGGATAACGGATCCATCAAAGTGTTTGGTGTGTCACCTTAAATTCCTGTGTTTCTGTGCCATCAATTGTTCTGCCCTCTGGGGGATATGGTCATATGCTATGTGGTCCTTGTGTTTCCTGGTCATCTTACTCTCTAGACATGATATTTCATTATTCTAGAACCAGACATACCATTAATGGAAGGCCCTCACTCACCTTTATTCCTCTTTGAATTCTAACTATCCTTTGTAGTGAATGAATGGAATGCTGAGCTCAGGGTAAGAAAGACCTAGGTTTGAATCCCTCTCTGACCCTGGCTTTGTGACCCTTGGGCAAGTCACTTCCCTCCAGGAATCAGTTTATTTATCTGTAAAGTGATGAGGTTTGTGGAAATAACGAGCCCCTAAGGTCCTTCCCAGCAGATGTCAGAAACAGCTCAAATGCAGTTTCCTCTAGGAGACTATCTTTGATTCCCCTATAAAGTAATGGCCTTGGTCATCTTGTCTCTCATAAGATATTTTGTTTAACTATATACTTATAAGATACTTTGTATGTCTCCCATGGTTAATATGTTTTATTTTGTATTCTAATTATATATGTATGTATCAGATCCCCTTTCTAGGCTGTGACTTCATGAGAACAGCTAAGGTGGTATTTCCCCCAGATCCTAGCCCAGCATTTGACTTTGAATTTAGGGAATGAAATGGTTTATAATAAATCCATGCTTTCTGCTCTGCCTTTCAAATCCTTTTCCTCAAAACTATGAAGGTTTCTCGGAACCTCTCACCTCAGTTTTTTCTCCCTTCTTAAATTTCCCCAGAGCACTTTGTCTCAATTCTTCC
>CM053770.1:46489364-46515034 GCA_028658325.1 Potorous gilbertii | reverse complement strand
TGTGTGTGTGTGTGTGTATGTGTGTGTAATCCCTCCAACTACTTAAATACTGAGAAAAGTTTCAAGAGTTACAAATATTATCTTTCCATGCATGAATGTAAATAGTTCAACTTTAGTAAGTCCCTTATGATTTCTCTTTCCTGTTTACCTTTTCATATTTCTCTGGATTATTGTGGTTGAAAGTCAAATTTTCTATCCAGCCCTGGTCTTTTCATCAGGAATACTTGAAAGTCCTCTATTTCATTGAATGACCACTTTTCCCCCTGAAGTATTATACTCAGTTTTGCTGGGTAGGTGATTCTTGGTTTTCATCCTAGTTCCTTTGACTTCTGGAATATCATATTCCAAGCTTTTCAGTCCCTTAATGTAGAAGCTGCTAGATCTTGTGTTATTCTGATTGTATTTCTACAATACTTGGATTGCTTCTTTCTGGCTGTTTGCAATATTTTCTCCTTGACCTGGGAACTCTGGAATTTGCCTACAATATTCCTAGGAGTTTTTCTTTTTGGATTTCTTTCAGGAGGTGATTGATGGATTCTTTCAATATTTATTTTACCCTCTGGTTCTAGCATATCAGGACAGTTTTCCTTGATAATTTCATGCAAGATGATGTCTAGGCTCTTTTTTTGATCATGGCTTTCAGGTTGTCCCATAATTTTTAAACTGTCTTTCCTGCATCTATTTTCCAGATCAGTTGTTTTTCCAATGAGATATTTCACATTGTCTTCAATTTTTTCATTCTTTTGGGTTTTTTTTGTAATTTCTTGGTTTCTCATAAAGTCATTAGCTTCCACCTGCTCTATTCTCATTTTTAAAGAACTATTTTCTTCAGTGAGCTTTTGGGCCTCCTTTTCCATTTGGCCAATTCTGCTCTTTAAAGCATTCTTCTCTTCGTTGGCTTTTTGGGCATCTTTTGCCATTTGAGTTACCCTATTTTTAAAGGTGTTATTTTCTTAAGCATCTTTTCGGGTCTCCTTTAGCAAGCTGTTGACTTGCTTTTCATGCTTTTCTTGCATTTCTCTCATTTCTCTTCCCAATTTTTCCTCTCTCTCTCTCTTACTTGATTTTCAAAATCCTATTTGACCTCTTCCATGTCCTGAGATCATTGAACATTTATTTTGGAGGTTTAGGATGCAGAAACCTTGACTTTGATGTCTTCCTCTGATGGTATGCATCGTTATACCTCATCTGAAAGGATGGTAGAAAATACCTGTTCACCAAGAAAGTAACCTTCCATAGTCTTATTTTTTCCCTTTTTTGGGCATTTCCTCAACCAGTTACTTGATTTTTGAGTCCTTTGTCAAGGGGAGGGTATACTCTGAGGACCTTCAAGTTAAGTTCTCAGTTCCTCAAAGGTGGCACACTCAAAGGGGAGGAGTTTACTCCTCTCCTAGCCTGTGCTCTGGTCTGGGAGCTACCGCAAGCTTTTCTGCCCAGGATCCTCTCCAAAACCTCCATCAGTTCTACCACGCCAGTGCTCCTCCTCACCCCAGGACTACTACTCAGGGCTGAGATCCAGATCATCAGCTTGATTCTCCCAAGGTCTTTAGGTGGAAGGCTCCAAAAATGGAGCTGCTGCTGCTGCCTCCTGGGGCCAGTGCTAGGGGAGGACCTTGCTCCCTTCTTACCCAGGTGAAAGAGCTTTCTCACTGATCTTTGAAGCTGTCTTTGGAGTTTGTGGGTTGAGGGATCTGGAAATCACAGCTGTTTGTTTGGAATTCTGCACCCTAGCCTGCTCCAGTCCTGTCCCTGCCATGCTGTACAGCCAAGTCTGGGCTGTGATCTGCTCTGGGCCTGGTGCAACAGACCTTTCTTGTCAACCTTCCAGGCTATCTAGGGGTGGAAATTTCTTTCACTCTGTCATTTTGTGGCTTCTGCTACTTTAGAATTTGTTTAAAGTAATTTTTTACAGGTATTTTATGAATTGTGGTTGAAGAGCTCCTACAGATCATCCTTCTACTCCACCATCTTGGCTCCACCCCCAGATTTGAGCTGAGCATTGAAGGAAAGCTAGGAAGTAGGTTTGAGGAGGGAAAGCATTCCAGTTATGGTAAACAACAAATGAAAAGAAATGGAGACAAGAGATAGTGTGCCATTTGACAAACACTATGTATCCCAGTGTAGTTGGATTGTAGAATATATGGAGGAAAGTTAAGTTGGCTGGAAATACAGAAAAGAGCCAGGTTTTATATTTTAATCCTGGAACCAATGGGATCCTGAAGCCACTGGAATTTACTGAGTCAGGAGATAACATAATCAGACCTATTTTTTAGGAAAATTATTTTGGCAGCTGAATGGAGGTTGGTTGGAATGGGGAGAATCTTGAGAGTAGGAGACTGATTAGAATGCTATTGCCTTAGTCCAGGTGAAAGGTGATGAGGGTATGCTCCAAGGTGGCAGCTGTGAGAATGGAGAGAAGGAGAGATATACTTAAGATTTTATGAAAGTAGAAAAGACAAGATTTGTCAAGTGACTGGATATATATGTTGTCAAGTATGATGTGAAATTGTGAGCCTGGGCGACTGGGAAGAGAGTGATCCCTTAGAGAGTAATAGAAGAGGCGGGATGAGGGGAGGATTTGAGGAGAAAGACAATGAGTTCTGTTCTGGATATATTTAATTTGATTTGCCTATGGAACATCTGACTTAAAATATCTGAAAGGAAGTTGGTCATTTGAGACTGCAGCTCAGTAAAGAGATTATAGTTGGATGGATATGTAGATGTGGAGATCATCTGCGTAGAGATAGTAATTGAATGATAATACTGAAAAGGGAAGAGAGCACAAAGTTGGGAAAGCTTTGGGGGACTTGAACAGTTTGGGCATTGACCTGAATGAAGAGTCAGCAAAGGAGACTGAGGATCATATAGTGGGGTAGGAAGGAGAGGAGAAGGAGAAGGAGAGAGAGAGGAAGAGAGAAAGAGAGAGGGAGAGACAGAGGGAAGGACAAAGGGAGAAAGGGATGTGTGTGTGTGTGTGTGTGTGTGTGTGTGTGTGTATGTAGACAGAAATCATGAAAACCTGGAGAGTATCCAGGAGGATACTATATTGTATACTTGTGATGTCTTTCTTGAGTTGTATCTGACCCTTCATGACCTCATTTAGAGTTTTCTTGGCAAAGATACTGGAGTGGTTTGCATTTCCCTCTCCAGTTCATTTTAAAGATTAGGAAACTGACACAAACAGGGCTAAGTGACTTGCCCAGGGTCTTAAACCTAGTGTCTTGAGACTAGATTTGGACTCAGGAAGATGAGTCTTCCTGACTCTAGACCTGGCACTCTATGCACTATGGTACCACCTAGCTGCCCTTGTATATTTGCAGAGAGGAAAGAGTATGCTCAGGAGGTGGGAAAGTGTCAGAGACTGTAGAGAGGGGTTAAAGAATGAGGAATAAGAAAAGATTATTAGATTTGGTAATGTTGTTCATTGGTAACTTGAGAGAAAGGAATTTCAGTTGAGTGGTGAGATCAGAAGACTGATTGCAAGAAGGTTTGGAGGTAAGATAGAGGAGAAGAAGAGGCACAAAATATAAGGCACTTCTCAAGGAGTTTAGACAGGGAGGGCAGCAGAAATACTGGAAACTTTTTTTTAGCTTTCATCTGTCTCTTAAAACTTCAATACTGATACTTTCTGAGGATTGCTATTCCACTAAGTCTTTCCACAGTAAAGTCTATGATCCTTGGCTTAGTATTTAGGTCAGACATTGATCAAAGTTGGTGTCTCCACTAATCTAGTAACAAGTATGAATGTAAGAAATAAAAGTCCTCAGGACCTATCAAATACTCAAATGTATCTGTAATCTCATCAGTTTGAGAGCTCCCTTCAGTGATGCAGGTTGTATCCCATCCATGCCTTCCTACCTTTGCAACTCTTGTTCATGTCTTCCCATAATTCCCTCACAGATTCCACCCAATGGGTTAGAGACTCTTCTCACTTACTCTTGACATCATGAGGATATCAGTGGCACACTCTGATGAGTGTCATTCATCGTCCTCACCATGTGACCAAACTATCTTTTCTTTCTATCATGCATATTTTGATGACATCATTATATACTTCTTTTAAGTTCTTAATTGGTTACATGCTGTAGCCTGTACACACCACCATGTGCCATTTCATTATCTTTTGTGTGATATTAATTTTTAATGCTTCAGAGATGGTTGTTGTATTCCATGTTTCATGTACATTTAGCAACACCAACAGAATCATGGAAGAAGTAACTACCAGGGAAATAGTAATTCTCAATATTAAAGTTAAACCACCCAGTCTTTAATTGATCCATTAGGCGGCAATGTGCCTCATGACATAGGCATAGTTTTCAACATAGTTTTAACATAATAATGTGAATGACTTGAGCTGCTATGAAGGTATTTTAATGTTAGAAATAACTTAATTTCTTGATTCTACAGGTCTCAGTTAGTGGGAATAACAATCCTCTCTCTCCCACCCAGAGAGCAATTCAGAGAATTCTTTATTTGCAGAAATCAGGACTTAACTGTACTTATTTTATCCTGTTAACCTCATGCACAGAGACTTTTCACAACTCTTTTAATCAATCCTTAGTGGTAGTGGGTATTGACTACTCATATGAGAAGTTTCAGCTGTTGGAGATTAAATCTTTTGGACCAGACACAGACACATCACTGCAGCTCTTTGGAGGGTAGATTTTTGATGTGCATTGCAGATGATTTTTTCCCCAGAGTTAATGAAAAGTCAGAGGACGAAATAAATACGTACTAGGAGGGAATTTAGAGGGGTGGGGGAGAAAACATATGTTTTCTAATGATATTTTAAAATAGATGCAGGCTTGGTGAGACAGAGACAGAGGAAAACTGTTCCAGATGGCAGAAGGAGCAGGAATGGCAAATTCTGTGAAAGGACAGAGACTAGGCTGGCACTAGACAGGTGGAGGAAGTGAGTGGGGAGGAGAGAGAGGAATGACTTGTGAAGTGGGCTGTAGAAAGGAGCCATGAAAGGGAAAAGCTGGTGGTATTTTGAGGTTATGTAGCTAGGGAATTGTACTAGATTTGTGGGAGTTACACCTTTCATTTTAGTATTTTACTGTGTAGTTTAATGCCAGTCATAATTGGCACATAAAAAGATATGTCTATATCTTTGCAAAACTTGCTTGATTTGATCTCTTTTTCTTATTGTTGTGAGCAAAGCATAACAACCATCTCAACAGACCCAATACTGCCCAGGAAAGGAGAAGTTTCCCCCCCAGGTTGGGTGATGAAAGAGTAGCAATAGACGAGATAGAGTGAGAAGGAGGGAAGGAATGTTTTTTTCCCCCTTTTTTCTTTTTTTTGTAAGTTTTGCTTGGGGGTTTAGAATTTTAATGTTGTTTTTGATTGTTAGAATACCTCCCCCTTTTTTTTAGAGCCCATGATTGAATGTTGAACAATAGTGATACTTTGCTTGTAACTGTCTTGTTAGTCATCTCTTTAGGTTCAATTTCTGGTTACTAAAAATGATTTTCAAAAAATCTAGTCCTGCTTTCTTTTTACAAGGGAAATGATTTTCTCTTTGTACTTTCTGGCATGACAAGTCAATCCATTTAATGTTTTTTTTCTTAAAATCACCTAATGGATTGCTTGACACTAAACTAGGCTTTATATTCTTTCTCTTCAGATTCACGGTTGTGTGTGTGTGTGTGTGTGTGTGTGTGAGACAGAGAGAGAGAGAGAGAGAGAGAGAGAGAGAGAGAGAGAGAGAGAGAGAGAGAGAGAGAGAGAGAGAGAGAGGAGAGAGAGAGAGACCTGGTTATCCTCAGAGACTGAGCTGCATTTCTATCCATGTCATTGCAGTACAGCCACCTACCTCTCTGTTTCTGTAGAACATTTCTATTGTGTTTTTTAAAATGTGCCTTTTCTAACAGGATTCTTTTCAGTGTTAGCAAAATGTTGTTACCAACATTTTGCTTTCAGAATTATAGAAAATTATAAGTCTTCATTCTATGTGAGGCTAGGCCTTAAACATGTTAACTGGATGTCTAGTCCCATTAAACAAGAAAAGAAATTGTGCCGTAAAGGTGTTTGCTCGTGTATCACTGGGTTCTTTTACATATCAGTGACTCCTACATCAATAATGAAGTCCAATAACTTAGTTTATTGTCTAACTATGCATCATGTTGCAGGGAAATGCCAATAATGTCATTTGTTAGGGCTGCAGTGGCGCTTTTCATGCCAATTGCATCCCGATGTCATCAGAAATTGACCTCAGCTTATCTTTTCTGTTGACATTTTTCAGGCTTCTTCATTTTGTCTTGCTCTTGCTTCCCATATAGACAGGTTTGTAAATTCACTGATAACTGGAATGATAAAGGTAAAAAATCATTTTAACAAGTCTGACAGTTCATCAAAATTTGATGTTGTAGCCAAGCATCATTAAATTGGTAAGTCTATTACAACAGTACACAGAAGAGATATGGTTATTATTAAATCCTTTTAATTGGCATTGCAGAGCAAATATTTGCTTTATTTGCCAAGAGTAACCTCACTCCTTCAGTGCACTTTTGAAGGTAAAAAAATTACTCACTTTTAGAGAATGCTTTACAGTTTGCAAAGCACTTTCCTTTTGACAACCCTTTGATGAAGGTGTAACACAGTTGTTTTTATCCCCATTTCATATGAGAAAACCAGTGCACAAAGTTTGTGGTTTATCCATTTAACACAGCATGCAAGAACCAGAACCAAGACTCAAACTCAAAGTATCTGACAAGTAGTTTTTTTAAATATGGAAATTTTATTTGACTCATTCTGAACTTAAACACACGCAAAATTAGCATTTCCATATACACAGCAGAACATAAAAAGAAGATTGTACATGAAACTGAATTTCCATTTCATAATGCTTTTTTAAAAGTACACATAATAAATTGCATTCATACTTTCAAAACTTTCCTATAGGTTTTTTTCCTTCTGCTTTTTGGGGTGCATCTTAAAAACATTTCAACAGTCCTCTTTTTTGACATTACTGGAACTAATATCTTCCTTCCTCTCCCATTTGAAAAAAAGAAGAAAAAAACCCATTATAACAACTAAGCATAGTCAAGCAAAAACAGACCTGCACAGTGGCTATGTCAGAAAATGTTATTTCTCATTGTACCTGGAGTCCATCATTTTATAATCATGAAGTAGAAAACATGCTTCAATTGTAGGTCCATTGGTGATGTGGTTGGTCATTGCTTTGATCAACGTGCTAGTCTTTCAGAGTGGTTTGTATTTCCAATGTTGTCACTGTGTAATTGTTTTCCTTGTTCTACTTGTCTCACTCTGCATCACTTTGTATTTCTCAGGATTCTTGAAAATTGTTCCTTTTCTTATATCTTATGGCACAATAATATAGTATTTATTTGGATACCAAAATTTGTTCAACTGTTCCCTAATTGATGGGCACCCCCTTAGGTACTAGTCCTTCTTTCTTTTTCCCTCTTCCTCTTCAAAATCAGAAATTTCTTTCATTCTTGTTCTCTCACTCTTGCTCTCTCTCTCTTTCTCCCTTTCTCTCATTCTCTTTCCTCCTTCCTCTTCCTCCCATTCTTGTTTATAACTATTTCCTCTTTGATAATATCCTCCCTCTTAGTTTCCTTCTATATCTCATGTGTTTTCCTTTTAAATTTGATATATTCTTGTAACAAACTCTGTGTATGTGTATATATGTTTCCAACCTTTTGGGTCTGGTTCAGGCAGTTGTTAGACTTTTCTGAAACCTGCCTCTGCCTCATCTTCCTTTGTGTGTTTGTAACACTCTTTACCTTGTATATTTAATTTTAAAAAAATAGCTGGTTTCACCCCCTATTTTGACCTTTCTACATTAGTATATTCGTTTTATTCTCAATTCTCTTTCTCTTCTTAAAATCCTTAGAACATTGCCAACATATCCTCTAGTCCTTTTTCTTTTCTTTCCTTTTTTAAAAAAAATTCCCTCAATACTTTTAAAAGATATTATGATTGCAAAGGGATACTTGTTTCTGTTTACTAATTAGGATATTACTGCTTCTTCATTTTATAGTTCCTTTCAATTGTTCAGGTAAATTTACTTCTAAGCTTCTCTTGACTTACGTTTGCATTGAAAGTCCTTTATTTCATTAGAGGTACATTTCCTTCCCATAGGTTTAGTCTCATCTTTCTGGACTAAATTATCCTCCATTTAAGATTTTTAGGTCTTTTGAAATACTGTATTTATTCCAAGCTATCCTTTCTTATATAGTACAAACTCTCAAGTCTTGTTTGTGTGATGCTGACTGTGATTTCTTGGCATGAGAACTTCTTTTTTCTTTATGCTGGCAGTAATTTTTCTTTTACGTGGTAGTTTGCGATTTTGGCTCTGACACTTATTGGACTTTTCTTTTTGGAGTTTCTTTCAAGAGGTTATTGTGGGGTCTTTATATCTTTACTCTGATCTCTAGTTCTAATAGATCTGAACAGATTTCATTCATATTCTTGAAATATAGTGATGATGATTTTTTTAAAATTGTAGTTTTCAATAAGTCCAGTGATTCTCTAAATTATCGCTTGCCCTTTCTTCTAAGGCCAGTTGTTTTTCATTTCATATATCTTATACTTTCTTTTCTTTTTCCAGTCTTTTGATGTTGTTTTAATATTTCTTACTGTCTCATGAAATCAGTGATTTCTGTTTGATCTTGTCTAGTGTTAAGGGATCTATTACTTGGGTAAGATTTGCCACTTTTTGTTCTAAGCTGGTTATGTACCTTCCAATTTTTTCTCCAGATGTTACATTTTTGATCTTTTGCTTAATTTCTCCTAGGTATTCATGCAAGCTCTTGGAGTAGCCTCTGTAGTTATTATGATCTCTCTGTCTCTGTCCCTCTGTCTCTATTTCTCTGTCTCTGTCTGTCTGTCTGTGTTTCTCTTCTCTCTGTCTCTCTTTCCTTGTCCATGGCTTGGAAACTTTTGGCTGAAATTTTGTGCAAGTCATTCATAGAGTTTCTCATTGAAATTCTTTTATTATTTGACCTGGTGAGATTTTTAGGTTTTTACTGGAGGAGGTGTGGGACACCTTGTTTGTCTCTGTTCAGGCTGCCATTTTTTTTTTTTTGCCAGAAATTGACCTGGAATCTTTCCCCTTGAAATATACTGACTCTAGTAGATGGCTAATAAATGGTGGTTGAATAATGGACAATAAATGAGAGGTATATGTGCAACAAAGAACGATTTACTTTTTCCAAAACACTGGCTCTTAATGAATATGGCCATGTCTATATTCTTTTTGATAATGTTTGAAATACAGTCAAAGAATTGAACTATATTTGTAATATAAATAATGCCATTTTCATAAAAATTTTATGGAATTGAAAAGTTAGGCATATCAGCCCAGGTGACTATTGTCTCTGATTATCTTTTTAAATACTATCATCCATAACTTTTTTCATTCTTTTTGAGATGACATCATCATCATCGGTAGCTATCTAGAACTTTAATGTTTGCAAAGTGCTTTAGAAATATTATCTCATTTAATCCTTACAACAACTGTGAGAGTTACGTGCTATAATTACACAATTGTACAAATGAGAAAGCTGAGGCAGACAGCAGTTAAGTGATTTGAATGGGGTCAAAGAACTAGTATTTAAAGTTGAATTTGATCTTAGGTTTTCTTCACTCCTTGTCTAGTCCTCTAGTTAATTCACCACCTAGTTACATCTGAAAATGGATCTCTTAGTACTTTCAGCATTTTGTCACTTCTGGCATGTTTGGTCAGGTCCAGATATTTTTATCTCTAATATAAGATAGTATATGTATCCATATTAGATGAAGGTGTTAATGAAATGTGAAGTGATGCAAACTGAGTGCTCATATTGACCAAAAACCTGGAGGACACAAAGCATATTTAAATTACATACACTAACATTTCCCAAATAGTACTCTTATGAACACTCTGGTGTTCCATGTGACATAAAATAAGAGTTCCATGAGAAAATTCCAGTGCCATCAATATTCCCCTTTTTAAATGCTAAATATAAAGTGATATATGTATAAAACATTTATTATTCATGGTAATTTTTGGCATGGAATATATTATTTTTCCCATTTTTGTATAAAAATTTTCCTTATTTTTCCTCTTCCCACCATATTTCATACTCATAAATTCCTTGAAGTAGTGTTTCGATGGGTAGTCAAGCCCAATAGCGTCTAGTGGGCAAGCTATTTGGGCAGTCCTGCATCAAGTGCAAAACATAAACATAAATCACTGGAGTACTATTTTATATCTCACTTAAAGGCAGTGAGGGGACACAGTGGATAAAGTTTTGGGCCTGGAGTCAGAAAGACTCCTTTTCCTGAGTTGAAATCTGGCCTCAGATGCTTACTAGCTGTGTGACCCTGGGCAAGTCACTTAATCCTATTTGCCTCAGTTTCCTCATCTGTAATATGAGCTGGAGAGGGAAATGGTCAATCCCTTCAGTATCTTTGCCAAGAAAAACTCCAAGTGGGATCATGAAGAGTTGGGCACAAAAGTGTGGAACTCAAAATCTTGTAAAAATGAATGCTAAAAATTTCTTGAAATGAAACTGGAAAAAAAATACTATTAAAACATTTTAAAAAAGAGGTGTGACTGAAAAGTGGCTGAACAAACATGAGCTTTAACTATTCCATATCCCTGTGTAGGATAGCTTGTGCTATACAGTTTCAATCATCAGAATTTTCCGGTTTCTAGATAAAATTCATAACTTGAATACCTCCATTTAGGTTTGCATAAAAAATTCTTGAAAATAGTTTCCCTTCATTCTTTGCCCACCCACTCCCATTCTCTCTATATAGAATGGGAATTATAAATCTTTTTTGTGTTGTGAACTCTTGTGGCAGTCTGGTGAAGCCTGTGGATCCATACTTACATCCATAATGGATGGAAATGCTATATTTCTGTTAGAGGGTAGGAAAAATGATTATGCATCTTTATCCTACTATGTTCATGGACTCCCTGAAATCTGTTCACCCTTGGAGGGATATGTAAGCCCTTGTTAGCAAATGAGAGGAACAGCCTTTAAAAACAAAACAAAGCAAAAACTTCCTAGCATTCTTGCTCTGCTAGTTTGATCATTGATATGTCCTTTCCTTACTTCTGTCCTCTCCTAGTAGAAAGGTAAAGAGAAAAGAAATCATATGTAACAGCTTGATTCTCTCTGTGACAAAAATGCCTCCCTCCTCGAAAAGTGATTGTGAATTGGAGAATTGCCACCCTCAGACAAAGAGCTGAAGGTTTCATTGTAAATGTGACATATTTAACATTTGATATATTTATTAAAAAATTATTGGAGCTTCCCAGGAAAGATAGTGATTGTCTTAAGCAGACAAATGTGTATTTTGAATCTCCAAGTGGTAATATCAAAACTAAATGAAAAATATTAGTAAGGAGCTATGGTGTGTAAGGCACTGTGCTAGAAAATAATTACACAAAAGCAAGACCAATACAGTCCCTGCCCTCATGGTGCTTAGATTCTAATGGGAAGATATACCATGACAATATAGCCACTATGCAGATAAGAAACGAAATATATAGCATAGAAGGAGAGAATTGACTCCTGGGTCAGGTGGGTTGTTGATGTCAAATGATGGACTTGTGGATAGCTAAGCAGATTTTTGGAAAACTATACATTGAAAACCAAAGAAAGGAATCCAGAGACCCAGGGTGCAGAGAAGTCAGTGCTTGGAAGGAATTATTCAATCCTTTTAGCCTGTGTCAAGCTGAATAACGTAAACTTTATTATAATATTCCTTAACTCTCAATTGTTTTGTACTCAGAAATTCCCTCATATCATTTTCCTGCAGAAGAGAAGTTTTAGGGAATATATAGATACTGCCTTCAAGTAATTTAAAAGTTATTTTGTTAGAAATTAAGGGGATGCGCATCAACTGAGAAATGGCTGAACAAATTGCGGTGGGTGATTACGATGGAATACTATTGTGATGTAAGAAATGACGAGCAGTATACTTTCAGAAAAGCTTGGAAAGACTTGCACGGGCTGATGCATGAAATATACTGTGTACAAAGTAACAACAATATTGTAAGATGATCAGCAGTGAAGGACTTCAGCTATTCTCATCAATACAGTGATCCAAGAAAACTCTGAAGGACTCAGGATGAAAACTGTTATCCATTCCCCAGAGAAAGAACTAATTGTGTCTGAATACAGATTGAAGCAGACTTCTTTTAACTTTATTTTTCTTGAGATTTTTTTGTCTCTGTTTTCTTTCACAACATGACTATTATGGATATGTTTTGCATGACTATGAGTGTGTAACCTATATTGAACTGCTTGCCTTCTTAATGAGGGGACCTGGGGAGGGAGGAAGGGAGAGGATGTGGAATTCAAAGTTTTATAAACAAACGTGAAAAATAGTTTTTGTGTGTCACTGAAGTAAAATAAATAAAATTTAAAAGCCATTATTTTGTAGAGGAATGATCAGGCTTGCTTTGCTTATGCAGAGGGCAGAGACAATAGCATTGAGTACATAGTTATTGCAGAGGGTCAGATTTTGGCCCCATCAATGCTTTCAGTCATGTAGAATCCTGATAGAGTAGCGAGTAGCTCTGCCCCTCAAGTCTTGACCACTTGTCCTCAATATTGTACAGAGGATTCCTCTTCGGGTTTGGGTGGAGCTTGGATGGTTCTTTGGTTTCCATCTACCTTTTCAATCTTATTTCATGTATTTTTCTGCTCTAATCAGATGGTTCAGATAGCTTTTCCCTGTACAGTGCCTTGTCTTGTTGAAGTCTATCTTCTAGGACTAGCATGGTGTGCCCTTTCCACTCCACCTCTAAGAAGGCCTTTATGGTTCAGTTGTTTTTGGTTGTGTTTGCCTCTTTGTGATCCCATTTGGGATTTCCTTGGTGAAGATACTGGAGTGGTTTGCTATTTCCTTCTTCAGTTTATTTTTACAGATGGCGAAACTGAAGCAAACAGGGTGAAGTGAGTTGTCCAGGGTCACACAGATAGTAAGTGTCTGAGGCCGGATTTGAACTCAGGAAGAGGAGTCTTCTTGATTCCAGGCCTGGTGCTCTGTGCATTACGGCACCTCTTTGCTGCCCCTAAGAATCCCCTAGCTTCCTTCAAAGCACTGCTCAAGTGCATTCTCCTAAACCAAACTTTTTCTGATTCCTTACATTGGTAATGCCTTTTCCTTCTTGGTATGACTTTGCATACACTGTCATACGGCACAGGATATTCCCAAAGTCTTACTATAGTACTAAGCTTTAAACATTTGCATGCAAAAACCCCATACATCTGTGCTTATTTTATTTTTCAGTAGAATTTAAACTCCTTGAGGGCAGGGACAATTTCTTTTTCATGTGTTTGTATTTTTAGAGTGTCACATAGGGCTTGCACATGATAGGTGCGTAATAAATGTTGGATTCCGTTAGAATTGAGTAAAATATGATGCCGTTTTCAAATATAAGCTGGTGAATGAGTAGTTTATTATTCTAAAAAGTTTACTCAGTTGCTTGTTTGCTCTGGGTTACGCTGGGCCTTCTGCTCTCAGATCTGATCCCAGTGTGACTTGAGGGAGGAGACTGGGCTTTGAGAGATGCCTGATTGAGGTCAGTGGGCTCCCAGCTGGTGGAAAATGTAAGATGAAGAAAAGGAGAGTCTAAGAGTGATGAACCTGTTTAACGTATCCATTAAGATACACACACATATACAACACAAAGAAGTTTTTTCTAGAATCCTTTCTTCCATTGGAGGGACACCCATTTTGAGAAACGACCCCCCAAGAAATCTTTCTGACTTCTCTAAGCCATTGCCTCAAATCATTAGTAGTATTGCTCGGCAGAAGTAAGTTGTTGGAGAAGTAAACTGGTGTGTGTTGAAAATAAAATTGTACCTACTGAATTCCTGTCGCATGAGGTGAAAAGCCGATGGGGTGACAGGGTTCTCTAAGCCTGTTCCTCTCCTGTAACCTCTGCTCTGGAATATAAATCAGAGACGTTTGCAGGATTTCTGTGGACCCTCCTTTCTCCCATCACATCCCCTAAATCGATCTGAAAATATAACACTGCCTCTCCTGTAAGATTGAGAGGGACCTGCTCTCGTAATGTCCCCAGGCTTCTTAGGCCTGGGTCTCTTTAAGATGAGAACTGACCCCTTCTTCCTATGCATATGGGATTGGGGTGGGAAGAGAGGGATTGCCCTTTTAATTATGTTATGCATCAGATTAGAATTAAGTATCTATCTCTCTATCTGTATATATCAGGAAATTTGCTTCAAAGTGGATCACAAATTATGATAGGCAAGGCCAAATCTAAATATGATAGGCATGATGATGTGGAGGATAAAGAGCCTTTAACCTCTTTCTAGTATGAAAGCGCTGAGTTCAAGTGTTGGCTCTGAGAAAGCCTCAAGAAACTCTCAAAGACTAAGTTTTAGGGTAGGCAAGGATCAACTTTGATGGAGGCACTTACTACCTCATCAGGAATTTCATACACTAAAGAACTCATATGTATGGGACAAAAAAATTTATAAATATAATGGAGAGGAAGAACAAGATTTAGTCTTGGAGCAACCTTGTTTAATAATACTAACATGAAAATTATATTCTTGTGAAATTAGAAAAGGACATTTGACAAGACAAAGAATTTTGAATGTAAAACATAGGTTTCACAGTTTGAGAATGTAAAACATAGAAGCCACAGCTCTGTAAAACAGTCTTGACATTTCCCCCTTTTAAACCTATAAAAATATAAAGTTTTTACATGTGGGATGGGAACAATGGACTCAGTCATCTGATTTTGCTTCCCATTATCTAAACAAGTAAAATCTTTGTACTTGGACTCAATGTCCCTTTCTCCTTTAAAAAAAAAACTCAAACTAAACATACTCTCTATTTAAACTTCAAATATGATTTCTACTCATAATATCTCATCTTACTAGGAGAGAAAATAGGAAAACATAGAAGAGTAAAAAGTCCCCCAAATTTTATAAAAATATCAAAGCCATCCTTTCTTTTGCGGGGTGGTAGGCGAGTACACCTTGCCCTTGTCTTTATTTGACTTTAGCTTGAGCACCATCTTGATTTATGTAGTCTCCACCAATCTGTCAATTATACATTTGTCTTTCCCACTCTTTGCCCAGCATTGCTTTTGGCCTCTGTCCCTTCTTGTCTTACCTTTTTCTGGATACAGAGTTGATGCCTTCCCCCAACCTACTCCTGCTTCCATGCCTATCTGACTTACATATTACCCTTCCCAAATTTTAGAGTTGATTGACTCATGACTATATTTTCCCATAATATTATTTTATGTTTATCAGTATATAAAAATAAATTCTGTATTGAATTTTTTTTTGGGGGGAAAAATGATCATTCTTCTTTGCAGTTCCATTTTATTTAATTTTTTTTACTAACCAGTTGAGCTATTTGTCTACTAAACTAATAAGCTAAAGTTCAAAATTATAAATCTGATTTAGGAATATCACAACATGACTTTTTAAAAATTATTTTTAAATTCAGATTTTCTGTTGACAGTTTAAAAATATTTTTAGCAATAGTAACAACCATACTAATAATGTTATACACTGACTTTATTCCAAGATTCTCAGAATGATTTTTACCTGTTTGGATTGATTCTATTACTGTGAATATATGATATATATACATAACATATAAAATAACTTTTGTTAGGTACATTAAACAATTGCTTGAATGGACAAAAATGACCTTTAGGAGGGTTTACAAACATAGTAGTCCAACCCTCTCATCTCATACTGCAATATTTTTGCATTGCAGGGATCAGAGTCCAAAAAATTTTCATATCCTAATAATAGAAATAAGGAAAAGAAGAATAAGGGGAAGCCCACTTCCTGAATTAAGGTTCATAAACTAAGTGTCTGCTGTTTAGTTAGATATTAGGCTGCACTACTAGAAAGCTCACTGATGTGGGGACATGGCATCCTTGGCCATCATCCCTTTTTTCCACTTGGAGCTGCCATTATAGAAGAAGGAACATAGACAAATCTTGTCTCTTGGTTATACGGTATGACCCTTTTTAGTAGGTAAGACAGAGACAAACATTTCTTTTCACCTCTGAAGTTGTAAAATGAGTAAGATGCCTACAAATTCTGTATTGAACAGGACAATCTTGGTATCTTAAATTCTGTCCTTGAATTAATATCCTCTTTGATGTAGAAGATGTTCGAATGTAAGCTCTTTGAGGACAAAGACTTATTTTTATTTTATATCCCTAGTACTTAGCTAAGTACATTACACATAGTAGGTACATCTTGGAATGAATGGATTCCTTTGAATTCCTTACTTAATGTTTTGAGACTCACTGGGACAAGTCCTGTTCATTCTTCTTCCTGTTATCTCCCTCATATCTTTCATTCCTTTTATTTTCTCCCCCCTCTCCCCTGCTCACCGAAATGTGTATTTATTTGGTAACCTTGCACCCTTATATTTTTTCTATTTTCACTTCTAGAAGGACTTTTGCCGTTAGGGCTGTTAATCTTTCCTTCATTCAGTATTTATTAAGTTCATACTTAGTTCAGGGAGCTATAAGAGTTTCCTGATTCATCCTCTTCTCCATAGCCATGCCCATTTCCTCTCTGATTCTACCTAATTTTCTTGGCTACAGTTTCACTAACTTTAAAGCTGTTGGGCTTTCTTGGATATCTGGAGAATGTGCAGCCTCTTTTCTCCTGAGAAAATGGATGCACATGAACTCTAACCATTAAAAAAATATGCGATGGAGGAAATTGTTTCCTTTCTCTTTCCCTAATAATAAGGAAGTGTTTCCATCATTTACTGGGCTATGTTACTTTAGGCAATGCTCTGTTGTTCTGGAAACCTCCTTTGTTATTTACCAATTGCAGTCTATCATAGAGCGGTTTGTTTTCCATCCAGAAGATGTATCTGATCCATTGGAACTCTGGTGCTCTGATGCCAATGGGCTGATTTGAATTTATTATTGGTGACCTTGTGTTGCCATTTGATGTTAACTGGGGTTTGCAAATGTCACTGTCATGAAATAAAATAACATTTGAAAAGAAGCCAATTTCAAAGCATGACTGAGTAAAGGCCTTTTCTAGACACAGAAGAGAAAGGGGCATAATCAAATTGAGTGATGAGCCTAAAATGATCAATCAAGTCACAAATAAACACAATTTTCTGATGAGAGTCAGGATGGGAACATAATCTTTCAAAAAGGACAAGATGTATTCTGGTTCCAAGAAAAAAAACAAAACAAAACAACTCTGTACAAAAGGAGGTCAGCAAGAGACTTTGCATGCTTCATGCATTGTGAATAATACATGTAGTGGAAGCTGAGAAACAATTCAAGGAAGTTCTATTTTCTCTTATAAAAGAGTTTCACTGGTGGCTTATTTATATGTGTACAAGGCAGTAGATTTCTCAAGAAAAGTCTAATTTCCTTTTTTTTTCCCCCAGAGACCAAACCTAGAAGTGTTGATTAATCTAGAAACTTTTGGGTACTGTAGCCACAGGGGTGTAGTCTGGAGAACAGCCACACTAATCCTTTCTTATTTGGTCCTTCCAAATCTCCAGCTTTAATGGAAGGGAGCATTTATACCATTTATTTCTATGTGTTGGACTAGCTCATAATTTGTACTTTAAATAAAGCATATTTATGTATGCATACATGCACACACATATACATATATATATAAATACATACATATGCACACTTCCATTCATTCCATGTAATAGTAAAGTCAATAGCAGCCTTACCCCATTAATTAAAAATACATATTTTTAATAATGAGACAAATAGCAGTGCATGTTTATTATTTCTCTTATCAGGGTGGCTCAGAGCCTGAGTTTTAATGCAGAACAACACCACCACACAGTAATAAATTATATTGAAAAAAATGTGGCATTTTATAGCCTAAATAAGCCTTTCTTCTTTTAGAAAAAAAATTTAATCTGTCCCTCCCACTACTGTCCACCACTGGGTAAATTTAAACAAACAAACAAACCAGAATATAAAGTCCTCAGTACATAGTGGCATAGTGCAGCAAAATTAATTCTTACATGTCTGTAAATGTATGTCTCTTTCTGTATTTTAAATTGTATCACCTCTCTTTTGGGAGGTGAGAGGGATGTTTTATCTTCCTTAGGTTGGACTTGTGGCTTATCACTTCTAAATTCTTTTTTTCCCTATAATTTTATCATTATATAAATTGTTTTCCTAATTCTCACTTCACTCTGCATTGATTCATAAAGATCTTCCCAGTTTCCTTTGAAGCTATTAATTTCATCACTTCTAATGGGATAAATATTCCTTTACATTCATATAACACAAGTAGTTTAGCCAATGCCTAGTACAGTAGGAGGATGCCTCCCTAGTTTCCAAATTTGGCTACCATGAAAAGAACTACTATAAATATATTTTGTACACATAGGCCCTTTTCCTCTTTGATGTCTTTGGAGATGTAAGTAAAGGATACATAGAGTTTAGCATTTGGGATTTGCTTTCCAGAATGACTAGCCCAATACCTCTACCAATGGTGTACTAGTCTACCATTTCTTCACAGCCATAATCTTTTGTAGCTTGTACTGCCTGTTAGGAACATTCACTTGAAAACAGCGCACCATTTCAAAATATTTATGCTTAGTAGACTGATTTCATGACTGTGAATTTTTGCCAAGACAGAACTTCTAGTGAGTAGGGCTTCTAGGACCTAGTGGCATGATATATTATGCCTCTGTGGGACAGGAGAGTTCAAGCCAAAATGAAGAAATTTGATTATGAATATCATTCTTTCCCTTCTTCCTCTCCTTTTCTCCTATTACAATGCTATGAAGAATTGAGGGCTGGCTTGTGGTCGATCAGATCATGAGTTCTCAAAACCCTTTCAGAGAGCTCTGTGAGGTCAAAACTGTTTTCATAATAACATTAAGATGATTTACTTTTGAATGTAGTAAATATTTTTAGATGTCATCATAAACATAAACATAAACAAAAGCTCTTTGGAGAGTCCACAATAATTTTAAGAACTTGAAGGAATTCTTAAGACCCAAAACTTTGAGAACTGCTACATCAGCAAATGCCTGAAAATCTACCAAAATATCTTAATTTTTTGCCTGGATATTATCACATATTTCTGTAACATGAGTTCTAAGTGAACAAGTATTTTAATCTGCTAGTTTTCACATAGTGTATTGAACATACATTATCCAGTTTGTTTACTGGCTTGACTGCATCTAGGCTAATGACCATTACAATATGCAGCCTTGAAAACGGAGAATTCATCACCTTTCTCTATCGAAATGGAGGTGACCATGGATGATTGAAGACTATAGCTGGAAAATGCAAAATGTGGCAGGTCCTACCCAAAGGTAGGCTACTGGAAAGGCTTCAAGTATGGTTCCTGTGCTGGACTGTGTATCTCCTAACCAAGAAGCAACATAACTAAATCTATAGAGGCTCATTATCAGAAAATTGATCTCTAAGTAATTTTTTAATTAATTTTTGGGGGGGCCACAGTGACTCATGAAACATTCAAAGATGTGGAGAGGCTATTGATTAAGTAAAGGAGTACTTGCACTAAAGAAATGAAAGCTCTTTAGATGCATTGAGATAATGTAAAATTCCAGAAGTTTCTGTAATTTTTACCCTGTACAATTGTACTCTTTTTTTGGGTAAGTTATTCTTGGTTGTAAACCTAGATCTTTCGTGTTTCACAACATCATATTCCAAGCCCTCTAGTTCTTTACAGTAGTTGCTGCAACATCTTGTATGATCCTAATTGGAACATCACAGTACTGGATTTCTTTCTGGATAATCTAAATATTTTCTTCTTAACCTGGGGGTTCTGGATTTTTCATTTTGGCCACAATATTCCTGGGAGTTTTCATTTTGGGGTTTCTTTCAGGAGGCAACTACTGGTGGATTCTTTCAATTTCTATTTTATCATCATTTAAGGCTTTGTGCTTAATTGAGGCAGTTCCTTTCTACCCTGGACTTGTGACCAAGAACTGTATGTAGTGGATAACAGAGCAGTCAAATGGAGCCTCTTCCTGCTTCCTTGGGATCTCTCTCTGCCCCAGGGCTTCCTGCCCTAGCACTCTATTGGTCTGTTTGCAGCTGCTACTTTGGCCACCATGATGTGCTCCTGACCAGTCCTCACCTCAGAGTCTGAAGATTTCTCAGTCTTCTTAAATTGCTCTGGGATGGAAAAAAATAAAAAAATGACATTTCTAGGGTCACACAAGTAGTAAGTTTCTGAGTCTAGATTTGAACTGGGTCTTCCTGATTCCAGGAGCCAGCATCAGCTGCCTGAAGGCATTTCAGGATCTTTGTAGTATCTCAAGGACATCATTATGCACTTGCATTTTAATTCTTATTGTACTGTTATTTCGAAAAAAAATCTTTGTTTGCTTTCTTTGGTGATCTTAGAGTTTAGATCAAAGGAGGAAGTTTATTATAAAAGGGCAATCGCATCTCCTTCCCCTGACCCCAAGAATTCTGGTCCTGAACTTCAGGCATGGTATGCAGATTGAAATCAGGTGGTGAGGTTGGGGACTCACAATTAGTGGTGATGTCCTTGGCCACAACTGAGGACTGCTCTCAAACCAAGTGGAGGCAAACAGGCCAATCAGACTTGGCTAATGTCCTAAAGGAAGCCTTAGTGCCCCATGTGTAATTATCCCAATGTAAATGGCAGTGCTCAATAGTATTACAACAAAAGGAGAGCTTGGTCAGCTGCATATACACTCAAACCATTATTTTTAATGTTTCTCTTTTCTATGTTATGAAAATACCTTGGAATGAACAAGGGAGTAAAGTTCAGTTACTGGTGATTTTAAAGGACCATTTACAACATGCAGCTTTCTTTGGTTTGGATGCTGTGCACAGCGACAATCTGTTTCAGCAAATTTTCTAGAGAAAGATTCTCATGGTGATAAATGCTGTTTTGCAAGTAATTCAATTCCAACAGCACGACTCCTGGAGGCCTTAAGTACCATGCTTGTCTGACCTGATGTATGGAAAGGATGCGTAGTTCAACGGGGAGCTAAGTAAGTCTGAACTTAGGCGTTCCATATTTGCTATGGCATTAAGGCTAGCATTGCATTAATTTTTATGTTTAAAGAACTTAACAGAAAAACATAAAATGAAGGCATGTTTATATTAGTGAAATCAATGAAAAGCTCAAGCCTTATGCTATCTCAAATGGATTTCTTTCTAAATTATTTTGCAGGTTCTTAACATTTTTCTTTAGTGTGGACGCGACTGGGTACAGGCTCTGGAAACCCCCTTGAACTCTCCTTGAATCTTCCCACTAGATCTGGAGTTCACCTGAGGCTATAATCCCCTTAACTGTCCTTTCATCATCCCTTCACCCAATTCCCTGTAACCCTTAATGTAGCCCAGGCTTCCTTTGTCTGTTACCTCTGGATTACATCTGCCCTTGATCCTATCAAAATCCCATTTTTTTGGTTCCTGGTCTCTAGTCACCCCAGCCTACTGACCACTCCCTAGACCCTCTTCCATTCACTCCAGACTACTTGGCCAACAACCCTAGATCCCTCCCACAGTCTTTCTGTATATAAGATCCCTCTTATCTCCATGAAAGTGCAATACAAATGTTCAGAATCCTTAAGAGTCTGGTCAATATGGTGGATCTTTAATAAATCTTGTTTTACTTTGACTGAAAGAAGGCTTGGGTCAAATTCACTTGGTAAGGACCCCTCTTTCAGGGTCCCAGTACCCCTAAACCTCAATAGACCTACCAGTGTGTTGGAACTTTGGAGGTTTGGCAGAATGAAAAGATGATACATTGTCTAGTTGCCTTTTGCATCATCTACTTCAATGCTCAATTCCTTTCTACTTTTTAACTCTGAGGACAATTGTTTTATGTCATTTATTTATTTTTTTTTAAATGTCACTAGATTTCAAGAAAATAGAGGATCTTCTAGTCATTGCAAAGAAATAGTGTTTCCATGTAAACATTTCTGGAATTTTATACACCATATCAAATCTCATTACTCCCTTTTTATGTAGATCCTTTGGACCCATTAATGAGCTACTTTTTGAAAAATTCCTCACTCTTTTTCTCTAGGAAAGCAATAGAGAAATGAACTTTAGGGAAAGAGATTATAAATTTAAACCTGGATTTTTAATTGGGAAACAGAAGTGATTCAAGTATTTATTTGCATACTAGATTTGTTCTTCAAAAAGTTATATGTGTAAACCAGGTTCTTATAAATTAAAGCACATTTTAACCCCTCTAGATTGCTATTTCAAAGTACCTTGGAGGGATTAATTTGGTAACATGCATTTATTTTTTATTATGAATAGGCATGCACTATATGGTCAATTTTATGTTAATTGCGAAACCTTCAGGGCTTTTTTTTTTTTTCAATATTGGATTTTCCTTTGTAACCCTCAACTCCAAGCTTATTGGCATAAGACTCATCAATTACTCTACTCTAGTACAAATTGCTGGGGAAAGGGACATGATTGAAGTGTTGATGCCTTTAGATGTTAGTTTTTTCCTTGATTCTCTTTTCAGGACCTGAAGAATCTGGAACCTCATGTTTTCTTTCTTGAATCTGGAAGACAGAAGACTAATGCCTCCCTTCCCTTCTTTTTTCTTGTAAAAATTGCTTCTCATGATCTTAGAATGTTGAATAATCAGTTTCCACCAATGGTGTCTTTTGTAAATGGACAGAGAACATTTTGTAATTAGAAGGGCTATAAAGGTACCTGAAGATGTTACAAAGACTTTGTTTTCCATAAACACCCACAGTTATTAGTTACATCCCGAGAACTTTATGTGTGGTTGGGCACTTAATGATTTCTAAGTAAATGTCTGTTGATTAACTGGTTTCATGACAGAGATGCTTTCTAGACTTTTCTGAAAATATTGATGTTGGGAACATCTCATTAACTTTCCTGAGGAACTTCCTAGAATTTCTGGGGTCATAGGCACTTTGAGGGCTTCTTTAACCATGGTAGAAGTTGGGAGGTTGTTTCTTGGTCTGGGAGATTTCCAAAGGGAGTATGATACCTTTTGATTCTCATTGGACAACTGAGCTTATTTACCTTGGAAAGGCTTACAGAAAGGTCCAGGTTGATCAGCATACCCCATCATGTTATCAGAACTAAGAAGTCACTCTCAAAGACAATTTCATAGGCTTGTAGTCTATCAATCTATTAATTCTAAGTGGGAAGAGATAACAAGAGAAACAGTGTCAGATGTAGCAGGAGAGAGTACCATTGAAAGATCCTTATAGGCAAACAATGACATGATTAGCCTTTGACCTGCAATCTGTTTAAGCTTAGCTACAGTGGCTGCTTCCTATTTTGTTTATTTATTGTGTGATGATCTGTTGCAAATGACTTAGCTATTCTCAGTACTACAACGATCTAAGACAATTCCAAAGGACTTATGATGAAAAATGCTATCCATCTTTAGAGAAAGAATTGATGGACTCTGAACACAGATTGAAGCATCTTTTTTTTAGACTTCCTTAATTTTCCTTGTTTTTTCTTTTGTCTGTGTTCTTTCACAACATGATTAATATGGAAATATGTTTTGCATGACTGCACATGTATGACCTGTATCAAATTGCTTGCCTTCTCAATGAGGGAGGAGAGGAGAGAGGGAGAGAATTTGGAACTCAAAATTAAAAAAAAAAATGTTAAAAGTTATTCTTACATGTAATTGGGGAAAAATAAAATATTGAATTAATATATTTATTATTTGTGTGCTTTAATTTCCTGATCTCAGTTTTTAGCACTTCTGTCCAAAATAAATTCATATTTACTTTCCAAACTAAATTCATATTTACTTTGTATGTATTGTGCATATATACATACAGTATTCCAATAAAGTTTCAGTATAATTTTAAGCTATTAAAGTTGCCCTAAGACTCTTGAGAGAATCCTTTATTTAGGTATCGTTTTCTTGTAATAGAATGTAAACTCCTAGATTGCAGAGACTTTCCTTTTTTGTATTTTTTTTATCTTCAGTCATTAGTACAGTTCTTAGCACATAGTAAATAATTCATATATTGTTGTCTTTCACTCTGAAAGAGGACCAGTGACATCACAGAGGTGAGGTCTTGACTTGCACTTTGCTACTACCTGTTAATTGGATATGTTAGGCAAAGTTGTGTAAAGTCATTAGCTTCACAATCTCCTCCATAGTCACTGAAGTCCAGTGGCAAGACAAAGGTCAAGATGAGTGGCCATGGTCCAGGATGCAATAGGTAATCTTGGCCTTTCTAAATTAAAGCCTTTCCCAGGTCTATTTCTCTAAGACCACACCCATTCAATGACTAAGGGCTAAGTTAGAGTTGAGACAGAAGATCACTCAATTTACCATCAAAAAGCTATCAGTCTGGAAGGGGAAGATCTTCAGAGTTTCTGGCCAGAACAGAAAGCAGTTGCTCTTGATGCTCATTCTAAGCTATCAAAATCTAAACAGTGAGCTCCATAGGCTTGGGCTGGGGCTATTCTTGATAATTCAAGGAAAGCCAGAGTGATTTGAGTTTAAAGGTATAGTCAAGTAGCTCCATTTAAAACACATTGAGTTTTTTTTTTTCAATGCTTGACAATTAATTGATGTTTTAGGCTCCAGAGAATGCCTACTTTTGCAAAGGCAGCAAGGTCCTCTGGGTGGATTCCTGGAGTTGGAAATAGGCCTATTTTTAGAAGGATATCCCACAAAGGGTGCCTAAGTTACCAACATCTTTTCCCATTGGTTAGAACCTAGGATAGAAATAGTAGGCAGCTCATCCATACAGATAGATGATAATACTTTTGTTCACAAATCAAGTTTTCTTAGAGTTTCTTCAGTTATGAGTTTTTTGACTGATACGTTTTGGTCTCAGAGATTATTGAAGGAACGTGATAGTTTAGGAATATTCCTAGGAATATGGGGGACACTGATGGTCAGAAGTCTGTAGTTTGATTCAGAATTTCTGAGGCTCTTGGATTTGCCAAGAAGCACTTTTAGTATAACCTGCTGTCAATTCTGCCATGGTTGGTATGGCAATCCACCCTGTTTCCCATTTTTCTTATGTGTACATAAAATCATGTTCTACCTCTCCTGGGAGATCCTGATTTCCAGGACAGAGTAGGTCTCTCAGACCTGTGTACTTTAGTGAGAGAGGCTGGGAAAAGTCTTGTGAACTGAGTCTACTAGTGCTGACTGAAGTACTTAGACCTGAGAAAATCCTAGGACATTGCTGTGTTATATTTGATGGTATAAACCCCAGAGTTGGGTCTACTAAGAAAGACAAATAGAATTAGGTGATATGTGGGTTTTACTTCTCATTAGCTGGCAGTATGCATGTGGAGCTGCAGTTGGAACTGAGCTCACTCACTCTGGAGTTAGGCTGCACAGTTCATATACCCTTCCAATAGGACCTGATGTCACTTCATCATAATGTTACTGGGAGAGACCACTCTCACCCTTGGGCTATCAAGATAAAAGGATCTGTCCCCACCCAAGCTTGAGTAGAACACAATCATTGCAAACTTGGGAGAAATCTGATCAAGATGAGTAAATTCAATGCAGTTTCATCAGGAAAATTGAACTTAAAGTCAGGACTTTGGAAGAGTGGGGTGGGGGTGAGGAAACTCTGAATCTCCCCAAGAATTGGTTATTGATAATCATTTCTCACATTGGTGGGTGGCAACACTGAGAAGACTGTTTTTTTATGCCACTTTCATCTTTGCCATGGTTCAT
>CM053770.1:46444328-46488864 GCA_028658325.1 Potorous gilbertii | reverse complement strand
AAAGGTTCTTAATTTGGGGTCTGTGAACTTTTTTTTTTTAAATATATTTTGACAACTGTATTTCTTAGTTTACTTTATTAGTCTATGTATTTTATTTTATGCATATAAAATTATTCTGAGAGTTTATAAGATTTACTAGACTGCTATAGGGGTCCATGATACAAAAAGTTTAAGAACCCCATCCTGCTTCTTTGAATTAGGGTGCTATTTGCAAATAACTTTTCAGGAGTATTTCTAGGTTATAATTCAAGATATGCCTATATATTTATTTTTTACAGTTTTTCTGTTGCTTGGTTTCCACAGGACCCTACGTATGGGTCTTAAATTCCTTGTAGTTGTGCTTTGTTAAAAATAAACCAAATATGTTGAATGCTAAATATATTATCAGACACATGTTGATTGGATATACTATTTTCTTCCCTCTTTCTTCCCTGTTATAAGGCATAGCTTGTTGGGTAGGGAATGAGGGAGAGATATATTTGGAAAACAGGGTGATGTAGAAACAAAACAGTCATTAAAAATGAAAAAAGAAAACTTTCAAACACTGTCCCCCCCATTAAATACTTATGGAAGAGATTAGTCAGTTTTTATTTATTCAAAGATTCAGATATTTAAAAGTTTTATTGAAATCATTGTCATTGAAAACTGGTTGTAGAAACCTCTAACATGGAATAGGGGGAAGTTTGCTAGTAGACGATGAAATTTCTAAGTTTCAAATTATTTTCAATTTTAAAAAATTACTTTTTAGTACAGCATGTATCATGGGTTAAAACTATATTTGGCTAATAATAAATAGGAGAAAGCATGGCCTACAAGCTCACAAAGGTGATTTTCCTAAGGTTTTGTGGTCATTTGTTTTCAGCAGGAAGACTGAGTGCATATGTAGGAAAGAACCATCTGGGCACACAAATCAAGACAAGCAAAATCCTAATTACCACAGAAGAGAGAAAACAGAACTGCCATACCTCTCCCCCTCTTTTTGTGTATAACCTATAGTTCTTTCCTCTAAAAGCATCCATGTCCAACAGCCCTAACATGCATATACTCTCCCGCCAGGTCAACCAATGAGTTGACCGATAGCTGTGTCCATGACCACATGGTAAAAAAATGTAAAGCCTTGGCAGCAAACAAATTTGAGCAATGCTTCTACATATGACCTATATGCTTTGACTTAAATATTGCTGGTGACTTAGAAGTAAGAAGGCAGTGACACTGTTTCATTGATTCAGTATTTAGTGAGGACAAAACCATATGCAAGGCATTGAGGTTCTAGTGCCTTCCTAGCAAGATATCTCCAGTTTTCTATTTCATTGGATTCGACATCTAGCTTCTATGTTATACTCATTTCTTTCTTTCTATTCTTTCTTACTATGGCCAACATCCTAGCTCAGGGCTTCATTACTTCCCACCTGCCTGATTGCAGAAATAGTATCTCTAATTCTGCTTTCCCTTTGCTTCAGTTTATCCTGCTGTTGTATTTTTCTCCTGGAAGCTCAACTCTGGACACATCATTCCATTTCTCAAAAACCTTTAATGGTTTTCCCATTTCCAAAAGGAAAATGTCTACATTTTTTAGCCCGGCATTCAAGGCTATTTACTTGAGTCAATTGATTTTAGTCACTTTTATATATGCTGTATTTCAGTTAGACCAGACTGTTTTCCATACATGCCCCTGTCCCTGCTCATCTCGCTCTTATCTGCCCTTCCTACTTTTTGAAATACTACCTACACATTAAAGCCTAACTTAAATTTTACCTTCTCTAGGAAGCCTTCTACTGCAGATCATTTTCTTCCCCCTACTCCCTCTGCTCCATCCAAATGGAAGGGATCGTTTCCTCTTGTTATAGGACTTTTCGCTTCTCTTGAAGACAAAGAAATCACTTTCATCCTGAGGAGGGCAGAAAGAAAATACTTCAGAAAAAAGTGGCACTGAAGGAATTAGGATTGAAGAAAAGGAAGGAATGAAAGAAAAGTGGGATGTCAGTAGACAAAGATGAGGAAAGAGTGTCACCTATGTATGCAGGGACCTTGTGAATAAAGACATGGAGGTGGGAGAGAATGGGGTAGAAATGGGGCATAGTGCTTCAGTTTGGCTAAAAGCCTAAGGAAATGAAAGGAAGTAGGATCATAGATTTTAGAGATGGAAGGTATTTCTGAGGTCATGTACTCCAACCTTTTGATTTTAGAGATTTGGAAATTTAAGCCTAGAGAGATTGTGAATTGCCCAAGGCCACACAGGTAGGTATTAAGTGACTGAGTTAGCGCTTGAGCCCACTTCCTCTCTCTCTGAATCTAGTGCTTATACCAATGTTTCCTGGTGCAAGATAAACCTGGAAAGATAGATTGTGCAACAAAATGTGGCACATCTTGAATAATCATATCAGGAATTTCTTCTTTGGTAGGATCTAGGGAATGTATATAGGCAAATAGGGAGTTTTCTGAGTAGAAGAATGACTTGACCAGAACAATGTATTACACTTGGGTCCAAAAGTCTTCTTGAGTCTAAACCCTTCCATTTTCTTCAGGAAGCTCTAATGTAGTATGATCTTCAGACGAGTCATCACTCTGGTTGTCCTCTTCTGGATGTTGTGTGACTTATCAATACCCTTCCTGAAATGAGATGCCAACAATTGAATACAATCCTCTAGATGTGGTCTGATCTAGGCAAGGTCTAGAAGAACTTGCATATCCCTTACTCTAAATATTACACTTTTCAATGTAGCCTAAGATAATGTTAGAGTCATTGGGTTGTTCCTTGAGGACAAGAAATATCTTGCCCTGTGCTGGTGCCTGGCAAACAGTAGTCATTTAATAAATGTTTATTAGTTGATTGAGCATCCTTTTCATTTGCCATGTCATACTATTGACTCATGTTTAGCTTGTAGACCCTACATTTTTTTTTGGACAAACTGCCATATAGTAATTCCTACCATAGCTTGTCTCTATGGAATTAATTTTTTTCTGAAGCTAATTATAAGGGCTTCATTAATGCTTAGTCAGTTTACCATATTCAGTTTGGCTCAGTGTGTAAGCCTGTCATCCACTGTGGCTCTCTTTTCTACTGAGAATGTGATAAGCATAAACACCAATGCTTATTCTAAGTCATTGAGAAAAATGTTACTCACCAAAGAATCAAATACAAATCCCTGGGGCACAGCAATGGAGTACTGTCTCCTTCCAAGCTGACATGGAAGCATTAATTGTACTTTGGGCACAGTCCCAAATCAGGTAACTCAGTTTTGGCACAATCATGTAATTGATGTCTGTTTTATCTGTAAGAATATCATGACAGGCTTTACCAGGTGCTTTGTTGAAAAGTCTGCAAAAAAAAAAAAAAAAGAATGAATGAAGATCCATAAAAATTGGAGGAGTCAGGAAAGGCAACAAGAAAAAAAAATAATCCGAGTTAGGAGTATCAGAAGTGAACCAGGTACAGACATTTGTTTGTTTTGGTGCTGGTGGTGGTGAGATAATCAGAACATTCTAGGGACCTAGCAAGAACTGTTGCTGTTGTCCTTTGATTTTGAGGAGGACCAGTGATGTCACAGGTGGTTTTAACTTGCTCATGAATTGGATTTAAGTGAGACAGAGTTTCCCAGAGTCATAAGCCTCACTCTCTCTTCCTGAATCCTTGAAGTACGGGGCAAGACTGAAGTTAGAACAACCAGCAATGGTCTGGGGTGCAGTGTATGATCTTGGCGTGTTCACTATGTAACCAAATGGCAAGCACTCCCTGGTGCCTCCTACTTCAGCCACTGTCATGACTGTTGGAGCAAATTGTTCTCGTCCAGTTATTCCACCGGGAAAAGTCTTCACATGCTTGGGGTAGACATCTCCCTAACTCTCCAACAGGTTTGAAGTCTGTCATTACCTGCACCTAGTTTAGCTTATTTACTGAGACACTTTACTGTGGGGTGTGGCTGCTACAGCTTCTTGAAGCCACAGGTGAGTGTTGGGTAACAGGTGGACACCAAAGGAAGATGAGCAGCCCTGAAAAGGGCTCAGCAAGCCCCCATACCAGAGAGGCTAGTCCTACTGAATATCCCGTGTGCCTTAGCATGAGCTATTAGTGGTATGGAAGTATGTGGGGATGGGGAAAAATAGAATTGAAATGATCATTTTGGGTGGGTCCTTTGGTGGTCTTGAACTGAAACTCATTCTCAATCCTTGGTAGTATTGTGTTAGAGAGCTTATAGAACTCTGAACTACCAAGATCACAATCTAAGGCAGAATAGGGAAACCCAACAAGATAGGCACAAGATATGGTTCAGAGGTGGCAAAGTAGTGAATCAACAAGGATTTATTAAGCACCTGCCATGTGTCAGATACTATGCTGGGTACCAGGATCACAAAGAGAAACAAAACGGCCCCTGACCTCAAGGAGGTTATTATATTCTATGGAGATAGAAATGTGGGAAGGGTATGACACATTAAATTGTAAATAAATATGAAGGCAAGGCTTTACAAAAGATAAAGTTATGACATCCGAGTCAGACATAGAGGGATGGATAGGAAGGCAGAGCTGAGACAGAGGGTAGGGATTGAGATATTTCTGTATTTTTATAGGCAAACTTCCTGTTAGCCATTTGTAAATTTTATGTGGAATTGAAGAATAACGTGGTTATCTTGGTTGACACCCATGAATATGGATGTCCATTGGGTCAATGAACAATATGGGATCAACAGTGCCACCCTGTGGCATCAGGTTAATAAGCACTTTATTAAATTGTAATAAGATGGAGTGTTTTCAAGTCCCACAGGAATCAGAGAATCTTTTTAAAGATCAGTTCCCCCCCACCCCCCATCCTTTTGAAAAGAAGAAATTGATCCAGTAAGTGAACCTTTTGCCAGAGTACCAGATCTATTTCGTTTATTAAAATCATTAAAACCCTCAGTGAAGACCTGCCTGATTTATCAAATGCTGTAACTATTTATTTCCTCCTATGTAAATGTGCACACCCCCTCAATGTAAGAGAATGATGAGAGTACCTGGAAGAGTCACTGGGGAGTCCTGATTGTGTTGGTGTCTGAGGCTCCCTGCACACCTCAGGGTGTTAAACAAACCAAGGTGTACATGGACCTGCAGATAAAAGCATACCATGGACTGTCTCAAGTCATGAAATGGTTATTTGTATGTGTATGTGTGTGTTTGAGAAAACAACACCTCCTTTCTCACCATTTGATTTTCTGTAAAAAATGTTCTGCTCATGTGATGTGCTGTATAATTGTTGCTGCTGCTTATAGCATGAAAAAACCCCCACAATTTTTGTCTGAGATGCATTTAAAAGTCACTTTGTTCCTGTCCTTTTTCTCTATAAGAAGCAACGTTTGGTGGTCCTAATGTTATTTTATGGTGTGGTAAGTGCGGAGAGTTAATTTAGAGGTCTAATTAAATAAGCAAAATGCAGCATAAGCTTTTTCCTTTATTTCTTCACCTGCTGATTTTATCATTTGCTTTTCTCTTTTCTTTCCTCATGGATTTGTTTTCCTTTCCTGATTCTTTTTTTTTTAATTTCACTCTGTCTCTTTTTGGCTTTTCTTTTCAAAAATCTCTTCAAGTTCTCAAAATACAGCTGGAATTCATAGCCATAACTCCAGTGCTTCAGGGATCTTGTCATTAAGGGCACATCCTGTTTCAGTCTGCATTTCACTTTTAAATCTTGCTTGTTTGTGATATTGCTGTGTTAAATAGGCAAAGAACCTCACTGCCCTCTCCCACTGGTTCTGGGGAGCTAGTTCCTTAACAAAATATTTGAGATTTTGAATTTTCCAGGCATTTGTAGTGGACAATATACTATTTCCTCTAAATACATCGCAAGTCGGGGGAGGAGGAGGAGTTTAGAGGTTGTGTATCGTGTCAGATACATGTAACAGTATCATGTTATTTGGTGTTCACAGCGATCCTATAAGGTGGATAGTATGGGCATTTATTATCCCTTATTTTAGAGGCAAGGAAACAAATTTGGAGAGTGAGTGACTGGCCTGTGAGCGGAGGAGGAATGAAAATCCAGGTTAACGTCTCACACCTGGAGATCCAGGGCTTTTCTCTTATACCCATTGGCTTCCCAGTACTTGGGTTGATTGGGGTAAAGAGGATGAGGGAAACAGTTACAATTTAGTATTTACAATCATTCTGAGCTAGGAGGGCAAGGACCTACTGGCCAGTAACCCCTGAGTGTCTTCCCCTCCCAGTTTGATATTTCTTTTTTAGGTAAAGGGGCCATCACTTGAGTAACTACTTAAAGAGGCCTATTCATTATCTCATTCAAAGTGAGAACCTGAAAAAACCTTAGTCTGGATCTCCCACTGCATCCTGGGGCATCTCCAGTTGTGTTAATGAATATCTGGCCACTGAACCCAGATGGCTCTGGAGGAGAAAGTGAGACCGGTGACCTTTCACAACCCTCCCTCACTCAAATCAAAGTCAACTGCAAGGCCTGTGATTGTCAGTGTGATGTTACGGTCCTCTTCAAGAGTGAAGGACAAATACAAGAGGATGAGAGAAGGAATAAAAATTGCGCATGGATTACAATAAAAAAAGACTTTAAAATATGTGGAAATAACTATAGTCTTGAAATTAGTATTCTGCAATGAATTATTTGTTGGGTTCTTTTAAACTTTAGAAAATAAGTACTTTTTTACAAAAACCTCCCCTTCCCCCCAAGAAACATCAGAGCTTGCATTGGGCCTTTGTGGGTGGTCATAGGGCTTGCTGAAGATTGAGGAGAGAGACTCCTTTCACCAGCTCTCACTGTTTAGCTCAGGAAGGACCTTTCACTTCCAGGAAACCAATTCTGATGGATAGAAGCATATTAACATATCACGGTAAAAAAATCTCCCTTTCCTTAGTTCTCAGTCAAGAATTTCAAGCTTCACTCATAATATAGGAAGGTGAGGGATTGAGAAAGTGATAAACTGGGAGAAATGAAAGCATTAAGGTTGTTTCATATCTTTTCTTACTGAGTTTAAAGAAAGGTCCCTTAATGTTAATCTGTGTAAGATACAAAGGAAGTCCTGGGATGTTTTTTTTTTCTTGATCTCATTCCCTTTTGGGCATGGAGGGTATAAAAGCTCTTTTTAGAACTTTTGCTCTCATTTCATCAAGGTACATAATAAAATGTCTCTTTAATATAACATTAACAAAGGGCAGGGGTGGAGAGAAGGAAAATTGTAGAGAAAGCTGGTGGGAAGTGGAGAATGACTTTTTAGTATTTACATAAGCATTTTTTTTGGCAAGGCACCTAGACGAGTTGAGTACTTTTATTATTGATTCTATATGAAACTTTTATCATTGTATGTTTTGATTTTCATACTGTCCTGGGAATGCCATTCTATTTTCCTGAATCAAGGGAATGACTTTTCTTTCATCTCTTGTTTCTTTTCCCCCTTTTAATGACATCTTTAAAGTTAAAAAAATAGCTGAAAAAGAGGTTCTACATAGAAAAGCTACATTTGTTTGAAAAAATGTTTTGGATCATTTAGATGACATTAAATGTTTAACAAATGCTTATTGGTGACTTCTTGGCATGCAAAGATTTCTTTTGAATATTATGGAAACATAACCAACTGAAATGAAGGGATTCACATGCAGACTGGAGAGGATGAACAGAGAGCACACACCTAAAAGATCAAAATATTGAAAAGAAAAACATTTCCAAGTACAGATCAATATAGTCTAAACAATCCATCTATTGCTGAATGTTACAGGATTCTGGAGTGATTATACCTAAGTGGAATTGATTCATAGAAGAGTTTTTTTTTTTAGTAGAAATTTGAAGGGGGAAAGATATTGATTATCATGAGAATAGTATGGTCCTCACAATACATCTACTAGATACACTATTTCCATTCTCATTTATAAAAAAGAAAATCATGAAAAACTTATTAAATGTGATGGATTCTTTGCTTATGGAAGATAAAAGTGAATAAATCTTTAAGAATGTTACATTGATTTAAAGTATCTGGAATGTTAATTCCTTAAGTTTCAATAGGCATTTTGATAAGGATTTATTAAGCACCTACTTTGTGCCAGACCTTGTTCTAGGGATACAGAAGCAAAAATGAGATAATCCCTCTTCTACTGGGGGAGAAAGAGTTGGGAGCAAAACGTACATAGATAAGTGATTTCAAAGTCTGTTTTTGGAAGGGGGGAACACTAGCAACTCTGAGCAACAGAAGAGGTGGTACTTGAGAGCAGAGATTTGACTTAATTCCTTAATTTTCATCATCTTTAAACTTTTTTTTAAAGAGAAAGAAACACTCTGACTCTATGATCTAGACTAGTGGACTCAAACTCAAATAGAAATAGATCCGTGTGGGCATTTTAATTTAGAAAACCACAAATTAACATTATCTATGTTGCAGTATATTTTTATTTTGTTAAACATTTCCCAATTACATTTTAATCTTCAATACATGGGGCTCTGAGTTTGACACCTCTTTTCAAGTCAGCCATGAAACATTGTTTCCCCAAGGTGGGTAAAAGAGGAATTGTTAGTATCTTGAATGACTGATATGGACGTTCTGCCCTATGTTTCTTGATTCACTGACAAAATAGTTGTTTCTCTCCTGTCTGATTTGAGTAGGAGATAGAACAAGTCAAACTGATAGCCAAGTCTTTTGAACACTTTATATATATATATATATATATATATATATATATATATATATATATATAGTTTATATATAGTATATATATATATATATATATATATATATATGTATAGATAGATAGATAGATAGTGATTTATAGTTTGTATGATGTTTAGACTATCTCCTTTCACATTCATTCCTGTCACCGACTCTATTGGCCAGCTGTTTCTTAAACTTTAGTATGGTCTCTCTTTCCTTCCCACAACCACTTTTCTTAGTAGTATCCTTGGCCACCTTCTTTGCCACTTATTCTAAAAGTGTTGGGATTGGACTCTGACAAATGGAGTTCAATATAAAATCAAATAATTTTCTATCTGGAAGGAATGTAACAGATTTAGTCAGTTTAATCCTCTGTAATATTATGGACAAACTAATTGACACCCCATGAAGTTAAGTGACTTACTTAAGGTCTTTTAAAAGCTTAGGTTAGTTTGAATATGTGTAAGACTTGAGCTGGATGGGTAGACAAACAATCCATTCAAGGGAGCAAAACAATGGTTGTAAATTTAAAATTTTGGAAGAAAGCCTTGTAATTAAGTCATTCCATTTTGTAGGGTTGTGAGTGATGGTGGTTCACATGGTAGGTAGAATTTTTGACAATGGTGTAATTTCTTTATTCCTCCTTTTCTCACTCTCTGTGTTTTTGCAGGAGGGTTAGCTCTTTGGACATCTGATAAGGAAAACAAATGTTTTTATTTCTAGACATGTCTACCAGTTTAAAATATTTATAGTTTTATCACTATTGGAATGAAGATTAATAGCTTACTCATTCCCTAAAGAAACCAGAACAAATTCTAAATCACTCTAGTGCAAAAAAGTTAGATAAGTATGTTTAACGTTTCTTATTAGAGTAAGTATTTTGGCAAATATAATAAAAAATTTATCATTCAGAATGACTGATTGCAGGAGAGAGTCCACTAAAACAGTGCCTCTGTTTCAGGGATGTTGTATTAAGTCTAATCTCCCCACTTAGGAGTTATCACTCCTCTGGAAACTCATAAAGATAAGGGTTCTTGGATAATTAGGATATTATACACTCTTTCAAACAGCATGATTCAGTCCTAGTAGGGATTGTTGAGTCCCTAAATTAATCCACTAGGGAACAAATCAAGTGTATATATTACACATGTATATATGTATTATATATAATAGATGTATATATTGGCGCTATAATAACTTTCAGAGTTTCACACTGATCTCCAGCCATTTAATTGAATCAAGATAATGTCTGTGATTAAAACATATCTAGAAGATCAGAGGCTAAAGAAGCCTGCAGAGGGATTTACTTAAATGGTCTAATCAGCCTTTCTTTTCACAGAAGACACAAAACTGAGAACCTGACAACTTGAGGTCATTAACAACTGCAAGGCACTTTTCATAAGAGTCAGAGCATTTAGCCCCAGTGTCCTGGCCAGATTCCAACTCCAGTAATTCCATTTTGCCTCCTGAAAAGTACCCCTGTGGCTTCCAGTAGATGCGGTGTTATTGTGTTCTCCTTATCCTAAAGTGTGTGGTTTTGTACAGGGATAGCTCTGTATGCTGTCAAAGAGATGCTCCATTCCTGTTACATGACTGCATTATGGATGGAGGGGAAAGCTGCCCCTAACCGTTGAGTGCTTAGCGTAGACTGATTTCACAGTTAACTACATTGGGGCTTATCTGTAGTAAGTTTTCTTCTGATTATTTCCTCCTACTCCCAAACATGTGATAATGAGTCCTACCCTTAGAAGAGTAGATGATAACCACATTTAATGTAATTGCAAAGTCCGTAGCAATAATGTATTAAACTCTATGATGTGAAGTTGTAAAATGCATTCTAAAGCCATTTCTTTTTTTAAAGACTAACTTTAAGGCCTTTTTAAAGTGAAATTTTATGTAATTTAATTTCACTTAAGCAGTGTTCATTAAGAACCTACTATGTGCTAGTAGTACACTGTGCTAGGCACCTTGTCATCCAGGAGCTTACATTGTCCTGAAGGGAAATGATATGCAGAGGCTTGAGAATATGTTGTATATGCAATAAATAAATGTGCTTACAGAATAATTACAAAGTGATTTGGGGGAGGTCCTTGAGGATCTCTAACAATTGGAAGTAGGAAAAGTCTTTTGTAGCAGGCAGTTCTGGAGTTTAACCTTAAAGGGAACTGGAAGTTCCAAGGAGAAAGAAGGAAAGGAAAACCGTTCCTTTTAACAGACCACATCACCCAAACTCATGGTGGCATGAAATGGAGGCATAGATTGTCTTGAAGTAATAGTGGTCACTAAGCTGCTGTTGAAGATAGTCGTTTTTCCATGAGCCAGGAAGTGATTAATTTTAGGCTAGGCAATGACTTTTTATCAGCCAGGCTTCTATCTGGACCAGAAGTTTTCAAACTTGCCCGTTTGATGTGAGTAGTAGTTGATGTGAATAGAAGAAAGTTAAGTCTCAAAAGAAGCAAAGTCCCAGGTGTGATAGGTAAGGATGGGATCAAGAATGTAAGTGAGAGGGAGGAACTTGGCTTTTATAAGGATGAAAGCCAACTCATCATCTTGATGGGACATTTCAAGGTGTGGAGGACAGAAGATGAAGATGCTTGTGTTGGATGGCTTGCATCTCTTCAGTAAAGGAAGATGTGTGGTCAGTTACTGAGAGAGAGGGGGCTAGGGTCATGTTTGAGGAAAGTGGCGATGGTTTGGAATAATTGCTGTGGAGTGATAAGAAGTGAATGAGATAAACTAGAAGATGGCTGTCATTTTTAGGGGACCCAGTCAGAATGCTTTGGGGACTTTCTCTAAGAGTATTCGTGTTCTCAGAAGTATGAACTAAATAAGGTAGATAGTACGGCAAACCCCCCAATTGGGGATTAATAGTGTATCAGTGATGGACAGATAAGGGACTGTGGGCAATGGAAGGATTGAAAAGAGTAGAGTATTGACAGGGATGATCTTTGGGTCAAGACTGAGAAAGAAGGGACATTAAGTAAGAACAGAAGTGATCACTGGGGAAAAAATCAAGGATCAAGACAATGAATGTCATGATGAGTGAGAGCAAAGAGCAGCTCAGAAAGAGTGAGAGTGTGGGAGAGATGGAAGGGGAAAAGATTGTGGTTAGGGAGGAGGACAAGAGAGTTCAAGATTTGGAAGGTACAGCTTTGTTTACCAAGGGCTGGTTCAGGGCCAGGCAGAGGTAGATTGAGACAGTCTGGAGTAAGATGAATTGAAAAGGGATTACTTTAATGCATGGGGAGGTAAAGAAAAGAAATTTTTGCTTAGGGTAGTAGTTCAAAATATTGGAAATTGGGAGAGTAGGAGGTTGGGAGTTGAGCTGAAAGAGTGAGCTCAAATTAACCCCAGGGAATATGTAGTAATCAGAATTAATTAAAGGGGAGTTTGTAGAATGACTCAATCCTCAAAGTCTAGTTAGAACTTGGAGGTGATAGTGATAAGTGTCCACAGACTGCAGAAATTAGGGGTATTTTCACCATCTAGATGTCTTGGGTTCATTGTACAGGGCATTCACATCCTACTATTGATTTATACTTTCTAGGTCTCCTTCACTTGGTGCTTATGTAGTTGATTTTTTTGAATTTAATTAAAGACATTATATTTATCCTCATTAAATTTCATTTTCCTAGTTTTTGCCCATTGTTCACCATGCTAATATATTTTTGAATCTTGATTTGACCCACATTGCTGTATGTTCTTTTCAAATTTCAGAACCATGTCCATTATATTTTCATTGAAGTTTCTCGTAAAAGTGCTAAAACAGAACATTGCCAAGTTCACAACTGTTAGGCATACCACTGGAGACATCCCTCAAGTCATAATTAGATCCCTTAATTTATGCTCTTTAGTTGTGTAATCACAAATGTACCAAACTGTTTCATAAAATCCATCCAACATTTCTCAGTCCTTTATTCGTGAAGTGTTTTGAGACTTTGTCACATGCTTTTCTGAAGTAAAGCTATATCATGTCTATGGCATTCTCCTAATTCATTGATCCAGTAACCTTGTCTAAAATTGAAATGAGGATTATTTGGCAAACTTTGAGACATACTTAAAACCACTATCCCTTAGGTTGCTTCCTTCCTTCCTTCTTAGTTTTTCTATCTGCCTTCTATTTCTCTATCTGTCCTCATCCCCTGAGATTCTAAGAACTTCATATTTCTCTCATTAATCTTCAAAAGTTCATTTCTCCATTCACTCAGTCCTGGAGAGATGGAGGAAGAGAGAGAGAGAGAGAGAGAGAGAGAGAGAGAGAGAGAGAGAGAGAGAGAGAGAGAGAGAGAGAGAGATGGAGAGGTGATAAGGATGGAAAACTACATGCTTCATTACTATGATAAAAGGAAGACTCTAGGGGAAAATGATTACTGAGTATACACACACAATATATAGACATATTCATTTTTATATGAAGGGGAGAGGTTAGAAGGATGCATTAGAATACTTGCTGAAAAAATGTTCATCATACAAATTAGAGATCATAGGGGAAGAGATCTTAAACCAATTTTAATGCTTACTATTAGACTACATTACCATCCTCACCTACCATACAAATGTATGTAGAAGCCTGTCTAAAATTAGAATAGAGTCTGGATAATTGGGGGCTCTTATACAAGATATCCCTTTGTTTATATAAATAAAATTAACGGGACCTCATTACCATGCACAGATCCTTTGTCAGGTTACATAGTAATTTAAATCTAAATGCAAGTAGCTTAATCTCTGTTGAAGGCATTGTGGAGCTAATACTAATATGAGACTTCATATTTTATATATCATAAATTAAGTGATTGTAAACTCTTATGCTACTCCAGAAAATGCAAATCTTTTGAAATAAATATCTTTTTATGTTTTGAAATATTTCACAAAACCAATCAAGTAAATGCATTGTTCTGATAATGATTCCGACCAGTTCAATAAAACAAGAAAACTTAATAGACTGACAGTCTCCATTTAACATGAGAGTCTAATGGGCAGTCCATTCAATCCACTAAACTGATTTCCTGATTGGTTCCCTCTCAGTGGTATGACTACGTTGATAGGATACTTTGGAGTAAGGAATTTGCATTTCCCAAAATATGTGTGTTTCTATTTTAAAGACAAAACCAGCTGTATATTTTATTTGATTTATTTAATAACATTTCCAGTTTGTCCTTTAAGATTGCTATGGCCATTTAAATGGTGTAGTTTCTGCTCAAGTATCCTAGAAAAATGCATCTTAGCGGAGATGTGCATCATTGCATTTCTTTGCTTCCTCATCTAAACTTAGGCTTTTCATTTCTCCCAGTTTAATTTCAACGTAATTCTTGACATGATTATTAACAGGAGCAATAAAAATAATAATTAATAGTGGTGGTTTGTAATAATTAGCATGAATTAAGTGTTTATCTTAACCAAACATGAATTACTGTAATTTTTATAAGTAGTCTTTGCCGTCTGTAATTTTTTTCATACAGATCTCTGTATATTTACCAAATGTTAACCACTGTCTGTCACCACCTTTGCAGTCTATAATTTATGCTTGTCACACTTACCTGTGGTCCATGGTACTTTCATAATTGATAAGGTAAATTATGGACCAATGTCTTATATTGGGTGAGATGATCAGTAAATGTGTTTTCTTCGGCTTTTGTGAATGTCATGTCCATTGTGTGTTCTGTAAGTTGAAAGAGAGATAATAAGTAAATGGGCCTGATGCCAGTGTTGTGGAAGTTCAAGATAAACAACTAACTGTAAATGTGTTTGAATACTTTGGACTAAGAAGGACGGGGTCTTTATGAATTATGTAATTATGATCCTACGGAAAAGAAAAACCGAATTAGTGTTTAACGTGTCCTGCGCTTTGAGAGTATGTGATGGAAATGGAATTGGGTTTGGGAAGAGTTTGCTTCCTAATCTCTGAAATTTTCTATAAAGGTTACATTGAAAGTGAAAAGGATGAGTGGTTGCATGGGAGTATGATTAGAACACATATTGTATGACAAAAGTAGCATGAAGATTTGTAGCTACTGATTGTAAGATGAGAAGGTTTGCTTCTGGGCAGGAGAGGTAGGGGGATAGGTTGTGGAGGTTCTTTTAAAACCCATCACATCTCCCTTGTTGATGGTCTTATCTAATACAGTTTCTCTTCCTATGACCATTCTAATAATAACTTGCCAGATGGAGTGAAAGTATGCCATGCTGGTTTGTACTGGCCCCATCTGTTCATAGTCCCTGGGGCCTGCAGCTGGAGTTGGAGGGCCAGAGCACAGGGGAAAAAAGATAGTGGCAGATGGGAAAGGTTTTATATTTGGTTTGGTAGATGGGGGGAATCACCCCAACTGTCCCTTTCTTCAACATCATTCATCTTATAAGTGTATGTGAGGGAATGGGGAAATTTCCAATGGGAAAACTGGTTGCTCTAGGGACTAGGCACTTCCTAACTGAAACTAGAAATCCTGCATGTTGGTATGTCAATACCATGTCCCCACTGAACAGGCTGGGTTCAGATAACTTGTTTTGTTAGATCCTGCTGCTGAATTTTCTGTGCTTCTTCCACCTTCCTGATGCCACATTAGAAGAGAACAGGTATTTGGCTCCTGGTAATCTCTTTCCTTTCTACCATGTTTTACTGTTCAACAAACCAGTTCAATCAATTCATCAAACACCTACAAATGAAAGCACCATGTTAGGTCAGTTAAGTTGCACCATAGTGCATAGAATACTGGATGACCTGCAATTAGGGAGACTCTTCTTCCCCAGTTCAAATCTGGTGTCATGCACTTACTAGCAGTGTGACCCTGGGCAAGTCACTTAACTCTCTTTGCCTTAGTTTCCTCATTGGTAAAATGATCTGGAGAAGGAAATGGCAAACCACTCTACTATATTTGCCAAGAAAACTCCTAAAGGGGGTCCTGAAGAGTTGGATATGACTGAAAAAACTAACCAACAACAAGAATAGGGATACAAAGACAAAAAAACTCCCAAAAGTGACTTCAAGAAACTTACGATATACTTCTAGAACTTGTTCATAATTAACTTCAACAAGTTTGATTAAGCAGTTACCATGTACCCTGCTTTGTGTTAAGTGCTAGGGATGTAAGGCAACAGTGAAAACAACCCATACCTTTGAAATGCTTATGTTCTGAAGTGGGAAAAAGAATGTATATCCAGGTAAATAAATACAAACTATGTACCAATGTAAATATAAAGTCATTTTGGGGAGAGAACAGCCAGGGCAGGGATCATGAAAGGCCTTGGATGGAGGTAGTATTTGATCTGAGTCTGGAAACCAAATAGGATTCAGAAATGACAGACAACAAAGGAGAATATTCTCGATATAACTTGTTCAAAGGCATAGTGGGTAGGAGATTTATTATTTCACAAATTCATAATTATGGGAGTCTACTAGATGTTCTCTTGATAATGACCATCTAAAGAAACAGCCCTATTTAGCATTGTCTACCCAAACCAGCAATGTATAGGGGTATTACTACATTTCCTCATTGTTTTTTACTCTTTATTGCTTATCACATCATCAACCACTCAGTATATCCTTTAATTTTCAAAATTATCCATTTCTACTTTTGTATGACATGTAACATAATACCATTTTAATATTGGTGCTAATTGTGCTATTTATGACACACTGGGCAGATTTATTGACAAGGAAATGACATTGTTTTTTCCTCATTCATTTTGGACAGATGTATAGTTGGTTGTTTAATTTCTAAAAGAAGGAAAAATGGTCTGTTATTTTTAGAAGCAATTTTAGATATACCAAAATCAATATGTCAAAGACCTGTGATTTTGTTTGGTCTCCTGAGGCTTGGAGTGACTTGTCCATTGCCCACATAGCTAGCAAGTGTCAGATGTGCATGTGGGCTACTTGTGCCTGACCTGTGGCTGAGCCTTCTGAGCTCATCCTAGTCTGAGCAGTAACAGCTGGACACCCTGTACCTTGATCCCAACATAATGATGTCATTTTGGTCCCCTTGAGCATGAAGGCCAACAACCAGGTATGAGAGGTGGGTTTGGAACCTAGGATCAGTTCTCTATAGTGTTCATGGGCAAGTTACAAGGAAAACTCCTAAAAATGACAATATCTAAAAAGCACCAAGGAAGTTTTACAAAGGAACAGAATATATTTATAAAATATATATATATATATACACATATATACGTGTATGTGTGTGTGTGTGTGTATCTATATCTATCTATATCTATATATCTATATATATAGATAGATATATATAGATACACACATATATATGAAATAGATGCTGAATTAATGGCTTAATTAGGGCATCTACAAAGCACTGGACTGGAGTGAGAAGACCTGAGTTCAGATGTGACCTGGACCCCTTTAATGGCTGTGTGGCCATGAGCACGTTACTTACCTGCTGTCTGCTAGTGACACAAAGGAAGAAGTATCTTAGTTTCTTCATCTGTATAATGGGGCTAATCATAGCGCCCGCTTCCCAGTGTTATTGTGAGGATGAAATGAGATCACATTTGTAAAGCTCTTTACAAACCTTAAAAGGCTATGATTATTATTCCTTCAGTTCACTTTAAATGGTTTCTAAAACCACAGTTTTGTTCACAAAAGGGAGTTGTAAGTATTAGTATTTTTTTTCTTAAAATCTTACATCTTAAATTAGAAATCATGGATTTTCTTTCCAAAAAATGCTTGACTATTGTGTTAGGCCTTTGTAATAGTTGATGACCTGGATTGTTTGGCTGAGAATGCAACACCCTTCCCCTGAGAAAATCAGTGCTTATCTTGACTCTGCAGTAATCACTTTGAAATACTTTAAAAGTTTTAAAGAAAAAGAACAAATCTGCAGAATTTAGTGGAAATATCTTCCTTTTAATTCATTTGAATGCAAACGAGGTTTTTTTTTTCATCTCAGCTTCCAGTATGTATTTAAATGTGCACCAGCTGAGTATTTTTAGCATCCGTCATTACAGTATTTGTTTAAAAAAACCTCCTTGGGATCTCTGAAAGGTTTCCTGTTGCTGCAGAAAGAATCTGAATTATAACATAGATGGCATTGATTTGCTAGCTATAAAAAGAAAATTTTGATGACCTCACTTTTGTTTCTATGGTTTTCATTAAAGGGGACATTCTTATAGAACTTATTGTTGTGCCTCTTACACTTAATCACACCCTGATCTAGCAATTAGTTCAGATACTGATGACTGATATTTACTATTATGTTTATATTTGTCAATATCTCTTATGGGCTAGGTGATGTGTAGAACAAAAGTCTTTGTCTTGACTGAGATTTCATTCCAGAAAATAAGACAGTATGAAATCAAATATGTTCGATTAAGCACGTGATAGGGTATATCTATATTCAGAAGTTAGTGGTAGATTATAACAGGGAAAATGATGGGCAAAATGATGAGGGAGTTGATTTTAACTAATAGTTATTTATAGCAGGCTCTCCCTCCTGCCCCCTTCCACTCTTTTGGTCCAGAGTCTGCACAACCTTATTTTTAAATGCCAGGGGGTTTATTGTGTCAGTTTGTAGTCACTGTGACAAGCTGAACATATGCAGACAACAACTCATCTGAAAGTCCTCCAGGCTTCAAAGGCCTGTCACAAGATCACAGACACACAAAGCGGGGAGTGTTAGAACGGACCTCAGTGAGGCTAGATAAAGGTCAAAGCAGCAGATTCTCCTGGGTTCTGAAAGAAGTCCAGAATGGGGCTAACCTTGCTAGACACCAATTCAGAGGAAAAGGTCCGGGGAGGTTTAGTGTATTACAAGCTCCATTTGAGTCATCAGTGTGATATAGAAGTAAAAAAAAAAAAAGCCAAATGATCATAGACTTCATTGAGAGTGGGCCAGTATCCATGATGAGGAGGGAAGTGAAAATTTACTGGACTGTGCCCTGGTCTGACCACATCTAGAGTGTTGTGTTTGGGTCTGAGGCCTCTGAGTAGGATGGCATGCATCCAGGTTAAGGATGGCCAGGAATTCCTTTGTATATACCTATGAAATCTATGAAGCTGCCTAGAAGCTGCCAGGTAACCCAGTGGATCAAACCATGAGTCTGGAAGACCTGAGTTCAAATCCAGTCTTAGACACTTACTATGTGACCCTAGTCAAATTCTTAATCTCTGTTTGCCTCAGTTTCCTCACCTACAAAAAGGAGATAAGCATCTCTCTCCCAGGATTGTTGGGAAGATCAGGTGAGATACTTTTTTCAAGTGGTTAGCACAATGCCTGGAACATATCAAGTGTTTAATAAATGCATGTTTCTTTCCCTTCCCCCTATAAATGTACATGTGTAATGTTGGGGAATTTTAAGGTCTTCCCTGCCATTAATAGGCCTATAGAGCCCTGGCCCAGAGCTAATCAGACTCTGGACTACTGGGAGTTTCCAGTGCTGAGGCAGGAGGATTTTCAAGCTCCTCAGCACTGAGCCAATGAGATGCTGAACCTTTGTTATATATTCTGGGAGGTTAGTGTTTTGCTTTGGGGATTTGCTCATGAGAAAGCTCTTTAGATTGGCTCTAGATAGGCTTTAGGATGAGACTCTGAATAGCTGTTTGTTCAGAGCCCGCAACTACTCGTGTCCAGTGGTGTTTGTAGATGGTTGCATTACCTTGTCAGACAGTAGGAGCCCTGCCTGTTGAATTTTGTGCTAATTTCTCTGCTTGCATTTTCTATACTCACTTTTTTCTATAATTAAAAGAAGATTGTCAACTCCTTTAAGGTTGCTTTCCTTTAGAAAAGTAGATCTAAGAACCTGTGCTAGCAGGTCATCCTGGGTGTGCTAGGGTGCTTGCTAAAACACTATGTCATCTCCCTTAGGAGCATTTAAATGATCTGTGAGCTTCTTGAAGGCAGGGACTGTTTTCATGTTTGTCTTGGTTTTCCAGGACCCCAGCATGGTACCTATTGATTGACTGAGTTGATTAATTGAAATGGGGATATTTAGCCTGGAGGAGAGAAGAGCTAGTATAAATGGGTAGAAGTAGCAAGTAGGCAGATTACTGCTTGATCTGAGGAAAGACTTCCTAAAGACTAAGGCTAAGTAGAATGGCATACCTGGGGAGGTTACAGGTTCCCTACCATTAGAGGACTTCAGATGTGGACTGGGGATGTAATAGAAGGGATTCATGCTTGGGGGAGGAGCGGTTAGACTAGGTTAGACAGTGGAGGAAGAGGTCCCTTCCATAGTTAAGGTGGGGGATTTAACAAACCTGTGTGTGTGTTGAATTTGTAGGATCCAAGCTTTCCCTCTAAGGGGGGAACTCGATTGTATTTTCTTTTCTTTTTTTCTTTGTTGAGTTGGGGAAAGCCTTTGCAAGCTCTAAGACAAACCATAACCTATATAGTAGGAGTAGTTCAATCATGTCTGACTCTTGGTGACCCCATTTGATTTTTGTTTTTTGGTAAAGATATTGGACTGATTTGCCATTTCCTTCTCCAGCTCATTTACAGATGAGGAAATTGAGGGAAAGATGGTTAAATGACTTGCCTGGGATCACACAGCTAGTGTGTGAGGATATATTTGAACTCAGGTCTTCTGACTCCAGGTTTGGTGATCTATCCACTGCAACATTTTTGTAGAAATGTAAATTTTGTGAAATGATATCTGCTTGTTAAAATTGTGTAACCACAAATTGTAGTAGACCTGTATTCTTGTGGAAGAATGATAATCTATGTTGTTTGTGAACTATGCCACTTGGATTTTATCTGAAAAGGTCCTGAGTGATTTGCTCAGGACAGCAAATATTTCACTGGTGTGGAGTATAAAGGGAGGGACTTAGGCTTCCCATCTTACCCTCCACCTTCTGACTTGGTTGATGCAGTCACAGGATGTAGCCACACTTAATTTTTCAATTTATTGACAAAGTGCACCTAAAACCTGTGATCTCTTTGAGAATTGTGATGACCTTTCAGAGTCAAAAAGGGAACTTCCTCATCTCCTGTTGCTGTCACATGCTAGGGAGAGGACCAAGGGACTATCCTTGTTGTATTATCAAAATGCCATGTTGGTTTTTTTTTTCAGTGCCAAATCATCACATTCACTGTAGCTAGCTGGGGAGACCAAATGTTGAGTTACAAATGTGCTTGGTCAGAAGCAGGAAAGGTGACTTCGTACAAATTCCATGGGATGGCCCTCATTCCCCCATTCTCTGCCCATCTCTAGCTCCATCCTCTCTTAGACCCCTCTATGGTTTATATCACACTATTTCCTATACTTGATTCTAACACAGCTATATTTCTTATCCTTGTCCCTGGGGTTAGAAACACTTAAGCTTGACTTTTTTCCTTCCATGATGCATTGCTACCATCTGGGTTTTCATTTCTTAATAATAGCTTACATTTATATGGAGTTTTCTAGTATATGCAACACTCTCCTATGTGTTATTTCATTTGATCCTGAGAACAATTCTGTGAAGTGGACAGTACGGTAATTATTGTCTGGGAGTGATTTGTGTAGTATCACACAGCTGATAAATGTGAAAGGAGGAGTTTGAACCCACGTCTTTGGTGCTCTTTGTATCACACCAATTTGCCTTTCTGTGTGTCCCACATGTATACACACCCAGATGAGGCTGGTGACCTTGCACAAACCTTCCTCACTCAAATCCAAGTCAACTGCAAGTCATGTCATCATTTCCTAATGTCACTGTCCTCTTCGAGAATGAAGGACAAACCCACACGATAACGCACCCAGAGTTCTCCTTCCAAACCTGACACATTGTGATAAGGGAATTTTCTTTTCTTATGGGTATTACTCACACTCTCTATTGATCTGTTCTATCGTACCAGTTAAAAGTCTTAAATGGAGGAGTTGGCACAGGAAATATTCATCATCCTGAGGAATTGTGACTTCATGTACTGTACAGCTGTTGTTTACTTACAGATTATCCCACTCAACTTTCTATCATTGTCTGTCTCAGGTTTTGCTCTTTTTCCCCCGCTTTATTTTGTATGTTTGGGGGATGGGGGTGGGGGGAAGGATGCATAATAGAATATGAATTTCCTCTAGCAAGATTGAGCCTTTGTGATTTCAAGTATAGTATGCTTAGTATACTAGTATACTATATAGTATAGTGGATTTCATAGCATTTTTGAGGACTATACCACAACAGCATAAAAACTTCCAGGGGAGCAAAATGGCAACCAGGGGCACTGGGGATGTGCTGAAACAATGATTTTTTTTGAGATGTAGCTACTTAAAGGAAAAAAAAAAGACTCCAACAAAAACCAAAAATAAAACTAGACAGAGAAATGTTATTGTACTTAGGATATCATAGATTTAGGGCTGGAACAGTCTTTAGAAGATATCTAGTCCAACCTCCTCATTTTACAGATGGGGAAACTGAGGCTCAGAGAAATTAAGTGATTTGTCCACAGTTACAGAGGTTGTAAATGACAAGCCCAGGATATGAACCCAGATTCAGCTCCCTTTCTTCTATAACATACTACCTTAAACAAAATCCTCTATGGAAAAAACTTTCCTGGTGCCTCTGTATAAGAAAGGGAAAAAGGAACAAACAAGCATTAATGAAGCACCCACTGTGTACCAGAAACTGTGTTAAAGTGCTTTACAAGTATTATCTCACTGGATCCTCACAACCTTGTGAAGTAGGTGTTATCCCCATTTTACAGCTCAGGAAATTGGGCAAATGGAGGTTAAGTGACTTGCCCAAGGTCACACTGCTGGCACATGTCCGGCGCTGGATTTGAACTTGGTTCTTCCTGATTCCAGGTCCAACAATCTGTCCATTGAACCACCTTACTACATAAGAAAACTGCTGGCTCAGTGACTTTTAGAATAAAAGTATCTTTCAACATGAGCCTTCATTTATACAACTCTCCTGGCACAACTGTGCCCCCCTCTTTTCCCTGAACCTCTTTTTCCTTGAGTTGGCAGTAACTGCTTTGGTCAATGCAGTGTCATCTGTAGTGGGACTTATGATGAACTTCAAAATCCTGTTCATTTGAAAAGTCATTTGTGTCTCTCTTAGTTTTAGATCTACCCTCCTTTGCCTGAAGAGTTGTCCTTCCACCCTCACATTCTTTGTAGACATTTGTCCCAGTGTTGTCAGAGAACACCTCTACTATCTGAATATGCTTTTCTCTTTGTGTCTTGTTTAGAGGATTAGCACCATAATTTTTTTTAACCTTACAAAATTCATGTAAGGGATTTAACCTTGCTGGTATTTAGGGTGATGGACCTTTCTGGCACCATATTTTTAGTCAGAAGACACTTTTGAAAGGCTTAAAATTTATGTTGTCTCTTTAAGTGATAACTTCTCTGTTTTATCCTCCTTTGTGTACCCCTTCCCCACAATGAAACAAAACAAAACAAAATTCCATAGTATGGCCAGGGTCCTGTGACTGCTTCTCTGGTTCCTGTTTCTGGATAGATGGACCTTCATTAGACCCCTGCAGAGGCAAGATGACGTCATGAAGACCTGACATGCTGAGTCACTGGCCTCTCTGAGTCCCTTTTATTTTCAGTATGTACAGTAGATCATTGAGCAAAATCTATTTTAAAATGGACACCATCTGGTGCTAAGTGGTGCATAAGATGAGACAGAGATCACAGGAGATCAAACATGCCCTTTGCAAATACTATATAAAAGGTATAGCAGTAAATTATCTATTATACTTTTATGAATTTTGTTTTGTAGCACATTAAATAAACATTCCATTTATTTAAATTATGAGCTTTAGGTACTCCTGAAACTTTTCCAAGTTAATGAAACTTGGCAGCTACGTGGCACAGTGGATAGAGTCCTGGACTTGAAGTCAGGTAGATCCAAGTTCAAATTCCAACTCAGACATTTACTTCGCTATTTGACCCAGGATAAGTCATTTACCCTCTCTGCCTCTATTTACTCATTTGTAAAATGGGGATATTAATAGCACTTATTTTTTTTGTAAATAGTATTTCAGTTTTTCTACTTACATGTAAAGATAGTTTTCAACATTTATTTCCTATAAGATTTTGAGTTTCTAATTTCTTTCAGTCTTTATCTCTCCTTATCCTTTCCCCCTGCTCAAGATGACAAGTAGTATATAGGAATTCTGATATAGAAATAGCACTTATTTCACAGAGTTGTTATCAACATCAAATGGGACCACATATAAAGTGCTACTTATGTGCTATTAGTATTATTAATTTTATTTTTTCTTCATTATATATGATGCTGTCTATGGATCAGCCTTGCTTAGTGCGGACAGGTGCATTACATAGACTGGCCTCTTGATGATGACTTTGGCCATGGTAACCCATGAAACAAACACAAATACAAAGTGGCCCTCAGTCCTGCATATTTACCTTTTCTATCTTCAGTGATGGTGTCTGGCAGAAAAAGGAGGCAGAAGGCACTAACAATCATGAGGTTTTTAGACTATTAATAAACATTAACTTAATTTAATGTTTTAATGGTGAGAGATACAGTTACCAGTGAATAGACAGCGTACCAGAGAAATTGAATCACACCAATTTTGATATTCTTACAATAGGAGACAAAAGGAGAGTTGCAGTTAAATGGAAGGATGGCTCATAGGTTCTTTTTCAAAAAGCATTAAAAAAGGAGTTGGCACAGTGGATTGAATCACATAAAACTCAAAGCAACAAAAATGTTATTTCATAGGACATTTGGTTATTTTGCATTTCAGTGCTTATAATAAGTATTTAAGGAAAGACCACCATGAAGATAATTGCAGACTATATGCCAACATCTGTTGAAGGAGATAAGGAGATAGAGAAATTCTGTGAAAAACTCTACTAGACTTTTCAAATTGAACCAATATGTACCTTATATTTTGTACTTTATTTTTAAGAAAAATTTTTACAAGTATCTATTATCTCTCCCTCTCACTGTCTCCTGATTGGACAATAAAATAAAAAAGAACAACAAACCCCTTGTAACAAATATAGTATAGCAGAACAAATTCCCACATTGGCCACAACGTATACTTTAATACTCAGTGGGTGACCACAATGTAAAAATGGCAATGACGGTCATTGCAAAAAAAAATATTAGAAAGCTTAGTTTAGGCTTCATGAACAGAAGAGACCAAAAGAAGCCTTACAGACTCCACAGAAGCTTTCCCCATTTATATCATACAGTCTTAAAGAATATAGTTTGAAATTGCTGGACGTGGCCAGTACTGCAAAGGATCACAAAAAAGAAAACGCTAGTTACCAGTGCGGAAGTCACTTCTAGATGATTAAGCACGCTTAAATTGTTAATTTGTCAGAGCAATGATCAAAATTAACCAAATAATGAGAAAGGATGAAAATAATGATGATAGAAAAACTGTTGCTTGATTTAATTTAATTAGCCTTTGATGCCAAAAAACGTGAAACAGACATGTTTAGACAGTGACACAGTCTTTATTACCATTTTTCACTATACTTTCTTCTTTTTTAACAGCCCAAAACAGCACTAGTTTAGAATATTAACTTATTTGTCATGTTTTATGGAGGATGATGGTAGGAGATTATGAGAAAAATCATTGCTGAAGAGAATGAGAAACGTTGGAGGGGAAAAAAATCAAAGTTGCAGTAACCTTGGTGACAGACTCAACTAATCAAAATCATGCCAAGAGCGTTTAAGGATGAAACTTAAAAAAGGACAAAAAGTGGATGAAAAATATAAGGATTTCTTAAGATTTTTACAGCAAATTCTTTTCTTCATTAATGACTTTGGAGCTTTCATGTTTTACACCTGACCTGAATGTCTTATTTTGGGTATGGGCAATTTTTGAAGTAGTCATCTATTTTTTCAAGATATCTGAAATAGAAGTGGGAATTCCCAAAGCTTGGGAGAAAAAAAAAAATCACATACCTTTTTTTTTTTTTAAAGAAAAAGATGTTGAAGACAATATTGATAACCATTAATTCACATGCTTAGTTTACCAGTTCTCTAAAATCTTTGATGAATGGACCATGAGGGAACAGACAGATTTTCACAATATTTACCATCACAGAGTTGACTGAAAAGTGCAGAGAATACAAGATGCCAATATGGTTATTGTTTGGAGATTTTTTTTTTTTACTGGACCTAAGATTTTAGTGGTTTAGAAAGTTTCCATTGAATAATTTTCTACACTCATGCAGATCAGCACCCTGATCTTAATTTAATGTTACCTTGGGTTGTTGAACAGTTAAGTGATTTCCTAGGCTGGGGTGGGTAGCCTATGGCTTTGAGGTCACATGTAGCCCTCTAGGTCCTCATGTGTGACTCTTAGACTGAATCTAAACTTTACAGAACAAATCCCCTTAATAGAAAGATTTGTTCTGTCAAACTTGAACTCAGTCAAAAGGCATCACCCAAGGACCTAGAAGGCCATGTATTCCTCACCCCTAGGGTTTCAGAAACTGTGTATCAGGGTCAAGATTTGAATCTGGATCTTCTTCATTCTGAGGCTGACTCTCCACTATTTCATTTTGCAACGATTGGTGAGTAGTAATTCCAATAATCATACGTGGCATTTATATGGTACTTTACAAAGGACTAAAATGAACCATTATTTCATTTAAGCCTCACAGTAGCTAAATGAGGTAGGTGATGTAGGTGTTACTGTCCTCATTTTACAGATGAGAAAGCCAAGGCTCAGGAAGGTTAAGTCATCTGTTCAGGGTCACATGGCACACTTAAGACTTGAAATTTGAACCCACCCTTAACTCACATCTAACATTGTGCTGCCTTGCAATAGTAAAGCATTTGATAAGCATAGCCAAATGCTACATAAAAGACTCTCTTTCACTCAGATGTCTTCCTTGTATATCTCGAAACCCTTTAAGGGTTACTGACTGATATCACAGTGAAGATAACCTTGATCACCCCTTGATTGTTAATCTCTAGCAATGCAGAAAACAGAGATATGCACTTGTGAATGAAAAATGTTTGACACCATCATCTAAAATATCGAACACAGAATCCAAATGGAAGAGGGATTCTCTGTGGACAGTAAGATTGTCTAGATATTCCACTGTTGATTACATCCAGCTTCCGATCATTGCAGAACCTTCTAAATAGGATCCATAATCATGCAAAAGAGTTAGCTTAAATATTCACATGGGGAAAAATCAAGTTTTTTTGAGCAACAATTACTATTCATGCTATGATAAATATTTGGATGGACAATCCGGAAGGCTAATTCAGCAGTATATAAATCTTGGATAGGATGTTGCAGATAGTCAATGAACTATTCCCTGAATTAAGTGGAGAAAGATAGTGTGCTGGATTGAATATGGGGAAATTGTGCATTAATCACTCTAAGATTTTCATGAAAGCAAAGATCCATTTTAAAAAATACAATATTCCTCCAGTGATGCTGTGTGGCTGTAAACCAGGGAATATCTACCTTATTTTCTAAAAAATTAAAGTTGTATGTCCCAAATGACAATATGGAAGCCTCATACTTCAGACTGGAGTATATTACTAAGGCATAGCAGTAATAACATAAAATAAATCATCGGACAGATGTGTGACTAAAAAATGAGGTGGCCAGCTTTTGCAGTTACTTACAGTGAGAGATATTCACATCGGTATCCATGTGTGTTGGATGAATCCCCTGGGGAGGACGTATGAAAAGTCATGAATGATAGTTGTACTGGTTGGGAATGGGTGAAGAGGTTGTGAATTGTCCCTTTGGAGTGAAAGACCAATTGAAATATTGAAGGATACATGACAAAAAAAAACTTTTTAGTTGTAGTTTGATGTGATTACTTTCACATCATTGCCATTTTGTTCCACTTTTATTTCTAAAACATAAATATTTCTTGGATCTGTGGTTTCAATTGTGTGTGTGTGCTTCCAGCAGCACCTATTGTAATGGATTCATGTCTTCTAATCCCACTTAACTCTCATCCAATTCCTCTTGTAAATACTTCACAGCAGTCCACCCACTTTTCTGTAGACTTTCCTATAGATCTTTTGACATTGCAGAGTTTTGAATGGAGCAAGCAGGCTATCATTCAGATATGTTATTCTCTTGCTATATGACGGGTCCTGTTCCCTTTCTGGTCAGACATCTCTTTGATAGATTAAGTCTCTTTCTGTAATACTTCCCCCCATGGAACCACTCATTGTAACATACAAAAACAGTTAATAATAAAATAACCAATACTATGTCTGCCCATGCCTGAAACAGCATGTGCAAAATTCTTTATCTGTAATCTCTCCCTCCTGAGAGGAAGTAATGTCTTTTATTATCTGTCCACTGAAATAAAAATTGGTCATTTTTTGCACTACTTTTTTTTTTTTGCACAAAATTAATCGTTGGAAATCTGTTGTAGCCTATCTAGGCCTACCATGCATCTCTCCAATGCCCTTTGAGGGGCTCATGATTTCTTTCTCTTGGAAAATGGGTCAGTCCAGTATTTTCAGCCTTATAGCATCCCTAGGAGAATTTTGGTGTTAGAGAGATTCTTAGTTACAGGGACAATTTTCATACCTTTGAAGATATTGCATAATTTCCCAATGTAACTCCCAGTATCCCACTTTATTTTTTTTCTATTCTAGTCTCAGTTTATTGTCTTAAATGTCTTTCCAAAATCTATGTACTTAAGAACCAATTCTATGTGGGCACAAATGTGAAAATGTTTTAGTTTGTTTCACAAATTGAATAAAATTTTTTTTTGTGATCCTGGGCAAACCACTTAACTTTTGGTCCTATGTTACCTTGTGTATAATGAGGAGATTGGATTAATAACTTTTAAGATCTGTCCTAGCTCTAAATTTATGATCCTAATATGAATGCACAGGGACACTTAACATACCTTAGCACCTTAAGGATCCATGATTTTGTCTGTATGTGGATTTCTTCTAGCACATTGGTCACAACTCATCCATTCTTTAGTAGAATTCATGACTGCTGTGATGTGGTGAGGTCTGATGATGAAGCTTTCTGTTCTTAGCTAGGATAAGCCTTGCATGATAGCCACAACTTTTCTGCCTGGGTGTAGAAACTGAGAAACTCCTCTCACGGACATATGCTTCTATTAAATGCATTTCAATGTCTTGTGAGCTTGTTTTCATGAACATTGACCACATTGCATCTTAGCTTGTACCCAGCAACTCTAAATTTCACAAGTTTTTTTTTTGCAAACATGAGTTTGAGTTGAGAAGACATACAGAATTAACGGGACCACTTCAGTGTTCAGGTGTAACACACCAAAACCACTTAGCTCAGTGTGTTATATAATGAGCATATAAAAAATTCTTGATTATTATGGTTTCAATTTGCCTATCATGAGCATTCTGGTTAGTCTTTTGCTCACAAGTGAACTTTCAAGATCACAGATTGGAATGAATCTTTGGACTCATTGCAACGTGTGATCTTGAAGAGATCCTAGGAGAGAGAGTAGGGCTGTAGTCTCTTAAAAATGTTACTGAGGTTTAATTGGTTTCAGGAAATTTGGAAAGAGACTCATATTTTATTGATGTATTTGGGTTCATATCTTTTGTAGATATAGGTCAGTATCTTTTGTTCTCCTCTGTGCTGGTGTTAAGACACAGAAAGAATCTGCTAAGATTATATACACTGTGTGAAAGAGATAACAGGAACCATAATTAAACGGTGTTAATTTTTTTTATAGACTTTACAGTTTACAGATCACTTTTATGTACACACTGTCATTATTTTATCTATCAAATTACACTTTAAGGCATGTAGGACAAGTATTTTTATACACATTTGACAGATCAAGTAACAGGTTCAGAAAGCAAGTGGCTTGTGCAAGATCACATAATTAAGGACAAAACTAGGGCAAAACCCAATTTTCTTCCTACTATATTGTTTCATAGCTTATAAAACAAACCCCCTTTGGTTTTCCTGTTGTTCAGTTGTATTTGACTGTGATCCCATTTGGAGTTTTCATGGCAAAGATGGTAGAGTGGTTTGCCACTTCTTTCTCCAGTTCATTTTACATATGAGGGAACTGAGGCAAACAGGGCTAAGTGACTTGTGCAGGGTCCCCTCGTGAGTGAGTGTCTGAGGTTACATTTGAACTCAGGTCTTCCTGACTCCAGGCCTGGCACTCTATTCACTGTGCCACTGAGCTGGCTCCTCTCCCAGTTAAGAAATATCAAATTTGGAACTTTATGCTGTTTTGGAATATTTATATAATGTCATAGCTCTTCTAAATTTCCTTAGAAGTCATTTGCTAAGTTCCTAATAGTTGTGAGGCTATATGAAACCCCAAGATGGTATGGCTTGATATTGAATCTTAGATAATTTTGTGTTTGCCTTAAATGTTTAATTTGATAGATCTGTCATAAAAGAGTATTCTTTCTTTTAAAGAAAGATTAAAAAAATATCCCACCCAAACACTTTGAAACATACTTACTTTGACTATTGTGCTATTGTTTCTAAACTATCTAATTTTACTTTTTATTTTTTATTTCATTTATTTATTTATTTTAATTTTATTTTATTTTGTAACCTATAGATAGGCTCCAAATGATTTTTGGTTTACACACTTTTCTTTTGCTATGAATTTTTCTAATGGCACAGTTTGTTCTTTCTCCCCATTCATGTGCCTTCCAAATTATATCTGAATATTTCATTCATTGATTGTGAAAATGTTTAGTTAAATCTTTCAGTGCATCATGACCAATCTCAGAATAATTTGGTGCCAAATTGATTTCAAAACACCCTCAAACAGAAAAAAATGGATTGTCTGTGGGATCTTGGGATCCAAGGAGAATATACTGGTCTCAGCATCACTGGCGGAATGAAAGGAGACAAGTCCAGCATGTTTGGACCTGTACTGGCTCTTGACCAAAATCAGAAAAATTAATGGACTCTGCCACTGTTAGCCAAGTCTAATAACCTGCAAAGTGAACGTCATTCATTTGGATAGTAGCTCTTCTTAGTAGCATTCCTGAGAAAATACACAATGTTTATTGCCATTGACTATGAAAGTGGTTTTACATTTATTTTGTTTTCAGTAATTCCTTGTACTTCAGTTAAAATAGATTTAAAACAAGAGGTATCCACTTCTCCTTTTTCTTAGTGGTGTACTGAGCTGAAGATCCCTAGGATAATCTTATTGATGCCAGTACAGGTAGTTCCATTTCTTGATTACCAAAGTGTATTAGACTCAGGAGAGCACAACATGGTTTTAAAGGTTCCCTTCCTGTAAGCAGTCTCTGCTGCATATGTTAAGATCATGCAAATTTCTTTGAAAAATGCAACCAGCAAGATAAATCTATTCACTGACCCTCAGATTATTAATGTCAAGCAAGGCACAAAAGGAGATGTAAGGTGGTCTGTGAAGTTAAGGATACCATAGTTGTACACTGTGCGTATGCATTCCCAGATCTATATATCTAGATCTGAACTTTTGAGCAGCTTCAATTATATTTCCCATGGGCATCTTAAATTAAATGTGTCCAAAAGGGAAACCATTATCTTTTTTTCCCACCCCTGCCCTCTTCTCAGTGTCCCTCTTGCTCTTGTGGGCACCTCTTGTCCTCTCAGTCACCTAGCCTCTCAATTTTGGTGTCATTCCCACCTCCTTACTTTCTTTCACTTCCTCTATTCCATATTCTTCAGGAGACCTTCCCTAGTCCTCCTCCCCTCTCTCTTTACCCCCACCTTCTAGTACTTTCAGTTTGAGATTCCATTTCATCTGCTCTGCTTATGTCTTGTATGTATCGTTATTTATATATTGTCTACCTCATAAGAGTGTGGAGACTGTGTGAGGTTTGGGATGGTTTTTTGCCTTTCTTTGTATTAATCAGTGCTTAGCACACCACCTGGCATGAAGTGCTTAAGTCCTTAATAAAGAAGGAACAAATAAGCATTTGTTAAATGCCTCCTTTGTACCAAGTACTCTACCAAGTGCTATTTTACAGATATCTCATTTGATTATAACAGCAACCATGGAAGGTTGATGCTGTTAATTTTCTCCATTTTATAGTTGTGACAGACAGAGGCGAAGTTACTTGCCCAGGGTTATCCAGCTAGTAAGTATCTGAGGATGGAAGTGAACTGATCTTCCTAACTGTAGGCCTAGTGCTCTACCCACTGCTTTACCTAGCCACCCAAAAAAGTCAACAATACATGTTTGTGGATATTATGATGACTTAACAAGGATGATGTACATATGCTACTGTCATGCCCATGCATGGTTCAAATGGATGAGGAATTTCTTAGAGACAGTGATATCCTACAGATGCTACTTTTTACATTTGCCGTTGTGCTGATTGTGCCAAGCTTCAGAAAAGTACTGGGCATTTTTTGGCAAGACCAGCAATTAATTAAAAGAGATCAACTGAATAATCTGGTCAGCAAAAATTAAATGGCTACAAAACACCCATTTTCTGCTATACTATTTCATGAAGTTGCCTGACGGGTTCACTGAGAGAGTACATATCTGTCTTTCTGTATCTGAGGGTGGACACTGAGGGTGGACAGTGAGTTCATCCCATAATTGATTTGAAAAGAAAAGAATAATTTGGACTGTTTTTGAGATATTGTGTAGTTTTCAGCAATTCCAGATTTTACCTGCATAAAAGAACTCATTTTTTAATGCAAATGATCTCCTGGGGATGCTGTGTGATTATGAATCTTGGAACACTACACGCTCTGAAAGGTCAAAGTTGTGGATGACTTTGAGAACGATGAATATAGATACATGGTTGGCACATTTTGGTTGTAACTTATTTCCAGGGTCCTTGAAGGCAGGAATAACATCTGCTTGATATGCATAATATGTGCTTAAGTGTTCATTGGCTGGAGAACTAAGTATTTGATAGAACTAATGAGTTGTTTTTGCAGCTATATCCTAAGTTGACTCCAAACTAGTCTTAGAATCAGAAGACCTGGGTTTGAGTTCCAACTCTGTACCTTGCTAGTTATGTGACCTTGGGCAAATCATTTCCCTTCTAGGAAACTCCATTCCTTCATCTGTAAAGCGAGCAATGAGCACTTCCCCCAACTCCTACTCTCAACTGAGTACCTCACTTCTTACTTTACTCAAAAAATTGAACCCAGTTGGTGTGAGTGCCATGTTCTTCCCTTCTTTTAATCTCAAAACCCCAGGCTTTGAAAATGAGGTGGCTTTTTTCCTTGTCAAGCCCAAACCCTATGTCTGTGCCCATGGTCCCACATTCTTCTTTCTTTTCTTGTGGATTAGAATCTCAGTCATCAAGTCTCTGTAGTCTCCAGCTTCTCCTTTTGACTGGTTCCTTCCCCACTGCCTTCAGATAGGTTGATCTCTTTCATGCTTAAAAATTCTTCATTGAATCCTATCATCTTCTCAAGCTGCTATCTTATATCTCTCCTTCCTCCTTCAGTAAGACTCCTAGAAAAAGTCTACATTACCTGCTTCCACGTCCTCTACTCTCTCCCATTCGTCAACACTTGTGCAATCTGGTTTCAAACTGTCTCTTTGCTTTCTCCAAAACCTTTTCTCTTCATTGTCAAGTCTCATATTCCCTTTTTCAGCCCTCATCCTTCCTTGACTTATCTGCTGCTTTTCACACTGTTGACCACCCTTTTCTCTCCTCTATTTTCTCTAGGTTTTTGTGATACTATTTTTTGCCTTGTTCTTCTCCTACCTTTTTCGTCTCCTTAGCATCTTCTTAAGGCTCTGTCTCAGGCCCCCTACTCTTCTCTCTCTCCACGATGTTATCAGCTTCCATACTTTAATTATCATCTGTTTGCCATTGACTGCCATGTCTGTATATCCAGCTCTGCACTCACTCTCTCTCTGTCTCTCTGTCTCTCTCTCTCTCTGTCTCTCTCTCTCTCTCTGCCTGTCTCTCTCTCTGTCTCTCTCTGTCTCTGTCTCTCTCTCTCTCTCTCTCTCACTGTCTCCTTAATCTAGCATCACCAGTTATTTCTTGGACATTTCAAACTGGCAAACTGGCCATATCCAAAATAGAAATTATCTTTCCTCCCGAAGACACTTCTTTTCTAAACGTCTTTATGTTTGCTACCACCATCCTTTCTATCTCCCAGGTTTGTAACCTTGCCATTATCCTCAACTGTTCACTTTCCCTCACCCTGCCCTTTTGACACTACACCCCCCCCCAACAACACTTTAGATTACAACCTCATGTCTCTTTCCTGTTGCAATGACCTCCAGACTGGTTTCCCTGCTTCATCTCTCCCCACTTCATCTGCCACACTGCTACCAAAGTGATTTTCCTTAAACAGAGAATTGATCATGTTATTCCTGACTCAATAAACTCCAGTTGCTTTCTACTGCCTTTGAACAAAGTACACTTCTCTGTTTGTTGTTAAAAATCCTTTACAACCTTGTCTCAACATATGAGTCCAGCTTCATTGGATATTACCTCCCCTCATTCCTGCCCCATTCCAACACTTTTTGCTCCAGCCACGCTGACCTTTGTGTCTCACATATGACATTTTCCTGTCTCCATGCGTACAACACACTCGCTCCCCATCAGTACCGTGGAATATTTTTCATCCTTTATGTTGGAGCTCAAGAATCCCCATGAAGACTTTCCTGATTCTCCCCATCTGCCAGGGCCCCCTCTCCCAAACAACATTCTATTTATCTACTTTGTATTTAGTTGTATTTCTTCTTTTTATATTTATTCAGCAATACTGATATACATCCTTCTCCTCTCTTCCATTAGAATGTAAGCCCTTTGTGAGTAAAGATGACTTCATTTGCTGTGCTTTGTATCCCCCAGCACTTAGCCTGTCACGTAGTAGGTGTCTGATAAGTGTCTGTTGATTGACTGAAGGGATTTGAGTTAGATATTTTTTAAGTGGAAAGAGCAGTAGATTTAGAAATAGAGGACTCAGATCCAAATCCATCTGTATGACCTTGGGCGAGACACTTAATGTCTCTAGGCCTTAGTCTGTAAAATGAGGGGCTTGTATAAGCTGGTTGCTCAGGTCTCTTACAGCTCTAAATCTATGATCTTAGATTTCTTTTCACTCTAACAGTACATTATTCTTGATTTTACTTCTGGGGCCAGCAATAAAAATGGCTTCTTGGTATATACCCTATGAAAAATTGCCTCACGTCTTAAAGCGTGGTAAAAATCATGTTTGTATAGCTCCCTCTCTAGGCCATTATTATATATTTTAGGTTAAGGAATCACTGATTTGAATATAGGAACGAGCTGAGAGTTTTTTTCCTTTGAACCATAAAAGCATTTTGGATAATTTCCCTCCATTCTCACATGATGTTCACATATATTCACACATAGTAATTGTAGCTATTTTTGATATGGTAATTGGGTTAGATTGTCAGGGCTACATACTTGTAATGCAGTTTTACAGACCTGGTAGATAGATTTGTGAATTGCTGTTGGATGGTCAATAATTATTCAAGGCTGTTGGAGAAGGAGAGAATTAGATTTTATTTATGCTGTGACATTGGTATATCACATTTGACCTCTACAAAATTATTTAAGAAAAGTTTCATAATATATCTACAGCCAGAGTTATGATACCAAAGGTTTTTGGGGGAAGATGGAGAAACGGAGAGCTTTTTGCTTCGGTTGGGCTTTTTTCTTTAATATTCATGTTAACTGAATGTTGTTCTTTTTATAATATCCCTTGAGACCCGTGAGAGTTCTTTTAAACCTACAAGTACTCAAAATGAAATTATTTGGAATCGTAAATGTTTTCCCAGAAATTGTGGGTTTTAAAAGTTTTTCTTGGGCTTTATTCCAATCATTTAGGCTTAGTTCAAGATTATGATATGCTATAATGTATCAGATAGAATTAGGGAAGCATATGGCTTTCCAATTTTCTAATAGCAGAGTCTTCTTATAAAAATGACAACATTGAAATGAACACAGCTCTACTTATTGCTTCTCCAAGAACCCTCTCCTGGACCTCAGATACTGTGAAGCTACTAGTGTTCTTGAACATTAGCATCGCATTTTTGATTCCAATGTGAAACATATTTAGAAGTTAATTTCCCTTCTTCAAGACAGTAAAAATTTATTAGTTTGTGTTTGCAATAGAGAAATCATAAGTTAACGGGCTCATCCTGTAAACTAAATAATAAGCCATCAACATCTATTTCAGTCTTTTCTTAAAATGGAATTCATCTGTGTAGTGTCTAAGGCAGTTGATTCTCAGGTTTATATGACCTTTTTGATATTTGGGAGTTTTGGAGTAGAATGCTTATACTGTATGATTTGGAGTAAATGCTAACTAGTACAGGTCATAAATTTCTTTCCAGCCTGAGTCACATTGAAATAAAATCCCTTTGAATGCAATTAATGGGAGCTCTCAGGCAGAACCAAGTAGGATCATAGTGGTTTTTTTCCTTTAAAAATTCCAAGAACATTTTGGAAAAATACACTTAAGCTTTCTACGGCACCACGTCCCTGGGTTTAGACTTGTGTGAATTACAATAAAATGTCTTTATTATTTTTTTACACTTCCATTGAGTCTCTCCTATCTCCAGGCAAACAAGGAAAAGCCAGTTTCACCGTTGTTGTTCTATAACCACAGAGAACCATGACCTACTCACTGACCAGTCGCCTTAGAGATAGCGCTGAGGCCAAAATACCTGGCAAATTGATGGGACAAATCAGCTGCTTTAGAAAATGATTGAATTTAAGTATTCGGAACCATGCAAGACAACCACCCACCTGCACGGAAACTAGCTTGGAAAAATTGGTATTCAATTTGTCAGCTTGGATTGTATTTGTGTGTTTTCCTCTACTATTCCTAAAATGTGGGGAAAAGAGAACAGCCACCCACACAGTTATATTTAGGTTATTTCTAGTTCATTACTCACAATATCATGTCCCCTAAGTCTTGTGGGAAGGATATTTGGAAAGGTTCCCTTGCAAAAAAATGGTCAAAGCCCTGGATTTTCATGTAGCAATTTTGGGTCTGCATTTGTAAATGGTTTTGGCTGTTATAAGCTCTAGTCCATAAACTTGCTGATAAAATATTCTAATGAGTGCCAAAAGGAGGTCTGCTGTATTGCTACTTTCCCTGTATTAGTGGGATGCTAATTTTGGATTTTTATTCTCCCATAAGAGTTAGGGAAAAGTGGAATTCACTAACAGATTTTTAATGCAGCCAGGTGGTTTTGGTTTTTTTTTTTTAAGTTCTTTCAAGACTTCTTTCAGGACTCTGAAGCAGTAAGCTATAAAGACTGCTGCATTGAGATGTACAAGATATGGCAGGGGTGGATCGACAGTCATTCATCTGAAAAAGTTCTGGGTTTTTTAGTAGATTGTAGGTTCAGTATGAAGTGACAGGGCACCCTTACAGTTAAGAAAACTGATGAGAACTAAGACTGCATTAAGTGAAGCAAAGATCCTCATTTTGGCTCAGTGTCAGGAAAAACTTCCTAATAATTCAAGCTGTCCAAAGGCAGAATGGTCTGTTGAGAGACGTGCTGACTTTCCCTTCCTCAGAAAGCTTCAAGCAGAAATTGGATGGACCCTTGTTGGGTACATTCTAGTCGGGATTCCTTTCGTGTATGGATTGGACTAGCTGGCTGCTGAGATCCCTTCGAATTCTTAAAATTTGCGATTTTGTAGAGATAATGTTATTACTGTTTAGTTCAGTCATGTTTTCAGTTGTATTTTACTTTTTGGAATTTCTGTGACCCATTTGGGGTTTTCTTGGCAGAGATATTGGAGAGGTTTGCCATTTATTTCTCTAGCTCATTTTACAAATGAGGAAACTGAGACAAACTGGGTTAAGTCACTTGCCTAGGGTCATATAGCTAGTGAGGGCCTGAGGTTAGATTTGAACTATGAGTGATGAGTGAGCCTGACTCAAGTCTTAGCACTCTATGCATTATGGCGCCGCCTAGCGGCTGTAATGATATTATTGCACAGAGCTCTGAACCACATCTGGAGTACTCTGTTCAGTTCTTGGTGCCGTATTTTGGGAAGGAATTTGACAAACTGGATCATCAGTGCTTGAGTTCATGACGTATGAGAACTGTTTGAAGGACTTGAGAGATGTAGGCTGGAAAACAGCAAAGCCTAAAGGGACCTGAGGAGTCATTTTATCCAACATCCTCATATTACAAAGGAGGAAGATGAACTAGAGGGCTGGTTAGTTGCCCAAGCTAATTTAGGATGTGGCTATCAGGGGTGGAATTCAAAACCAGGCTTTCTGGCTCCAAAATTGAGTGATCTTTCCATTATACTCTGGTATGAAGGGTACTTCTGTGGAGGGTGGGCTAAAGAGTAAATGATTTGCAGAATTTTGCTCAGGGACCTGGAATTTATCCATTGCAGGTTATTTTGCTGGATTTGGGGAATTTTACTATTGACATAGCTGGGTTCATTTCAAACTCTTTTTCTGCTTTTCCTTTGCAAAATAATGCATGTATGCATTGCCTTCTTTTCTAATTGAAGCGTATCAGTTATGAATTCTATACACCAAGGAGGGGTGAGCCATGCTGGCAATAATGTAGGTATCAGCTTTTATACACACACACATACATATATCATATGTATATATATATATATATATATATATATATATATATATATATATACACATGTATATCATGATATATATGTATATATAATGTATATGTATATATACATATATATCATAATATATATGTATATATAATGTATATATCATAATATAATATGGTAAGTATAATATGTAATACATTACTTATGTGTGTCTATGTATATATATATATACACATATACATCTTGGCAACAAAGTTTATCATGGCTAAGCTTATGATATCTTTCAGCTGAATCACCATCTGACCCTACCTACCTTGGGATCACATATAATGCAGCCCTGGAAAAAATTTTTTTTAAATCACAGTAGGTAGAAGAGGTTTTACTACTCCTTGGAAGAACCTAAATTTGGCTGTTATAGATCTGAAATCTGTTTAGCTCTCGGTGTTTTGGGTTCACACTGATTCTATGGTGAGCATGATGGAATCTTTTAAATGTATTAAATGCCTGCTGTGTGCAAAGCCCTGTAAATAATCCTTAGGGAAGATTTAAAATGTTTAGATAATGTATGGACCATACCCCTATAGTCAAATCACTTACCTAATAGGCAAACAGCTAGGATAAGTATACTAGAGAAATGCAGAAAAAAGTGCTTTGGTACCTGAGATAATAAATGTAAAGCATCCTTCACAGTGCCTGGCCCATAATAAGTGCTATATAAATGTTAGCTATTGTTATTAGCTATTATCTTCCCATCTACTGAGATTTTATATCTCTACTCTCTTTTGCTTTTTCTCTCTGGGATATCGACCCCCTCCCTCCAATTGCCTAAGAATAAATACCTACCCCAACCCTAGCTTTCTCATTCCTATCCACTTCAACCTTCTTCCCTCTTTTCTGCCTCAGTGTCCCATTCCAGATCTTCCTCTCTGCCCTCTGGAATATCCACTCCATAATCAACAAATTCTCTTCATTTCAGAGTCTTTTCTATCTTGCTACTTCCTTCTTCTAGCGTTCACCACACCTGGCCTCTTTCAGGTAACACTGTATACTTGGCTATCCTGTCTAGTACTGTTTGCACTTTATCTAATACTTCTAACTCACTGATTATGGTGGGAAATTGGAATATTTTTTGCCTCCCTGTTGCTACTTCTAGACTGTTTATCCACTGCCATAATTCAGGAACCTTTCCTCTTTTGATGCTCACTATTCAAATTTATCACCTAATATAAATCCTAGTGGCTACTGTGTAAACCTTCCCCCTCATAATATTTTACTTAATTTCTCTTTGACTTTAGTATCTGGTTCATAGTGTCTTTTTCTACTTGTACTCCTGTTTTTGTAGTAGAGGACTTTAGCATTCACAATAATATTCCCTCAAAAACTCTAAATACTCAGATTTTCAATTTACCCAATTCTTATGTTCCATTCTTCCACCCTAGAGATAGACTGAAATAGTGGTGACCTCAGTCTTTCCATCACCCACTTTCTTATTCAAGAACTCTGAAGTTCCTTTGTCTTCCCATAATCTTTTATCATTCCATCCATCTTTCTTTGAGGCTTATTACTCCTAAACCTATTCTTTATCATCACCATGACCTCCAATCCCTCCACCCTCAGTCCTTTCTCAGACTTTTACCCGTGGTTTGTATATTTTTCCCCGTTCTTAATCTTGAGTTAGTTAAACTCTACACTATCATCTCCTTTTAAATCTCTTGTTCTCTAGTCCTGTTGCAACTCATGCTTTTCCAAAATTCAGTCATGTGTTACTCCCATTACATACCTCCTTGTATATACATGATATTTTTAAACTTTTATTTTTTCAATTAACAAGAACTTATTTTCTTTCTTCCTCCTATCTTTCCCTTCCCCTCTTCCCCACCATAATTAAAACAAAAAACCCTTCTCTGAAATATGTAGTCAAGTAGAGCACATTCCCATGTTGGTCATGTCCAGAAATGTCTGTCTCTTTCTTCATCTTGAGTCCATCACCTTTCTGTCAGGAGGTAGGGTAGTATGCTTCATCACTGGTTCTATGGAATTATGGTTGGCATTGCATTGACAGGAGTTCTTAAGACTTTCAAGGTTGTTTGTCTTTGTAATGTTGTTGCTTTTCTATAAATCGTTCTCTTGGTTCTGCTCACTTCACTCTGCATCAGTTCATATAGATATTCTCAAATTTCTTTGACATTGCCACTTTTATCATTTCTTATGGCATAATAGTATTCCAATATATTCATATTCAATAATCTGTCCATACTTTCCCAACTGATGAGAATCCCTGTAGTTTCCAGTTCTTTACTTTTACAAAAAGAATGATGATGCTCTAAATATTTTTGTACATATGAATCCTTCAATTCTTTCTTTGATATCTTTACTTATATAAGCCTGGTAGCTATATAATTAGGCCAAAGCACATGCAGGACTTAGTGTCTTATTTCCAAAAGACATAGTTACAAATTGCTTGCCAGAATGGTTATGGCAATCCCATAGCTCTACCAACATTGCATCAATGTGCCTGCTTTCTTACAATTCTTCCAACATTTTCTGAAACCATTAGTTTTATCTACAGGAACTCCCTATATATATAAAATAAAAAGGCTGACAAAACCCCCCTAAATATTTGATGGTGTTAATAATATCACATATTTCTACAGTGAGTAATGTTTTTTGAAGTTCTTTCAGATATATTAAGCCATTTGATCACAATAATTCGGTGAGCTAGGCAGATGTCATCACTGTCATTTTGTAGATGAGTGTGAAAAAAGTAGCTGACATTTACAAAGGACTTTAAGGCTGTTTCAAAAATTATTTCCTTGGATCCTTACAACCATCCTATGAGATAGATACTATTATTGCCATTATTTTATAGATGAGGAAACTGAGGCACAGAGGTTGCATTTTGCTCTAGACTGTGCAACAATAAATAAGAAAGCTAGACTATTTTCTAGGTCTTCTGAATCTTAATATGCTTTTGCAAATTAGTATCCTGAAATTAATTCACTATGATGGCTTTAAACTTGATATTATGAAGTTATAAATGTGAAGGAACCTGGTCTAGAATTAGAATCATATATGCCTGGCTGTCAGTTTGATGATGTTCACACATTGGGGGAAATGGAATGGTTATATTGTCTACCTCATGGTTCAGTCAGTCTTCTCCTCCCTTTCTCCATCAGCATTCTCAAGTTGGGCTTTCTGGGTATATTTTCTTAATATGCAATTGTAATGGGGAGCCCTGACTTAGGTTTAGGTTTGATATTGAAATTCGACAGATCATTCAACAGTTAACAAGAGGAGGTTATACAAAGATATTGTAGCATTTAGGTTGGATAGTCACAGTCTCCTTTACTACCCTTTGGAAAGGAATCTTGTCAGTTGGGCAGAGTAAGTGACTGATGCAGTTTTGGAATATCTACCAAACCTGAAGGACCCCTATTTATGTGGGTGGACTCCCACTTAATTCTCAGGCCTTTGCTCTGTTGAGTATTTCTAGTTTATCCTATTTGTAGCTTGTTTGCACATAGTTGTTTGCAGTGGCAGTTATGAAAATACCACCTGTGCTCTTAAGGTTTCTTGCCCAGATTTTAATAATCCCACTTAATGATTTCTAGATGTCACTTGATCTTATAATTTGTATCCACACAAATCATCAGAGACGGGTAATAGTCACTAGGTCTGATGAGATGGAGAGTTTCTCTGTCACATAGATCATATGGTCTATTCCTTCTTTTTATAGTTAAGGAAACCAAGCTGCAGAAAGGTTAAAAACTTGCCTCACGTCATAAGATAGTAAATAAAGAAAGCCTCTGGCTTCAAAGTACTCACTGACATAGGGTTGTCATCACAAATATTTAACATTGATTTGTGCTATAATAAAAGGATGTCTTCGAATACTACTGAGCAGTGTAAGTCCCTTAATGACCTAGAGTGCAGAGCCATTTCAGTCCTTGTATCATTAAACCATTTTTCTGTATCTTCCAGTGTCAGTGGTCAGTTCTTGTTTGGATTGCCTTTAACCATCCCTTTGTTCTCTGTAGCCCTCTGCTTCTAATTTGCTACAGATTAGGAACCAAAGCATCAAGTATTTAAATTGTGTGTAAAGGAAGAGGTAATAGGTAATTCAAAAAAGCAGTTTTTCTGTGATAAAGGTCATGAGTTTCAGCCCTTGGACTTTATGGCATTTATTTTATCTCTTCAAAGGTCCTTATATGTGCGTACTTAATTTCTGGTTCCTAGCTATGTATCATGTGGGTGAGTTGTTATTAGTACTAGTTAATAGCACAGAATCTCTTACAGGTTGAATATGACAATACAATGACTAGAAAAAAATATAATAGCCCAAAATGAAAATAAATGAAAGATTTCTGATTTGTGAATTAATACTTGGCATTTGAGTAAGTGTGAATTAATTCATGGTCTCAACAAACCCTGAGGGAACTGATAAAATCCTATTTCTGAAAGGCATGTCAGAGAGTCACAGAACTGAAGGCCCCTTAAAAATAATGTTGTCCAACCATCTTATTTTGCAGCCAAGAAAAATGTGGTTCACAGAGGTTAAACTATGTGCCCAAGAAAATGCCACTCAGGGCAGAACTGAGACCAGAGTAGGTCTTTCAACTTCCAGTCTAACACTCTTTCACTAGTAATAGATGATGATGATGTTTCATGAAAGCTAGTATTTATATAGAGGTATAAGGTTTGCAAAACACTTTAATAATAGCTAGTAATAGTAGCTAACTTTTACATAGCATTCATTATGTGTCAGGCTTTGTCCTAAACACTTTATAATTGCTATCTCATTTACTTCTTACAACAACCCTGGGAGATGGGGGCTGTTATCACCCCCATTTTACAGATTAGAAAACTGAAGCAATCAGAGTTTAACTGACTTGCTCTGGGTCATGCAGCTAGTAGGTGCCTGAGACTGGATTTGAACTTAGGTCTTTATGATTCCAGGCTCCCAAACTCTGTCCTCCATATGACCTAACTACACCGCTTCCCACTTTAAAAATACTGTCTCACAACAACCTTCAGAGAAGGTTGCTGTTATTTTCCCCAATTTACAGATGAGGCAAATGAAGCAGATGGCGGTTAAGTAACTTGCCCAAGGTCCCACAATTACCAAGTTTCTGAGGCCAGGTTTGAATTCCAGTCTTCTTGATTCCAAGTTGAGTGCTCTTTATTATTTCTCAAATAGAAGGAGACATTGGATGGTGGTAATTTCACTAAGTTACAGTTGTGCCCATGAGATTCAGGCAGAAAGGCCAATCATATCTTTGCTACCAACATGAGGCTTTCTATGGTACATCTGAGTTTATTATTTCTCTGCTTTTATTTAACTTGGATTTATTTTGTGGGCAGCTTAGTAAATGTAACATACGAAGAGGTCTTGAAGGAAGAATTACCATCTAGGCTATTTTCTGAATGGCAGCAATCAAGAGCTGTCACGGTGAGTCTGTGTTTACATGTTTTTAAGCCCTGGTTTTCAGGATTTGTGACTCTCCTTGGAGGAATTTGGTATTCAAAAGTCGATAAGTAGATTACATTGATCTGTAATGTTGGGTTGTCACCATGACAGATGGAATACCGACTATTTCAGAACACTGTGTTAGGGAGAAAAAACAAGAGGACTGAAATTGCTCATGCTAATGATACTCAGAGCCTCAAGCATATAACACCGTACAGTCCTTTGAGGCTGCAGTGTCTTAACTTTAAAAAAAAGACAAAACTATATACTTTATTTAGTGATGTTGCCTACTGGGAAATGAAGAAGCCTTTGTAAAAAAGCAAAATCCAGCATCACTGATTAGATCCTTAGGAATCAGCTTGGCTTAGATTCTAGATAAACTTTTCTAGTTTATCTAGTTCTAGATAAACTTTTTCCGCTCATGACTCCTTTTTGTCTGAGAAATTTTTACACGACCCTGGATCTACAGGTATGGAAAATAAGTATAGCGATCATTCACTGATAATAAATCCTAAAGAAATTTATTTTAGAACAATTCTTTGGTATACATACCATTTTACATTTATTAAAGATGAAAGCAAGTCTGCATAATTATGAGATGGATGTACTTGTCATGTTTACATAAAGAATTAAATCTTGGCAGAATCTTTGATTACTGCAGGCCATAGAGCACCATCGATGTGTTTCAGAATTGGTTGATATTTTGGTTTTATAATCTTCAATGCTGTGTTTAGAACCAAGGCTGCAGTGGAGCCATGCAATGTGACATGGGCTAGTGCTGCCAGAAACACCTTGGATTTGTTGCACGTTTGATTTTGAATTAATTTTTGTTGCATGTTCAGAAACCTTTTCACTGTTGGCCAATTTTTGGGGACCCCCACATTCAGTTACATGACCACATATGGGGTCCTGATCCACAGTTTAAGAAGCCCTGGTCTAATGACAGTAACACTGGATTTGAAATCAAAGGACTTGGGTTTTGATTCTGGCTAGTATGTCCTTAGTTTCCTCCTCTGTAAAATGGGAATAGTAATAGCGCCCCCCCCCCCCGGGGG
>CM053770.1:46427769-46443828 GCA_028658325.1 Potorous gilbertii | reverse complement strand
GTGAGATTTCAGTTAGAACTTGAAGGAAGTCAAGGAAGTCAGAGATGGAGCTGAGGAGGGAGAACCTTCTAGGTGTTTGGGACAGCCAATGTTGGAAGCTGGAGGATCTTCTTGGAGGAACAAGAAGGCTGTGTCCCTGGATCACAGAGTCAGGGCTGAGGTACAAAGGTAACAAGACTGGAAAGGTAGGGGTTGAGAGGATGCTGTGGAAATTGTTTAGATGGAATTTTGCAGCAGATTCTAATGACAACCTAGTTCAAAGGTGATACCTATACCTATACTGGGCACACCTCATATGTAGTCCAGTAGACCCTCCTTTGAAAGTAACTTTTGAAAACTTCATTTTTATTTTCTCAGCATGAAGTGGGTAGGGGTGGAAAACAAAATGATCCATAAATGATAGGATTCTTTAAAGTGTGAATTTAGGTTTAGCAGTAGTATCAAATGTAAATAGAAATGGGTCCACTAAAATCTGTAGAGAAGGGCAGCTAAGTGGTGCAGTGGGTAGAGCGCTGGGCTGGGAGTCAGGAAGACTCAACTTCCTGAGTTTAAATCTATGAGCTGTGTGACCCTGGGCTAGTCGCCTAACCGTGTTTTCCTTAGTGCCCTTGTCTGTAAAATAAGCTGGAGAAGGAAATGGCAAACCTCTCTGGTCTTTGCCAAGAAAACCCTAAATGGGGTCAAGGAGAGTCAGACATGACTGAAATGACTAAACATCAGCATCAGCAACAAATCTGAATGGGATCATCCCTGAAGGCTGCATATTGACTTAGTTTTAAGATGTAACATTATCTGTTTTATTATATTTTTATTTATCTTGTTAAACATTTCTAAGTTATATTTTAATCTAGTTCATTGAGTGTTGTGGGCTACATGTAAGCTACAGTGCGGCATGTTTGATTTGTCTGATTTAGAACATTGGTCTTCGTGTTTGGCAGCTAGTTGAAAAGGTGGAAATAGTGCTGGGCTTGGAATTAGGAAGACCTGAGGTTAAATCTTGTATTAGATACTTACTAGCTGTGGGCAAGTTGGCAAATCTGTTGGAGACCCTGTTTCCTCATCTGTAATGTGGGGATGAGAATAGCACCCACCTCATAAGGCTGTTGTGATAAACTAATTCTGAGTTGTTGTAAGGCAAGCACTTTCCAATTCTCAAAGTTCCATAGAAATATGAAATGTCATCATAGTTAATTTTTCCTCCAAAACTAAACAAATACAGTGGACAGAGAGTCCTTGAAACATTTTAAATGCCTTTTCTATCCCTCCCCTAATCTGATTTAATAGCATTCATAGGCTCAAAGATACAGAGATGGAAAGGACCTCAGAGGCCAAGGGCATATCTAGGGCATGTCTTTGAGCTAATAGATCTCAGCAAAAATAAGCATTTGACTCGAGTATAAATGTGCACATTAAAACAATAATTTCTTGTATTTCTTGAAGCATTACTATATTTCTTCATGATTCCTTGTGGTCTCAGAATAAATTAGCCAAGACATATTTTATTAAAAGAGTTACTGCAGGTGACTAATTCTATCATCTTTTTTTCCTAGACAATTTGTTACCCAATTGTCATTAATGATAAGTCAGTTGCATCTCTGTAAACTCTATTTTATAGACACGTGATATATTTTTGTTATATAAATTATAGTCATTGTCTTAAAAATATGAAACTGCCAATTTGAGCATAAAAGAATTAAAACTGTGAAATACATTTTCTTTTCTCTATCAAAGACAAATAATTTTCCTTTAAAGTTTCCTCTAAAACTGTAACAACTTGATAGCAAGTGAAATACAAATAATGACATTTAAATTATTATCGTGATAGCCAGGATTGAAATAGGGCCTCTCATTTTAAAAAGAAAAGTACAAAATAATTGAAAATGTAGATATTTGCTTTTGTTTTTTTAGCTACTGAGGAATCGTATTTTTTCTTTTTTTAACTTTTTTTTTTTCTTGATACTCAGTGTTTTTAGGGAGTAAATAGATGCGGAGGTTATATTTCTCTCTATTTTCAGTTTTCATTTGTTAGCACTAGTCAGGAACAATTATGAGGACTTTAAGAGAAGATTTATTTCTTTAAAGGAGACAGTATGTTACGATGAAAAGTATGAGATTTATAGTGCCTGACCTTGGACAGGTAATTGTAATTCAGTAAACTTATGTTAAGTACCTATTTTGTGCCCGTTACAGTGCTAAGTGCAAGAGATACATGGACAAAAACATAAGTGTCCCTGTCTCAAAGACCTGCCATTCTCTGTTTTCTTCTCTGGAAAGTGAGGGTGTTGACTAGATGATCTTTAAGATCCCTCCTAGTTCTCTGATCCATTGAAATGACATTTTTAGACTTTTCCTCACTACAATTTGCCAAGCCTTTAAGTGATCAGTTCTAGGCTCTCTAACTTTCCAGGATTTACTGTAGATGCTTCTAATTCCTTTATCATCCTTCTCTTATTTCCCTAAATCTGAAAGGCCAAAAAAACTCAAACCCCAAACCAACCAACCAACCAAAGTCCAGTTAATTTACTTTTATCAAGAGAGTATACTGACAGTGGATTGATTTTTCAAGGTTTGAGCTCAAGGAGTGGGAAATTTTGAGAAGCAGAAGGTAAATTGGAAGAAGAAAGTTGTCTTTAGCATTTTAATAAAAAATTCTTTAATGAATCTTTTCATATTAGAGAAAAAGAACATCCCTATTTTTCTTCTGGTAATGGTTTTATTTCCATTGAGTGACTAATTAAAACCAATCTCACAATTTGACTGCAGGCTATATTTCCAGATTTATTTCACAAGACTCTCCCTCAATGCACTCGACATTCTATCCAAACTGGCCCACTTGCTGTTCCCTCTATGGGACAGACCCATCTCCTAGATCAGAGGCTACATTTCCATGTCACTGTTTCCTTGTGTCATGCCACCATCTTCACCAAGCTGTAGCTGATGGTGCCATTTGGCACCATCATTTCTGCTTCTTTGTATCTATAGGTCCCTTCATGTCTGAGTTCAGAAGTCTTGTCTGATTTCTCAGGAGTTAGTGTTCATTCTTTCTAACCCGTCACCTCCCAATTATTTGGCATAATTTTATTTCTTTGTATTTATACATTTTGTAGTTTGTCTACCCCTGGAATAATAGACTTGTAAGGGCAGACACTATTTCCCTTTCATTCTTGAGTGCATAATCTGATGCTTTGCAGGATTTCATTGTAGGAACTTAATGAATACTTGTTGAATTGAATTAAGGGTGGTTGGGTTCTATATGAATGACATTAATATTTTAGATAGTCTGTTCTCAACTGACTCAGAACTTTATGTTCTGTTCCATTAAATTGTCCTTTTCAACTTAAGTACTTAGGCTAAAATAATGTGTAAGGTCATTTTCTTCAATCTAAAGCCCAAAATCTAATAAAAACCCCTCCCTTCTGCCAAGGTAAATATCTAAAAAGATCTGCAAGTGGTTAGTACTCTTGTTGACTTGTACTAATGGAGCTGAGTAGTCATAACTCATTCTTTTTAACCATAATTGCCCCCAACCTCACAGAAGATATTAACATTTGTATTCTAAGGCCTTGCAATTACAATTGCAAAAGATCTCCTTGTGTAGTCCATTGGTATAAATCACATAAATAATGAGGTACATGCAGTTTAGTTCTGAAAGATCTATTTGCAGTGGAGACAAAACCAGGTAAACTAACCTCCTGGTTTTTCCTCCTGTTTTACTAAAATGTGTTTAACACTCCTGGTAAGAAGAGGGAGGAGATCTTTTCAACTATTATTGTTAGCATTCTCTTTTGAGCCAAGAATAAGAAGCAAATGGAAGGCTTTAAATGAATTAAAAAAAACAAGGAAATCCCTTTTCCCTATGTCTGCCTGCACATGCGCCCACACGCTTGTCGTTGTCTTGATTTTATTAAGGAAGAATTAAGGTTTGAGCAGGGTTCAAGAATTAAGGTTGAACAAGGAGAGCAGCTGTCCCTCTTGAATTGAAAAGTTAAGCATTCAAATAAAAGAGCCAATTATCATGTTCATTGTGTACAGGAAGCACAGGGGAAGACATCTTGATCTTGGATTTTTATAAGATTGCAGGCTTTCAATATTCTGACAAGGCTGCTTTTAAATTAGTCACTGTTGAGTGCTGCCTTTTGGGCACGCTGACAACCGGTGAGGAGTCAAGGCCCTATTTGGCTGAAAAAGAAAAACACTCCAAATGGCACCATCAGCTACAGCATGGTGAAGATGGTGGCATGACATGAGGAAATAGTGATATGGAAATGTGCTCTGAATTCTTTGGGGAATGCTTCCCCCTCCCACTATAATTTGTTATATTTATTGTGTTATCCTGTACTCATTAGCTTTTCGGTGACAGACAACCTCTGCTTTCAAAGTTAAATCTTTTTAATGAGATGGAGTAGGCAAAGCTCTTTGTAGCCATTAGGCATCATATAGTTAAGAGTCGGCATTACAGATGTTCACAACAGTCAGTATCCAGTTAAGATGCATATTGACACAATCTTATAATATCTTTACTCTTCTTCTTTTTTAGGAAGCTGGCTCTTTTTTGCATTCATTACTTTTGCACTACTTGGGGGAAAGTCTCTGCAGGATTAATTAAATGGCTAATATCTATCCCTTTCATGTGATTTAATTGTCTGAGTATTAGTAAAGACACCTTAACTGTGAAAGACACTTCTGTCTTTGTTTTTCAAAATTAAAAGTGCAATTTTGATCAAGTACAGTCAACTTAATTTAATTGTCCTTTAGTCAAGAGCAACACAGTCAAACTGCAATGAAAAACTGCATAATTATCTGGTAAATGTGGGCTATTTGTTCAGATTGGTTGTCTAGACAGCAGATCGGCTGGATTTGGCTCCTACATTATATTTAGTCTTTATTTCTGTTCTCTGACCCAAATTCCAGTGAGAAAGGATATTGATTTGTCCTTTGAATTGGCTGATGGGCAAGTAAAAGGATCTGCAACACTGTAACATCTGTGAATGATCAATAAATGTTACAATGATAATTATAGATGAATATTTTTGGAGCCTCTTCCTGATTAGATAAAAATGATACTGATGGATACTGATACATTCCCTTAAGGGTTATGATACACTGTACGTGTTTGATTTCATTTGAGCCTTTCAGTCCTTTCAAGTGGGTATTTCCAGTATTACTGTCACGATTTTACACCTGAGGAAATTGAGACTTAATGACTTACCTGTGGTCCCACAGTATTATAAGTTAGATTTGAACCCAAATCTCTGCTGGCTACAAACCCCAAACTCTGGATTAAGACTGGTTTTTCAACAAGGATAGTGGATAGAGTAGAGAAACATCAACTATGTACAATTTAATTTTTAAGGCATTTCTTTAAATTCCTTTGTAGAGTAGCTGAAATAATCTACAGTTCCACCAAAAGTGTATTTAATGTGCCTATTTTCCCATAGTCTGTCCAACATTTGTTGCTTTTCTTTTTTTTTATTTTTTCAATATGATGGATATGTGTTAGAACTTTAAGAGTACTTTTAATTTGGATTTCTCTAATTGCTAGTGATGGGGAACAGTTTTCATATGGCTATTGATTTCTTCTGTGTCTTCCTTGGAGAACTATTTGTTTAGAAATATTTATCAATCGGGGAATAGCTCTTCTTATAAATTTGAATTAGTTTCTTATATATTTTTAAAATGAGATTTTCAGGATTAATCTTTTTTTTCCTTCAGTAATATGACTACTAGGTTTATGTCCCAGAGAGATTGAAGAAAGAGGAAAAAGATCCATACATAGAAAAATATAGTAGCTCTTTTTATGATAGCAAAGAGCTGTAACTAAGAGATTTTCCATCAATTGGGGAATGGCTGAACAAGTTAAGGTATGTGAATATAATGGAATACTGTTATACTCTAAGAAATGAAAAATGAAATGGTTTCAGAGGAATCTGCAAATATCTATGTACCGATACGGAGTGAAACCTTCTTTCCTTTCCAGAAATTTCTTCCTCTCCCTACTCCATCTCTATTTTTCTATAGTTTATTCTACATTTCTCTGGCATTCTTTCTGGTTTTGTTTGTGATGATTTTACAAAGGAGCAAGGATATTGCCTAGGGCAAAATGGAATCTAATCTGTCAAAATTTTATATTCTTTAGATATTGCTTTTAAATTAAATTCAGTTCAGTTCAGGAGATATTTAGTAATTTGTGTCCATTGTGTGCAGAGCTATGTTTAATCAGTCAAGTTCCAAGCATTTATTAGTGTCAACTCTGTTAGGCACTGTAACAACCTTTGCCCTCAAGACACTTACATGGCAAAGTTGCATTAGTAGACATAGAAGTACATGCAAAACAGATACAAGATTATCATGAAATGTTTCACGTAGAAATGTTTAAACCGTTTCAAAAGAAGTAAGAGAATTCTAGGAGCTAGAATTGAGGAGGGACAAGATTTTAGGCACTGTATACAGCCTGGTCAAAGGCACAGAGATGGAAGACAGAATATATATGTATGTCAGAGACAGTGAGTAGGCCAGTTGGTCTGAACTGTAGGGTGTGTAATATGGAATAATGTGTAATAAATCTGGAAATGTAGACTGAAACTTTATTTTTTTAAGCAGTGGAGAGACATACAAAGTTTAACTACATCTTGGATATGAGACACAAAGAGAATGATTTTCTTAGAGATTTGTACTTTGATTTGTTCAGAGCTTCCCATGGGGAAACTTCATCTACTTATGCAAGATTAGCAACTAGTCTGGCACTTATAGTCTTAGAAAGTTTGTGGGTCACTGACAGATTAAATGACTTCCCAGTATCTTCCAGCTGCTTCAGATCAGAGGTGAAATTTGAACTTGGGTCTTATAGAATCAAAAGCTGTCCATTTGCTAGCAATTCCACTCTTGGAGATAATGATATTGGACAAAAATGCACAATAAATATTTTAGAGAGGGGTAGAGTGCTATTTGAGATGTGTGTGTGTGTGTGTGTGTGTGTGGGTGTGTGTGTGTGTGTGTGGGTGTGAGAGAGAGTGAGTGAAAGCTATTACCAACAAATAGAATCAGAGGAAATTTTATAGGCAAGGTACCATTGGAAGTAACCTTTAATGATTGTGTACAAAAGAATGAGTGCTATAGGGTGATTAGCCCATAAGAGATTAGGGGAGATTTTAGAAAGCAGTTCTGTCCCAGGATCATCTATACTTATTCCAGCCTCCCTTTTTCTTGAGTGGACTTTTCTCTCTCCTTTCCTAACCTCACACTACCCCAGTTAAAACCCTGACTATTGTGGTACAGAAACCTTAAAGTATTATGTAAATGTTAGAGTTATTACTAACACGATACCTGGGAAACTTTGAGTAGCAAGCCAAGTTAGATTGCCTTTGGCTAGCTGTATCCCTTATAAAGGACTACTGATTTAGAGTGGTGCTATTATGGGGAAAGTGGGTTGACATGGCAGGAGAGGAAAAGTCGTTGGTGTAGAAACTCAGTTTCCATATGATTCTTGGTGAAGTAGCCAACATATTTCTCCAAAACGAGATCTAAGATGAAAATAGCTGTGACTAGATATGGACTGATTTGTACTCTTTGGCCATAGTATCTAATTACGAAGCCAGACTTGCCCTCTGGCAACCCAGGAAGTGCATGAGTTTGGATCAGCAGCACTTTCTTCCTCTTCACAGATCTGTGCTTTAGGAATAATAACATGTTAGTGGTTGTATGGAGGATAGATTGGAGTAGGAAGGGACTTGAGGCAGTGAGACCAAATAGATTTTTATCAAAACTGTACAAGTGGGAAGTGATGAAGGCTTGGTAGGATGGTAAACCTGTATGTAGAGATAAGGGGACAAATACAGGAAATGTTGTGAAGGTGAAATTGATGAAGCTTAGCAAATGACTGAATGTGGCATCTGGGGCTCTGATGAATTGAGATGATTTCAGAGTTTGAATAATGGTGGTGCTCTTGACAGAAATGCAGAAATTCAGAAAGGGGATGACTTGAGGGGTAGGAAAGTGAAGACAAAATGTTTGTTTTGAAATTCTTACATCCCAACCCTCCATCCTTCTTGAGAAGGGAGGCAATTTTTTGTATGTGAGGTCATGCAAAACACATTTCTCTATTAGCCATGCTACAAAAGAAAACCCCCCAATAAAAATAAAGTTTTAAAAGTATGCTTCAGACTACGTTCAGAGTTCATCAGTTCCCTTTCTAGAGGCAGATAGCATTTTTTATCAACCTGAGTTCAAATCTCACTTTAGACACTTGACACTCACTAGCTGTGTGACCTTGGGCAAGTCACTTAACCCCAGTTGCCTCATACTGGATCATCTCCAGTCATCCTAGTAAATATCTGGTCATTGGATTCAGATGGCTCTGGAGGAGAAGTGAGGCTGGTGACCTGCACAGCCCTCCCTCACTCAAAAGAAAGTGCAAGTCATGTCATTATTTCTCTGATGGCATGGTCTTCTTAGGCAACAAAGGACGAACACATACAATTTATGAGCATCCCCTTAATTTCCAATTCTTTGCCACCCCAAAAAGCTGCTATAAATATTTTTGAACAAATAGATCCTCCTTTTCTTTGATCTCTTTGAAATACAGACCTAATAATGGCATTGCTAGATATGTACATTTTTATATCCCTTTGGACATAGTTTCAAATTGTTCTCCAGAAAGACTAGTCTACAATTCTACTAACAGTATGTTAGTTTCTCCATTGTTCCACATCCCCTCCAGCATTTATCAGTTTCCTGTTCTATGTGAGGTGGTATCTCAGAATTGTTTTAATTTGCATTTCTCTAATCAGTATTTATTTAGAGTATTTTTTTCCTCTGATTATTGATAGCTTTGATTTCTTCCTCTGAAAACTATTTGTTCATATCCTTTGACCACTTATCTGGGGACTAGCTCTTATATTTATGAATTTGACTCAGTTCTCTATATCTTTGAGATACAAGGCTTTTATCTAAGATACTTGCTGCAAATTTCTCCCAGTTTCCTGTTTCCCTTCTAATTTTGACTTCATTGATTTTGTTTGTGCAAGGTTTTAATTTCATGTAATCAAAATTTTTTATTTTGCTTCCCATAATTCTCTCTACCTCTTGTTTGATCAAAAACTCTCCCTTCATCCACAATTCTGACAGATACCTTTTCCCATGCTTTTCTAATTTGCTTATGATATCTAGAATGCTTTGGTCATTTATGACTGTGTATTGTATACCTAATCGATTCCTCTGTTGCATTCCTCTATTTCTTAGCCAGTATCAGATTATTTTGGTGATTACCACTTTGTAATATGGTTTGAAGTCTTGGAACTGCTAGGCCATGTTCCTTCATGTTCCCTTTTTTTTTTTGTATTGCTTCCCTCAATATTCTTGACTTTTTATCCTTCCAGATGAATTTTGTTACTGTTTTTTTCTAGCTCTATAAAATAACCCTTCAGTAGTTTTATTGATGTGACACTGAATAAGTAAATTAACTGGGGTAGAATTGTCATTTTTATTATATTGGCTCAGCCTACCTAAAAACAATTAACTTTTCCCGAGTTATTTAGAAATGTTTTTATTTGTTTGAAAAGTGTCTTATAATTGTATTCCTGTAGAGTTTGTCTTGGCATGTAGACTCCCAAGTACTTTATATTGTCAGCAGTTATATTAAATGGAATTTCTCTTTCTTTGTCTTGCTGCTGAATTTATATAAAAATGCTAATGATTTATGTGGGTTTATTTTACATCCTGTAACTTTGCTGAAGTTGTTAATTGTTCCAACAGTTTTTGAGTTGATTCTCTAGGGTTCTCTAAGTATACCATTATATCGTCTGCAAAGAATGATAATTTTTTTTCCTTGCTTCATTTTTTTTATTTCTTCAATTTATGTTTCTTTGTTTTTTTCTATAGCTATTTAGCATGTCTAATACTATACTGACTGATGGTGATGATGATGGAATTCTTATTTCAGTCCTGATTTTATTGGGAAGATTTCAACTTCATCCCTATCACAGATAATGCTTGCTCTTGGTTTTAGATAGATGCTACTTATCATTTTAAGAAAGGTTCCATTTATTACTATGTTTCCTAGTGTTTTTCACAGGCATAGATGTTGCATTTTGTCAAAGGCTTTTTCTACATCTATTGATATAGTCATGTGTTTTTACTGTTATCTGTGTGATCAGTTATGCTGATGGTTTTCCTAATATTAAACCAACCTTGCATTCTTGATACTGTGTGATCTCTGTGATATATTACTGTAATCTCCTTATGATTATTTTATTTAAATTTTTTGCGTTGATATTCATGAAGGAAGTTAGTTTATAGTTTGCTTTCTTTGTTTTAGCTCTCCCTGCTTTAGGTATCAAAACCATATCTGTTTCATAAAAGGAATTTGACAGGACTCTTGGTTTACCTGTTCTCTAAATTGTTTATATATTATTGGGATAATTGTTCCTTAAATGTTTGGTAGAATTTACTTTTGAATTCATCTGGTCCTAGGAATTTTTTTTTCTTTAGGGAGTTCATTGATGGCTTGCTCAATTTCATTTTCTAAGACAGGGTTATCCAAGTAGTCTAGTTCTTCTGTTAATTTGGGCAGTTTATATTTTTGTAAATATGAATTCAATTTCTATGTCAGTTTTACTGGCATATAATTGGGCAGAATAACTCTTAATAACTGCTTCAAATTAATCTTCAGTGGTGGTGCTTTCACATTTTTTAATTTTTGATGCTAGTAATTTGGTTTTCTTTTCCTTCCCCTCCAAATTAACCAATAATTTATTTATTTTTTCTATAAAACTTGAAACTGGTTTTATTTATTCAATTTTTTTACTTTCAATTTTAATTTTTACTTTCAATTTACTTCAAAATTTTTACTTTTGTTACTCCATCCTTTGATTTTGACAGTTACTTTTTCGGTGTTTCAGTGTGGCTTTCAAATTTGTTCTTTTTCTGTTGCATACCCAAATTATTGATCTGTCTTTTCTGTCTTTTATTGATTTGTCATTTAGAAATGTAAATTTCTCTCTAACTAATGCTTTGGGTGCATCTCACAAATCTTGGAATATTGTCTCATTGTTGTCATTCTCTCAAATGAAATTATTGATTGGTTTTGTGATTTGTTCTTTGACCTAATCATTCTTTGATTTTAGATGATTTAGTTTCCTATTAGCTTTTTATTTATACTTCCACAGCCTTTATTTTAAATGTAATCTTTATTGTATTATGGTCTCCAAATGGTACATTTAAAATTTCTGCCTCACTGCATTTGGTTGTGAGGTTTTTATGCCATATTGTCAGTTTTTGTGAAGGTGCAATGTAGAAAGTATACTCCTTTGTATTCCCATTCACTTTTCTCCAAAAGTCTATCATATTTATCTTTTTAAAGATTCTATTCATTCATTGACTTCTTTCTTATTTATATTATGGTTTGATTTATCTAGCTCTGAGAGGGCAAAATTGAAGTCCCCCACTAAAATAATTTTACCCTTTATTTCCTCCTGTAATGCATTTGCCTTTTCATTTAAGAATTTTGATACTATGCTGTTTGGTGCATAAATATATGTATATATATTTAGTATTGGCTTTACTTCATTGTCTATGGTGCCTTTTTAGCCAAGCTTTAGTTTTCCTACTTTTAAAATTGGATTTATTTTTTGCTTTAGCTTTATCTGAGATCATGATTGCTACCCCTGCTTTTTTTTTTACTTCAGCAGAAGGAAAATGAATTTTGCTTCAGCCATTTATTTTATATAGTGTGTCTCTGTTTCAAATTGTGGCATTTAAAATAGTTTGAGTCACAAAATTTCTGGGTAATATAATGATTTTATTAATAATCCTAGCATTTTAATAAAAGGATGGTCATTTGACTGTCTCTTCTTAGACAAAAGACAATCATGGCAGTGGGCTCATGACTTATATGCCCATTAGAAGAAGGGTGTTCCTGAAGGTGTCAGTAAACACTGATTGGTTAATAATGAATGAGAGAATGAATATTAGAATGAGGGGCTGGACTTGAACTTTGATGATTTCATTTACTTCTGAGTTACCTTGTGCAATCTATTCAAAGAATTTATTCTCACCCAAACCAGAGAATAGCATGGTTTTCACATCTGGGTGGGTTCTGGATAGAAGAGGTTAGCTTAACACTGAGAGACTGAGGTCTTGAAATAAGGATAATAGAAAAGGGGAAATCTGAATCTGTCCAAATCAGTGGGCATTAGTAATCATTTTTTCTCAAAATGTGACCCATTTTATAGGTGAGTTCATCCTATCCACATTCAGAGTTATGATTACTAACTGTGCATATCCCTCCATCCTATTTTTTTTGTTTAGCTTTCTCTTTTTATCCTGTTCCTCCTCTAAAGTCTGTTTTGCTTCTAACCACTGCCTTCTTTTATCTGCCCTCACTTTTATCACCTACCCTTTCTCTTAGCTCCTTTCCCTACTATTTCCCTGTTGAGTAAGATAGATTTTTATTAGTTTTTCTCTTCCTACCCCTTCTCCCAGGGCATCCCTCTTTCTTGACTATTCAATTTTTTTTATATCATCTGAACATAATTGCTGACTCTGACACTATCTTTCTATGTGGAATTCTTTTAAATTTCCTAGCAATGATAAATTCTTAAAAAGATACATATATTATGTAAACAGTTTAATCTTATTGAGTCCCTTATAATTTTTCCTTATTGTTTACCTTTTCATCCTTCTCTTGAATCTTGTATCTTAAAGTCAGATTTTCTATTCAGTTCTGTTTTTTTCTAAATCAGGAATGCTTGAAAGTCCTCTATTTTATTAAATATACTTTCTTTTTCTTTGAAGGATTTACTCAGTTTTGCTGGATAGGTTTTTCTTGGTTGTAATCCCACCTCTTTTGCCTTCTCATATATCAATCATATTTTAAATCTTCCACTTTTTTAGTGTGTTAGCTGCCAAATCTTGTGTGATCCTAACTTGTGTGATATTTGTATCATTTCTTTCTGGCTGTTTGAAGTATTTTCTCTTTGACATGAGAGCTCTGCAATTTAGCTATAATATTTCTGGAAGTTTTAATTTTTGCATCTCTCTTGGGTGGTGATTGGTGGATTCTTTCTATTTTTGTTTTACTCCCTGGTTCTAGGATATTGAATCAATTTTTCTTCATAGTTTCTCGAAATATAATGTCTAGGCTCTTTCTTTGATCATGGCTTTCAGGTAGTCCTGTAATTCCTAAATTAACTCTCCTTGATCTATTTCTTAGGTTTATTGTTTTTCTGATTATGTAATTCACATTTTCTTCTATTTTTTCATTGTTTTGACTTTGTTTTATAATTTCTTGATATCTCATGGAGTCATTAGCTTCTACTTGCTCCTAATTTTTAACGAATTATTTTCTTCATTGAGCTTTTGTTGCTCTTTTCTCATTTAGCCAATTCTGTTTTTTTGTGGAGTTGTTTTCATCAATGAATTTTTGAATCTCTTTTACCCTTTGGCCAATTCTGTTTTTTTTAAAGTCTTATTTTCTCTAGTATTTTTTTTGCCTCTTTTACCAAACTGTTAATTGTCTTTATGTAGTGTCTTTATTTTACTCTTGTTTCTTTGCCTAGTTTCTCCTCTACCATTCTTATTTGGTTTTGAAAATTTTTTTTAACTCTTCTGGGAATTCTTAATGGGGCTTGTGTCCAGATCCCTCTTTTTCTTTCCTGGGAAGCTTTGTTTGTAGCTGTTTTGACTTCATTGTCTTCTTCTGAATTTTTGTCTTGATCTTCCCTGAAACCATCATAGCTTTTTATGGTCAGAATTGTTTTTGTTGTTGTTTGAACATTTTCCCATGTTATTTCTTGTTTTTGAACTTTATGATAATGTTGAGCTCTGTTCCCAGCATGGAGGGTTGGGAAGGACTCTGTCCCAAGTTTCAGATTTTTTTTACAGTGCTGTTCTCAGAGATAATTCTGTGGGGTTTGTAAGTTTTTGGTGCTTCAAAGGAGGTGTGATCTGAGGAGAGGCATGGTCACTGCTCTCTTGTTCTTGGTCCTTACCCGGGAAGGGTCTCCTGATCCTTTGGGATTGCAGTTGATGCTGCTCCTCAGGGTCCTTACTCCCTCTGGACCAGAAATGATAATTTTTCTTAGTCCCTGATCCCTTGTGACCTAAAGTGATATTGCCCCTCAGGGCTCATATTCTCTGTTTTCCAAAAATATTCTTCTCTACCCTTGACCTATGATCCAGAAATGGATATAGGGAATGGAGTTGCCAAACAGCATCTAGTCCTACATCCATTGGTAACACAGGGATACCCTGTAATCTTCCTGACCAGTTCCCAAGCACCCTTTTTGTCTCTGGCTTGAGAGCTCCCAAAGCTGCTGTTTATTCTGTCCCCACCTACCTGCTCCCTCCACTGTTCATCCATGTGGGCTCTTGGTCAGTTTCCTGTGTCACTGTCTTTTCTTTCTGACCTCCTGTGTTGTCTTGGACTGGAAGGATGTCTCACTCTGACTTTTTGTTGGCTCTTCCACTTTAGGGTGGGGCAATGTTTGGAGAGATTGGCTGAATGTTTTGTACTCTGACATCTTGGTTCTACCTCCCTTTAAAATTGTTTGAGTCTATCCTTGGTCCTTTTGATAGTCTGATGAAACCTATGGACCCCTTGTCAGAATAAATTTCACTTAGAGGTTAGTAAAAATAAAAATGTAGATTTTTCCCCATCCAAATTTATGAACCTCCTAAAATTTAGCCACAGCACCCATAAACTCCATGTTAAAGAACCATTGGCCTCAAAGCAGTGAAGATCTTTCTTTGGTTTCTTTAATGTTTCAAGGCTACCAACAAGGCATTCAGGTCTTCTGTCTGTTTTCTTTCATTTTTGATACCTAATCAGGCCACCTTCTTTTTTAATTATACACATACTTGAAAACCAAGTTGGACAGTATAAATATATTCTATAAATTGTGGTATAGCCACAGTTATTTAAAAAAAAAAGAAACCCAAGCATGCAAATAGATTCCATGTCCACTGAAGTCCTCTTTTGGTACTGTTCTATGGTGTGAAGGTCACTCTAGACTCTCGAGGCCTATGCCAGGAGAGTAGAAGCTAAGGCTGGTCTGTATCTTTATAGGAAGTTTCTATTCATGGTCTCTGCCAAGGACTATTTCTGTGGCTTGAAGACCAGCTTGGATGAGTAAGTTGGTCACAGGGAGTTGATGAATTTTTTAGTCCCAGCTACTACTGAAGGCCAATGACAGACCCATGAGATGATGTATGTAAAGTGCCTTGCAGTTCTTAAAGAGTTGTAAAAATGTCAGCAATTATCATCTGTCTCCTATATCCTAGAGGGCTTGCAAAATGCATTGACTACTCTGTGCCAACTAATCAGAAATCCATGAAATATTGAAGTAATAGCTTCCTGCTAGATATTTATGTTGGACGAGTAACTTTGTAACTATTTTTAAGACTGTATTACACTAAGAATCCCCTGGAAAATATACTGACATATGAGGGGGGAAACCCTAAATTGTCATTTAACTATCTTATCTAGAGAAATTATATATTTTTCTTTTAGTATAGGCTTCCTCTTGTTCTAATAAAATGAATTATGTTCAAGTTTTAAAGTATTTTAAAAAATTGTTACTCATGCTTAACAATTGCTTTCAGATATTGTAGGTGCCACTGTGTGCTTTGAAAGGTTTCTAATTTTTTTTCCCTATCATTGGCCCCTTTGATTGTGTGGTGAAACCTTTGGGCTCTTTCTAATAATAATGTTTTTAAATCTATAAAATATATAAAGTTATAAAGGAAATCATTTATATAGAAATAATATTATGTATATATATTTTTTCATCTAAGTTCATAAACCTTCCAAAATCTATTCACAGACTCCCAGATCCCCAGGTGAATAACCAATGATGTAAATGAGAGGAGCTCAGGGGTTGGAGTCAGATGAGGAATTGGGTTTGAGTCCAGCAACTATACTGGGGGGACTGAATCAGTCAAAGGGCCATGCTTGAGGACCTAGAGGGCCATACATGGCCTTGAGACCACAAGTTTTCCACTCCTGGTCTATACTGATACTTAGTACATATATGCTTGTGGGCCAGTTGCTGAACATCCTCTAAG
>CM053770.1:46403852-46427269 GCA_028658325.1 Potorous gilbertii | reverse complement strand
CAAATGGGGAGAAAATTTTGGAACCCAAAATTTTGTGAAAATGAATGTAAAAAGTTAAATCAATAAATTTATATAAAAAAAAAACAAAAAAAGTGTCAATTTAGCCACCTATGTATTTACATATACATGTGCATATGATATAAACAATACAAATACAAACTTTTCTTAAACTATATGTATATGTATACTTCTTAAAGATAGCAACAAACTTCTATTTTTATATTCCTTTTCCTTTTTTGTTTTAATTTATACATCTAAAATGTTTTACTGATGCTCTTTTTATGAGGCAGCTAATTGGTACACTAAGCCTATAGTCAGGAAGACCTAAGTTCAGATTCAACCTTAGACACTCACTAGCTGGGTGACCCTAGGGTATCAAATATCTTAGCCTCTGTTTTTTAAAATTTCCTCTTCTATTAAATGAGAAGGCTAATAACTGTTACTTCCCTGGGTTGCTGTGAAAATGAAATGAGATATTTGTAAAGTGCTTTGTAAACCTTAAAATGTCATAAAATATTATCTAATATTATTTATTTGTTTATATCTGTCATTAACTAACCTCTTCCCTCTGCCTTTCCTCACTAGGAAAGTCCTTCATTTTTCAAATATGTGCTCTCCAGCAAAACAAATCAACACATTAGCCATGTTTGACAAGGCAAATCTCACTCTGTATCTTGAGTTCATCACCTTTCTCTCTCAAGAGGTGGAATGTACATTCTTTTCTTTCTTCTTTTTGTTTCGTTTTGATCAGATTGCTGAGGTCTTTCAAAGTGGTTTCCTTTCATATTGTTGTCCTCAAAAAGCAGGACTAGGAAAACAATATAGATATTGTTTATATATATTATATTATATATAATTATTAAATTATTATTATAAATTATTAAAAATTTAATTATAATTATAAATTATATATATGTTTTATATATATATAACAAAATATATATATTTTGTTTTCCTAAAATATATATATATATATTGTTTTCCTAGTCCTGCTTTGTTCATCTGAAAAAAAAAATCCAGGACATAAAGTATTATTTACTGGATTCCTGAATATTATCCTACTGTCTTCAATCTTTTCTACAAGATTTCAATTGCTTTATGGATCATATAATAATAATAAATTATAATAATAGCAGCTGGCACGTATATATAGCTTTAAGGTTTGCGAAGCATCTACAAATATCTGACAACAATTCTGGGGGGTAAGTTGCTGTTATCTCCATTTTACATTTGAGGAACCTGAGGCAAAGAATGTTTTAAGTGATTTGTGCAGGATCATAAAGCTAAATAAGTGGCAGAATGCATAGATTACTAGGCTTGGAGTCAGAAAGACCTGAATTCAAATTCTGCCACTTAACTGCCTCAGTTATCCTTACATCAATGACCCCAGAGACTTTTGCACTCAAATTGCTATGCTATTTTTTTTAAAAAATCTGGTCTGTGATGGACATGTCTCCTTCACTGGATTACTGTCTAAAGAGTTTTTTTTTGAACCTCTTCCATGATTTACTTTACAGAAATTTGAAAAAATTTGTCTTGGTTCCTGTTGCCCTGAACATGACTTTTCCTTGCAGACTTATCAACGCTTTTGCTTTCACTACTTGGATGCACTTATGTATGATTTTGTACCAGAGGTATTCACATGTAGGTCATATCTTCCTTTGAGACTATCAGCACCATGAAAGTTGGACTGTGTCTCACTCAAACTTTGTAAGTCTGCTAGAGCTCAACTCAAAGATTTTTTTTCATGCAGTAGACCTTAATACTTGTTAGATTTATTAAATTGAATCAGAACCAAGAAATTGTAATTTGGCAGCTTGGAAGAGAACTTGAATCCCTAAAGTTCTGAACTTATTTTGTTTTGGAATACATGTAATAGTTTCTAATGTATATTCCTTTCACCTCCTTTAATTGACTTTTTGGATTGTTAATATTAAGTTGGATTTCTTTCTTTTTTCATGGTCACAAGTTTGTTAGATTTTTTCTCTCCTAGTTCTATTCCTCTAGGGGATGATTTGGTAAGCCATTTTAGATTAAGCCATGTAATCATGGTTTAATTATAAAAAAATTCAGTCTATAAAAGATAGTTTTGCAGAGACATGTAGTTCAGATTTTTTCTTTTTTACTTTTCATAATTTAAATATATTTGATTTGCACAGCATTTTTGTAAATTTGTTTGGGGCTGTGGTTTGGCAATCCCATATTTGACCAGTGGACTATACTTTTCTTTTTCCTTTTTTAAGATGGTATTTTATTTTTTTCCAACTACATGTAAAGACACATTTTCACATTCATTAAGAAAATTAAAAAAAACTGAGTTGCATACTTTCTCCTTCCCTCAACTCCTTTCCTGCTAATATAGTAAGCAATTTTATATAGGTTACATATGTGCAACCATGTAAAACATATTTCCACATTAGTCATATGAAAGAAGAAGCAGACCAAAAAGAAAAAACAAACAAACAAAAAAAAATAAAATAAAATAGTATGCTTCAATCTTCCTTCAGACTGCAGCAGTTCTTTTCTGGATATGGATAGCACTTTTCATCATGTGTCCTTTGAAATTGTCTTGCATCATTTTATTGTCAGGAATAACTAAGTCATTTCATAGCTGATCATCATGCCGTGGTGCTGTTATTGAGTGCAATGTTCTGTGTCAGTTCATGTAAGTCTTTCCAGGTTTTTCAGCAATCATCCTGCTTATCATTTCTTATAGCACATTAGTATTCTATCAAAATTATATACCACAGCTTGTTCAGCTATTCCCCAGTTGATGGGCATCCCCTAGATTCCCAATTCTTTGCCACCATGAAAAGAACTGCATAGTATTTTTGTAAAAGTAGGTCTTTTTCCCTTTTTCTTTTTAAAAAAATCTCTTTGGGTTACAGACCTAGTTCTGGTATTGTTGGGTCAAAAGGTATGTACAGTTTGCTCCTTGGGCATAATTTCGGATTGCTCTCTAGAATGGTTGTATCAGTTCACAACTCCACTAACAATACATTAGTGCCTGTGGGCCCTATTTTTCAAAGAGGGCTCTAGCATTATTTTAGTTTTAAGTCATATCTATACTAGTAATTATTCATTTATTTGACAGACATTTTTGAGTACTTACTACATGCAGAGTATTATTCTGGGCACCGAGGGAAATCGGAAGTTATCATATAACACCCCATGATCTTTGCCTTCATGAAGTTACAATATGGTAGATAGTATAAAAGTAGAATGTCTGTTAGTTTAATTATAATTAGTTGAAGTGGAATGACTTTAAGCTGGTAGTGTTGAAGAAAAATAAACATTTTTAAGGAGGACGTAGTTTCAAAGATTGTGGCTCAGCAGTGGACAGTTAGGAAGCAAATACCAGTGTATAGGTTTGCCCAGTGTGCAGCGAGAGTTCTAAGTCAAGAAAAGTTGGTAGCATAATCATAAACAGTAATAGACCCTGCGGATGGCAATCACCACCTACAGATTGTCTTGTGAAAAATGAAAACCTACTACTAGTCATGGTTGTGGACACACTCTCCCAAACAATAACCCCTTGCATTTATGTAGAGATTAGAATTTACAGTGTATTTCTCTGTAGAGAACTGAACTTGAGGATGAGCAAGATGAGTGGAAAGAGAGAGTACAATAAAGAAGGGGGAAATAGGACGGAGGGAAATACAGTTAGTAATCATTACAGCAAGCTTCTCTGATAAAGGACTCATTTCTCAAATGTAAAGGTAACTGAGCTAAATTTATAAAAATGTGTATATATATATTTATAATTTATATATTATATATATAAATTTATAAAAATAAGTTGATTTCCTCAGTTGATAAATAGTCAAGGGATATGACCAGGTAGTTTTCAGAAGAAGATAAATCAAAGCTATTTATAGTCATATGAAAATATTCTCTAAATCACTATTAACTGGAGAAATGCAAATGAAAACAATTCTGAGGTACTACCTTACACTTATGAGATTGACTAATACAGTAGAAAGGAGAATGACAAATGTTGGAGAAGATATGGGAAAATTGAGACATTAATGCATCATTGGTGGAGTTGTGAATTAATTCAACCATTCTGGAGAGCAATTTGTAATGACGCCCAAAGGATTATAAAACCATGCACACCTTTTGACCCAGCAATACCACTAGTAGGTCTATATCCCAGAGAGATTTTTTTAAAAAATGCACAAAAATATTTATAGCTCCTCTTTTTTTTGTGATGGTAAAGAATTGGAAAGTGAGGGGCTGTCCATCAATTGAAATGGCTGAACAAGTTGTGGGATGTGACTTGGATGGAATGCTATTGTACTATAAGAAATGACAAGCAGGATGATGTGAGCAAAATCTGGACTTACATGAACTGATGCAAAGTGAAATGAGAAGAACCAGGAGAGCACTGCACCATTATAGCAACATTGTATGATGATCAGTTGTAAATGACTTAGCTATTCTCAGCAATACAATGATCCAAGACACTTCGGAAGGACTTCTGATGTAAAATGCTATCTGTCTCTAGAGAAAGAGCTGATGGAGTATGAATGTTGATTGAAGTATACTCTTTAAAAAAGCTTTTCTTTTTTGTCTGTGTTTTCTTCTGCAATATGACTAATCTGGAATATGTTTTGCATGACTGTACTTGTATATCCCATATCAAATTGCTTGCCTTCGAAATGAGATGGAGCAGAGGGAGAAAGAGAATTTAGAATTCAAAATTGTAAAAGATGAATATTAAAAATTATTTTTCAGGTAATGGAGATGTTAATAAAATGCTAAATTTCAAAAAATGGTGATGTTGTTGTTGAGTTGATTCAGTCATGTCAGACTCTCCATGACCCAGTTTGGGGTTTTCTTGGCAAAGTGGTTTGCACTTTCCTTCTCCAGCTTATTTTACAGATGAGGAAACTGAAGTAAACAGGGTTAAGTGTCTTGTTCAGGGTCACACAGCTATTAGGTGCCTGAGACAAGATTTGAAGTCAGGAAGATGGGTATTCCCTACTCCAGATCCTAGCACTCTATCCACTGCATCACTTAGCTGCCCCTAAATGGTGATAGTACTTGTAGTATGAGACAGCAAGGTGGCATAGTGGTCAGACACTTAGAAGTTGTGTGATCCTGGGCAAGCCATTTATTCTCTGTTAGTCTTGGTTACTCAATTGGAACATGGGAATCAACTCCCAGGGTTCTTGAGAGAATCAGATGATATATTATCTGTAAAGTGTTTAACATAGTTCCTGGCACATGGTAGGTGCTTAATAAACACTTTCCCCTTCCCCTTCCCTTCACTATTATGTTCCTCACAATATTATTATTAGGTTCCATTGATATAATGTCTGTAAATGCTTTGCAAATGATAAAGCACTATCTAAATGTCAGTTATTATTAAGTGGGCATATATTTTATAAATAAATGTACCTGAAATAATATAATATAATCTTGTTATAAATTAATTGTGTTTTTTTAGGTTTTTTGTACTTGTTCTATTGGAGGGTTTTTTTTTTGCCTCTGGTATGTCTAACTAAATATGCCTAATTATAAAATTGTATGAGGGGTCTTACAGTATACTTAAATATTGATATTTCAATTTCACTTTCCATTTTTCAGTCACTACCCAAAGCAGTCCTTCACTACAGTGGCAGACACACCTGAAAACCTTCGACTCAAGCAGCAAAGTGAATTACAAAGTCAGGTAATTTCTCAATGATTAATTTAGCATCTCTAATACTTGATGCTATAAAAGCACCTGTTCAGAGATTTTGTTAATAGTATTGCTAGTGGGGTTTTATGGGGGTGTTTAGTGTCATTAATACTATCATTCAAGCATGTAAGTATAGTTATAATTACAGCAAATACTATATGATTTGGCATATTAATTATTTTGTATGTAAAAAATGAACCGACAATGTAATAAAAATAAATGACCGTATTAGCAATGACTATGCAGTAATAAAAACATGAAAATCAAAATGAAATAAAAGAAGGGAATGATTTTGCATCAATAATAAAATTAGTGTTTACTTGTTTGAATGATTTGTCATTCAGTGACTTAAAAGCAATTTCCCAAGAATGAATGCTGATTTAATGAATTTTACTGCTGCTGTATTTGTACAAGGTGAGCAGGTGACTCCTCACACTAATTTAGAAGATTTTCTCAATCCATAATAATTAAGGATGAATTGATTATGACATTTATTTTCAGAGACTTGGTTTTCTATATCTTGGTTCATGGTGGATGCTTCTTTAAACATGTTTTCTTTCAGTTAAGTTAATTGACAAATTTTGCGTCACTCTCCATCCTTTTCAATGTTTCTTGAGGTCTTGATCACTCTCTGTCTCTCTGTCTCTCTCTGTCTCTCTCTCGGGCTTTGCCATCAGACTTTCCGCACATATAAAATGTTTATTTTGTTCCGATTTGATTTTGGCCAAATGATTAGCCTGGAAAAGAGATGAAAAGCAGAGGTCAAAATAGAAAAGAAATCAGCTTCTCTATATAACTTTAATACTAATTCTCCAGCTTTGTCTTTAGTCTCATTTTATCCATGTTTTTATATGTAAGGATTCATTATTGCCATGCAAAAGATTGAGGTTTTAGATAAAATATTCTGGTTGGGAATCTTCTAAAAATAAGGCAATGTACTCTGGCTGAAGTGAATGTTTGACATCTTTTAGAGGCAAGGTCTCATTCCTTTTTAAAGAAATTTAATCTTACAGCTGCTCATTCTGGCTATCATAAACACTTGTCCATCATTCTGCAGACAGGAACTAAGTGGGAGTGATCACTGAATTGGGAGTCAGGAGACCTAATTTCTAGCTTTGATTTTTTAAAATGAACTTTTATTTCAATAAATGTTTCCCATTTACGTGTAGACTTTAAAAATGTTCATTTAAAAAATTTTTGAGTTTAAAAATTCTCTCTCTTCTTCCTGCATTACCTCTCTCCTTGAGAAGGCAAGTAATTTGGTATCGATTATAGATGTGAAGTCATGTAAAACAAATTTTCATATTAGCCATGTTGCAAAAGAAAACAGAAAAAAATCAACCCAAAAAAGGAAGTAAAAAAAAAAGTATGCCTCAATCTGACTTCAGACTCCATCAATTCTTTCTCTGGGGATGATAGCATTTTTCGTTATAAGTCCTTCAGAATTGTCTTGGATCATTGTCTTCATTGGAGCAGCCGAGTCCTTCACAATTGAACATCTTTGCAGTACTCCTGTTATTGTGTACCATGTTCTCCTGAGTAAGTTGTTCCCCAATTGATAAATGGTCAAAGGATATGAACAGGTAGTTTTCAGACGAAGAAATGAAAACTATCTATAGTCATATGAAAAATGTCCTTCATCGCTATTGATTAGAGAAATGCAAATCAAAACAACTCTCAGGCACCACCTCACATCTAGCAGATTGGCTAACATGACAAAATGGGAAAATGATAAATGTTGGAAAATGTGTGGGAAAATTGGAAGACCAATGCATTGTTGGTGGGGTTATGAACTTATCCAACCATTTTGGAGAGCAATTTGGAACTATTTCCAAAAAACTATAAAGTTGTGCATAGCCTTTTAGCCCAGTAGTACTACTTCTAGTTCTATATCCCAAAGAGATTATAAAAATGGGAAAAGGATCCACATGTACAAAAATATTTATGGCAACTCTTTTTGTGGTGGTTAAGAATTGGAAATTGATGGGTGCCTATCAAGTGGGGAATGACTGAACAAGCTGTAGTATATGGATGTAATGGGATACTAGTTTGCTATAAGAAATGATGAACAGGTGGACATTAGAAAAACCTAGAAGGACTTATCTGAACTGATGCTGAGTGAAGTGAGTAGAAGAGCCAGAACATTGTACATAGTAACAGCTACACTGTGTGATGACTAACTTTGATAGGTGTATCTTTTCTCAGTAATGTAAGATTCTATGACAATTCCAAAAAACTCATGATGAAATATGCTATTGACATTCAGAGAAATAACTATGGAGTCTGAGTGCAGAGCAAAGCATACTATTTGTGCTTTCTCTCTCTCTCTTTTTTTTTGTTTCTTTTTTCTTGTGGTTCCTCCTATTAGTTCTAATTCTTCTTTACAGCATGACTAATGCAAATGTATATATAGAGCCTATATCAGATTGCATGCTATCTTGGGGAGGGGACAGGGAGGAGGAGAAAATTTAGAACTCAAAATCTTATGGAAGGAAATGCTGAAAACTAAAAATTAATTATTTTTTTAAATCCATCAATACAATGAAAATGGATCTATAAATGTAATTGATGTTCCATACCCCTAGACATCCCACCTTTGTAAAGGAGCAGGAGGAGAGGTATCTTTTCCTATCTCTACTTTAGGGCCATATTTATTTTTCATAATTTTAAAAGTTCTCTTTTGATTGTTTTGTGACTTTTGATATTTCCATTTACGTTGTAGTCAGTGTCTGTACTGTTTTCTTGACTCAGCTTAATTTGAATCATTTCATGTTTGTCTTTCCATGTGTTTTTTTTCAGTCACAGGTGTTTTGTCTAAAGACAGTAATACTTTATTTCATTACTTTACTTTGATGTGTTCATCCATTTCCCAGTTTTGCCTAGTCTTTGGTCATTTGTTTCCAATTCCTAGCTACCAGAAAAAAGAGTGTTATAAATATTTTAGGTTATATGTGGCCTTTCATCAGTGACCTTCTTGAGATATATGCCTAATAGCAGAATCTTTAGGTAAAGGATATGGACATTTTACTCATTTTATTTTCATACTTCCAATTTGTTTTCTGGAATGGTTATACTACTTCGCAGATCAACAAACAGTAGATAAGTGAGCTTATCTTTCTATAACCCTCCAATATCTCCAATTTCCATCTTTCATTATATATTTTTGCCAGTTTGCTGGATATGAAATAAAGTCTACCCTTTTATTAAAATTTGAATTTCTCTTTTAATTAATAATTTGTATTATTCTTTCATATGATTCCTAGTAGTTTGTATTTTTTAGGAGAACTGTTTACATCCTTTGGTTTTATCTAGTGGGAAATAGAGTATTTCTAAGTAGTTGTATTAATAGCTGGTATTTATATAGTTTATAAAGCACATTACAAAACTATTATATCCTCATCATGACCCTTAGAGGGAGACGCTATTATTATTCCTATTCAACAGATGAGAAAATTGAGCACAGAGAAATTAAGTGACTTGCCCTAAGATCCTCAGATAGTAAATGTCAGAAACCAAATTTAATTTCATCTTTCTGACTCCAGTCATCCATCCTCTCAATCATTTAGCTGCCTTGCTGTTCAATGAATTAATCCATACATATTTAACTTAAAAAATGCTTTCAAGTTTTAAGATTCCGGAGGTCAAAGCTCTGGCTAATTTTGCGGTCACACAGTACTTTAGAATGTCATTGTGGCTCATTGACTCTGTTTCTGCCACAGTTCCCATTTCTAGAAGTATATGTGAAGATTTCATAATCTTCATTGAGTTTTCCTGATATTTCTGTCATATGTGATGTGAACTTCTAAATATGAAGAATTCCATCTATCTCAACAGGTAAAAAAAAGTTTTCTGTCCTGCTAGTTAAATACAAGTAACTGTTTAGGATAATCTTCCCTTTTCTTTTTTGAGGGCTTTTAAATTTGCCATCTTTTGATGTTTTTTCTTGTTTGTTGCCTGACTGTAACCTAGCAGTCTGATCTTTTCTTCAGGGAGTTTATGACATGAGGTTTCTTCTGATTTCTTCTTAAGATTTTTGTGTCAGCAAAAATAAGATAGGTTTTACATGTTTTGTTTGTGGGAGTGATGAGGATTGGAAGGGGAGGTGAGACTTCCCTCCCCACTCCTCTTCCGCTACTAAGACCAGAGTACCAGGGGCAGGTCACCTGGAATGAATTTGGGCATTCAAGCATTCTTGAAGTCAAGGTAAAAATTTTATTACGCTTTTCAGTGGGCAAGAGTTCTTAGGGAACCTACAACCTTAGAGGAATACAGTTAAAGTTTATATGGGATATTCTATAGTGAAGCTTGTGCCAAGTGTAATGGCTAGGTGATTCAGAGTGGGGTTAAGGAGTGGTTAGCTCTTAAAGGAACATGCACTTTTAGTATCTACTGCACAGGTATTTTACCCAGAGTTCAGCGGGAAATAGTCCAAGGTGGGGGCTACATGGAGGTGTGGTTTTAGGCCTGAAACATCACTAAATTAACTAATGGTCAGAACTGACTAAGGAATACCAGGCTGCTCTCATCAATGTCTTGTTAAACAAGATTAATGTAAGGGAGTATATGTATGTCTAAGTCTAGGATACTTAATGGTTGGTCAGTGAGCAGTAAATGTAGTGATGACCCAGCACATAGCCAGTTCTGTCAGTATACAGCTAGTTCAAACTAATACATTCTATAGGTGCAGCTGGCTACTGTAGCAGAAACGGAAATAAGGTTTTTTTTTTTGCCTAGGCAGACTGTGTCCTTGGCCTAGGGTAGTGTTTTGAGGCTAGAGAGAAATGTAATTTTTAGAGAGAAATGTGATTTTAGAACTGGGGCCCAAGCACATGCACCCCATCAGGAGCATATTCAGCACTCTATATTTTGAGCAAAAGCCTGCCAGAGACAAATCCTTAGGTCACTGTTTCAGTTCGGGCTTCCAAGAACTTCCTAAATTTGTGGGAAGGTAGGTGACCTAGTGGAGAGAATGCTGGGGCCTGGAGTCAGGAATATGGCCTCAGATATTTAGTGAATGTGTGACTTTGGATCAGGCATTTAGCTTCTGCCTGCCCCAGTTTGCTCAATTGTAAAGTGAGGATAACAGCAACCCCTACCTTACAGGTAATTTTGAGACTGAAAAGCGATAATATTTGCAAAATACTTATTAGCACAATGCCTGGCATTCAGTAGACATTGTGAAATGCTTTTTTCTTTCCTCCTCTTAATCACACTATCTAATTCTCAACATCTCTGTTTAAAAGACAGAGAGGGAGGGAAAAGGCTGAGACTCATTATACTTTAGGAAATCTCTTGGACAGAAGCCATTTTCAAGCAAGTATTCTGAGTATTCCCAGACAAAGATAATATTCCACAATTAAATAAAACAGAGAGCTCAGATGGAAATTCTGTCAACAGTCTATCAGGGGTGTGGCCTCAAGGTCACATATGGCTCTCTAGGTAGGTGCTCAAATGTGGCCCTTTGACTAGGGCCACATAAATATATATATATATATATATATATATATATATATATATATATGTCCAAGACAGTGGGGGAAGGAAGGGAATTCTCTCTCTCCCTCCTCCCCGCCATTCTCAGGATAATAACTTACTATGAAGAAAACTAGCTGTCAACAAAGGAAAAGTCATAGCATCCTGGTCATGACCAAGCAAAATCAAAAAATGTTGGTTACATTCTATCGCTGCCATCAATATATATATATATATATATAGGCTCTAGGTTGCAGGTTCTAGACCCCTGGTCTAGATTCCTTAATCAGAACAAGTCACTTAAAATTCTGGTGCATCCAGCATTTTTAGGAATTGTTTTCCTAAACCATCAATTAAGCCATTAATCAAATTAATCTCTTAATCCAATTAATCCACAGTCACTAATCCAGTCAACAGTGAGATAGGTAATGACTTTAATTAGATTAAAATGTGTGTAGGGTGGGGCAGTGAGGCAGGAACTTCTAGGTGGGCAACTACCTCAGTTTATTTTCAGATGTTTAGAGTCCTTTCTTAAAACTGGGATCCATTTACTTTCAGAAAGTAGTAAGATCTGTAATTGGAATTATTTGAAAAGATTTTAGGGCAGAGCATTGTTCAAGAATTCATAGTTAAAGGCTGATAAGGATTTCTCAGGTTAGGTGAAAGATTTCAGACAAAAACACTGGCTTGATATTATTTCTTAATATGTAAGCTAATGATGAAATGGAACCAGAGGAGTGGGGCTCAGAATTTTTCCATTCTTCATCCTTTGTTCAAATATTTTACTTTATTATTAAAATACTGAATAGGTTTCAAAAGCAGAATATTAATATATTTCACATTTATCTCAGGGATCTTAACAAGCTTTGGAGATGTTAGTTCATTAACCTTTATAACTCCCTTCACCTTGAAAATTGCTGTAAAATAGGAAAATCATGATTACAATTTTCCCTTTTTTTTTTAAACTAATGGAGCAATTGACGCAGGGCAGTTCAATAGGATATTGATGGCAGCGATGGAATGTAACCAAAATTTTTTGCTTTTGCTCGGTCATGGCCAGGATGCTATGACTTTTCCTTTGTTGACCGCTAGTTTTCTTCATAGTAAGTTATTATCCTGAGAATGGGGGGGGGGAGGAGGGAGAGAGAGAGAGAATTCCCTTCCTTCCCCCACTGTCTTGCACAGATATGATTCACTTCCATCTGTTTCAAACAGGATTGGCCCCATGTAAACTATATTTGGAAGCTTCCCTTTTTTACCTCACCTTGGAGTTTCTTCTTTTTCTCCTTCTTTCTTTCTCTCTCTTTCTCTCTTTCTTTCTCTCTCTCTTTCTTTCTCTCTCTCTTTCTTTCTCTCTCTTTCTCTCTCTCTCTTTTTCTCTCTCTCTCTTTCTTTCTTTCTCTCCTCCTCTGTCTCTCTCCCTACCTCCCTTCCTTCTCTACCTCCTCTCTTTCCCTCCTTTTCCTTCCTTCCTTCCCCCCCCAAAACATCACATCATTTATTTACATAGGATTAGGGGATCAGGGATGGGATGGGGTGGAGTAGAGACTCCTGTTCTCTACTATCATAGTATCCAACCCCAGCTCAAAAAGTGATTTCATCACCATCTTTTCTTTTATATGAATATGCTGTCCCTCCCTCCTGAAACATCCCTGAGGGTCAGCAAAGAAATCTAAGCCCCTTCAGGGACAAATCCTTGATCCTATGGGGAGGCCAAAGGCACTGTTCACTTCAGGTAAGGACAAGCCCCTGGTGGTCTTGAGTACGTGGATAAGGTGTTTGTGTGACTGTATGGGTGGGGCAGGGTGGAGTGGGTGGGAGGCAAATGGGAAAGTATCAACATTCTGTATATGGGGGTTAGTTAGTCAACAGAGACCATTATGAGTATTGGGAATACTCCTCTCTTCTAGTTCTAATTCCTAATTAGGTTTGTAAGTCTCCTCTTAGATCAGGGGTGGGGTATCTGTGGCCCCAAGGTCATATGTGACCCTCTATGTCCCCAAGTGCAGCCCTTGGACTGAATCCATATTTCATCCTTCACCCCAGTCTAACAAGCCCCTTTGACGACTGACTTTTTCTAGATTCTGACTCTACACATTCTGACCTGCCCCAGCAATGGGGACATCCATGGAGTTCCATTCTCAGAGGGGCGTGTTTTCATTAGCTGTTATTTACAAGGGTTATCCCTCTCAGGCGTCATTGCATCTTGATAATTTTTTTCAAAAGATGTTAAAAAGCCATTAAACCCTAGAGAAGGATATTTTAGGAGCAGAATTTCAGTCATCCTGTTAGATAATTTGAGGAACATTTGGGATTAACGTTCTGGGATAGCTGTCTTCAAATAACAGGTTGATGCTGTTTCACGGTAACAACCGCCACCAAACAACCAACCAACAATAACTGGCATTTATATAGTGAATACTGTGTGCCCAGGGAGTGTGATAAGCATATTACTTAGCCCTGTTATTTCATTTGATCTTTACAACACTGGGAGGTAGGTGTTGCTATAATTCTCCTTTTACAGTTGAAAAAACTGAGGCAACTTGCCCAAGGTCCTACAGCTAATGAGCATCTGAGGCTGGATTTGATCTGTTGGTATTCCTGACTCTGGCCTGGTGTTTGATCCTGTACCAACTAGCTACCATTCCACAAAAAACAAATTCTTAGAACATTTCTTCATATTCTTCCCACCAGTCTTTGCCACTTCTAGAGTTAAAGCACAGAATTTGGAATATTTCATCTTTGTTGTCACTTGGGTCTCAGGCCAGATTCAGATTTCTGCCCTTGCATTAGACTGTATGTAGTATAGTAATGAGCACTCCAGCATTTTGACGGATGAACTTTTGGCACTGTGTGTAGGAAAATAGGAACCATATTCCTTTCATCTGACTGGACTAATGGTGTAGAAATTCTCCAACTACATGGTAGCCTAATAGTGGAAATTAAAGAGAAATAAACTGTAATAAACTTTGTAAAGTGGGTAAGAAACACATTCAGTTTTGTCTAAATAGCTGTCTCAACCTTGCATTTTTTTCTCTTTCACAATTATTGTAAAAGTATTTGGTTACCTCCCTTTGTCCCCTGCTCTTGAACAGGGAATATCTTCTCATTGTGATAGTAAACCCTCCTATCTTTCTCTATGCTTCCCTCACCTATAAAATATATTACTTAAATATCCTCCATAAGAATGCTGAGAGGCATGCTCCAAGACGTCCTAAAAAGTTATAAAATCTAAATCTATACCTTATGTAGTTGAAGTTGTTATCAGCAATTTTTTTTAACATGCTTTCCCATTTCTTTACTTTCATTTTGGCTTCATATCTTTGACCCAGTCCTAGGGTCTATGTGAGTATGCTTCTTCCAAGAGGTCCCATTCCTCTTGAAAGAGGAAATTCCCTGACACTCTCATGTGGGTAAGTGAATCATGTACACTTCTCCTCTGGTCCTCTTGTCCATGTTTTTCTATAAGTCTTCCACCTGGGGATCACTCTGTGTGCTAGAGACCTCCCTCAAGGTCTGCTTCTATAGCTTGGATGCTAGTGGAACACTAGAATATCCACTAGAATCTCTTAGTCTTAAACAGGAGTCACTTCCTTTTCTAATCATACATCGATCAATCATTAAACATTTACCAAGTTCTAGTTATGTAACAGACTCTGTTCTAGGTGCTGAGGATTCAGTGACAAAAATGCAATCGTCCCTACCCTTAAATTGCTCACATTCTGTCAGGGGAGAAAACATGTACATGTATGACTATACATAAGACATATAAAGTGGAACTCTGTGCCTTAGCAATATCCTTTTGGCTGCTTTGTGGAGGATAGTTTGGAAGGGGGGAGGTTTGAGTCAAAAAGGTAAATTAGGAAGCTAGTACAATAGTCTAGGTGAGAAATGATGGAGGCCTTAACCTCCAGGATAGTACCTGTGGGAGAGACAGGTATTGTGGAGAAGGAAATGACAGGACTGGCAAGTGATTGGATGAGGTGAGGTGGTGTATACTGGGATTCTGGGAGTACTCTGGATGATGACAGAGACATTTGGAAGAAGGTGGAAAGACAATGAGTTCTATTTTTGGACAGAACTTTGAATTTGAAATTGCTATGGGCCATCTACTTTGAAATGTCCAAAAAAATTGTTGGTGATGTGGAACTAGAACTGGGAGAGATTTGGGGGCTGATTATGTAGATCTAAAAATCATCTGCATAGAGATGGTAATTAAACTCCTAGGAGCCAGTAAGGTCACCACCTGACAGAATACAGAGAGAAAAGTGGAGGGTACCGAAGTGTCCTGCTGTCCTTAATGTAGTTAGGAGGTGCTACCAATTTTCTGTATCCCCTTTATGCTTACTCAGATCTCTCTAGTGCCTTGTGGGTGACCTGCAATTTTGATTCTTTAGAGAGTGTAGTATTTTCTGTGGTTTGTTAGCCATATGCCAGCAATTTGGGAGAATATTGGTGTTGAAAAGAAGCCTTGAGGAGGAAGCTTGGGGTTATGAAAAGTGCTGTGCCATTTCTCTAAAACAATATAATCTACTTGAACTAGATTTGCTAAAATCTAGCTGCAATTCTATAAATAAAAATTATTTCTTATAGTCACATTCTTGACATTGCTTATAACATCTATTGGGAAGTTAAATATATCTATATGTATTAACACCAACATAGGTGCAATGTAAGCCAAGCCATGGTAGCAAACTCTAGAGTAAAGCAGGAATACATTTTTTAAAAGGGTTTAAATTATCAGCCAAAAAAAGGAAACTGGAAGATAATTTGAAGGCTTTTACGTCTTTCCTCTCTTTCTACTTCACACTGAAGATAAAAAGGAATATAATCTTTGTCAAAAAGAAAAGAAAAAAATTTGTAATAAACTTTTGATGAGATGTTTGCCCAACCCACCCCAATTATAAATGAAATACTTGTAAAGGAAACTATAATTTAGTCTTTTCTGCCCGTTCAAGTAACAATCGGGGCTGCAACTTCATTGACAGTTACATAAACCCATATGTTCTATCAGGTAGTTAGGTGGTGCAGTAGATAGAGATCCAGACCTGGAGTCTGGTCTTCATGAGTTCCAATTTGGCTTCAGACACTTACAATAGGTGACCTTGGGCAAGTCCCTTTAACCCTCAAGTTTCTTTACTTGTAAAATAAGCTGGAGAAGGAAATGGTGAGCCACTTCAGTATTTTTGCCAAGAAAACCCTATCCAGTTGGGGTCACAGAGAGATAGATGTGACTAAAAATGACTAAGCCATAACAAAAACAAAATATGTCTTAGGTTTCTTTCCATTTACACTGTATAGGTCTTACATGTTCCAAGCTATTTTAATATGGTCTCCCTTATTAGAATGTAAGTTCCTTGAGGTCAGGGACCATATTTTTGCCTTTCTTTACATCCCCAGGATTTAGCTAAGGGCCTGTGGTTTTTGTTCAGATGTTTCTCAGTTGTGTCTGACTCTTCATGGCTCCATTTGGGGTTTTCTTGGCAAAGATACTGGAGTGATTTGCCATTTCCTTCTCCAGTTCATTTGACAAATGAGGAAACTGAGGCAAATGAGATTGTGACTTACCCAGGGTCAACATAACTAGTGTCTGAGGCCATATTTGAACTCAGGAAGGTGAGTTCCTGACTCCATGCCCAGACACTCTATCACTGGGCCACTTACCTGCCTCAAAGATGGTATTACTTTCTCCCTTATGCACTTCTTAGGGTTATTTATTCAAGTTCAAGGCAAGTTCTAAATAGACAGCTACAAATTGATTTTTAAATTCTATTTGCACACTGTTTTGGGTTTATAGTATTTCTACTGAACAGCAGGAGAGCTTCAGTTAGCCAAGTTCCTGCCCATTCAAGTTACATTATGCAGCTTACTAAACATCCACCTCCATCCCATCTTCATTTCCCCCCTTCACATAAAGCTTATTAAGCAAAATCTTTTGAGTTAGGATTCTGCAGGAGCTACTTCATAAACTCAAGATGCTAAATTTTGACAGGCAGTGTTGCTTTACATTTCTGCCTTATTTCCGTGGTTTTGTTTTCTTCCTTTTTTGAGGGTTATGATCAGCTAGTAAGTCAATCAATAAACATGTTTAAAGTGCCTACTACATGCCAGACACTGTGCTAAGAACTGGGGATATAAAAAGAGGCCACAGACAGTCCCTGTCCTTAAGGAGTTAAGAATCCAAAGATTTTCCCCTGATCCTCTCTGAAATGCAATTCTTCACTCTTACATTTTCTTTCCAGCAGCAGTATTGTCCTTTTCTTTTTGCTGATGCCTCCAAGCTTGAGCTGTCAACTAAGGTAATTCAATGCACTCCTTTAGCTGCTCAGAGCTAGAGTTTGGTGGGCCTGTGCAATGCCATATCTGTCTCTTTTCCCTTTCATATGTAGAGCTAACTTAATGCAATCAGATTTCATGAAATTAATGAGTGAGGTGACCAGATAACTCTCTCCCCATAAGACATCTTCAGAAAGGAGGCATAATCTTCTGAAAGTGTCAGTAAAGTATCACCCCATGGGGGCACTGGGCAGTACAAGTCAGTTTTCCCTATGACATGGGATTCAGACAAAACCCCCCAAAGCCTCTGAATATGAGTCAAACTAGTGCCTAAGCCTGATGTCCCTCATTAGTGTGTAATAATCTTTCATCTCCCGTAAAGTACATCTATTTTATTTTGCCTGAAATAATCTGACCTGATTTTCATCTCCCTTTGCCCTTGGACTTGACTCAGAGCCTCCATAGTAATCAAAAAGCACTCCATGCAAAGAATGCTTATGCCAGAGCATCACTGAGGATGAAAACTGAGCCCGTAAAATTGGTGGTAGGATGACAATTATATCAGTGTCTTGTGGTTCATGGAGCACCATGTAACAACTTATTCCTCAGGATTTTGGGTCTTTGTTCTAAAATGAGAGCTGGCCTTTCAAGTAAAATGTCTATTGAATTTTTATATGAAGTTAAGTTTTTCTTGAGGAGCTTGGTTATAATTCTTTAATTGTATGAGCTAGCTTTTTATCCTTGGTAAATGAATAGAGTGAGCCAGTACCAGGTAGCAAAAATGAAAGGACTGTGTGTTCAGTCAGTCTGGCATAGTGAATTCAGTGCTGCAATTGGCGTTAACAAGGCCAGAGTTTCAGTTGTACTTTAGGTATTTATGAAAAATGTTGAAAAAACTTTTTGCAAATCTGTATCCAACTTTCATCTGATGTGATTTATCCATGGCACTTAGATACTTTTGCAAAACTCCATATTCTTATGAAGATAAATTGTTATTAGTATATTCAATATTATATTAATTATATATAATACTATTGCATATTAATTACTCTAGTTAGGATGGAACTCAGCTTTTACATTTTTGTATATAAACATAATATTTATAGTTGTTGTTGAGTCATTTCAATCATGTCCAGCTCTTTGTAACCCCATTGGAGGTTTTCTTGGCAGAGGATACTGGAGTGGTTTGACATTTCTTTTTCCAATTTATTTTATAGATGAGAAACAGAGGCAAACAGGGTGAAGTGACTTACCCAGGGTCAAATAGCTAGTAAGTGTCAGAGGCTAGATTTGAACCCAGGAAGATGTCTTTTTGGTTCCAAGACCCTTGCTTTATCCACTGTACCACCTAGTTGCATACACACATACGTATACATAAATACACACATGTATTCTTGTGTATGTCCTAGGCTAATTGAGGTCAGGTAATTAATAGTTATTTCATCTACATCTCTTTCAATGGGCAGCACCCTCAACCCACATAACTAATAAAGATTAAAAATGCATTTGTTTTGTTTATGGTCATATTTTAACCATTCTTTGCATTAAAAAAACCCAACTTTTTAGTATGTTTTCATCAGTGTCTTGCAGTTAAATAACTGTAATATGCCAGATTCTGTGTTAGGTGCTAGGATTACAGCAACAGGAATAAAACAATCCTTTTTATCAGGCTACTTACATTCTCCTGGAGGCATGCAGCATGTACACAGATAAGAAAATAAGAAATATATGTTAAAAACTATCTATTGAATAAGTTGATGTGATGTCAAGATATAGAAAGCACTAATGAGGAGAAGACTGGATGTAGGAAGTGGTATTTGAGTTGTGCTTTGCATGAATAAACTGGAAGGGAAGAGCACTTATTAGATACTTACTACATGCCAAGCACTGGAAATGTGACTAGAATACTGAGACAGTGATTACTCTAAAGGAACTCATGTTTTAATTAGGCAAGATAGCACATAAAAAGGATTCAGCTTCAGACAAATAAAAAGGTCAGCTAATCCTTAGGACTTGGTAGGCCAGTAGGGAAGACAATTAGGTGCCTTGGATTGTGGGAAACATGACTAGATCAGATGGTCCCAGACCTATGACTGTTAATAGGAAGGTAGCATGCCCAAGACTTGGAATGGAGAGGGGCTCTCTGGGTTACTTCTAGTAGAGGTATGAATGTAGATGATCATCATTCAACCAAGATGGGTGTCTGGTGGGGAGAGGGGAGTGGTCAATGGCATTTGGAATGGAGGCAAGGAAGGGCCTTAGCTCCCAGTGAAATATTGGTATTTATCCTCTTTCAGGCTATATGTTTGCAGAGGGAAGTGGTAGATTCAAAGAAGCAGAGATGTGGATTTATTTTAGCCCAGGAATATGGGATATAGCCTGGACAGAGATATATAGGTGGTTGTTGGAATGTCAGGAGAAGGAAATAGTTCAAAGGTTAGTTTGACTGATATGAAAAATACATGAAGGAGAGTATTATGAAATAAGATTGGAAGGGTAAATGGGAGCCAGCTTCTGAGTGCTCTAAATCCAGGGGGAAGATTTTTAATTTTGATTGGGTGAGATAGTCATTAAAGATTTCTTAGTAGGAGAGTGTCACTATCAGGTCTGTAGTTTAGAACTATATGGCAGCAATGTGGAGGTTGGATAGGGGGAAAGTAGGGGGACCAAAGAGAATGCTATTGCCATAGTAGTAGGATACTCAAGTTGTCAATTTGGGTGCCTGAGAAAATGGTGGTGTCCTTCATAGTAACAGAAAAGTTAGGAAGAATTGGAGACTTGGGTGGTGATGAATGACTTCAGTTTTGGACATGTTGAGTTTAAGATGTCTACAGGGCATATAGTTTGAGATCTCCTCCAAATAGTTGTTCCATTGGAAGGGGAGGTACCCTTCCTTTTTTGGGGACGGGTAGGGGAGAGATACCAAGATGGTCTTGTCAGAAAAGTGCTACCTTTGATACATCCTGACTTTGTGACTTTGTGTAAGATATAACATCTCTCTATTCCACAAATAATACTCAGGTGATTAATTGTAGAGCAACTGTCAATTTGTGTTGATAGAGTTTCCTCACTGAGGAATTGCCTATACAAATTAAATCATAGCTCTAGACCATAAAAGGCAAAAAAAAATCACCTACCTCCCCAAACCCAAAGACTTGCTCATTTTGTCATGGTCAAAAATTTAATTTTTTTTAGAGTGAGGACTTTTGCCTCTCGTTTCTTTATATTGCTTTGTTGATTTCAATCCTTGGATACTCACGGGCAATTAAGTAGAAGAGTGGACGATAGGGTGTTGGGCTTGGAATCAGAAAAACCTAAGTTTGAATCTACCACTGGGACATAAAGTCACCTCTGGGGCATCTGAGACACTAATTGTATATTTCTTGGGTCAATCACTTAGCTTCTCAGCTTCAGTTTGCTCAGCCGTAAAATGCAGATTAATAATAACGTTGGTAATATGTATCTCACCAAATTGTTGTAAACAGCATAAGAGAAAAATGTGTAGAACCCTTTGAAAAGCTTAGAGTGCTGCACAAATGCTGCTTGTTATTACTTGTCTTTATGGTCACAACAAATAGGAATTGTATCTTTTTGGGAGAAGAAATAGAGGCAACTATGAGCTTAATAGTGGGACTGGGCAAGAAGGGTAGGTGATATTAAAGAAGGAAAAGCTGCCAAATGAGTATTAAATTAAAAAAAAGAAAAAGAAAAAAAACACCTTCTGTATGAGATAAGGAACTGTCTGGCATATATTCATTGTTTGTTGGTTATTTTTCCCTAGTGCCTGAACCCCTTTTCCAAAGCTGTTATGGAAAAAAAACCCCACTGATATGCTACCTTGTGGAAATGGTTCAAAGTTTAATGATTCCTCATAACTGCTGCTTTGTAGGACTGATTGATGCCTGGAAGGTGTGATAATTTGAATCAGGTGCTGCTATGGAAGCAGAGAGATTACCTTGATTGGCTTTTAAAAGAGGGTGATACAAGAAAATAGGCAAAGGGAGAGAGGAAAATTATCTTTAACCTTGAAATGTCTTTGTTTTGTGTTCCACATAAAATGAATATAGATAAAAATAGGGAATGCTTTAAGTAAATTTTAAAATCTGAAGAAACTTGGCTCATTAAGCATTCTTTTTATGATTCTATAGGGCTGAAACATCTTCGAGTGCCTTTCTTTTTATGAGTTAATGATATTTTATGTTTTGGGGAGACTTCATAAACAGAAAATTTTTGAGAAGATGGTGTTATGGTTAGTCCATATGTATAACTTCAACCTGAATGAAAATAGAAGAATGTGAACCAGATAATTGAATAGCAAAAACTCTGAAAAATATAGTTGAAAATCTGTTCCTCATGATAAGAATGTCTTGGAAGAAATCATCTGAACATATACATGTATTTATTCATATATGAGGTTTCTGCTTATTAGTTTACTCTATTTTCAACTCAGGGAATGATAGAAATTGTAGTGTGATCTATGATGTTTTCCTGTGCATCTTTCTTCGTAGTGCCTTGGATTTGTCTACACAATACAATGCAGGAAAGAATTGAAACAATTTCCTTGATAATTGGGGCCATGTGCTATAGATTTATGTATGAAATAGCCATGTAATTGAGACAACATTGTGGCATTAGTTATCTGGATATCTGTTTAAAATTTCCATTCCATTGTGTACAAGTGTAAATGCTATCATCATATCTTCAACATCTTTATGCTATTCTCGCCTGACTTACCTATATCTCTGGAGCTTTTTCCTGGTCAAATCCTACTAATTAAGAACCCTACCTGTGACATCTTTCGAAATGAAGAATTCTTGATATGGAGTCTGTGAGTTTGTTTTGAGCAATATTTTGATGATTGTATTTTTATATGTGAATTCCTGTATGTCCTGTGTATTTCAAACTACTCTGCGCAGAAGTCCATAAAATTCACCAGATGACTCAATGGATATAAGATACAGAAAATATGAAGATGCTTGTCTTGAAGACCCTTGTATATGAAAGCCAGTCACTATCAACAAAATCTTTGGGACCTGTCTCCAGAAAAGTCCTATTGTGATGTTCCATCCTGGTGTGATGCTGACTCTGCCTTATTGAAGGCTTCCCTGTGGTGTATAAACTGTGACCACTGTCTACCAAGCTGCAAAGGCTTTAGGTAGTGTCCCCATTGATAAGCAAGCTTGGATCTCAGAACAAGTCTGGCTAAAGACAGTAAAGCTAAGTATCTTGATTCACCATTATATGATGATTTATTTGGTGGAAATACATAAAACAAAGAGACATTAAAAACAGTCCTCAGTCATTCAGCTAGGGTCTGGAACAGGGTGGTGAGCGTTATGATGTAATGGAAGAGATAAATCTTAGAGCTATTTCGGAGAAATAATTGTCAGATTTTAGTGACTCATGTGACATGTAAACAGAAAAAAGAAGTCGTGCATAATGAAAGGAAGGTTCTCTGAGGTGGTTAAACACCTGACTTCCTCTATCAGAAGCCCAAGAGATTTTAAAGTGGGGAAAAACTCTGGATCTTGATGTAAAAAATAACCCTGATGTGAAAAGCAAAATGCTGTGGTTTTAGGCTTCTTATTCATTTAAATAATTCAGTAGATTATTTTAATCAAATATCCTTTGCATTCAAGTACAAAAATATGAGGTCAATAATAGTAAAGTTCAGTGTGTAGAGAATTGTGTCAGGTAAATGGGAGTGATCATGATGTCAAATTTAGTGAAGATGCTTCTCTGGTAATGATGGAATGCCTACCTGCCCTCAAGGAAGAGTAGGGGGACAAAACACAGTAAAACATGTCAAATGCATTAGTCATTTAACAAAAAATACTATGTGTGGTCCAAGGGGGTGCAAGTCTTTACCAGTTAGAAAGAATCAGGGAAGGCTTTATGGAAGGACCTTAAAGGCTGAGTAGGAATTCACTAGGGAAAGTTCTTTTTTTTTTTTTTTTTTTTTTTTTTTTTTTTTTTTTTTTTT
>CM053770.1:46291749-46403352 GCA_028658325.1 Potorous gilbertii | reverse complement strand
CCGCTCCCGTGTCCGGGGAACCTTTGCGGTCGGTTCTTCAGGGCTCTCTGCAACGCAAATCTCCTTCACTGTGTTGCTGCGCGGCCTCCACTGCTCCAGAATTTGTCAGGAGTTCTTTTTACAGGAAATCTATGGGCTGTGGGTTCGGACCTAGCATAGGTGAGTCTTTCTACTCCGCCATCTTGGCTCCGCCCCCCGGAAAGTTCTACTGATAGGGAATAGCTTGGGTGCTAGGTATGTTGAGGCAGACAGTTGTTTAATTTGGTTAGAGTGTAGATTGTGTGAAGTGAGAAATACAAGTTAAGTGCTAGGTTATTATGGAGGTCCTCGAATACCAGGCATAACACTGTAAATTTTATTCAGTAAAGAATAGGGGGCCATTATATATTTTTGAGAAGAGGAGTGATATGTCTACTTTTATATGTAAGAAAGATTAATCTAACCCTGGTGTGAGGTAGAGATTGAAGTTGGTATGGTGGGAGGAAGAACGTGGGAAGGACTGAACTTTGGAAAAGTCCAATTAGACAGACACAAGGGCAGTAGGAGGAGAAATTGAGATGAGAGGATTGAAGCTGAAAAAGGTCATGATGGTTAAATGGGCAGGAGCTGGCAGCTGGATGTGAAGGGATGAATGTCAAAGACAATCTTAGGTTTATAGACTTGGCAAACATATACTTCAGAGGGACATTATCAAATGAGGAGGGGAAATGTTTTAGAGGAAAACATCTATGGAGGCCAATTTTTAGGGATATTGAATTTGAGTTGGCACAATCAACTGAAAAGATTCTATAGCAGTAGGGGAAATAGGTATGGAGCATGCATGATAAGTGGAAGGAATATTGAGCTTGGTTCAAAAATGGGGAAGCTTTGTGACTATGACATTTCACCTCTGAGGTCTGTTGCCCCATCTGTGAAATGGGAATAAGTAATACTCATGGGAGTATTACCTACCTTTCAGAGTTGTGAGGATCAAGAGGAAAAAGTATGTAAAGGATTTTATCCACTTCAAAATGTCAAATAAATGTGCCATTTTCCTCCTATTTCTTACCTATGTAGTGATAGGAGAGTTAATGAGATTTCTAGGGAGAGAACAGAGAAAAGGGTTTTGAGCATCTCATCAGTACTCCCCATTTTAATGGGTCAAGATAACCAGAGAAGTAGTGAGTGGTTCAAGGGCTTGGAGGACCAGGATAATGTATCCCTGAAGCAAAGAGAGGTGAGACTATCCAGTGTTGGGAGCTGTCCAACTGTATCAAAGATTAGAGAGAGTTCACGAAAGATGAAGACTGAGTAGAAAGTAGGTAGTAATAGTTTAGTGGGAGTGAAACAAGGCAGAAAGGAAGCATAGACAAGGAAGACAGTTTGAAAGTAATAAGTAGAATTTATTATTTATTTAAAAAGAAAAGTAAATAGTGTGAAATGGAGTCACAGTTTTCTATTCGAAATGTGTTGTTGTATATACAAAAGTTTTTAAATTTTGTGTAATCAAAATTATCAATTTTTTTCTATTACAGTAGTCACTGTCCCTTGTTTGGTTAAGCGTTTTCTCCCTAGTCATTCTGGGGAAAGGTATCTCTTTCCATTCTCATTTTTAAAAAGTTGTGAATTTTTTTTAAAGTACACACATTTTTTTGTGTGTTCTGTATGCCTATCTTTTTTTGGTATCTAAGCTTAGAATAAAAATAAAATAGAAAAAGCTGGTAGCTATAAAATGAAGACACTGAGAATAGGCATCCATTAGTTATTTCAATTGATGATCTGTATTATTTAATATTATTCCTATTTCAAATTTTAGATATTTTTTGACATGTAGTAATTGCTTTTCGGTGTCAAAAGGATATCTCTCCAATTTACTATTTGTTTTTAATCTTGTAAAAACAATCTTTACTTTTTAACTTGAGTATTTGAAAAGTTTTGATGGCTTTTTCTTCTATAAGAGAAGACACTTAAAAATTCATTAAAAAAATAAAAAACATCTATTGAAAAAGCTATTACTACCTAGGGGGAAAAATGAGCTAGGAACATTTTGATCTTCTGTGTGCTTTGAGGTCAACATGTAAATCAGAGAAATGTAGGGGAAAAAAAATCTCAGAATCCATTTGGGTTAGGTTTGCTTGTAGATGCAGTGGTTTTGTATACCGAATTGCCACCTACTGGGTCCACAAAATCTGCAGTGATTTTGTGTCTGAAAGGAAAAAAATATGGTTAGCTATGACCAAAATCTGATTTTAAAGAGTATGCTAAAAAACGTGAGGTCCTACTAGTATGGTTATGTATTATGCTAAGCTCTTCATCTCCCAGTTATTTAAATAAAGGCTTGACCAGTAATGGGGCTCCTTAATTACCAGCTTTCACATACTCTAGGGAATGTACTGGCAGTAAAGTAGTTGCTAGAAGCACTACAAATCTTGTTTGTCATTTAAATTTTATACCACAAAGTGCCACTACTGTCTCTGGACTATATTTAAGAATTTTATTGATGCCCTTTGTTTTTATATCACATTCATTAGTCATTCTGGATATATATCCTTCCCCTGATTCTGGACCCAATGAGCCTTACTTTATAAGCAAGAAAACGAGCTAAGCAAAACCAAATCGACACAGTGACCACTTTTGACAATATGATGCAATATATCTTACTTCTGGGGGCCTTCCAAAAGAACACAGTTGCTTTCTTATCCCTTTTTCTGGGATAAGATTGGTCACTATAATCACTCAGTGTTTGGTTTCATTTTAGATCTTTTTGTCTATGCTATTGTCACTGTGTGTATTGTCCTTTCTCCTGGTTCTGATTCTTTCACTGTATTGGTTTGTGTAAGACTTCTCAAATTTCTCTGAATTCCTCATGTTCATTTTTGCTACAGTAATAATATTACATATGTTTACTGTAACTTGTTCATGCATTCTTCAATTAATGGACATCTACTTTATTTCTATTTTATTTTGTTACCACAAATGTGCATTTATGCATATCTTGTTATATATGGGATTCTTCCCATTATTGAACTTATTGAAAGTATATAGCCATTAACAGGGTCATGGGATGCAGTTTTTGTAAGAAAAATATCATTTTTTGTGACCTATTTTGGGAATAATTTCAAATAATTGAGCTCTTATCAAGTGCTTGATGCATAATAGGAGCCTGTTAAATGCTTGTTGACTAAATTCTTGAATGGATGGACTGAATTGCAGCTTTATTAAGTATATTATTACAGCTATTTTGCATGGATCAAAATTAATTATTTTGTCCTTTTGTCATCTTTGTCAGTCTTCTAGATATGGTATGATGCCTTAAGGTTGTTTTAGTTTGAATTAATTTTTTTAGTAGTGATTTGGGAGAATATTTAGTATGATTGTTGACAGACTGCACTAAAAAAACTGTTTACTCAGAGACTTTGTCTATTTATCTGTCATGGAATGGCTTTTATTTCTTTATTTTTTGTTAATTCACTGGGATATCAGACTACAATTAATGGTATTTGATAAAAACGTTCCCCCCAACAGTTTTATATTTTATTCTAAATGTGTTGTTCTATGTATAAAAGTTTTTTAATTTTGTGTCATCAAAATTATCAATTTTTTTTCTATTACAGTAGTCTCTATCCCTTGTTGGTAAGGCATTTTCTCCCTAGTCATTGTGGGGAAAGGTATCTCTTTCTATTCTCATTTTTAAAAAGTTTTGAAATTTTTTTAAAGTAAAAAAATAAAAGAAGTTGTGATCTTTCATTTTTTGCATTTGATTATGTGTCTATTTGTAACTCATTGTAGTATATAGTGTGAGGTGTTGCCTTCAATTTATTTTCTCTGCTGGAAGTGCATGCCTGTTTTTCTTGCAGTGCTTGTTGAATAGGGTATCTGTCGTCAATAGTCTGTGTTCTCGGGTTTATCAAACACTGTGCTGCTCAGTGAATTTCCGTGTGTCTGGCCTGTTCTTCCTGTTTATTTTTTGGCCTTGATTGTTAAGAATATTATTATTTTGAGCAGTTGTAGTTTGGTATTATTTCTCTAGGAATTGTATATGATTTTCCAGATATATAGGAGATATCTACAAGATAACTTTTTATCCAACATTCTGTTGTATCAAAATAAATGCTTTTCATTCAATAATATTCCATAATATTCTCCAATAATTTCCCCAATGGTGTGAGGAAAAATGAGTAAGAATCCACCTAACCACTATGATCTTAACTGAAAGCATCTCCTCGAATAAAGTTCACAGTCAGATGGGAGTTAAGTCCTTCCTTGGAACTCAGCAGGTTTTCTAGTCCTTCACTACATGGATATGTTTCTCCTAATCACTGCACAGATCTTTTTCCTGTCTCCTCTCTATCCCTTTTCTCTCTTGGTCTCTCTCTCCCTCTGTTCCTCCTTCCTTCCTTTCCCTTTCCCCCTTTCCTTCTCTCTCCCTCTTCCTCCTTCCCTCCTTTTCACCTTTCTTTCCCTTCTCCTCATCCTTCTCTTTCTCTTTTCCCTTTTCCTTTTCTGTCTCCCTTTTCCTTCTTAATCTCTCTTCCTCCATAGTTCTTTGACTGAATGCCCTGTAAACATTGTTTTTGCAAACTTTAAAATAGTGCAAATATCGATTGTTATTGGCGTTATTAACAAATCAGCACAGTAGAATCTTGAAACCTTTTTGTCAGTTACATGACCATGAAGATGTGGACCATTGTGTGAGAGGGAATAAATGTGAAATCAGTCTAGGCTGATAAGGATGAGGTATTTATTAAGTGTTTATTATGAGTCAGGCACCATGCTACAGTTGGAATCAGATTTCAAAAATCTTTAAATGTCAGAGAGGAGTTTGAATCTTATCCTTGAGCAGTAGGGAGCTACTAAAGTTTATTCTTTTTAAAGCTCAATTTTATTTTAAAAGAAATCAAAGATTTATTTTGCCCCCTCTCACCTTTCCTTCCTTTCCCCTTCCATCCCAAAGGGAAAAATCCCCTTGTAATAATTAAGCAGAGTCAAAAAATTCCCATTTTGATCACATCCCACTATATATGTCTCATTCCATGATTTCTCCATCAGGGGCTGGGTGGCATTCTTTTTCATGGGTCGTGAATCATGGTTAATCATTGCATTGATCACAGTTCTTAAGTCTTTCCAAACTGTTCATTTTTATATTATTGATGTTGTAGTAGAAATTGTATTAGTCATGCCAATTCACCATGTCTCAGTTCATATATAACATCCCAGATTTTTCTGAAGCTATCTTTATTCACTTCTTACAGCACAATAGTATTACATCACATCCATATAGCATAATTTGTTCAACTCTTTCCCAGTTGATGAGCACACACTTAGTTTCTAGTTCTTTACTGCCACAAAAAGAACTGCTATAAATATTTTCATACATATTGGACCTTTTCCTCTTTCTTTGATATTCTTAGTCATATAGACTGAGTAGTTGTAGTGTTGAGTATTTTACATACAGTTTAGTTTAGGGATAGTTCTACATTGCTTGCCAGATGGCTGTACCATTTCACTTTTTCACCAATGGTGCATTAATGTGTCTTTCTACAGCCCCTCCACTATTTGTAATTTTCCTTTGACAAAAAGAACAAATTTTGGAGGAAAACAGGCATATTGATGCACTGAAGTTTCTTGAATTGGCAGATGACATGGTTAGATTTGTGTTCTAAAGATATCAATTTGGCAGCTGCACTTAAAAACCTTCCCAATCTGGCCGCATCATATCCATTTATATTCAACTTGTGCTTCAAGAACTAGGGTGTCCCACCTCTTCTGGAAACTTCTCCAGATATCTCTAGCTCACCTAAATCTCTGTGTCCTTTTTATTTCTCTTGTATTTGTCAGTACAGCATACTTTAGGACTTATATTGTTCCCTAGTTCATATATACTAATTTTGTCTCTTTAGGACAGTTGTTAGCTTCTTGAGAAAATAGGTTCTGACTAATAGAAAGAATATTCATTTTAGATTCAGACCTGAGTTTGAGACCTGGCTTCTGTACTTATTTGTTTGTGATCATGGACAAGGAAGTCACTTCCTGCTTCTCAGATTTAGTCTCTACTTAAATCAAATTCAGGGTAATGATACTCCTCCTGATCAGGTTCTTCAAAGGGAAGCCCTTAAAAATTTTTAAAGCTCTGTAGTGTATGAGTTAGTCTTCTTCTTGGTTTCTCCCTATAGTATCTAACAAAATCCAAGTATTTGGTAATTATCTTTTGATGTATTAAGTAGATTAACTGATAACTATTGTGGATTCAAGATGTGGTTTCACTGGGCACCGGAAAAGCTGTTTTCTGTGCTTTGAAACAGAAGCCAATGGATTTTGTTATGTAACAGCCCAGAGAGCACATTCACTTTGAGGGTAGGGGGATGATTGGAGGAAAGAGTGGGGTAGAAAGAGAGAAGAGGGAGGGTCTTTCTGGCTATTTGGATTTTGCTTCACAGCAACCTGACAAGTTATATTTTCCATCCTGATGAGGCAGAGACATAAATTGCTTTGTCACTGTCATTGTTCTCTTCTTTCTCCTTTCCCTCCTCTCCCTCTTATAATAGTAATTTGATTCAAAAATTCTTAGTCAGGCAGGGCCGGCGCTGTCCAATTGCTGACGGTTTTGATTACTCTAGCAATGATAGCAACTAAACTTTATTTTCTTTGTAATTCTCTTCAGTGCCTAGCATAGTGCCTTACATATAATAAGATTTTTCCAACCCTCCCCCGCCCCGCCCCCAATGTTTAGTGATGGGATGAATCTTCTATTAAGGCAGTATTTGAAATCCCATTTCCATGATTTAGTCTAAATGATTTTTCTTTCCTTGGACCATACTTATCAGTAGGACAGTAGGGGACTTTGGGAAAATTTTGGGCCCAATTCTAACAGCTCTTTATTTTCTGGATTCTTTTTAAAGAAAAAAGTCAGTTTTTTATCATGAAGAATCCTGATAGAATTTATTTTGGCTTACTTTTAAAGTAGACATTTTGATTTTTCCAGCTGATTTTCTTTTTCCTTTTTCTCTTTTAAAAATTCAGTTTTTGTGTGTGTGGGTAGCAGCTGGTCAATTCATTTTCTTCACTTTTGTTACTCATTACCATGGGATTGACTTGGTAAATTCACTATTTTATCAGCTTTATCCATGTGTTCTATGTATTGAATATATCATATTTTCTGAATGATGATTTTTTTGTCTGCTTTTCATGTTTCAGACTATTCATTTCTTTAATTATGTTTTCTGAACTACTTTTGGCACCATTGTTTTTATTGTTGCTACACAGTTTTGAGGATAGTGAAATTAGGAAGGAATTGTTGATATTATAAAAGGATTTTTCATTTTTTTTTACAAGAGGATTTATTTCAGGGATCCATTAAGTGGTAGGCTTTTCTGATGCATTTGTATATTATTTTAGCTACAAAAATTGATCTTACATAATTTGTAATAAAAAATTAAGGCAGAGACATGTTAGGAAGCCTTTGCATTAATCCAGGCATGAGGTTAGGCTGAAGTAATATGATTTCAGTAGAATGGAAAAGGAAGGGCTGGTAGAAACATCTGGGTCAGAGAATTCAATGCAATGAAGATTTGCATTCCTATTGTGAATCAGACCTTTCACAAGGTAGAGAAAGTAAAGTTGAGAAGGGTTGATGAATGATTAGATCTGAGATGAAAGGAAAGAATTAGAAGTGACCTGGAGGTTTGGAGTATGAATAACCTGAAGGTATTATGGTATTTCTGACATAAATAGGGAAGTAAGGAGGGTAAAGTCATTGGGGGAAAATGATGAATTGGTTTTTGAATTTGAGATGATGGCAGAATATCCAAGTGGAGATATCTAAAGGGAAGTTAGAGAAATGGCCCTCAAAGCCAGAAAAGTCTGAAGTCAAACATGAATTTCCAGAATTTAACAGCATCTTCCAAAACATGATGACTGACTTTATGGAAAATATATTTCAAAACTGGACTTTGACATTTGGAAAGAAACCATTTGTTGCTAAAATAAAGGTGATTAAGTTCTCTAAATAGCTCTCCATTTCTTAGAAGTACTTATCAAAACATACTTTGACAGTGAGAGGACACATGATTATGGCAGGATTAAGCCATAGTTTTATAGAGCAGAGAGAATCTCTATTACCACAATCTATTTGGGCTGCTAAAACATTGATTCTGGTCAGCTTTGTCTTTAGTAATTGGATTATAGATTTGCATTATAGACACTACTTAGAGCTTTGTCTTCAGTAGAATGCATGGCAGCACAAAAGTATTATATTTAGGGAACTCATAATAATCGTGTTTTGTTGATGTTCGTATTTTCCTGGCTGAGACAGTATGTCTTGGTGGGCAAAGAGACTTCCTGACTTCATGTCAGGAAGAATTGTCTGAAGTCCTACATCTGGCAAATACCATGTGACCAGGAGGAACTCATTTGAGCTCTCAGTGTTCAAAGCAAACTCTTCAAGACTATAAATTACTATACCAGTAGAGGACATTTCCATATTGGGAGTTCCCTACATTAATGAATCCGGTCAGGACAGTCTAGCCTAGAGTAAGGAGAGGGATTGGAACAGGATCAGTGATTTCATTGATATAGAGAATTGCTGGATGAATAAACTACTGAGTTAATCAATCAACATTTATTAAGCATTTACCAGGCATTCTGTTAAGGGCTATAGGTACCAAAAGAAGCAAAGGATAGTCTCTACCCTCAATGAGCTTACAGTGTAATAGGGGAGAGACCACATACAAACAAATATATAAAACAAGTTCTATTTAGGATAAATAGGAAATAATTAACAGAGGGAAGGCACTAGAATGATGAGAGATTGGGGAAGGCTTCCAGTAAAAGATGAGATTTTAGTTCCAATTGCAAGGAAGATAGGGGTCTATAGTTAGAGAAGAGGATGGATAGCATTCCACACAGCAGGAAGAGCTGGCGCAAATTCCCAGAGCAAAGAGATGAAGTGTCTTGTTCTAAGTAATAGACAAGAGGCCAGTGCTTTGGACTGAAGAGTACAAGTCGGGAATAAAGTGTAAGAAGACTGGAAAGGCAGGAAGGTACTAGGTTATGAAGGGTTTTGAATGCCAAACAGAGCATCTTGTATTTACTTCTACAGATAATACGAAGCCCCTGGAGTTTATTGAGAGAGAGAGAGAGAGAGAGAGAGAGAGAGTGTGTGTGTGTGTGTGTGTGTGTGTGTGTGTGTATGTGTATGTGTGACATCAGACCTGCATGTAGGAAAATTACTTTAGTGTCTGAATGGAGAATGAATTGGAATGGGGGGAGACTTGAGGCAGACATATCCACCAGCAGCTATGGCAATAGTCCAGATGTGAGGTGATAAGGGCCTGTACTAGATTGGTGGGAGTGTCAGAGGTGAGAAGGGGGCATAGTTGCAAAGGTGAAATTGACAGGCCTTGGCAACAGCTTGGATGTGGGGAGGTGAGAGATAACTGTAGCAATGAAGGTTATACTACCTCATTTGTAATCACACTGTTAGAAAGCTGCCTGAGTACTAAAAGCTAGGTGATTTGCTAGTCTCGCAAGGTTCAATCGCACAACCAATTAGTCTGAGGAAGGATTTTAACCCAGGCCTTTCCAGCTCTGACCTCTCAAACCCACACCTGGAACACACACACTCTCCCTCCCTCTCTCCCTCTCCCTCTCTCTCTCTCATTTTCTCTCTCCCTCTCCCTCCCTTAATAAAGCAAAACTTTATATATATTATATACTAAGAACACTATGTAGCTTTTAGTCACAAAGTGACCCTGATCTGAGGTGAAAATAAGTTTTCAGTTTTATCTTATAATTTCTTCTCTCTCTCTTTTTTTTCCTATTGGCTCTTGGAACAATAAAGGTGTCTATAAATTACCTGCCAAAATTATTTGTTAGCTTGCCTTGCAGTCTATGACCACAGTAGTCTCTGAAGGCTTGATGGGAGCCTTTGAAGAGATGTGGACTGAATTAAATACTGCTTACTGGAAGTAAATAGGAAAGGTAAGCAGTGTTCACACCTCTTCAATTGCTCTCATCAATCCTTCAGAGACCTTGATCGGAAGGGGGTGGCTGGGGCTATATCATACCAAGGGAAAGAAATTGTTCCCTGGTTTGCAAAGTTGCCATGGTTTACAACTATTGTAGCTATATCCTCACATAATCACTTCCCCAAAGGGGAGTGGTAAGTTATGTGAGTAAATATGTTTTTGATTCCAGAATAACTCAATAAAAAATTTAAAAAAGGACTATTACCAATTGATACTTTTCGTAGTCTTAGTATAATGGCTATTTGCAAAAATAGGATATAAGTAGTGTTGTCTGGACAACTTATTTCTGGGAATAATTATGAGAATATTGGGAAAACTTTGGGTAGAAAGTCAAAACTGGAATCAAGGGATGCTGTGGAAGCTGATGGAACAATAATGGTGTCTCTAGAGTGACTAACAAAGGTCATCACAAATTACCTGATCACATCTCTTGACTGCCTCTGTCCCTTTAAACGGGTAATCTTTGGGCAATTTTGATTTTTTTAAAAGGATAATTGCCAAAACTTCAATTATTAAAGGAGTTAAAAACCAAAAAAAAAAAAAGTCCAATAAAACCACCAAAGCAAAGCTGTTTAAAGATGCCTTTAGTGGCTATACATTGGAAAATCTCAAAGCACTGCAAATATGATCATTAAAAACATTAGCTTCTGCATTCATGAAAACAGCTTAAATCATCTACAAGGTCTCTCTCTCTCTCTCTCTCTCTCTCTCTCTCTCCCTCTGTCTGTCTCTTTCTCTCTCTCTCTCTATCTTTATACACACACACACACACACACACACACACACACACACACACCTTAGCATTAAACAGAGGAAGTCAAACAGAAGTCTTTTTGTATGTATTTAGAGACCATTAAAAGACAAAACCGCAGTGTTATGGGAAGGAAGGAAAAGCTTGTATAGTATCCCCTATTACATAGAAAGCAAAACTACTTTGAGGGAAGAAATCTTGCCGAGACAATATCCTGAATAGATTGAAAATTTCCCAGCCATTCCAAAGTGTAAATAAAAGGATGATTCCATGTTGTGGTGATGGACAGAAATGACAACCATGTGTTATCTTCCATCTGCACGGGTCTTCTTCACAGGTGGTACTTCCTCCCTACTTGGCCGACTTTCTTGGAGGCTGTGAAACCCAGACTCTGGCTCTTGTGCATGGAAGCTTTAAGAACACTGTGGACATTTGAGTAATAAGGCAGAATGAGTTTTCCTAAGAATGTGGATCATAGAAATTTGTCTAAGGAAAGCTCATCCTTTTGGGTGGGAGTTGTCCTCTTCTAAGATTAGAAATGGGATGGTGGAGTTTTTTTTTTCTTGGAAATCATAAAAGGGAAAGAACCATCTCCAGGAAAAAAACAAAAACCAGTTGGTTGAGGAAGCAAGAAGCTAGTCTGCTGCCAGCAATATGTAGCTGGCCTTGGCCCTTATCTCCTCAGGAACAATTACTTTTGCACCAAGGAGTATTTGCAGAGACAGTTTTGAAGCAGCTGTGACAGCATTCAACATATGTGAGAACAGTTCACAGAAAAATTACCTACAGAAGTAGGCTTTTAGATCATTTAAATCAGTTTGGTGTTTTTTGTTTTTTCTGGGTTTATGTGAAAATGGCAAGTGATGAAACTGGAAGTCCTTTATTCTTTCTTTCTGCACATTCCTGTTTATCTTCTCGATCGATTTGCCTCGCTGTGTTACAGACTCTGTCCCCAGCCCTGCCTCATGTTCCCTCATTATTGCACTGAATGGCGGATCCCACTCCTCAGTCTTTCCTTTTGAGCTTTGGGAGCCCCTCCTCCTTGCTTATGTAGCAGCTTTTATTTTGCCCAGAAATGACAGCTACTGTCCAGCACCTTTTGTCTCATTGGCAGGGTGGTCAAGAAGCTACCTTCACAATTGATGCAATTACTAATGTGTTTTCTACGCATGAAGGCAGACTTACAATTCCCCGGCCCCAAGGGACCGTAAACATCATTTTTATGATGTCTGCACTGCAGGCCCTGTCAGCTCAGTGTTCATGTTCCTGGGTACTGGGAGGCCCTGTGATTCAGGGGGGAATAACCATTCCTTTTCAAGTACATTTTTCTTTCTTTCATGTTTCCCTGGCCCAATTTTCAGCTCCAGCTCTGCAGCACAAGGGGTTACATTGGCAACACGCTCTCTCAACAGCTTTTTCAACCCCAGGATGTTGATGCTTAGAGCTGGCTGTCAGGAAAGTTGTTTATAAGAACCATACCTCTTGGCTAATTACTTTCATAAGGTAAAACAATGGAATAATTGGCTACAAAGGGAGGAAAAGCACTATCTTGGAGAAGGGCAAGTGAAAGAATTTTCTTTTGTAGAGAAAAAAGTTCAGCCTAAAATGATGTATCCCTATGTGCAAAACACTTTCTTACCTAGCATCCTTATTGGGATGATCTTCCTATTAAAGCCCTTTGGGGGAACGTAGTGATCCTTTGGGGTTCTATGATAATATTCCTCATTGTACATTTGTAGATTCTTCCTATGGGTAGAACAGATTCTTTCCATGATGCCCTTTAGACGTATGCTTTCCCACTTTGCCTCCCATTTGTCTGAGTTGATTTGGCAAAGGTCATCTCTTATAATTTTTTCAAACGTTTGTATCCATATTTTTTTCTGATAAAAATTGTTATTTTCTCCTACTCAGAAAGACCAAAATGAGCTATATATGCAAGTTTTTAAGGAAATGTTCAGCAAGAAACAAAACTATTAATTATGATGACATTTGAATATTAGTTACATCAGTTGATATATTAAATTACAACTAATTTTGCAGTTTGAAAGAATTATTGAAAGTTATCCAACTTACAAGATGCTACTTACACTTACAGGTTTATGAATGAAGTAATGGAAAGTGTTTCATCAAAGAGCTCTATTTCTGGGTCTGCTAGTATGCTAGTCTGCTTATATGACCTTGTTCAATTTATTTTATCCTTCTAGGCTTCTGCTAAATCATCTGTAAAATGGGGGAATGAGTTTCCATTGCTAAGACCCCTTTCAGTGCTGACATTCCTTACACCAGTATGTCAGTTGGGGTTTGCTCCCCATGCTGAATGTTTGTTTTCACTGAGCCCCACTTGCTAGAGAACCATTTCACAAAGGGCTAGATAATCAGCTGCATGGGTTTAAACAATGCTGATATTAGTGTATTTCAGTGATTGGTAGCTTTCATAAGGAGTACTAACAGAGAGGAATAGTTTTGTGCAACTATTTGCATAAAAAAAGTCTCCTCTTTCAGAGGCAGATTGACAGTAAGTAATAAAGAAGAATCCATGATGTCTTGTTACCAATTTATATCTCTTTAAAAAATGAATATGATATTTCTTTTAATATAATTATATTTAATATAGTATGAGGATCCTTTTTAATAATCCTGGTGGTGGGGAAGAGAAGGGGACAACTTCTACCAGTGAGATCAACACCTGGTCTTTCATTTTATAAGTTCTGAGAGTTGCTTTTGGCAGCACTGAGAAGTTCCTCATGATTTGTTCTGGGTCACACGACATTGTGTGTTAGAGGTGATCCCTGAATTTATTTGGGTTAATTGATTACTCTTTTAAATTATAAAAGAAAAATAGAACCTATCAATTCTTCATACTCTAGTGCAATTCATTTTTTTCTTTTAAATTTATTTTGCTAGATAGCTAGGTGACAGATTAGGTAAATTGCTAGACTTGGGAATTGGGAAGACCTGGGTTAAAATCCTGCCTCAAATACTTACTAGCTGTCTGACTCTGAGCAAGACACCTAACCCTTCTTAGCCTCAGTTTCCTCATCTGTAAAATGGAATAATAGGACTTATTTTTATAGGTTTGTTGTGAGAATCAAATGAGATAATATATATAAAGCACTTTGTAAACTTTAAAGCACCATATAAATGAGTTATTATTTCAAAGGAGATGAACTACAACGGCATAACTTTTTGTTAGAACTTCATGGAAACAGGTAGAAATAAAACAGTAGGCACAAGGATGCCTTCTAGAACATGAGATAATACAGGCTGTGTCAAAATTATTCTAATATAATAGAAAATACTTGCGTGTCTGGGAGACTTGGTGGTAGAAGGAAGGTATGATGAGGGTACAGCTGACGTTAGAAGGTGATGGGATTGAGGCATCTTGTCTGTGCTCAGGCAGGGAAGGCCAGAAGAGTGAAGTCTGGAGCAGTATACATGCCTGGGAAAGGTAGATCTTGATCCTGATAGAGTTACAGTTTCCCCTTCTCTTTGACAGCTCTGAGGACTAGATTTTCATGGGTTTTAGCTGGTTTCCACAAGTGATCAGAGGGGCTTTTTGGCCAGGAGTGGGGAAAACCCTGGAGTTTTTCCATTCCATTCTCCCCTTATCGCTAAAGTCATCTAAAAGACAGTCATAATTAGGGTGTGATATTTGAGGTTTTGACCCAGGGAACGTTAAAAGGTAGTGAAGCACTTACAACAGAAAAATAATTAAGTTTAGCATCTAGTTGGGGTTGGGGGAGAGAGAGAGAGAGAGAGAGAGAGAGAGAGAGACACAGAGAGAGACACAGAGAGAGAGACACAGAGAGAGAGACACAGAGACACAGAGACACAGAGAAAGACAGAGACAGAGAGAAAAGATAGTCATATTAGGAAGTTACCAGATGCACAGAAGGGGCCTGATAATTTCAAGAAGGAAGACCTTGGCAGTGAAGGGATCACTTGGGAGCAAGGAGATCAGGGAAGGTTTCATTGAGGTGGCTCTTGAACTGGACCTCCTTGAAGAAAGATAGGGTTCAGACCTCTTGTGGGCATTCTGTTCTTTTCTGATTTCTGATTTGAGACCATATCTAATCCCCCTCCCCCAGCAGTAGATTAGAAACTCCTTGAGGTCAGGAACTTTCAATTTTCATCTTTGTGATTCAAAACTTTTCAGATAGTAGGTGGTTAATGTTTCTTAAGTGGAATGGAATGAGGTTAAAAAATCAGGATTGTTGTGGAAGCTGCCAATATCTTCCTGTTCTTCTGCACTGGATTTTCCAAGTTTAATTCAACCTTATCAGTCCAGTCCAGTGTGTTTCTTTCCCAACTTTACCTTTCTTTTTCCCTTTTGGGAAGGAATGAACAAATATTTATTAAGCACATTCTATGCACTGTTCTTAAGCACTTTATAGTTATCTGATTTGATCCAACCGTGGGGAGGTAGGTGCCATCATGAGGCAGACAGAAGTGATATGACTTGTCTGGTATTACACAGGTAGTAAGAGCCCAAGACCAGATTTGAACCCAAGTTTTCCTGACTCCAGGCCCAGAACTCTGTCTATTATACCACCTAGTTAGTTTCTGGGAGGAGAAAGAGAAGAGGAAACAGGCGGATAAATATTCCTAATTCTTGAAGATGATCAAGGTCGAACTCTTGGTTTCATAATGTCTTTCTTAAATACCCTACCACACCAAAGAAAAAGGGGAAGAAGGCAGAGGCTGTTTGACAGTAAGTAATAAAGAAGAATCCATGATGTCTTGTTACCAGTTTATCTATCTTTAAAAACTGAATATAAGATTTTTTATAATATAATTATATTTAATATAATATGAGGATCCCTTTAATGATCCTGGTGGTGGGATAGAAAAGGGGGCAATTTCTATCAATGAGATCCATACCTGGTCTTCAATATGTAAGTTCAGAGAGTTGCTTTTGGCAGCAGCCCTGAGAAGTTTCTTATGATTTGTTCTGGGTCACACAACAATATTATATGTCAGTGGTGATCCTTGAACCAAACTCTTCCTGCCTTTAAGACAAGCCCATTAGGCACTAGCCATACTGATTCTTAAATCTTTTACCTATAATGTCTAGGGGAAAGAATCATAGATTTAAAACTGGAAGGAATGTTAGAGATACTTGGGATCATTTTACAGATAAGGAAACTGATCTGCAGAGATTGAGACTTGCCCAGGGTCACCCACTTACTAAGTATCTGAGGTCACATTTGAACTCAGGTCTTCCTGAAAATTTTACATATAATTATATAATAACTATATATTTATAATATAAAATTATATAGATATATCATATATATTATTATACATATTTACAATATAAAATAATTAAGGTAATATGCAAATTTTCTGTTTTTAAATGAAAAAAATATCCATAGGATCTTTTACATTGTGAACCTTAGTAGTTTAGAGTTGTAATATCAACAGACAACAAAGGAAAAGTGCCCTTTTGTCCCCGGTGTAATCTTACTTTGGATGATGGGTTGATCTTCATACATGTTACCAAAAAAGGGTTTGCTAAACAAACTATTAGTTTCATGTTAAAGGGAGATGTGTAGTTTCGGTGCCAAACCATTCAAATGATAGCAACACCTATTCCTAGACAATTGCTACACTAATTAAAATCTCTTCATTAAAGCTGTTTCTCTAAGAAGAACCGTGTTTAAGTTACTTCAGGGAATTGAAAATAATCAAATTTGATTGTAATTAAAACTATTCTATAATTCAGATTTTAATTCATACTTTTCCCGTTCTTGTTCAGTAATCTTGTTCAGATTACTGACACCTTACAGCATTTCCTTTGGTGCAGTGAAAAATCAGGAAATGAGTCTGGGAAGTAATGGCCTGGCTTCTCCTGTGGTTTGTTTTGTATTTTGAAGTTTCTCTCTGGACAGAAGTTATCCAGTGTCAATACTGGCTTGAGACATGTTCCAGTGTGTTGACCAAGGGTTGCTTGACAGTAGACCTTTCTTGATTGTCTTCCAAACGAGAGAGCCAGATGTACAGACTGAGTACAGTTGCTGACAGAGAAAAAGGAAATTATTTAGTGTTTCTTAATGCATGTCCTACAGCAATTTCAGTAGATATGGGGTGATGTTTTGGATGTTACATTATTTCAGATGAAATAAGTATATATCATCTTGTTCACTGTGAATTTTTCTTACCTTGAATATACATTATGGTAAATATTGTGTTTGGGGGTAGTTAGATGGGGTGCAATGGATACACTGCCAATCCTGGATTCATTTTTGTGAATTCAAATCTGACTTCAGACACTTATTAACTGTGTGACCCTGACCAAGTTACTAAACTCTTTTGCCTCGATTTCCCTATTGGTAAAATGATCTGGAGAAGGAAATGGCAAACCAGTCCAGCGTTTCTGCCCAAAAAACCCCAAATGTGATGTCATGAAGAGTCAAACACTACTTAAATGACTGAACAACAACCAAGTAGCGTATTCACAAAATTAACACGTATTTATTAACCTCAAACCTGTGAGGTATCGACTTCACAAGGAGCTTGAGAAAAATGGCCCCCTTTATTTTTTTCTCTCTTTTTAATATTTTATTTTTCCCCAATTATATGTAAGAAACCAATTTTACCATTCTTTTTTCCGAATTTTTAGTTCCAGATTATCTGCCTCGCCCTCCTTTCCCCCTCATTGAGAAGGCAAACAATTTGATGCAGGTTATATGTGTAGTCATAACGGGTACCCTTATTGAAGGGTAACTGTACCCCTAGAATATTGCAATGGCTTTCTAATTCGTCTCTATCTCCTGGTCCATCCTCTATACCACCACCAAAAACATTTTTCCTTAAGTATGTATCTGACTGTGTGACTCTTCTACTCAACAAATTCTATTTCCTCTAAGATAAAATTGTGAAATCATCTGTTGAGCTTTTAAAGTTCTTTGTCTTCTACATTCTAGCCTTATTGTTCATTGTGAACTTTTCACTCTAGCCAAACTCACCCTCTTTCAGTTCCTTACACACAGTGCTTTCTCATCTGTTGCTCTGTCCTTATCTGGACATATTCTGGGCCTGGAATACACTCTCTCCTCAACCTCTGCCTCATACAGAATACTTCAAGAATTACCTTCTCTATGATGTTTTTTTTTTATTTTCCCATCTGTTAGTTTCCTCTCTGCAAACTACTTTATATTTAACTACATTGTATTAATTGATGTATGTTCTCTTGATAATTATATTTAGTTGTAGGCCCTCAATAAATACTTGTTGGTTGAATGAGTTCAAATTCTAGATTGCTGACATACTTGTCATATGAGTATAGGAAAGTCATGTGGAATTCAATTTTCCTTAATTTGTAAAAGAGCTACATTTTACTAATGTACATTTTCTATGGGCAACTAGATGACACAGTGGATAGAGTCCTGGGCCTGTGGTCAGAAGACTCATTTTTCCGAAGACACTTACTAGCTGGGTGACCCTGGGCAAGTCACTTAACTCTGTTGGCCTCAGTTTCCTCATCTATAAAATGAGCTGGAGAAGGAAATGGAAGATTACTCTAGGATCTTTTCAAAGAAAATCCCAAATGGGGTCACCAAGAGTCAGACACAACTGAAACATGACACAATATCATCTATCTCGTACTTTATAAACTGCCATATAAATATGAGATGTTAATTTAAAATAGAAATAACAACAAAAATAGAAACAGCTCCCTGAAGGCCAGTCTGTCATCTCCATCATGAGGAGGTTGCAGTAGTAATGCAGGGTGATGTCTAGTGGGAATCCTGTGTGCTCTGAGACCACCATGGTGCCTGTGAATGCCTGAAAGGACCTCTGAAACATCAACCTGGTGGGCTGTCATGGCACCACTGATGAGGTTTTCAATCTGCCCTATGTGAGGTAACTGTTTCTTTGAGTCTGAGGGTTAGGTAAGGCTGTAGAGGGTGGAAAGGTACCATCATAATTCATCATGATGATCAGGTCAACATGATGCCTACAAGTTTTGGTTACATAGAAAGGCAAGATATTTTGAAATAAATCAGCAATACTAGTACTCTAGCTGTTGGAAGTTCTTTGCTGATGGCACAGACCATTGAAGTATACTAATCACATGTACGTACATAGGAAGAGGACAGAAGATATAAAAGTTTTCATTATGTAACAGAATTATGTTGAAACAAGATGTAAATGATCTTACCAGTCCTAGGTAAGGCCTTCATGTTATTTTTTGTTAATGATTTCCTCAGCTCCAAATTACACAAAAATACATTGCAGATTAATGCAGAGAATTGTAATCAATAACTTTGTTGCTAAACCAGATTAGATGGAACAAAATGAAAATTAAGAAGTCACTTAAATCTGAAGAGGAAAAAACTGACAGGCGTGAAAAAAATCTACATTTATCCAAACTCTAGAAGTTCCTTTAATAATGAAACGTATGGCAAAAATATTGTTAACATCTTGAATGAATTTTGAAAAGGGGCAGACACACTTAGAATTTTAAAAAGCCCCTGTGGAGTTTTATGTCATGGAATTAACCAAAAGACCACCTATACCTGACCAGAGGAATTTTTTAAAAAAGGTGGTATCAGTTAGAGTCATCATGGAGGAACTCATTTTCTCATATTTGACTAAGAGTACAAAAACATTTCAGTATCTACACATAACAGTGTTTGCTGTAGTCATTGTTACATTGAGGACTATAGAGGGAAGGTTGCATTATTGAGGAATATAAACTCATTACACAAATAGGTTTGCTAAAAATTATGATTATATAAGAAGCATTTTGAGAAAACTCTTGGAGGCTTGCAGAAAGACAATGGAAGACATCACGTATGTGTAGAAAGCTCAAGTTTCATATTAGCTGATTAAAGGTAACGAAGATATATATATATATATATATGTAAAATGTATATTGAAGGTAGTCACCTGAGACAATTGATGACTTATTTAGATAAATAGCAAACTACCTTCTGGCAGTTGAAATTCTTCATACGTATATATGTATATATGATTTCCAAATTCCAAAAGAAATGAAAACTAGGGAATATGACATGTCCGCTGTTATCCTGAATAGTACTGGAGTTTTGCTGAAAATGCTTTTAGTGAGTCTACAGAATATAAGCTTACATCCTGATTCCCATATTCAATTAATAGTAACGGTAATAGCTAGCAATTATATCATACTTCCAAGATTTGTGAAGCCCTTTACTCCTTACACATACTCATCACATTACACATACCCAGAGACATTAAATGACTCATCCATGGTTTCATACTTAGTTTTGGAGGTAAACTTTGAACTCAAGTCTCTCCTGACTTTAAACCTAGTACTAGTACCACAAGATGATGGAGTAGAGATGCAAATGAGAAGTTCCACATTTGAAAGCCAAAGGAGACTCCTTAGTGATGAGTGGGTGCTGAGAATCTTCTATTTGAGGATGACTTTTCACTGAGCCTTGGGCATCATTAAAGTTTTGTGCATTCTGGGCCTGAAAGAAATTAGCCTCCTTTTAAAAGAATTCAAAATGGCTAGTAAGAAATTCTGTACCAATTGGGGAACCCAAGCACGGCCCTAGATTTGTAATTCTCAGCCTTATGATACTCAGGGCCACAGGGCTTAAATCATGACATGGGTGGATGTGAGTTCATAATCGTGTTTCATTTTATGTTGCTTCATGATTTAAAACTTCTTTCTGCAATGTTGCACTCAACCAATGTTGAACGGTGTTTTGAATGACATTATGAGATTCTTTCCCTGTAAATGAAAAATATACGTGATTACCCTCTGTATTCTGTGTATCACACACATGCATGTACACATTTGAATGAGAAAAACATAAGTGGGTTGTGTTATTGTATTTTTTTTTTGTATAGCTAGCATATCAAACAGTAGGCACTTATTATGTAGATAGCTTTGAAAAATCACACATCTTCTGTTTATCTTTATTAAAGGCAGTCACCTGAGACAATTGATGACTTATTTAAATAAGTGGTAAACTACCTCCTGGCAGTTGAAATTCTTGGGGCAATCATGTCACCATATCATCTGTAAAATAGGAGTCCTTTCAAGCCTCACTCTGAAAACGTCCAATTCAGAATAGCCTCTGAAAGCCTCTTAGCATTCCAACTTTAAATGGATCCATAACTAGGGCATTAAGTACAAATGTTTCAGTAAAATATTATATATTAGGCTACAGGAGCAGTCATCTTGGTGATAGCTATATTAATAGTTTTATTGTGGGTAGTGTATTTGCAGTGATAGGCAGATGCTAGCTGTTAATAACTCGGTCAATAGAAAAGGGGATTTTAATCATCTATTTTGAATAATGCACTGGTCATTGTTTTGGAAATGCCTTAGTCTGTTATTTTATTTTTATTTTAATTCTGATTGGGATGTCTGTCAATATGGAATTCCCCAAGTAGCAGATCACAAACAAATGCCTCCTTTTAATCTCTACTTCTCCAAGATGTAAAAAAATAAAAATAAAAAAATTTTGTAAATAGAAAACATATTTTATAACATATCTGTTTCTTTATACTAATATTTATATATAAATTTCAATTTTTACTTTAGTATTTCTTTGTATTTTACTTTAGTAAATAAATACTTTAGTATTTCTTAAAAAATTATTCTTCCCTTTTGGATGGGATTAACACAAATAACCAAGAGGGAAAAATAATTATAAAATGTATTTAAATTTTTGTAATGAACTATGAACTTTAGTATTGATCTACCTGTTTGTCATGACCAGGTTTTGGGGTTTCAAGAGTAACGAGGGGGAGATTTTAGATGTACTTGGGGAATTATGCTATCCGAGTTGGAAGGAACCTCAGGAATCAACTGTGCTACTTTATTCAAAATATACTGCTGTCTCAACATACTTTGGAAGAGTATCAATTATAGAGGAAATTTCAATTTGCTTCTGGCTTAGCCTCATCAGAAGAGTCTTATGACAAAATACAGACTTGGTGAAATGATCTGATGTTGACTTAGGAAGCCAGTTGAATGAGGATTCCCTTGGGCAGAGAGGGGCAGTTTCTTAGATTTAGCTCTACAGTTGGCATTTGCATTAATATAACTTAATTTTTTAAAAAAATGTTGACTCTGTAGTTTTCATCGGATCATTTTAAATATTTCATTTCCTGTAAGCCATTTATGGATAGATAGGCCATTTTTAAACAGGTAGACTTCTGCAAATAGGCTATAACCTATGTTTTATAAACGTGATACGTGAACATTCAACAAAGACTACACATGTTAGAGCTGTATAGGAAATCATGCAAATGCCTAATATCATCAGTTTCCAATAAACTATGTATTTTCCTGGTGGCTTTCACTCCTCCTGCTCCTACACTATTCAGAACCCAAATCCCATTGGATATTTGTAGTAACCTGGTATTGTCAATGAAATACTTCATTCAAAGTCAGCTGATGAAGTCCTATGTTGGAATCCTGCCTCACTTATGGCTCTGGACAAGTCAGTTGCATGGAGGCTTGATTTCTTCATGAATTAATATAAAGCATTCATTAAGCACTTACTGTGTGCTAATCACTGCTAAACTATGGGAAAACAAATATCAGAAAGAGTTCTTGACCTCAGCAGGCTTATATTGTAATGGAAGAAATAACAAGATAAGTTGTGATCTAGGCCTGTGGCAGTCTAGTGAAGCTGATGAACACCTTCTCAGAAAAAAAATATGTACATGAAATAAGATACCAAGATTATAAAGCAAATGAAGTATATTGAAATAGACATCCAGATTACTTAAAAAATGAACAACAAAAACAAGTTCATAGACCCCCAGATTAAGAATATCTCTTAGGAATTCTGAAAAATAGCAGGAGGACCAATAGGGCCATCTATCCAGAGGCAATAGTGGTACTGATTTGATTACAGTCTTCAGTGTTGAAGGCTGGAAAGGGAGAAGGGAGAGGAGCACACATTGGCAGGGCAGAAAATGGATGCTGGGAAAAGATGACTGTGCCTGATCCCATTTGGGGCTTTCTTGGCAAAGATTTTGGCATGGTTTGCCATTTCCTTCTCCAGATAATTTTACAGATGAGGAAAGTGAGGTGAAGAGGGTTTAGTGACTTGCCCAGGGTCACCCAGCTGGTAAGTGTCTGAGGCGAGATTTGAACTCAGGAAGAGGAGTCTTCCTGACTCCAGGCCAGCCTCTCTGTCCGCTGTCCCATCTTGCTGCCTGTCACAATAAGTAAGTGTCAGAGTCCGAATTTTAACCCAAGTCCTCTCTCTCTGGAATCAATGTTCTTTCCACTGTATCAGGAGGGCTAAAAATAACAATAACAAGTATTATTTTTATTGTCTTTAGTTCTGGTAGTGATGGCAGTGGCAATAGTGGGTGGTTGTTTTTCAGCACAAGTTTGTCTTGTATTCTTACAGATCATCTTCTGTTTTCTGTTAACTATACCTATCTTCCCCTCTTTTCCCTACTCTGTTACTACAGAGAGTTGAAAGTTGACTACAGATTTTTCAGAAAAACAAAGATTGAGAAGATTGACAGGAGTCACTTTGTTCAAGCTGAAGTTTTCTCAGATTCCTGAAATGGTTGTCTTGTTAAGGAATAGTTTTTGTTTTTATTTTAAATGAACAAGAAAATTTTTATTTATCTCTTCCTTTCCCTAAAGACTCCATTGAACAAATTAAAAAAAATTCTCAATGCATAGCAATATGGTCCAACAAAAACCACTTCCCATGTTATTCATATTTGAGATACATGTTTCTCTTTGCAATATTAAGTTCGACACCTTTCTTTCAAGAGGACTGTGACAGGTTTCTTCATTCTTTTAGAGTCATGGTTTATTATGGAGTCAATCAGACTTCTAAAGTGTTTCAAAATTGTGTTTTTTCATTGTATAAATTGTTTTCCTAGTTTTGTTCACTTAGCTCTGTATCATTTTATAGAAGACTTCCTAGCTCCATGTCATCATTCCTTATGGCAAAATAATATTTCATTCCATCTGTATGCCATAATTTGTTGTGTCATTCTCAAGTGAGGGTTCCTCCTTACTTTCCAATTTTGTCTGCCATGAAGTGGTTGTGTTTCATCTTAATCCAGTTCCCTCAGCCGTTCCTTGATAAGTCTACTTTCACAAAGCAATGTGCATAGACTGAGAAAGAAGAGAAAGTTGACACTGCTACTATTATTGGCAGCTAGGTGGCACACTGGATATTGTTATTATGAGCATTAGATGTTCAGTGGCCCAGTGGGTAGAGTGCCAGTTCTGGCATCAGGAAGACTCATCTTCTTGAGTTCAAATGTTGCCCCAGACACTCAATAGCGTGATGTTGAGGAAGTCACTTAATCCTATTTGCCTCAGTCTCCCATCTTTAAAATGAGCTAGAGAAGAAAATGACAAATCATTCCAGTACTTTTGCCAAGAAAACCCCAAATGGGATCATGAAGAGTCAGATACAACTGAACAGCACTGCTATTATACACCGCATGACCGACTGGAGAACAAATATCTCTTGATGGCAAAAATTACAAACCAAGAAAAGACTTTTTAATAATGTTGGCGGTGTACTTACCTTTCCCCTGCTCCTTCTCACCCAAGGCTTGTGCTATATGCTAATATGCTCCCAGGACTCATATATGGAACTCACCATGTTGGTTTCATTGGCCCTATGCCCTAACCAATGAGCTAGAAATCTACAGAGGATGAGGGAACTATTCATTCCTTTGGTCATAACCCTCAAAGTAGAAGCTACTAATTTTGACTTGGAGATTTTTAGGAGAGAATTTCTCTTTCTCTCTCTGTCTCTGTCTCTCTGCTTCTGTCTCTCCCTCTGTCTCTGTTTTTCCCTCCCTCCCTCCTAATGTTTGCATCCTGCAGAGTAGAGGAGGGAATTATGCTTAATGATGTTCTCTGGAGTTTTCTGTTTTGGGGGCATGAAAGTTCAAAGTTCCATACCCTGAAAAGTGCTGACCAGTCTAAACCTGATGAAACAAGGATATTGCCTCTCCCCTTTGATTTTGTAGTTTGAGAATTCACTGGGTTTGCCTTCTGTTCTGCAGAAGTAATAGCTTAATATTTTGAACTTCCTAGTTTTCATTTTGTTCTATATGAAAAAGCATAAATAACTTCCCTTTCCTTACTTGCTTCCCCCAATTGCTGTGCATTGTCCCTTGAACCCCGTCAAACAATCTGACAACTAGATTGTTTGGAGAGCTCTGAAACATATCACTTGGCGCATTAAGATGAAATAATATCACATCATGTTGATATGAAATGATACATTATAGTATAAATCAATGCCACGTACTGGAGTCTGAAGCCTTCTGCTTGTGTACCTGTTTTTAATAGAATTCTTAAAATAGCTCAATGAGTTTTCCACACATGCTTCTGGGGAGGCCTATGGGATCTGTGTTTGGGAAGGTTTCAGCAATAGAAACAGCAGTTTTCTTTTTCAAGGGTTCGAATTTATGTATTCTCATTTTTTGGATGATCTGTAGACAATATTCTAAAAAGGCTTGGCTTTTATTTACAGAATGGCAAAATTTGTGAGTGATGATTGGCTTTTAGAAAGTGAGTCATCTTCGGAGTACTTTTGGGTTGCAAGCTCCTCTCTAAAGCTCCTCTAAAATCATAAGCAGATTTTAAAAAATTGGATTTACAACTTTCTGTTGTATAAATCAACAAGAACCAGTATTTCTTTTTGTCTGATTAACTGAGGTGTTTCTAGTTATTCTGTGACTGTTGGATGGTTGATATTTTCTGTGCCAACTCAGCCACAGCCCATAAAAGAGTCACACTTGGTCTCACTCATTGGTTGTGTATGTCTGGTTAAACTCATGTATGTGGGGTGAAGTGCGTATGAGCTCAAGCCTGTGAACTTATTTCAGGTATGGACCAGATACCAGAGTTTGGCTACATCTTCATATATGACATTCTCAACCCTAGCAAGGTATGAGAATAGGTTCTTTTGTTCATAAAGGAACCAGTACGAGAGGGTATGGATGAGTAAATGGGAGTTCATCACCACTGCTAGAGAATAGATGCTGTTTTCTTACTGAAAGCAAAAAGTAGTGTCATTTTTGCTAAGTAGAAGTTAGGTGAAACTTTCTCACTTGAAACTGAAACACTTTCACTTCATTCAAAGCATGACTTCTGGTGTCTGAGTGAGGGAATGTGAAGTTAGAATTCTAAGTATGTGTGTGTGTGTGTGTGTGTGTGTGTGTGTGTGTGTGTGTGTGTGTGTAGGTATCTGGTGGCCTGGAGTCAGGAAGACCTGAGTTCAAATCTGACCTTAGACACATTAACTGAGTGACCCTGGGCAAGTCACTTAACCCTCTTTGCCTCAGCTTAGTTATCTATAAAATGAGCTGGAGAATTAAATGGTAAACCACTCTAGCATCTTTGCCAAGAAAACTCCAGAAAAGGGATCATGAAGAATTGGATAAAACTAAAAAAAAAAAAAAAGAGAGAGAGAATGCATGACAACTTGGGATTTAATGGGAACATCTATAAAATAAAGGCACTTTTAGCACATTGCTTTTCACATAGTAGATACTAGATAAATGCTTATTCTCCTCTATTTATAAAATAAAACACACACTTATTAAAAACCTACAGTATTATATGCATAATACTGTTTCTAAGTGGTTAGGGAAAGAAGTATTCTTATTAATGGAATAATTTTTTCAACTGAAGGGTTAGCCAAATAAACCATTTGTTGCAACTTCTATTAGTGAAAAATCTGTTAAGGATGTTTTAAAAATCTATTTCCTTGCTTTAAATGTGGAGAATATTAAACCACAGACTATTTGATGTGGAAGCAATATTGGAGATAAAGTAGTCCAACCCCTCAAGTCCCCTGCCTCCATGCCAAATGGATGAGAAGTTTGCAGTCCAGAAAAGAAAAGGGATCTTTATATATATATGTAAGGGGGCACCAAAGTCAAAGGAATAACTAGCATCTCTGGCAACCCTGTCCATGGCTTTTTCTGCTGTACAATGTTGCCACAGGGTTTGAATCTACAGTAACCTCGGATTATTTTGTGAAAAATTAAAAAAATACCCTCTGACATCTGGTGGTTTTCTTGTCATTTTCATGAAGGTTAATTGAGGGTTCTGAGTTTTCACCGGGATAAATTTTTTGTTTTCAGCTCTGTTGTCAAGTATGTATATAACTGGGCATCATTCCTAAGGAGATGAGTTGACTAAAATATATCAAGACTGAAATATCTATCATCTTTTTATAAAGCATTTCTAAGACAGAATTGAAATTTCGCTCAGGGCTGAAGAACAAAATTCACACACACACACACCAAAAAAAAAAAAATCCAGAGAAGCTTAAACATTGAATAAAGTAAAATGGGAGTGAGGAGAAAGATTTGTTGAGTCATTAAATAATATTTAAATGCCCACTGCTAGTTGAGTACTCAATTGGGTATTAGGAAGAATGAAAAGAAAAGATATGGCTTGTGTGTGTCCTTTGGAATCCTGCATGCATATAGTTCAAAGAAAAAAAATTGTTGTATATTTGGGATTGTTTATGATATACGTCTATACAGATGTAACCAGTTCAAAAGTCAGTGTGACATAGGGATCAGAGGGCCAGCTTTAAAGCCAGAAAGAGTGAGATTCAAGTCCTGTCACTGAACATATTGGCTTATGAGTCCCTTCACCTCTGTCAATAGAAGGAATTTCCTTTCTTGGCATTTCCTATACCATTGAAATTCCTGTCCCTTTAACCCCTCTGTGATGGAACGCACAGTAGACATCTAAAACTCAACAAAGCAAACTCATCATATTCCTCCTTCTAGCCCCTAAAATTTTTTCCCATTTCCCATTCCCAGCTTTCCCATTTCTGCTGATGGCACTATGGTCCTTACAGACACCCAAAAACACAACCTCAGGGCCATTCCTGAGCTGTCTTTCTCCTTCAAACTCCAAATCTAGTTACATGCTAAGTTTTGTCAGTTTCAGCTCTACGGAGTTTCTTGTATTTCTCTCCTCTTCATTCATGTAGCCTATGCAAGGTTCTCAACCTGAGGTCTTCAAACTTAAAACAAAATTTTTTAAACCATATTTCTGTATAGTTGGTTTCTTTTGTAATCTTATGCATTTTATTTTAGGCACTTAAGAACATTCTGAGAAGGGATCCATAGGTTTCACCAGACTGTCTAAAGGGTCCATGACACAATAAAGAGTAAGAACCCCTGGTCACACACACCCTAGTTCAGACTTTACCACCTCCTGCCTAGATGATTAGAATAGCCTCCCTTAATTCTATACCTTACCTCAGTTAATTATTTCCTATTTGCCCTGTAAATAGCTTGTGTGTTGTATATATTTGTTTGCATGTTGTCTCCTCCATTAGATTGTGAGGTACATGAGGACAGGAACTGACAGTCTTTTGTCTAAGCACTATCCCTAGTGCTTAGCATTATGCCTGGCCCACAGTAGGCACCTGATAAACGTTGGCTGATTGACAGAGGGAGTTTTCTGCGTGGAAGAAATCATAGGTGTGGAACATCCTCTCAAAAACATAAAAGGAGAATGCAATACTTAGCTACTATGTTCTTTATCAAATTTCTGTTTCTCCTTCCTGAATTTCTTTTTGATTTTCAGAAATCATGACTGGGAGGAATGAATGTTTGACTGTAAATAAATACTACTTGTAAATAAATCAATTAGTTCATCTAAAGTTATAAGTTGACAGAATCTTCGGTTAAAGGTGAGGAAAAATAATAATAGTGTCTTGTTTTGTAACATCTATCTCTAAGGCATTAAGAAGCTGCATTAGGGATTGTTAAAAATATCTGTACCAGATACAAACAACAACCCTTTCATGAGGGAGAGAGGAATTGTTATCTTTAATCTACAGCTGAGGAAATGGAAAGACACAAGAATTAAGAAAATTGTTTTTAACATCATTCAAACTTATCTCAGTATGGGACCATTTGACAATGTTATTAGCAGAAAGGTTAACCCAAAATTGGGATGCTCAGAAATTTCCACTCAGCAGTAGGGAATAAATGTTGTGAGGAAAAATATCAACCCCCAAACCATGGAGGTTCCAGGAATGCCCATTTAGCAGTGGGTAACTGAAATTTAACACATAGTTCTAGGTAGCCTAGAGTATAACTTCATACCAAAAGTTATGTATCTTTCAGGCAGGGGTTTTTACCTTTTTCTTGTGTTAAAAAACCCTAAGGCAGTTGGGGTGAAAGCTATAGACCCTTTCCCAGAATAATGTTGTGTTGCTTAAACTCATTTATATAACTTGGTTCATAACTATATATGTATGAATTTGTTTATACCAATGCATATATATATATTCAAATTTCAGTTCGAAGGTGGTGAAAATGAAGTAGTTTTTCTCTTTTCCATATAAATTTATTTTCAGTTTTCAACATTCACTTCCACCCCAGAACAGCTTGTATTTTGATTGCTTTTTCCTCCAATTTGCCCTCCCTTCAATTCCCCCTCCCCTTTATCCCTTTCCCTTCCATTTTTCTGTAGGTTAAGATAAATTTCTATACCCCATTGCCTAGATATCTTATCTCCTACTTGCATGTAAAAACAACCTCTAACATTCGTATTTAAAGCTTTGAGTTCTACATTCTCTCCCTTCCCCACTCCCTTTGATCTCTATAATACCATATTCCAGTATCATATCCCACTCTCATTGAGAAGGCAAGCAGTTTGATAAAGGTTATACATGTGTGGTTATGCAAAAGACCTCCATAACTGTGATGTTATGAAAGACTAAACTATATTTCCTTCTATCCTGTCCTGCCCTTCATTTATTCAGTTCTCTCCTTTGACCCGTCCTTCTACCAAAATGTTTTCTTCCAATTGCCCCTTCCCTCAATCTACCATCCCTTCTATTAGCCCCTCTACTTCCCCCCTACTTTCCTGTAGGGTAAGATAAACTTCCATACCCAATTGAATGTGCATGTTATTCCCTCCTGAAGTCAAATCTGATGAAAGTAATGCTTACTTATTCCTTCTTACTTATTCCTTTATTTATTACCTCTCCCTTCTTCCCCTCCATTGTAGAAGCTTTTTCTTGCCTCTTTTATGTGAGATGATTTACTACATTCTACCTCTCCCTTTCTCTTTCTCCTAGTACATTCCTCTCAATCCTTAATTTTCTTTTTAGATATCATTCCTTCATATTCTACTCACCCTGTGCCCTCCATACATATACATACACCTACACATTCAGGCATGCGTGCATGCGTGTATTCCCTCCAACTATTCTAATGCTGAGAAAGGTCTCACGAGTTACAAATATCATCTTTCCATGTAGGAATATAAGCAGTTAAACTTTAATAAATCCCTTATGGTTTCTCTTTTCTGTTTACTTTTTTCATGCTTCTCTTGATTCTTGTATTTGAAAGTCAAATTTTCTATTCATCTCTGGTCTTTTCAACAAGAATGCTTGGAAATCTTCTAATTCATTGAAGTTCCATTTTTTTCCCCTGAAGTATTATACTCAATTTTGCTGTGCAGGTGATTCTTGGTTTTAATCCTATCTCCTTTGACCTATATCACATTCCAAGCCCTCACATCCCTTAGCATGGAAGATACTAAGTTCTGTATTATCCTAATTGTGTTTCCACAATACTTGAATTGTTTTTCTGACTATTTGTAATATTTTCTCCTTGACCTGGGAACTCTGGAATTTGGCTACAGTATTCCTAGGAGTTTTCCTTTTGGAATCTCTTTCAGGAGGTGATTGGTAGATCCTTTCCATTTCTATTTTACCCTCTGGTTCTAGAAGATCAGGGCAATTTTCCCTGATAATTTCTTGAAAGATGATGTGTAGGCTTTTTTCATCATGGCTTTCAGGTAATCCAATAATTTTTAATTTGTCTCTCCTGGATCTGTTTTCCAGGTCAGTTGTTTTTCCACTGAGATATTTCACATTGTCATCTATTTTTTCATTCTTTTGGTTTTGTTTTATAATTTCTTGATTTTTCATACAGTCATTAGCTTCCATTTGCTCCATTCTAATTTTTAAAGAATTATTTTCTTTAGTGAGCTTTTGGACTTCTTTTTCCATTTGACCCATTCTGTCTTTTAAAGCATTCTTCTCATTATCTTTTTTGACTTTTTTTTTTTTGCCATTTGAGTTAGTCCAGTTTTAAAGCTGTTATTTTATTTTCTTCAGCATTTTGAGGGGTGGGGTTTCTTTTAGCAAGCTGTTGACTCTTTTTTCATGATTTTCTTGCATCACTCTACTTTCTCTTCCCAATTTTTCCTTTACTTCTTTTACTTGATTTTCAAAATCCTTTTTGAACTCTTCCATGGCCTGAGACCAATTCATATTTTTCTTAGATGCTTTGGATGCAGGAGCTCTGGCTTTGTTGTCCTTTTCTGGTTGTATGTTTTGAACTTCCTCATCACCAATGATATAAGAAAATAACTCTTCACTGAGAAAGTAAGAATCTATAGTCTGTTTCTCTCCCTGGTCCCAGTTTGCTCATTTTCCCGGCCAATCACTTGGCTTTTGAGCTTTGTTAGGTGGAGGGCTGCAGAAGCAGTCTCAACTTCAGCAGTGGCTGCAGCCTCCTTGGGGCTGGGGCCTGGCTGTGGTTGGGACTTGGGCTGGGGTGGGACTGGAGCATGCTTCCCTTTCAGCCAGGTGAAAGACCTTTCCGACTGGCCTTTAAAGCTATCTTTAGTGTTTTTGGGTAGAGAAGTCAGGAATCCACAGCAGCCATCAGTCATTCAGTGATTCAGTTCCTACTCCAGTGATTCAGTAATTCCAGTGATTCAAGGCCTACTCTAACTCCATTCCTGCCAGCGTGGCCCATGCTGAACTGTGTTCCCCTCCCAGCCTGGTGCAGAAGACTCTTCTGGTTGACCTTCCCGATTTGTCTTGGGCTGGACATTTGCTTCATTCTGTGATTTTGTGGCCTCTACTGCTCTAGAATTTCTTTAGTGTCATTTTTACAGGTTTTTGAGGGTTTTGAGGGGAGAGCTATAGCAGGTTCCTTCTACTCCACCATCTTGCCTCTGCCCCCAGAGGTAATTTTTCCCATTCAGTTTCATAGACCTCTGAAAATCTATCTATACCACCATGGAGAGAACCAAAATCTACCCATGGACGTCAAGTTAAGAACCTCTGTTTTTAGGACTCATAAATTATTTTAATTTTTTATAATTTAGAGAACAGCGTCTATCAAATAAAGTATGTACCATCCTAGGCTTTCCTAGGACAGAGATTTCAAAATCCCAAAGCATGGTGGTTCCGGGGAATATGGGACATGACAGTTTGATAAACCTTAAATAGAACTGTTGTCCTGTCTAATGGCAAGGGAATGCACTAGTGGATCAATGAAATCTTTTTCTAGTCTGTCATTTTTTCATATTTATATACTTGTATTCATGTATACTTGTATTCATAGTAATGTTAGCATCCCACAGTTCTATGAGAAAAATTAAGATATACTTCATGGTGGAAAAGTATTTAAAATTTAAGCTTCTAAGGTGATGTGGTAAGATAGATCTTTTCATTCATAGGGTCAATGTTGTAGTCACAAAATACTTTATTCCTTTGTAGGAGAAAATGATTGCTCCCAAGAAATCTTTCCAGATGACCTGAGAGATTTGGTTTGACTATTGGCATCTATTTGCTATATTAGGACATAGTACTAAATGATTAGTCTGGCCTTAATTTATTAAGGTATATTGTCACTTTCAGAGAGAACTGTCAAAAATCTCATCTTAAATGTTTAAAACAAAATCCCAATTGTGGCAACTAAGTTTCTCTGCTATTTAGAACATATAAGGTAAAAAATCAAATCATTTTATTCTTTATTGCTAAGGGGCAGTGGGAGTGATTTTTTTTCCCTTCCGTAGGCACATGGTAATATCTCTTGGACATGGAGGAATCACAAACATATAGTCAGTACATATTTAATTTTTCCCCTCTTAAATGAGTATGACAGTGACTTCTATCCAAAGGGTAATGGGATGACCTTTATGGGGTAGCATCTCTCTTCTGGAAATTCCTTTAGAAAGCTTTATCTTTGGGTGTTTGGGCAAAAATGAATATGCTGGGTAACCTTACTTCTGATTCTCTTTCTCCATGGAGGCTAAGAGTAAGGGCTTACAAGACAAGATTTATTAATGTTAGTTTCTACTCATCCTCATGCTTTGTGAACTGTAGAAGGAACTGAGGTTTCTGCTAATTTCTTTTGACTTGCAGTTAGGGTATTGTGGTTCTTTAAGGTTTGCTTGCTGGTTCATGTTGGGGGTTTCGGTGATGAAGAGAATAATTTTAGAGAAATCTGTGAAGACTTATATGAACTGACACAGAATGAATAAGTGGAACCAGAAAAAAATTTATAATCACAACATTCTAAAAATGAACAACTTTAAATATCTTAGAAACCTTGATCAACACAATCCATGATTCCAAAGGACTGATGATGAACAATGTTACATATCTCTTCACAGAGAGGTAATGGACTAAACATTTGGACATGGTCAATGTCAGAATTTGTTTTGCTTGACTATGCTTATTTGATACAAAATTTTTGTATTTGCTTTTATTTTCTAAAACAACCCACAATTTAAGAAGCATTAAAGGGGTCATGAGTGGAAAAAAGTTTAAGAAGCCCTGTTGTAGAGGGAGAATGTAGGAGGAGGAGAAATTAATGCTTATTGATTGGAAAAAATAAAATATTATAAATCATAACAGGGCTTGAGTATAACCGGACATAGCTTCATTGATGTTAGATAAATCAGTTTTGGACATTTTATTTTTCTAGCCTCATTAAGAAATTTGGAAGTCTCTATTTCCTCAATATGTGGTTACATATATGTGTTTTTTTTTAATTTCCCAAATAAGTCCCTAGAAGGCAGAAACCCTGGTTTTCTTATCTTGTTTTTCCATATAGAGTCCAGGACATCAAGTAGATCATAGGATCATAGGTTTAGAGCTGGAAGGGATTTCAAAGGTCATCTGGTCCTATCCCTTCATTTTATAGATGAAATAATTGAGGCCCAGAGAAATGATAGGATGCTAGGTTTAGAGCTAGAGTAGACCTTAGGGGTCATCCAGTTCAATATTTTCATTTTAGATATTTTTTGTAATGGAGTTTCTGAGAGAATAAACCATTTATCTGTGGTCATCCAGATTGAGAAGGAGATTTTGAACTGATGTCTTCTGATTCCAAGTCTAGTGGTGTTTCTAGTATTGCATGGATATTGTTGCACTTTCAAAATTTAGTGATTTGTATTTTCTATTATATATTTGATTGCATTTCCTGCACAATCAAAGGAAATCATGTACTTGTTGTGGGGTAATTTTATATATATATATACATACATACATACATATATATATGTATATATATATATACATATATATATATATATACACATACATACATACATATATATATGTATATATATATATATACATATATATATATACATATATATATGTATGTATGTATTGAGACAAACACATGTGTGATAGTCTACATAATCTTGGTAACTGTTCTTGCTACTGACATATTGGAGGTGGTGCTGACAAAGAGAAAATTCAGACCAGATGGTTTCCAAACAGTGAAACCACCTGGTTGATGAGGAATGCCAAACTGCCCTCTTTCTTCCCCTGCCTGCCCCCAGTAGTTTTACTACTGCCTATTGGAAAATAAATGTGCTATTGAGACTTCTATTAGCTCAAGTAGGAGAAAATCACAATATAAGAATATCTGAAAAGAAATCATACTTTTCATTTTCAGCCCTAAAATGCACCCTCCCCTGCTTTCATGCATGTGGCTACTGGTTTTTCTTCTTACCCTTTGTAAGCAAATCATGTCCTTGTTCTATATTACAAAGAAAAATCAGAATCCTTTCCACTTCCACAACTGCAACCACTGAAGATACTTTCAGAGAATGAGGTAAATATCTGTCTCAAACATTTACCTAAACTTTCCCAGAATCTTGTCATCTGAAGGAAGCGTGGCTATATGTATATATGTTTTAGCATATAGTTTAGCATATAATATGTGTGAGACTTTGTTTGGGTCAGTGTCTAACTTTATTTCCTTCCTCCTCTGACACACTGGATAATATCGGTATATTTTAGAGGTGAAGCCAGGGAGATCAATTCTCTTTCTCTTTCTATACAGGGACACTGCTGATTGCCACTACTGTTTGGGACTTCTGCACAAACATAGAACACATTTCTGTTGGGAAACTATTTACCTTACTCTGTCCCTGCCCCTTAAGACATCATGGTGCTGTGTACAGGTCTAGGAAAGTATTACATGTTGCATGATGCAATTATTAAACCATGAAACATCATAAAACTATGTGCTGGTGCTGTTGCTTGTTCTTCATTCTTAAAGAGGACCATGATATCAGGCAGGTGATGCCATGATATGCAAGTTAACTGGATTTGAGTGACAGAGGGCTGTGCAAGGTCACCAGCTTCACTTTCTCCCCTGGAGTCATCCAGGTCCAGTGGTGAGATATACTTCAGGACAATTGGAGATGGCCCAGGATGTAGTGGGAGACCTGGGCCTTTTTAAGCTAATTAGGTCTTTAACAGGTCTCCGTTTGACTAAGGCAGTGTCCATTCAGTGATTAAGGCTAGGTAAGAAATGAGTCAAAGAAAAGTCTCTTTTACCTAGTCAAAAAAAATGTGCCATAGTAAATAGATCATGGTATGAGAGCTAGAAAGACCTGGGTTGGAATTCTGCATGACCCTGTACAAGTCCAATAGTACATATTAATGGACTGATAAAAAAGGAGATTTATGCAATGACCATTCCAAATACTGATATTCCAAATTTACTTTTAGATTTTTAAACTTCTTTTGGATCCACTATTACCTACCAGGAACATAAGTTTTATAAAATGATTGCTAAACAAATTCATCCAGGCTTTCTTTGAGCCCTTTTCAGAATGCTTTGTTTTCAGTTTTAAGAGAAAATATTTTGAAAAAGTTGCATATGATTTCATTTAGGCATGCAGCAGGCACTTAGTGTCTGTTTGAAGATAAATTTTATAATAGTCTTTGGCAAGCTCACCCATTGTAGTGTTCAACTTGTATGTGATCAAGATTTTTTTTTTGGTTTTTGTTATAATACTATAGTACCTGAAATGGGTAAGAACAATTATCAAGCTAGGTTCCTCTTTCTACCTTTATTGTATAAAGCCTAATCATTTATTTGGTAAAAAAAAGATCTGCTTCCAAAATCATTAGTCATTCATTCAACTAGCTCTTGTTGAGTTCCTGCCTATTTGAAAACAAATTTTGTGACAGCCATTGGCAAGCTCACTCCCTGTGGTATTAAACTTGCACGTACCGAGCGTTTGCTTTCTGTTTGTTTGTTTGTTGTTGTTTTAATGCTTTAGTGCCTGAATCTGTAACAGTATTTATCAAATTACTATTCTATTTTGCAAAGCCCCCTTGGTTTTGTAAGAAGACTTTACTTCTAAAGTTACTCGTGTCTGAATAGATGAAAAAAATGTTTGTATTTCACACATTTGATTTTGACATTTATTCGTTCAGCTTTTCTTGGAATGACAACTGCTACTATTTCCAAGATTTCGTTTAAGCTAAAGAATGATAATTTTTCATGGGAGAAACATAAATAATTTTGATTCATGAAATTACTAATAGTTTTCCGCAACCGTAGGTATTAGTCAACACTCATTATCTATGCTTTATCATTTAGAGGTAAATGCCCTACAACATTATCCAGTAGGTTATAAATGAATACTGGGAATATGTGTGTGTTGGGAGAAATGAGAGTTTAGTTTTATGTTTTAAGTGGAAATAACCCATTTAAGGAATAATGTTCTTAGATCTTGACCAAAATGATAAGCTATACAGAATTGCCTCATTATCTAAATTCTTCTAGATGGAGAAGATTATTGCTAATTGTAAGTGTTTTTAATTATAGAATCTTAGGCTAGGGAGAGAATTTCAGTGCTACCACTTATGCACACTATGTTTCTATTAAGGTAATTTAGGATTATGTTAGGTTTTTTGTTTTTGTTTTTGGCAGTCACATCATATTGTCAACCTTCGTTGAGCTCTCAGTTCTCAAAGTATTTATGTCTTAATTGCATGAACACATCACCCTTATCAGTTTTCTTTTTCTTTTAGTGAGTCCATTGTTTTGTTTTGTTTTGAATGGGATCCCCATTCTATTAAGGAAAATATTAGCTGTAATGAACAACTTTGTGTCCTCTGTAGATTTCATAAGCCTGCCATCTGTCTTTTCTTTCAAATTTTAACTATAATGTGACCTGAATAAAACCAAGCATACCATGGCAATCTTCTTTCCTCCCCTCCAGATGGACATCATTGATCCTTTAATCAGCATTTCTTGGATCTCATCATTCACCTAGTTATAAATTCACCTAACTGTTCTCTCATTCAACCCAAATCACTTCATCTTGTTGGTGAGGATATTGTAAGACAATCTGATACCTTTTTGATACATACAGGTGTGTATTTTGTAGCCTATACAATTACTAACCCTATTGAAAACTGGAATGTGATTAGTGTACCGTGACCTGTTCTTATCGAAACTGTGCTGGCTCATGGCGATTGCCACTTCCCTTTCTAAGGGTCTACTAACCATCTGTTCATTAGTTTAGCATAGTGCCTGGCACATAGAAGGTGTTATATAAATGCTTATTCCATTCTCTTCCTTCCTCCTCAAATTTTTCTAGTCAATCTTAGAGTTTAAGCGTCTGTTTTATTTAAAAATTGGGACAACATTCTCCTGCTTCCAGTATGGTGGCAACTTTTTTGTGTTCCATGGTTCCTTAAAGGTGAGAGAGATGATTATTTTTCTATTATATGAATAACCAAATTAGGATTGAAGTTTTTTTCTTGGTATTTCCTCATTCAGGGACCAGTCCTTGACTGAATTGATAATAAGATTAGTCTAATCCTCAAGGAACATTCTCCTCAGTCTAGTGTGGGACCCCACCCATTTTCAATTAAAGTGTAAATAGAATCTAATCTAAGTGAATTCCAGTGGTTTGGGTGGAGATGGATTCTTTTGTCTGGAGACAGGGATGGAGGCACCTCCAGATCAAGCCAGGGTCTCAGTTAGAGGGACTGAGGGCTTTTAGTCCACCCTCATATTAAAAGTCCACCTACTCATTAATCATTAACCAGTCAGAATTGATTTCACCTTTCATTGATTGCAGAGGTGACACCTTTTCCAAAGGTATTTAAGTATTCAATGAGCTCCTTGGTTTTGCCTTTGGTTTTTGAGAGTGACCACTGACCATCAATTTTTTTACTATTTGCTAGGAATAATACATTGGTTATTAATTACCTGTCTCAGGCTTTTCATTCATCTCAAAGATGGCTGACAACTTTTTAGCATTTGTGAGTGTGAATTGTTTTTAGTACTTTCGGATACAATTGGAGATTCTTTTTCTATTAAAAAATAAAAACTTTTTTCCAGTGGGAAAATTCGTTCTTCCAAAGAAAGACTATAGTTTCAGGTATGCCAACGTCATGAATGGCAATCTTGATGACATAAATTTTTTAAGTAGTAAGCCTTTGCGAGGAAACTGACACGTTTGTCACATTCCTGTCACCTGTGTTCAGAATGAAGACCTTATTGTTTGCAACCCCAGGCCCTAAGTATTTTGGTTCATCTGTGATGACTTATGCATGCTTGATCCTTAATTTTCCTCATTTTTTTCTTACCAGGCTATCAGAGCAGTTTTTTTCTTCTATTTTGAATTACCTTAGTTTTGAACTTCTCATTTTCAACTCTGCAGTTAAGATCTTTAGTTGTTTTTTTTGTGTGTGTGTCTCAGGTTTTTTTAAGTGATATTTTCAGTTTAAAACAAATACAATAATAATTTTTTTTTGCACATGTGTATGATTTAGTGTATTTACATTTCTAAAGTGTGCTACTTAAATGTAATGAGTTCTCTTTAGCAATACAGATCAAAATCCATTCATGTTGACCCAGTCTGTGCGACTCTTATCTGTGATCTCCCAAGAGTTCAGTCTAGGAGGTCCTTTCAAAATACCAGAGTTACTCCTTAAATGTAGTCTAATCACAAAACCCAGATGGAGTAAATTATCTCTTAATAGGTCAGCATATTTTTTTAAAGAGTTGTCTCCTAGTCAGGATTTAGAAGCTAACAAATCTAAAAGATTGTTTAAAATAGATGAGTAAATAAAGAGTAAATGAAAAACCAGTCATTAGGAACTTATTGTACTTCAGAGTACAATGCAAAGCACTAGTGATCTAAATGTATGACAGTATTGCCTCCAGGAGACTAAATTCTAGTGGGGAAACCATATATGTTGTAATAATGTCTTTGGAGGGATATTTTCTTTGGAATACTACGGAGAGACTGAGTAGAGCCATAAAAGGGTAGATTGATACATCTTTCCCCATAGCAACGTTTGAGTTGATGACTTGATATTGATTGTAGATCTGGAAATGAGCAAGGCAGATGGGATGGTTTCTGGAGCAACTGCTTGGTGGTTGGTGAGTAGAAGTCCACAGAGTAAATAAATAGGATTTCTTACAAACAAAATGATTCTTAGCTATGTGTAAATTATTTAGAGCAATAAGTCAAAAGTAATAAACTTTTTGGGAGGTTTATGAATTTTTTTCAGGTCTTTATAGTGACTAAATTGTTAGTTTACTAAAATGGTAATATAATTTTCCCAAAAAAAGATAATATTTCTAATTTTAGACTACTTAATTTATTCATAGAAGTAAAGTACTCCCAGGATACCTACAGGGAGATAGCTGGTTATTTTGATGCCATATCAGTGGAAAGAGCACTGCATTTTGGAATCAGAGAACTGAGTTAAAATCCTAGCTCTATCATTCACTGTTTTGGGGACTTTGTACAATTCACTGAACTTCTCAGGGTCTCAGTTTACTCCTCTATAGGATGAGGGGATTTGAATGTGTTTCTGTATTCATTGTTGAAGGTAATTACTTTGGCATTCATTCCAAGATTTGGTAGCAATGTAATATTAGTCATACATATTTATCACTTTAAGCTTCAAGTGATTTTATCAGTGAAGGAAGAAATGTGAAATTTGAGGCAACATCTTAGGTCACTGAACATTTTTCTAGTCTTTTCTTCATATTCTTTTTTGCGTTACTTTTTCTTTTGAGTGATATTTAAGAAATATATCTCGATAAAGGTGGGCATCTATTGAGTCAATTATTTACTTACCTCAGCCCACTTAAGGTAAATCACAGTGTATTTTTGTCTCAGAAAACCTTTGGATGAATTAAAATGATGCCACATCATAACTTTGTCATGTCCTGGAGGCATGTATTAAACCAATGAGTTAGTTTGCAGTTGGAGATTTGAATGCCTGTAAGTTTAGTGATAGAAGCCTTCCAATCAACTCCCTGAGAGGAAGTGCTTGGAGGGTGGAAGGAGAACTCTTCAGGTTCTTTCCCACCACCACTGATCACGGATTTGGACTTAATCAGAAGTGTCCTAGAAGTATCCCCAGAACAGTATCTTTGCCAGGAGCTAAAAGCCTGAAGACAGAGGAAGGGCAAACTCACGGTTCTATAGGTAGCCCTGCAGAAATATAATCATCTAGGTAGTGCAGTGGATAGAGAGCCTGGCCTGGAATCAAGACTTATTTTCTTGAGTTCAAATCCAGCCTCAGATACTTTGTAGCTTTGTGTGACGCAGGGCAAATCACTTAATCCTGCTTGCCTCAATTTCCTCACCTGTAAACTGAACTGGAGAAGGAAATAGAAAACCACATCAATACCTGTGCCAAGAAAACCCCAAATGAGGAGTCAGATAAAACTGGAAAACAGTGGAACAAAAAAAAGGCAATATCTTAAGAATTCAAGCCAAAGGACTTGGAGGAACTGTTAATTTACCCTCATATAATATTGTCTAAACCTGAGGCCACTTCACCTTGGACTCTGTATATGTTGATTGGAGAGGGTAGCATAGATTTCTGAGGGAATGTTTTGTACCAATAATTATTATATCATCTTCATGATACCTCTTTCTAAAAGCCAATTAAAACTGATTGTTCAATTGATATCAATTGATAATTATGGAGGGGAAATCACAGTGATGGGGGGGCTTATAAGCATTAGAAAGAAACCTTAACCCATTAGGATGAGCCCCTAGAAACCTACAAATAGGGAAGACATAGCAGCTGGGCTCTGACAACTGATCTTCTAACATCTGTGTGTATTAGGACAGTGAGTGCAACACTTACCTGGATTACACTCACATTCATAGTTTTAATGAAAACTTCTTTAATCCATATTTTTAATGATTGTGTTATATTAACTCTCCAAAGATAATGTAATTAGTTATGTAACACATTGGATTTGCTCAAATATCAAAATGTGATGTCATTTGGATGTTATTGACAAATGAATAAATAATGAAATCATTTCTGTTTCTCATTTACATCTCCAGGACCTCATTTGTATCTTATTTGTGTGTAATGCAGCACTTTAACTTTGAGAGAAAGAGAGGAAGAGTCTGTTTGGCCATAGTATGGTAGTAGAGGGAGCACAGATTGGAAATACACAATTCCATCGATATTCTGGTTCCTTTCCCAGTTGATGCTTAGATTGTTCAGGTAAAAGTCCTCCTACTCCCCCAAATTATTTTGTACTTTTTGCATATATCTTGTATTACTTATCTCTGTGTACATGTTTTCAGTAGGATGTAAAACTCCTTAAGATGAGCGTCTCTTCTCTTTCTCTCTGTATCTATCACCCAGGTCAAGTTATACTCAGTTTGTATTTTGTGCATCATTAATGTTGGTTGAATTGGATTCTTCTTAAAATGAGTTGAATGTTAATGATTTATAATTAATGCATCCTTGGTGATGACTCATTCATTCTTTCCACCATAAATTTACTTAGTATCTACAATGTGCAGAACACCAGGTTAACCACTGGGGGAACTTTGAGGATTGTAGATTGCCACGATACTCTTAGCTTGATACAAAATTAATTTTAGAAAGTGACAATATATGTATATATTACATATATGCATATATACACATACTTTTATGTGCTGGTATTTTAAAGATTAAAATACTGATGAAGATGTAATAACAAATTGCTCCAGACTGTTAGAGTTGGATGGTGAATAGGTATGACAAAGTCCATATGTAGAAACTGGCCCATCTGCAAATAACAGATGGCACTTTTCCAAAGACAAGGAAAAGCTTGATTCAAGGTATAAAAAATAAAAAAAGTTAATGTAAAATCATTTTTATTGAATTAAAGGCAGTTAATAAGAAAATGTACTTTGAGTTATATTAAATTTTTAAAAAACATGTTAGATTAATTTAAAAATCCTTTAAGGTTTTGTTTTTTAAGGGGAGAATGTTTTGGATTTCACTTTTTCAACTCCATCACATTGTCTTTGAAATGAACTTTACTGTTTGTAAAGCTCCTGAATCAATCTTTCCATAGCATTTGACCAGATCCCATTTGGTGATTTGTAGAGTTAGTGTAGTTTCTGCTTATGGGTTTTAAAACATATATCCATATCTATCCATCAGTGAATGTTTGAGCCCCTTGAATGTGTTCAACCCTGTGGGGGAATACAGAGGAAAGAATATTGTATAGTGCCCTCCAGGCCCTTATAATTTAATTAAGGAAAGACAAAACTAACACAGGAGACAATTAGAGAAAGATACAAGACAGTATGTAATTAAGCGCTAAGCTGTGTGAAGAAAACTAAGAATTTTTCATTTAATGTAGAAATGAGGGGGGTCTTAAAGAAATGCAAAGAATGCCACCATTTCTTGAGAGCAAATGACATTTTTTTAAATTTAATTTTCATTTTATGAGATAAGGTTTTGGAATGAAATGAATAAAAGTTGGAATGACTACCTGGAGATAAATTCACATATTGATTTTAAGCTTTTGCTGGTGACAGTCTGCAGAGGGAAACAATTTTAAGGCTTGAATCTTCAGCTGCCTTGCTCTGTTCACCCCTTTGATCCATAGTTGCTAATTTTTAGCCCCATTTGGGGATGGAAAGGGTTTTTCATTTCTAGAGTAAATTTCCTCTTCATTATCATTTCATTTTAGATCACTTTGAATTCAATTCAATTCAACAAATACTTGTGCATGCTTAGTATTTGCAAGATGCTGTGATACAAAGACAAAATTGAAAGAAATCTTGGCCTCCAGGAGTTTACAGTTTATTTCAAGAATTGGGATAGTGGTATAATAAGTACAAAGGTAATTAAATACCAATCAACCCATCAATGCATTCATAAACACCTACTCTGTGCCAGAGACTATGCCAGGCCCTGGGATTGCAGATGCAGTTAGTGGAACAATCCCAACTCTGAAGGAGCTTAAATTCTAACATAAAGTATGCTTTGAAAGTAATTTCAGGAAAGGGAGAACACTAACAAATACGTGTGTGTGTGTGTGTGTGTGTGTGTGTGTGTGTGTGTATGTATATGTATGAGTTTATGTGTATGTATGTATGGGAGACAGATGAGGAAAGGACTTATAAGTGGTAGATCCATTTTCCCACCATTTTCATTTTTATGAATTCCTCTTCTTCCTTTTCCCTGTTTTGGAATCAGTATTGCCTCAGTTAGTTAGATTTGAAACAGCTTGATGGGGGTAAAATTGTTAATGATGATTGATGTCACATTTCATATGGACATAATTCCTGATGGGTTCTTATTGAGATGATATCAGTGATCTGCAAGTGTTACCTAAGTTTTTGGTTCCCAGTGTCACTTTTGACATTTTCTTTCAGTTTTTCAGTTATGTCTGATACTTTGTGACCCCATTTGGGGTTTTCTTGGTAAAATACTGGAATGATTTGCTATTTTCTTCTCTAGCTTATTTTATAGATGTGGAAACTGAGGTCAGTAGGGTTAAGTGACTTGCCCAGGGTCACACAGCTAGTAAGTGTTGGAGGCTGGATTGAACTTGGAAAGAAGAGTCTGTTTGACTTCAGATTCAGTGCTCTGTTCACTGTTCCACTTAGCTGCCCATTGGCATTTTCCGATCTCCTTTAATCTTTGTGTGACACACCCACTTTAAAAGAATAATAGGTAATATTCATATAACTTTTACCATCCTCAGACTGGATTAGCTACAATATCTTCTTATTAAGAAGAGAAGTACTTTTACCCTTTCTCTTCAAGTTTGTTCTTGTTCCCCCCCACCCGGATTTCATTTATTATTGACAAGAAGGAATATATTATTAGAATCCCTATTGTAGATTTGAAGGCTCTAGGGAATGCTTTTTATATATTCTCAGATAAATAATATCCTTTTTTGCTACTGCTCACAATTATAGGTTCATTATCATTCCTCTTCATCTACAGTACTTCTCAGCAGGTGGACAAGGACCACCTCCTGTGGCAATGTCTGGGCATTCGCATGGCCTTATGGTGTGCTACTTGCTGATGACAATGGGCATAAGGTGTTACTGAGGATGCCTAACACAGTAGAATTGACTAAATGGAGATAATAGAGGTCATTGCTACAAATCTATGGTGAGTGGAGTATATTAGTTCATTAAAATCAATAAGTATTTAATGGGATATTAGAGGACATGCAGAATGCTAATACAAACAGCATTCAAAGTGTGGAGTTTAAAGTTATCCTTTGGACAAAATTTGGCAGATTCAATGCACTTTTCTACTATGCCTTTATGGAGATTCTTGTCTGGGTCATTGCCCCTTTAAGAGATATGCAGCCATGGAAAGTCAACATTTCTGTAGCCCTTCAGCTTGTTTTTTCTCAGATACTCTTGAGATACTGAAACTACTTTATGATTGAATGCTATAGGACCTCTTCTCCATCCTCCTCCTCTTGGGGACATTCTTCTTCGAAGTTCCTCCAGGGCTGGGTAATTATTTGATATGAGTTACCTTAATGATCTTTTGTTTCTTTCAAAAAATGAGATAATGAATTTCAGTTACTGGTCTAATCAAGTGCCAAAAAAAAATTAGCTCTGACTTTTTTTTACTTTAAGACCCCAAGAGGAATTAAAACTCTATCATGTTGGATGTACTCTTGGAAAATTTGGAACAGAAGATGGAAGAATACAAGATGGGAAGGTCTAGATGGGTTGGGATCTGCATCGTTATGAAGAGTGTTCACATTGCAACCGTCAGTCAGACAGTCAATAAACATTTTTTAAAGCAGTTAGAATGGACCAGGCACTGTTCTAAGTGCTGGGAATCTAAAGGAAAGTAAAAGATAGTCCCTGTTCTCCAAGAATTCATATCTAATGGATTATGGTTCTGCCAGTATATTCTAGTTCCCTAGATGAGGGAGGATCACTGTTTGGGACCCATAGTGTGCTTAATTAATAATCTCTCTGACCATTCATCCATCTATCTACTCTACTCTTGTCTGAGCACATTTGGAATATATTGCCAAGTTTTGAGTTCTGGGTGCCACACGAAGATGGAAGACGTTTGCAGGAAAGCAAACAAGTTGGCATATGTACCATTTGATGGTGAAGAACTTTTACTTCTTTACATATAGTGGTAAATTGATGCAACTGTGAAGGCATTGAAAAGCAAAGATGAAGAAGGTTTGGCTCTCTCTCAAGTGTTTTGGAGACCATCATGTAGTAGAAGCTATTATAGTTATTCTGTTTGGTTACAGAGGACAGACCTTAGAATAATGGACAGAAGTTGCAGAAAGGCAATCATTTCTCATAGAAGGAAAACTTCTTTTGGACTTGGAGGTACCCCAAAGTGGAATGCCCTGCCTTATTACTCCCCTTTCTGCACCCTACATTCTAGCAAAATTGGTCATCTTCCTTGTCACACATAACACTTCATTCCCCATCTCTGTACTTTTGTGAAAGGGTATTTCCTAGATTTCCAGTCTCCGTATACATAACTCTGATCTACCTGAACTACAGTTTACCTACGCTGTCCTGCTCACTATTCCTCTTACCCAGATATCCATCTTTGCCTTTGCATGAGCTGTCTTCCATGGCTGGAATGAGCTCTGTGTGTCTCTGTCTCTTGCTGTGTCTCTGTCTCTCTCTATTTCTCTGCCTCTGTCTCTGTCCCTGCTTCTGTCTCTCTCTCTCTGTCTCTTTCTCTGTTTCTCTGTCTCTCTGTCTCTCCCTCTGACTCCCTCCCTCTCTTACCTTTGCTTTTTAGAATTCTTTTCTTCCTTCAAGACTCAGCTCTCATGCCAACTTATTCTCTCCCTGTCCCTCTATTTCATTCTCTCCTTTTATGCCTCTTCTTCTCCTCCCCTACCCCCCACCTCTCTCTGAGCTACTTAGTGGCCCAGTCCTATTACTGATTGACATGGGGACTTTAGTCTGCTGTACTTCTAATCTGGTTGATTTTCCCCCCTTTAGAACACCTGATCCACCCCATTTTCAGGGGCTCACCATATTAATGCCAAACATAATGAGGACACCCATACCATAGCCCACTCCAGCTTTAAACTACTAAGCTTAATAGATGCCCCAGACTCAATCTTTAACATAGCAGGGCTTACAGGTGTTACCATTATACTGGGTACCAATGTCAACCTCTGTAGGAAGCCTTTCCTGGTCCCTCCAGCTGGTTGTGCCTCCCCTTACACCTACTTTGCTGACAACTCCAGGAGAAATGCCAGGAACAGAACAGAGGTCTATACACAATATTTGTAGATCTGACCAAGGCCTTTGGCACTATTAGTCATGAGGGCTTATGGAAAATTATGTCAAAATTTGGTTGCCTGGAGAAGTTCATCAATATTGTACATCAGTTTCATGATGGCATGTTTGCCTGGATTCTGGATAATGGACAAAGCTCTTGTGCCTTCCCACTCACTAGTGGAGTGAAACAGGGTTGTCTGCTTGCTTCCATGCTTTTTAGCATGATGTTTTCAAGTCATTTTGACAAATGGCATCAAGGTCAACTAACATACTGATGGCAAGTTCTTCAATTTGAAAAGGCTACAAGCCAAGACCAAAGTGGAGGGAGTGTTGGTGCCTGATTTTCTGTTTGCAGATTTGTGCACTCAATGCAACCTCTGAAGCTGAGATGCAACAAAGTATGGCTCAGTTCTCTGCTGCCTGTGGTAATTTTGGCCTAATAATTAACACCAAGAAAACATAGGTGCTCCATCAGCCACCACCACACCATCCCTTGGTGGAACCATCGGGTACAACAAATGGAGAAGTTTTGAATGCTGTGGATAAGTTCATTTACCTTGGTAGTATACTTTCCAGGGATGTACATATTGACAATGAGGTTGATGCATGCATTGCCAGAGCTAGCTCAGTGTTTGGGAGGCTTTGATGAAAAGTTTGGGAGGGAAGAGATATTAGACTGACTACCAAACTGAAGGTCTACAGAGCCATTGTGCTGATCTCATTGTTATATGCTTGTGAAACATGGACAGTCTATAAGCACCATGCCAGGAAACCGAATCACTTCCATTTGAACTGTCTTAGGAAGATTCTGAGGATCACCTGGCAGGTACCAGACACTGAAGTCCTTGCCCTAAACTGCCAGGTATTCAACCTATGCTTCAGAGAGCACAACTCTGATGGACTGGCCACGTTGTTCGAATGCCAAATGTACGCCAAAAAGACTATTTTATGGAGAACTCACATGGGGCAGGCGATCACATAGTGGCCAGAGGAAATGATACAAGGACACTCTGAAGGTCTCTCTCAGGAACTTTGGATTTGACTGTGCCACATAGGAGACACTGGCACAGGACCGCTCAGCATGGCGTGCCCACATCAGAAAGGGTGCTGTGCTTTTTGAGCAAAGCAGAATTGAGACAGCACAGAGTAAATGCAGAATGCATATATGTGGGATATCCACCCCAAATATGTACATGGGCTATCTATGCCCAACCTGTGGTAGAGCATTCGGAGCTCATATTGGTCTGATCAGCTACAGTCAGACACACTGAAATTTCATGTTATCATGGTGATATCATTTTGTCCCTCTTCGAAGAAGGACAACAGCCAACTTTATATGTGTCTTATGTGTGTTTTATATTGGAATGTTGTGAGGAAACTGAGGAAGATTCTCCCTAGTCCCTTGCATGACTGTCACATGACCTAACATAAGGAATGTAACTTAAAGTTGAAATGCTTTACCTGGGAGTGCCAGGGGAAGCAGTAGAGTTAATGAAGCATGCAGTCATAGTGAAGGGACCCTTATCTTAAGAGTCATAAAGCTCCTTAAGGAAGGAGGTGTCTGTGTTCAAGGACCTGGCCAGTTCTTGGGCATATACATCAAAGTCAACAGCTGGAACTTTTGGCCAGAGTTCCTTCTTTGTTCTAATGGTCCTCTTTTCCCTGAAGTTACATGTATAAAGGGACGGAGTGAGGGATGGATCTTTGGAGGTTTTTTGCTACGGAAGTGGGGATTCCTGCTTCTGCTCTCCTAGTCAGGACCTTCATTGACTGCTTCCCCCCCTTTCAGCCCCCCCAGTTGTGCCAAAGTGCTGGAGCTCAGACTTGGGTGGTGACGTATATGTTTTCTTTGTCTATTCTGTCTTAACTATTATCTACTGTTTATATGTATACACTTGCTAACTTACACCATTTGTAGTAATAAAATTTAATTGCCTTAAGCTTGTTTTAGTATGTGTCATTGTATCTTAAGATCTAACCTAAAGTAAAAGTACTGTGCAGTCTACATAATCCCTTTTGATTACAAAAGTAAACTCTGCACCCCCAATGTTTAGCCTTCTGTCTAGTACATAGTGATTACCAAATACTTGCTGACTGATTTGCGTTGGCTCTCCTTCCTATCTGGAAATCATGGCATCCATTCCTCCATTTTGAAAGGCTAGTTTCCTTCAAAGTTCAGTGTATGTGAAGCTTTTCTTGATCCTCCCAATGGGAAGCCCACCCCCATATCCAGTTATCTGGTACCCATGTCAGTGGTAGGGCTATTTCCTGTTGGTGCTTTTTAGACCTTAAAGTGCCATATACATATGAGCTGTTACCATTATTGAGCTATTATTTCACCAATATAATGCTGGCTTTGCTTTCTATTCAACAACAACCCAGAGGAGAAGCTATTATTGATCACAGGATCATAGACTTAGAGCTGGGAGAGACTCTCTACCGATGATGAATTATATTGGCCATTTCCTTACAGAGTAGTATAGGTAAATTGATGGATAGGTGATGTGTTCAGGGTTCATCATAAGCCATATATTTTTTTAAACATGATTAATGAGGGAATTTGTTTTGCTCAATTGTACACACATATATTACAAGGGGATCATTTTCTTTTTTCCTAATTTTATGGGAAGTATGGAACAGAGCTAGGATTCAAACCCAACTCCATGAGGCCCTTTCTGCTGCACAGACAATGGAAGAATTTTTTCTTTAATTATTTTTAAAAAATTTAATTTGATATGTTAATATCATTAATCTGATCATGTAATTTGTCAATATTAAATTAATGTTAAATAATTTAATAAAATGTTCATTAGATATAAATATTTAAATATTTTTACAAAAATCCAAAGATCCCTTATTAAACATTACGCTGCAACAACTTTCAATGACAGAATAGGACAGTTGTCCCAAGAATTAAGGAAAAGAGAATTAGTCATCTTTAGGAAGAATTGTCCAGTATTTAACAGATCGAACATATTTGTATGACTTGTGTCTGAAACAGATCAAGGACAGATTGTCTCAGAGCTAACCCAGCAGGTACCAGTGCTGCAGGACTCATCCCTGACTGTCATTTCCATATGACAAATTTAAAAGTATTGGGGAAAGTCTGCTCTTTGGAAATAACATGAATTTAATTTTGTTCTAGCACATCATTAAAAATATACATACATATTACCATCAAAGTATAAACTTTTATGGCTAAGTTAAGAATTGATAAGTTGGTAAAAAATCAAGTTTTTCTTTATTGACCAGTAATAATATTTCTGATATTTAAAGAGTTTTCTATTTCCATGTCACACTCCATGAATTAGGTAATCTTTCCAATCCAAGGCTAGGGAGTCTCTACGTTCTTTTCTGTTATGGTGGCCAATGCTAGGCTGAGCTCTTGGTGAGCAACTGCTTCATACCCAGTGGTGTAATAATGTACCTGACAGCTTTGAAGAGGCTCTTACTTGGGAAGGGATGTGGCAACAGTCTAGGGACAGATTATGGAATATCTGACATGAGGCTAAACTGCTGTGAAGAAAAGAGGAGAGACAAAGGAAAAGCTAATGAAGAATGATAGCTATTGCTGACATAAATGAAAATTGGAATAAAAAGGGAGAGAGACCACAAACCTTCAACCTTAATGCACATGTATAGAGAGATGGCAGTTACCTCTGCATTATATTGCTCTGCAGTTGGAAGACTTGGGGGAGGGCTAGAAGACAGGACAAGCCTGGAAAAAGGGTAATGCCTATATGTCATTTAGAAGGAGGGTATAAAACAAGGGCCTCTGTTTTATACATGGCCATACATGGCCCTCTAGGTCTTAAGTATGGCCCTTTGACTGACTCCAAACTTCACAGAACAAATCCCCAAAAGGATTTGCTCTATACCGATCTATACTAACCTCTATAGTCAGATATATAATGATGGCCTAGCATTCAGTTCAATACTCTAGCCACTTGATTTCCATGTATCTCTCTCCTCATTTATCCTATCTTTTCTTGCTCTTTCTGGCCAAAGCCTTTAAGAGTTGAATTATGCATAGTAGGCAAATTTAGATATATGATATTTAGAACTAGTTCTGGACAGTTGCCTTTTTAGTTGAATCAACATGGCATAGGGACTGAGTCATAGAGTTACTGTCTTAATAAGGATTTTCTAGGTAGTCAAGATGAATGTTGAGCAAGATGCTGGGCTGAAGAAGGGATATGTATTTATAAACCATTTCAATGGACTTCATCTCTTATAATTTGAAGGCTAATATATGATTCCCTTTCAAACAATATTCAAGAATTCTGGGTACCCTTGTCACAATTCTGTCTATGTAAATGAGTTAGGCAGAGATAGCCCTTTTATAGCCTGGGAAGAAGGAAGATGCTTTTCAATATTAATTAGCTTGAAGTCTGGACATCATGAACTTGATTTTTTTTTGAGGAAACTTTCTGAAACTTACTATCTTTTTTCTTCTTTATCTCTATTAAACTACTTAACGAATCCTGTTCTAAAATTAAATTTCCAAGTGTTATACTTTGACTTAGGGATTTGTTTTCCTGTCATAATTCTGCATGCCTGTTGACATTTTTATCTTAGTTTCTCACTTTTGTTATTTTATTATGTCCTACCTTTCTCAAAAAAGGCTAAGTAGTCTCCCTACATAGCTAGGCATGCAAAAGAACAGAAGCCTAGATAGTATCTATGCATAGAGGCATGCTGAGGGATTAAGAGTGAAGAGGCTAATCTCATCTATAGATGGAAAATAACAGTTCTTTTTTATGACTGAATCACCATTTGAGAAGGTGGCTATCTGGAGGACTCAGTACTTACCTTTTTTTTCAATTGAGGAGATAAAGGGAGGAGGCATTCTTAGCCTGAAAGTTTTGCTATTTCTTGGTATTTAGTGGCAAAAGAGTATTTCTTCCTTATATTTGTTTTTCTTGAGAAGAGAAATGCTGGTAAAATAACTTTCTCTGACATTTCTGTAACTGAATATAGACATGTCTAAATAATGATGATTGCTGGAATTTATATAGTACTTAAAGTTGGCAAAGCACTTTATGATTATCTCATCAGATCTTTGAAAGACCTCTGAGAGTAACATTGTTTCTCAATTTTACAAATGAGGAAGGGTCACATTAGTAAGTGTCTGAATCTGAATTTGAACTCAGGTCTTCCTGACTTCAAGTCTGTTACTTTATCCACTGTGCCACCAAATCCTTTGTTCAAATAAAGCAACCTGACTTCTCCTAATTTGAAGTACTTAAAACAAAGAAACAAAAAAAGGAATCCTTTTAAAATTTAAAATTGCATTGCATACCTCCAATATGAATTCTGGGTATCTTCTTTGGGACGAGTGGTATCTTAACAGAAGAGGAGGACTTTATGAGACAGGGGTGAGGAGCAAATGCATTCTAGGAAGATGAGTCAGAATGATGGACACCAAGATGAAAAATAGTGTATCAGGGATGGGGGGGGAAGGGGGGGTGCTAATCAGGAACAGAGTGAAGTCTCAATTTGTCTCCATAGGGATAAGGACTGGACTTGTGAATTCATTGATATAGACCAGTGTTTCTCAGATTGTGCTGCAAGGAACCTAGAAACACCATTTAAAAAAATGAATTCTTTATTGCTTGCTAATAGGCATTTCAATTAATGATTTTAAAAGGATTTTAATACAAGAATTATATGAATATTTTGTTTGAACTAAAGGGTTCTATCACTATGAAAAAATTTGAGAACCACTGATATAAACAATTCCCAGATGAGGAATTATTAACTATTAATGCAAGTTGGCCCCTCTGCTACAATTTTCAGCTTTAGAGAGTTGCCTAGTACATGGAGAGATTGTGAATTGCCCATATAGCCAGTATATGTCAGAAGTCTGACTTGAACCTAGGTCTTCTTGACCCCCAAGTAAATTCATCATTTACTACCCCACACTGCCCTTTCACCTCTGATCCCAAATATATATGTATATGTTATATATAAAAACATATACACACATACATATATATATATATCTGTGTCTATATGTTTCTGTGTATACACATTTCCCTTTGCAAAGCTTAGTTATATACATAGTTGTTATAATTTGTACGCACTTTTCCCCCTAAGTAGATTGAAAGCGACTTGAGGACAGTCTTTATCTATTACTTTTCCCATGTGTACCTCCCCTCCTTGTTCTTTTCTTCCCTCCAATTTCCTGTCTTCTCAACTTCAGTTGGTGCCCAAAATAATGTTTATGGACTGAAGCAGTATTGTTGTTCCTTTACAACATATTTTTTTTCTTGTAGTCAATATCTTTTTTCCTCTATTGACATTTTTGAAGAAAAGACAAAGTCCAATGATGTTAGGAGAGTGTGACTGGCTATTGAATTCATAGCTGCCTTCTCTGGGTGGAAAATCTTGTTATCTAGTGATCACTCATGGATGTTGATTTGGGATTTTGCTGCAGTCTGCAGGTCTTACTTTCAACTTTTCTCCTTTGACCCAGGAGATGAATTTGACAACCTGAGAAAGACATCTGATCCATTTGAAATTATCCTGACCTGACTTATTTTGAATTGTAAAGGTGATATTGCTTGTATTTTTTTTTCTCTGTTAGGTAAAATATAAAAGAGATTTTGAAGAAAGCAAAGGAAGAGGCTTCAGCATTGTTACAGACACACCTGAGTTACAAAGACTGAAAAGGACTCAGGAACAAATCAGTAACGTAGGTGACAATTTCCTTGAGGGATGGTCTCATGCCACAAAAATGGCCATATTGCAGCTGAAAGGTGTGATTGGGTCACATGGAAGGCTTTGCTGCTGGAACTGACGAGAGTGAAAAGAATGGACCCCCCCCTGTTGATTTCATGTGTGGGTGTGTAGGCAAGAGGGGAAGTATCCCCAAATGTGTGAGTGATTGCACTCTTCTCTCTATACACACACATACAAAACATAGCTTTCATTCATTACACTTTCCCTTGTCTGTTTACATCATGGATGTCTATAATACTGGGCATTGGAATGATATATTTTTGTATTTTTACCTTTCCTATTCTAAAACAGACCTTCCCTTTAACATTACTTAGTGTGGTTCAGAATCTGCTTGTTTATTGTTTTCATATTTATGAACATTTTTCAGAAAGCAATTTTGGAAACACAATGAGGTGTCCCTCCCCCACATTGTGATCAAGTGTGTACTAATGCAGATAATAGGGTTGGTATCCTGAAAAACCTAATGTTCGCAGTTATACCCAGAGTTTTGTGAATTAAAATTGGTTAGTTCCATATCCAAATGGGGCAAAAGGTCTCTCTTTCAGCAGATAATTATATGTGTGATTGCTTTAAGCAATGTATCTTATATAAATGAATTTGATAAGTTGTTTTCAGCACAGTAAAAGATTTACTTTGAAAAAGAAAATTGAGACTGCCGTCTAGTAATATGGAAGTGTTAATTCATCACTCATTAAAATAGGAAAGGGAAGTGGTTTTATTAACCAGTTTAGAGCTCTAAACCTATAAGACAGTCCTTTTAAGGAGTTATTTATGAAGGAACTATTAAAAAAGTACTTTAGTAAAATTTTATTCTTAGGTCCTTATTTAGTGAGTATGAATTAAAACAGTGGTTGAACACTATGAAGAAGCATGTGAAAATTTGTTCATTTTGTTGCCTAAATTAGTAATTCATTTTGTATTTCCCTCACTCCTCCAGACTTTATAAATGGTATAGTCTCAATTTGCAGGGAATATTTTACATTATGCACCTTTGAGTTTTAGGAAGTTTCATGCACTGGGACATTTATTAAGATCACCTGGGTTCTCATCTGTGCAGACAATATTTATAACACCTGTGATTTCAACAGCACTGTATCTTCTTTCTTTGGAGGGGGGCAGGCGGTGGAGAGGAATCTCCTCCCTAAAACTTCTAAGTCATTTTTGTCCCTGGGGATTGGAGAGAGCTATCTTAACATAAATGGTGGTGGGGCATCATGGGTATGTCTGGTCTAGTATTCATAGAAAAAGTTCAGCTCTGCTAGAGTGATGTAGTGAGTTGAATCCGGGGATCCTTAACTTTCTGACCCTGATATGGCTATTGTTTTCTCAAAGTTTGCATTCTTAGCTACTGTGCAGGAGAAGGTAGGTGGAGAAGGAAAAGAAAACAGTTTGGAAAGGTTAGTGATTTGTATTGCAATTATTTGTGGGTTTTCTTTTGTTCTTTTCTTTTTTTCTAAAAAGATGAAACTGGAAAGTGAATATCCAGTCTTCTGACTTAGGGCAATCCAGGACAGGTTTGCTGTTTCTCCATTATATTTGAGCACCTCATCCTGCCTAACATTGCATGCCTCTTCTTGCTGCCACCCTCTGATCACGATTCTCATCTCAGAAAAGGGAAGGAGTTCTGAGAGGAGCTCGGTAGAGAAAGCTGGGCGTGAGACAGAGAAACAGAAAAAAAACCCAGGATCATCAGAGGCAGTGAATTTTGTTTATGTCCAAAGTGAAAATGTTGAAAAATAAGACCTAGTATGAAGAGTTTTAAAATAAAAATTTCAAAGAAATTAATTAGAATTTTCTTTAAAATAGAAATGGATGGAAGGAAAGAATTGTAGAATCTATAATGAGACCATCAAAGACAAACTGCTTGTTTTAATAATTTACCTGAGACTAGCCCTATTAAATTAGTTATTTGAATAAAAATGGATATTTCTAAGGTCTTCTTTTTCCCCCATGCTCAGAAGAGTCTTAATTCCTTTATTTTTATCCCATTAAAAATGCTCCAGATATTAAAGATGCCTCCTTTCCCTTTCTTCTTTCCTCCCACCAATCAAAAGGTTTTATTCTTTTAAAAACTAAAATGCAATCACCAACATTATTCCAGTTACATTCAATGACATTTCTTTTCTTTACCACCTTTTGTGAAACTGTATTAATTTGTACAAGGATCATGCTACATACAATACTACATTCAAAGTTTCCATCATCAATCAACTCTTTTTTCCCCAAAATTAAAATTTTCACCTCAGAAATGCATATGATGACTAATTTAAGGATGTCAATATACAGTAGCTGATGAGAAGGTAAGCAAGTACTTTAAAAAAATTCAAATCTAATTTAACTTTTGCACTTAAAAAGAAGATAATTAACTGTTTTAAATCCATGTTTTATCATTAGCAGGGACATAAACTTTTTATATACTAGCGGCTCTTTGAAAATCCTTCCTCTAGTGACCAGTAAACCTCTGACAGGTATGTATTTTCTTTTCTTTTTTTATCCTATCCATGTCTATATCACCTTATAGCCGGAGTTTGAAAATTGAACTGATTTCTAGGGGAAAATAATTTTGCTTTTTCATTATTTTAAAAATATATTCCTTTTTTAAATAATGTGTATAACGTGTATAACTCAGTTGTGTCTGTATGTGTCTGCATGTTGGCAGGTTAATCCAAAATGGTAATTATATGATTTTTCTTCTTGACATTGACTTCTAAGGAGAGTATAGGCTAGTGAAAAGTTTTGCTTCATAGTGAAGCTTTTACTTATTTGTGCTGGCAACTTTGAAGATATTTCTAAGTTATTCAAAGATGTATTTCATTACTTTAATTTTCTTGTTAAGAAAAGTTGAATAGATTACAAGAGATTGTAAAATGCTGTTACTAGCTGTGTGAACCTGGGCAAGTCTCTTTAACTTTCAATGCTCTGGGCAACTCTCTGAGACTAATTTACCAGGGAAATACAGATTAGCCTTGGTATGGGGAGTTGCCTTATCAGATGCATCCTATACTAAGGAAATGCCAGATCCAGACTGGGAAAGAAAAAAAAAGATGGTGCTTCCATCTTTCCAAACTAGTTTTAACCTAGGCATTCTAGTATATTAACCCAGTCTATTATTTTAAACCCATGGACCGGATTATGTATATTTCAGAGAGAAGATGTAGAAATGGCCAGGTCAAGATGTGATCAAAATCATCACGTCGGAGATATTGGAGATACTGGGCTGACACATTTTAAACATAAATCTATGGCTTATTCAGCCCATTCATTCCAAGAAGTATTATTAGAGTCCACAGACTTGTCTAGGATGATATTAGGGAAATTAACAAACTAATGTCCTAATGATAAATTCTAGTTATTTTATGTATGACATGACAAGATAAGCATTTGGAATTTCTTTTATGTGCTTCCTTGTAGTACTGTGTTTTTATATACTTATAAATCCATTCACCTAGGATTTAAAACCATCTAACAATGAACACACACTTGGAAATGTCAAATTTTGTCTGTAATGAAATACCGTAGTGATTTGGATCCTGGCCTTTTCTTTTGGTGTTGGCAAGGACAGTGTATTGAAAATGGACGGTTTTGTAAATGTTGCAGTTTAAAATTCTTGTTCTCATTACCTTGTTCTCTTCTTGTTGCAGCTGCAGAGAGAATAGGGAGCTGGAGAGGAGGCAAGATTTCAAGTTGACTGGCTAGATGTAAAGAAATAGAACCCAACTGCTAAAACAGAAATGGAGAGCTTCATGTATGATTGCTGAAGAAGCCTACATTTGACTTATATATGTTAATATTCATGAAGAACCATTGGACTATGGTCTTAAGACATCCAGCATATGACTCGAGGATCGGCTCTATACGAATTCCACAGGAATTAGTTCTTGCATTTAACTGAAGATTACTTTTTACTAAGTTTACTTTTTTCTACTAAAGGTAAGTATGTATGGTCCATTATGATTCTTCGATAGTTAATTACAGATGGCCAGTGCTGACTCAGGAGTCCTGAAGTCTGCCTGCTTGTTTCTAGCAGCTTTGCACTAAGAGAAATGATTATTTTTTCTATTAAGATTTGATTGACTTAAAACTTAGGTTTTTCCTCCTTTCTACTTCCCCATTCAGAAATCAGCCTCTGTAGGTTGTTCAGGCAGCCTTTGACATGCAGGACTGATAATGAAGACAAAATCTCAGATCTGTTCAAAAAGTAAAGACGTTTTAGTTTTGGTAAATTGATGAATTCTAGTCCATTGTAATTTACTCAGGTCTGTGAAAATGTAGATTCTCCCTTTTGTCTAGATTACCCTACATGGGATGATCTGCGTATAGGTAAGTCTCTTTGACCAAGATTGGGTGATTAGTCAAGTCCCCCAGAATCTGATTAGAGTAGCCTGCCTCTTATTATAATATTCATTTTCTCATTAATTGTCAACCAATCAGAGTTGATTGCCACCTTCAGGAACACCCGCTCTTCCAAGGGCATATAAGTATGGAGTGGGTTTATGAGGGATGTGTGGTGTTTGAGAGTGCCACTGAGCACTTTTTATTAATTTTAGGCTAGCGTGATTAACAAAATGATTAATTATTCAGAAATGATGTCTCTTGAGCTTTTTGCATGTCACAAGAGGGTCCTACCATTTTCCATGCCAAAACTACCTGGCTGCCATTTATTTTTATAAGCATCCTAAGGTTTGAGGACTTGGTTAAGAATTATGTGAGTGCCTATTTAGTTGAAAACAATTTCTTTATTTAGCAAAAGGTCTCTTTTGGGAATTTTTTTTCTGAAAGTGCACTGCAAACACACATGAGGAATCTAAGAAATGAAAACGGGTTCTTGCTTTTAATGGTTTTAAGCACTTTAACTGTCATTGGGACATTCTTTGCTTTTTTTTGTGTGGCAATTTGGAAGGCATATGAAAATGGCTTATTCGAACCTCAGGCATTTACTGTCTCCATGTCTGCAGCATCAAGCCTGTCTGTGGTACGCTCACATAACTGAGCTGTTACCATAGCTACCCATTTAAGTGACAGGGTAGTCTTTGGAACATTATTGGTACATTTTGTTCTGCCTGTTTACTAACTACATTGCAAACTGCACTCTCAACTAGCTGAAACAGATTGCAGATAAACTCTTTCCTTAAAGTTAACATTAAGCCTGGGGGAACACTTGCAAACTTTGTACATGGAACCTAGAAGAGAAGTATTCCTTATTTATTTTCTCCTTTAATTTAGGGGAAGGAGAAAAATCATGTGAAAAGCAATAAAAATGATGGCCAAATGATGTATTTCATAGAATGAATTATCTGGTGAGTGTATTTGTTATTCTATTTGTGCTTATGATCATATCAGGAGAATAGTGGGGGTTGTATGTACAAATAGCATTGACTTTAGGGAGAATTCTGAGAAAAAATTATAATAGTGATAATTTTAGTGAATATTTATACAGCCTTTAAAGTTCATCAAAGCACTTTACGTATATTAACTCATTTGGTCCTTAACACCGTCTTGTTGGGAATATGTCGTTATTACGCCTCGGAAGACCTTGAGGCTAAGAGAATTCCAATGGCTTGTCCAGCATTACCCTCTTCAGCGTGGGAAGCAGAATTCAAACTCAGGTGTTCCTGCGCTCAAGTCTCTCTTGGTTAGTAAGTCCCTGGCCATTTCTTGAGGGACTCCAGCTGTGTTCATTTCATTCCTAGATCAGCATACTCAATTCATGATTCCATTTCCTCACCAGCAACCTTGAGCTGGGCCATCTCCACTCGTCCTGATCTTTATGCGGCCACTGGATCTACAGTGGCTCTGGGGGAGAAAACTAGGCTGGTGACTTTGCACAGTCCTTCCTCTCACTCAAGTCCAGTTCATTTGCAAATCATGGCATCATCTTCCTGATGTGTCATGGTCCTCTTTGAGAAAGAAGGACACAAGCCACAAGCAACCTTGGCCACTGATGAGACCTACTCCCCTGCTAATTTCTGGCTCCCTTTTAGGATTTTTCTATTAGAATGTGAACTCATTGAGATTGGGAATCATATTTTTTTTTGCTGTGTTTTTATCCCCAGCATTAGCAGAGTAGGTTAAACATAGTAAGTGCTTAATAAATATTTTCTCTCTCTCCCCTCCCCTACCCACTCCCATTACCTTTCTTCTTTTTCTCCCTCTCTCCCTTGCCTTCCCTTCCTCCTCTCTTTTCTGCTTCCTCTCCTCCCGCCGTCTGTTTCCCTTTGCTCCATCTACCTCCTTTTCTCTCACTCTCTCTTCCCTCCTCTTTCACCATAACCCTCTCTTCCTCCACTGCTCTCTCTGTCCTCACTTGTCACTTTGGGTCATAGCAACCATGTATCCTCCTTTTATAAATAAAAACTGTATGTTGCTTGACAAAATCTTACCTATTTAAAAATAAACTCATTCTCATGTGTACACTGATACTTCCTTTTCATAAAAAATAATTAAGTGCTCAAAAGTTTTTTTTTTTAAAATTTCTCCACTGGGATTATAGTTGAAAAAAATTCTTAGAATTTCTAAAAATATTGAAATGAAAATTTTTACTTCTTATAACAAATTGATAAGCTATTGATGATTGAAGCCGTCTTTTCAGTGATGTTATTTATCACTGAAATCTGAGAATGTAGTGTAAGTTAATCATTTACAAATTAGTTGGCTTAAATGGACATACATTACTGATCTGTTTCTCTTTGATTTATTGTGAGTCATCTCCAGAAATATTAGATCGTTGAAGCTAGACGTTGCCTGGTGATTGAAAGCCTATGTCCATGATCTATTAAAACATTTGACTCAAAGTCGGGTTGGATATTGAGGGTAGGCATGAGGGTGGGAGCGATTATCTAGTGATTCTGAGTCTTTGTTTGTAATTTAAATAAATCATTTTGACAGAGACTGACTGTAACCATGTTCAGGATGCTGACAGTGTGAAATTGAGTTGTATGGTGGACACGAGACAAGCAGTCAAGAGAAATCCCTAAAGGCATAAATTTGTTATGTAATTGGGTCAACTCATGCATGAGAAATGCATGCTAATTGTAAATTGGTGGCAAAATTACAATGTATCAGGCAATTAGGTCTTATATTAACCCAAACAATTGACAGAGTGACACTTTTTTTCTTCCTTTTTTATGTACAGCAAACATGAGGGTATTTAAAAATATGAGATGGGTGAAAAGCAAGAAGTCTTTTGAGGTTAAAATGGAGGGCATTCTGTTAATATCACTCAGAAACATAAATATCTTACTGCTATTTGGATGTTTTGTGTGGAAGCCTTTAATTTGGAAAAGGATAGTCTTATATATGTCTGTATGTGTATGTATATGTGGGTGTATGTATATATATGTGTGTGTGTATGTGAAATTGAAATTGATTTTTAATTCTATTTTTTAATATTTAATCAAGCTAGCATAGATTTAATATTCCCCTTTGCCGTGTGTGTTTAAATTCATCACTTTTGCAAATTCACTTGGTAACCCTAGTTCACTTGGGTCACAGTTCTACTTTGTAACTTGCAACTCCACCCCTACATTGGGACTTGTACCTCTACCCATCACTCACTTTCCAGAGAAAATTGATTAACCTAAAGGTCAATTTCATCAATTTAAAACTGCTGTAGCAACTTCCATTACCAGAGAACTGATCTTAGCTCCCCCTGATATAGTGGGGAGGAGCTGAGATGATTCTTATCCCTCTCATTAAAATTAGCCAATCAGAAGAAGACACACTTCTATTGCTCGGAATTTTGCTCTCTCATCTTGTATGTCATGATAAAAGACCCTGTCATTCCTAACTTGGGGTATTTGGTCATTGGGAGCCCTTTGACCTCATTTTTTGACAGTTGTTAGCCCCACTAATAAATAGATCTTGCTCAGAACTCTGTCTCTTGGAATTTCTTTTGCAACTTGCATAATAAATTCATATATACGCACACAATATGTATGTATATATACGACATATATATATATATATACATGTACATAAACTGTATATGTATGTGTATATATGTATATCTGTGTGTATGTATGTACACATACATACTGGAAGCTGGAATTTGAGCTTCAATGATACATCACATAGATGAAAACTTTCTTCTGTTCATGGATTGCATTTTAGTCATATTCAGCAAGTACATTAATAGTGACCAAAAAAGATGACAGATGGTTCAGTAAAACCTGTCCCTAATTAACAAACCTGAAGTACTTCCCTAGGTGATTCTACCTTTCTTTATCTTTGTGTATACAGAGCAAGTGTGCCTTCCGTATTTGCTCCTATCTCACATAAAGAGGTGGCCTTTTTCCTTGCCAAGGCAAACTCCTCTACGTAAACAAATGTTTATTCTATCTTTTCCAGAAGCTTTTCTTCTCTCTATCTTCACTATCTCCTAGTCTCTTGGCTGCTTCCCTACTGTCTACAAACATGGCCATCTCTCCCTCAACCTCGTTATAAACCCTTGCTTCATCCATCCCCAGTAGTTATCATTCCATATCTTTGGTCCCTTTCATAATTCAATACTTGAGATGACTTTCTGCGCTTGTCACTTGTACTTTCTTTTCATTCTCTTCTTTGCTTTTTGCAATCTGATTTCCAACCTAAACATTCAACTAAAATTGTTCCCCTCAAGTTCCCAATGATCTTTTAATTATCTCAGTCTACACCCTTCTTGACTCCTCTGTGTCCTGTAACACTGTTGATCACCTTTTTCTCCTTATACTCTCCTCTTTCTGGGTTTTTGTTCCATGGATCTCTTTCGGTTCTCCTTCTATCTGTTGGATTTCTCCTTCTCAATTTCCTTCTCTGGATCTTTGCCAGGTCACATCTTTTTGGGTTTTGCCCAAGTTACTGGGCTTGACCGTTTTTTTCTTTTTCTCTTCACTACTCTTTCACTTGATGATCTCATCAGCCCTGTTGGATTTAATTATCATCTTTGTGCAGATGATTCTCAGATCTATTTGTGTGGCCCTAACCTCTCTCCTGACCTCCAGTCTTGTATTTCCAACTGCCTATTAGACATTTTGAATTGGATGTCTTGTAGACATCTAAAACTCGACATATCCCAAATTGAACTAATTATATTTCTTCTCAATCTCTTTCCTGTTTCAAACTTCTCTACTACTGTTGAGGGTGCCATCATACTCCCAGTTATCCAGGCTTGCAACCTCATTGTCTTTCACCAGCTATATCCAATCAGTTACTAATACCTATTGATTTTAACTTCAAAATATCTCTTATGTAGGTCTCCTTTTTGCTGATGACTTTGTCACCACCTTAGTTCAAACCCTAATTTCCTTGTTCCAGGATTATTGCAAATGCCTGTTTATTAGTCTCCCTGCTTCATATCTCTCTCCACTCCAATACAATTCATCTTCCACTTAGCTGTGAAATTGATCTTTCTAAAAGTTCAGATCTGACTGTGTCATACCTTTTTTTCCCCTTCCCCATCCTGCCACCTCACAGACTTTCAATGAATTCCATTGGCTTCCTATTACCTCTCTCTATTTGATTATGAGCTCCTTGAGAGCTAGGGCTGCTTTTTCCTTTTAATTGAATTCTTACAACTTAGCACAGTGCCTGGCCCGTAGTAGGCCCTTAGCAAATTTTTGTTGACTTGAACCTGATACTCCATCAGACTAATGGAATGTATGTTTTCTGAGTTTTTAATGTTTGTACATTAGGTCCATTAAGCCATTACTGGGTCCAGTCCTTCTTTATTTTCTTCAATGATGTTTTTACCTCAGGAAGCACATTGAATACTGAGATGTGGGGTATATGTTGAAAACGAATAATTTCTCGCTGCAAAATAAAACAAAGTAAATGAAAATAAAATATTTTCATTTGTGATGTGCTATATTGCCCATTGCTCACCATCTCAATCTCTCCTTGAAGAATGAATTTATAATATAGAGAGGGGAGATTTCTTAATAGCTTCCTGCTTCTTTCATTTCTTAATTTTGAACTGCATTTTCCAAACTGTTTTTCTCTACCCTTCCCTAGTCCCAAGTTCATATTCAAGTCATGGAGTAGTCGTCATAGAATTTCTTTGTTTCTTTATCAGATGTTAGAACATCAGTTTCAATTGTCTTCATTGTGAATCAAATTTCTATGCTTATCATGAGTCCTACAAGTCAAGATGACCAAGTATCCCATGAAATGATTTTTTTTTTCTCTCGTTAGGGGTAGTGGTAGTTCCTAATGAAACCAATTTAACTGACTTCTTAATAGTCTCTCAGAAAATAAGCCATGAATCATCTTTCCATTTAGCTACAACTTTTTTTAAGTCCTCTAGTTTATTTGTAGTGAATATGATATGTTTCTACTGCTAAAAATGATGTTGGTTATTGGACAAAATTCTCATATTAGAGAATCAGCAGATAAGTTCAATTTTTAATGTTCCAAAAACCATGTATTCTCTTAACAAACTCTGCTCCCTTTTCCATGTCCCAGTTAAATTTTACAGCTCGGAATACCTACTCCTCACTTTGAGTACAAGACACATTTGTCCTGCATAGATGTGACACTTAGATGGGGGAGAGAAGTGGTGATAAAAGTTGAGATCTTGTATGTCTGGAAAAAAGGAACAATTATTTTATCTGTAGATAATGAAAAAAACATTTCTGTTGTCAATGCTCTATTTTATTCCTGAAGATAAATTTGAGTCTTATTTATGCTAATAATTACTTTGCAGTTTAGCTTTAATAAATCTGGTTAGAAATGTGTTTAGCTTTTCTGGACCTCTAACTGTGAATAAAGTAACTTACTACGTCACTGAATGTAGTTTCACATCAGGTGATAGCATCATTGCATTTTTATTGGTATATAATGTAATTCTATTACGTTTTAGGTAGATGAAATTATAATTTAGTCTAATTTTTAGTTGGCATAAGGTGTGAATGGGGGGGGTCATTATTAAAATCTTTTTAAATGACTGACAACCTCAATGAAGTTTTCATATTCAGGAAAATTAAATGATTTGGAGGTAGCAGGAATTTTTTTCGTTCCTGAATTTTCATTTTTTGCTGTTTAAAGATGTGTTCTCTTTTCTAATTTGCATTTTTCTTCTCTCATTTTCCAAGGTGAATTATATGCTATTAAAATCGCTTTTTCTTTATTTTCTCCATGTGCTTTATTCTTATGACTTTCTTTTACCTAACAGTTGCCTAGGCAGCATTTGAGACATTGTGTTTCTTGTGACAGGACAAAATGTCACGGTGCTGCTTCCTTAGAGAAGCACCTTTAAAAAATCTCCACTTTTAATTCTCAAAGAATGATGTCATTCCTATAATGCCCCTAGACTCTCCTTGGCCTTGAGGATGGGGAGATATAATCTGTTCCCGCCTGCTCTGATTTCTTTTGGATTTCATTCTGTGGCTATATTATTAATTGTGACTAAGCTAACTTGCAATTTATTTGGAACAATTTAACTTTTTAATCTCCTTATTCTTTGAGGAAACAAAAGGGAGAGAGTTTGCCTGTGTCTCTATAAAATCTGAGAGAGAGTGAGGACGAGATTGTCCATTTCAGTTAACAGCATTAGAATAAAAGTAGAAGAGGTTAAAAACTCATTTGTTCTAACAGTTGAATTATTACATGAGCAAAGAAGTTACTTTGCAGACGTTAGGGCAATTTAAAGATTTGTTTTTAGGCTTGTAAAATCTTGTGTATTTTCAATATTAACCACGAACAGTATCCATGTTACCTTATCATAATAGCTCTGCATCAGGTATACAGTCATTTAACATCTATTTATCGAGCATCTACTATGTGCACCGCACTGTGAGGGTACAAAAGAAGCTTAACACACAGTTCTTGCCCTTAGAGAACCTATTTTAGTTGGAGAAACAAGATATACACATTTAAATAACATTACCAGTAAATAGTGGAGAAGAGGAACGTATTTTAAGGAGAAAGGCAGTAAGCTAAGTATTGCATATACTGACAGTAAAGTAAAAGTAGGTGAAAATATGTTGTGCACAGTTAGAAATATGGGTCTGGAACTTTAGAGGGAGGTTAGGTGTAGAGACAGAGACTTGAGGATCATTTGTATTGGGGTGATAGTTAAGGTCATAGCAGAGAATGATATTGCGAAGGGAGAGAATGGAAAGACAGGGTAGGGATAGTAATTTTCTTTGTAGGGAAGACCAAGAGGACCTCGAAAAGGGATAGAGAAAGAATGATCAAAAAGAGAAGTGAATTACCAAGAAAATGTAACTACAGTTTCAGAAGTCAAGAATAGTTAGTGGATGGTGAGAAAATTGCAAGAGGAAGTCTCCTCAGAGGTATTTAAAAAGAGGGTGGACAACCAGTTGTCATGTATATTATAGTGGGAGTACCTTTTGGGAATGGGCTGGACTAGAGGAGTACTGAGGTCTTCTCTAGGTCTTAAATCTGAGTACCTTCGACCTATTCCTACATTAAAAAAATATGATTGTATTAGTGTCACTTGCTTTTATTACATCAGCTCTCTCTCTCCTTCCCTCCCTCCCTTTTTTCTCTTGTCTCTCGTCTCTCCCCTCTCATCTCTCCTCTCTCTCTCTCTCTCTGTCTCTCTGTTTCTGTCTCTCTGTCTCTGTCTCTCTCTTCTCTTTTCCCCCTCCCCATTGAAACTTCATTGAGGTCAGTCACTTAAGAATTTAGTACTGGTCAATGTAAGAGCCAAGCAGGCCTTACAAATAACTAGACTTTACTATTTTAACAACTATGATTGGAAAAAAATCATTGTACTATAAATAATAGGAACTTAAAATGGAGAAACTATAAGGAACTCAAAGAAACTGAAATAACTGAGCTGTAGGGATTAATAAGGCCTCATGTAGCAATTTAACCTAAGCTTTGAAGGAAACTGTAGATTCTAAGAATGAAAAGCATTATTAAATTCTTACAATGTGCCAACACTTTGCTATGCTCTAGGTGTAAAATTACAGAAATGAAACAACTCTTGCCACCAACAGGATTCCATTCTAATAGAAGATCACATAAATGGAGGAATGTTGGTCAGGGTGGGGCATTTTGGCCTAGAAATTTATCAGGATGGTGAATGGAGGCTAAAGTGAAGGGACTAGACTGACCCTCTTTCCGGGAGCAGGTACAGAGTGGTTTCGATCGTTGTTTAGGATGAAGATAGTGGTAGAGAGTATAGATAGAGGAAAGGATTCTGTTCAGAAGATGGCCAGGAAGTAGGGTATAAAATGAAACATTGCTGTGACTGGCCTGACAGAGGGGATCAAGTAAGACATTCACTGATAATGACAGTGGGCCCCCAAGGGCAGATGTTCTGGAGGTAAAAGTCTTAAAACCTTCAGGGGATGGTCTGGGTGGCAAGGCAGCTGGCAAAATGGCCAGGGAATAAAGAGTAGAGAGGCAGGAGTGAGAAGGAAATACAATCCAGGTACAGGATGACAGCTTGTACAATTGAATGAAGTGTGGTTTTGCCACAGCAAACTGGCCATTTTCTTTTGGCTGGACCTTGGATATGACATTTGTATTTTGGCTGGACTATGTTAGAGGGAATGATATGCAGTAAATTTGGGAAGGTTGACCAAAATTTGATTGTGAAAGATTTTACATTCCAAAGACAGGATTTTATATTTTATTTATATTTCTTTATGTTTATAGGTTTGTTGTTCAGTCATGCCTGACTCTCGGTAATGCCATTTGGGGTTTTCTTGGCAAAGACACTGGAGTGGTTTGCCAGCTTACTTTATAGATGAGGGAACCGAGGCAAATAGGATTAAGTGACTTGCCCAGGGTCACACATCTAGGAATCTGAGTTAAGTTCCCAAGACAACCTAAGTGTCTGAGGCTGGATTTGAACTCAGGAACTGGAGTTTTCCTGACTGCAGGTTCAACATACTATCTATCCCCTGTACCACCTAGCTACCCTTGAGTTTAGGGTAGGTGACTAGGGTGGGTGACTCAGAGCCAGGAAGACCTCAGTTCAAATCCTTCTTTAGATATTCACTAGCTGTGGATCCCAGACAAGTCTGTTTACCCCTTTCTGCCTCAGTTTCCTCACCTGTAATATGGAGATATTAATCACACCTTCTAGGGTTGTTGTGAGGATAAAATGGGGTGATATTTATAAAATACTTTGTGAACCTTAAAGCTCTCAATAAATACTAGTTATTTCATTGTTATTGCTGCTACAATTATTGAAACAGGGAAACTTCGGAGATTTTTTTTTAGAAAAGGCTTGACATCATTAATCTTGAACTTCAGGAATATTACTTGGACATCTCTATAGAGGAATGGACCAGGGAAGGGAGAGGCTGGAGGCAGGGAGGCCAATTAACAGGCTGCTGGCAACAGTCCAGACCTTTAACACTTACATATTTTTTGTTGATGAGAGGATCTCAAACATTCATAATGTGTGTGATTTTTTCCACATGTACATGTACATATACAAATACTCATGCATAGACACACATCTGGCATTCTGAGTAGAGGACTAGGAAAAAGGAAACCGTAGAGATCTGTCACCCCCACTAAGTTTTCACCTTCAGTATTTTGGTCCTGTCTGCACTGAAGAACTCACTGTTGAGACTTTACCTTAGGGTTCTGGGGTCTTTTTCTGCCAAATACTATTCTTTTGCAGGATTAAATAGTCAAATAAGTGCTGCCAGAATCTTGATCCTGCTGAGAATATTAAGACCCCATATGGGTTATGATACAGATTAGCTAGGGAGATCTCAGTTGGAGAAATAAAGTGAGTTTTTCTAAATGAATTTAACAACTGCTGAGAACCTTTTTGTAGCATCGTGTTTGAGTGTGTGCCGTAGCAGTAAACCGTTGATTTTCTCCATGTTCTTTCAGAAGTTGCTGTGGTGAGTCCCTGTTGATTTATGAAAGCACTTCATAATTTTATTTTTTACTTTCCCTTTTTAACCAGATAAGACAGTGATTGATCATTTTCATTAGCTAAGTAATTTGAAGTGTTATTCATTATCTAGTTGATGTAAAGATGAGGGGGGAAGAGTTAGGTTCATTTTTATCTGTAGTCATAAAAATGACTTGGAGGGCATTCAGTGTCAGTTTTGTTTGGGTAAATGAACCACATCAGTAGGTAATATGAAATGCACCAGTGGGCACATGCTACTGATCAGTCTTTTACACTGCTGGTCAAAAGGTGAGTCCAGAAGGCTACTGGAGTGATGATCTCAAGCTTTCTCTGCTTCCATCCTCTTCCCCTTTGTTTTCATCTGTCCATGTTGTCTCTTCTTATATGACTATCAGTGATGCTTTGGATTAACTCATGTGACTTTTTTAATCCTTTTTATTTGTGATAAATATTAAGGGCTACTACCCTTGTTACTTCACATAGGCCTTTAATGACTTTAAAGTTAATATTAGGACATTAACTTTAAAACTGCAAAGGGAAAAATAGAATTCCTTTGTCAGGTTTGGTGCTGTGAGTTGTCTGAAGGTTTCCAAATAAACGTGTACTGTGTTAAGCTAAGGAGCATGGAATGCTGGACACGTGTTAATGCTGTGACAAACATGCATTTGGGGCTTTTTCCTGTTCCCATATTGTATCCTACGGGCTACAGTTACTTCTTGGAACTCATAGTGTCAGATAAATAACTCTAGGTTTTTTATAAACCCTCTCCCTCTTTCCTCTGAGCCCATGGTTGTTGTATACCGTGAGAGCTTGTCTGATAATATATCACCAACACTTTTTTCAATATACCTTTCTGTAATCTTACAGCTGACTGCCAATAAAGCTCCCTGCTGGAATGGAACTAAATTATAGAACAGATGGGAGATTATTTAGAATTGTATCTTATATTTCTTTGTATCCCCTACAGTGCCTTGCCCATAGTAGACTCTCAATAAATATTTGCTGAATGACTCTCCATACAGTGTAAGTGAAATACTAACAATAGCACTGCTTTGTATTTGGATAGCATGTTAGACTTCTCCTAATGTATTTTTATCCATTAGGTCATTTGATCCTAATAGTGCCCCAAAATGATCGGGGGGAAAATCACAGGTGATGTTGATGCAAAAATGGGTAGTTAAGCCTTTGTTGTTTCCTCAGCAAGTACTCACTCAGTATGCCTACTTTGGTCATGCTTTGATACAACGGATCTGTCATTTCCCTGAAATGGGTACTCCCTCCAATGACAATAAATGATGTCATACCCTTGCTCTATTTTTGCCTTTCTTTGTGTTAACAACATTTAGCACAAATCCTGGCACATAGTGCTTAAATATGCTTGTTGGTTGACTTTTAACTGACTCATGTCAATGTCCTCCGATAGATCCTTTGCAGGTTTTCCACCCAACATATCGGGATTTTCTTTCTGGAACTCTTCATGTGTGGTTAGCAATGGAGCATATGGGCTTTCCATCAGTTACTCCTCACCCTCATCACATCATCAGCAAACCTCTTTTTCTGCTCATGTTTCTCCTATGACATCCACTCCATTACTTCTCCTGTGTAATTTTTCATTGGTATATAGGTTTTAGCCAACTCCCACCCACAGTGTGCCTTTCTGCTGTTCTCTGGATGACCTCATCTTGAATTCTTCAGGGATTGTTGTACTACATGACTCACAATCACATTGCATCACCAGAAAAATAATGATGTTAAAATGGCTTTTGTTTCCAGGAAGATCTCAGAGTCATTAAAGGTAGTGAAGAGTTTTCTAAAGGTGATACATTCTATGATGTTTCTGTTTAATTCTGGATTTTCTGATAGACCATAACCTCAGAAAAATCAAAATTCTATGTGGTCCAAAGGGAGATATATTATGAGGATAAGTAGGTATCACCATGTAACCAAGGAGAGGCATTATCAAGGACTAGGTTGCAAGAAAGAATGAAGGCTATTCCCAGAGTAAGAGAGTTGCAGGGTGGATAGCCTGAGTATAATGCTGGCATCCATAAAATATTAAAAGACCTAAAGGAAAGTGTCCAGAATATTAGGTTCATCCATTGTGGAGAATTGATAATTTTAAAGTTTCTTTTTGGAAATGTTGGCACCTTAGCAGTAATGATGGGTTTGTAGATGGGGGATAGGATTTTCTCTTGAAAGAGCTGTTTGGTACTTTACCATTACATATGTGTGAAATGGATACAACATTTATCTTCAGAGGAGATATGAACAAGAATCACACAGGACAAGAAAAGGTGGAGGAATTGTGAATTAGTGGAATTCACCCCTATCTATTGAAATGATGACTCTGTTGCAGTTAAATGACCCTTTGAGCTGTGTAGATAGTTATGATGACACATATACCATATACTTATTAGAGATGAGGCATTTCAGTACAGAGAAGTGACTTGCCTATAGTTAGACAGTTAGTGATAAACTAGGAGTAGATGAGAGGTCATCTGATCCCTAGTCTAGCAGTTCATCCATTACTTAATTACTATTTATTCTTTCAGGCATGTTATTGCTGCCATACTGTGCAATCATTTAGGGGTAACTCCTTGTGTTATTGCCAGTATCCTTACTGATATATTCCAAAATAATAGGCAACATTTAATTTTCTCAAGACCAAGGCACTTTAGCAAAAGCTTTCTAAGGGTTGAACTTTAATTGTAGAAATTCAGCTATATCATAGCTGCCATGCCACAAATAGGACACCATGAAGTCTTCTCTCACAGGAGGTGAACTTTGATGAAGAAATTCCATTCCTCATTAAACCTGCCATTTTAAGCCTTTGAACCTTTGAAAAGGAGAATATTTGAAGAGTAGGGTCAGATTAAGTGGGTGTTTTTACCAATTCAATTTTAGCACATGTGCCACTGAAGCACATATAGTAAACATTTTATTGCATTCTATTGTTTAATGTAAGGCACTATGGCAAGTACTGGGAGCACACAGATTAAAAACCATACACTTCTTGCCTTCAAGGAGTTTACAGAGCAGGATATCACTTATAAGTCACCACATAATATATACCAATTTCAAGAATGAGATGGTGCTGAGAGCAAATAAAGCTTTTTGTAGTAAATAAGTGACCCCTGAGTAGTGTGCTTTGAAGAAAACCAAGATACTGGGAAAACATCCTATGTGGATAAAGTATTTGAAGATGAATCCCCCAAATTGGAAGGGCAAGGGATTTGGATAGATAATCTGGGAAAAATTTTGAAATGTCATCAGGCCTAGCCTATATCCATCATTCTAGGTCTGATGCAAGTGAAGAATCGAAAAACCAGAACTGGAAAGTTGATGGGAAGTTCCAAAGAGGTCCCAACTTTGAAAATGAAGAAAGGTATGTTTAAAGATAGCACTGACATAGGCCTTATGCTGATGGTCATTGATCATCATAGCATCAGAACCTGTATCTCTTACTAGCCTCAGGGAATAGGGAGTTTAACTAAATATTATGTAAGTATGAAGTGAATTTCTTCAGGATCTTAAGTTGTCTACTGCCACAAAGATTCATCTTTCTTAGCATCAATCTTCTCCTAGTGACACTGTATGACTAGAAAGCTTGAAATACCAGTCTTAGAAGAATTGAAATTGCAGATGCCACCCCTCCTCCAAAAGGCAGTAGATGATGTGCAACGTGATGCTTGTACGAGGGACGCCAGTTGGTTTTCTTTGACTGAGGATGTCTTTTAATTGATTAGTTTTTATATTAACTAAATTTCCTTTGACATCACCCTATCTTCTTTCCCAGGAGGTCATTCCTTTTAAGTCAATCCTTATAGCAAAGGAGTTTTTAAAAAAGAAAAAAAAGGAGAGACAACAAATTTAGCAAATTGAATCAATATATTGAAAAAATCTGACATTATGTTCAGTATTCCATACCTTTGGACTCTCTATCCCCACCCTAACCCCCACCTATGCCTTCATGTCCACAAAGGAGTTGAGGGAAGTATTTTCTTATTCCTCTTCTTTGGAGCCAATCTTCTATTGATTTTTTGTAATTTTCTAAGTATTCTTTGTAACTTGTTTTATGCTGTTTGCTCTTTCTATTTTTACTGTTAGAGTCATTGTGCATGTTGTTTTCTTGGCTCTGGTTACTTTATTTTGAGCCATTTCATGTTTTTCCTTGTTTTCTTCCCCTCCATTATCATTATAGTCATCATTTCCTACAGCACAGTAATACAGTTAATCCTCAACATTCGAGCATTTAAATTTCATGACTTCATGTATTTGCATGATTTTATAATAGCCTCATTTTCGCTGTCACATCAGCAACCACACAAATGCAGCTATGCACAGTAGAGAAAAAAACAAGAAGTGTGCATGGGTTTGTAGAATGGCTGGTGTCCTACTAGGTGCCTCACTCTTCTTGTTTCCTGTATTGTGGCAGAGTGGGGCAGCTCGGTGGTGCAGTGGATCGAGCACCAGTGCAGGAGTCAGGAGGACCTGAGTTCAAATCTCACCTCAGACACTTGACACTCACTAGCTGTGTGACCTTGGGCAAGTCACTTAACCCCAATTGCCTCATTCTGGGTCATCTCCAGTCATCCTGATGAATATCTGGTCACTGGATTCAGATGGCTCTGGAGGAGAAGTCAGGCTGGTGACCTGCGCAGCCCTCCCTCACTCAAAACAAAGTCAAGTGCAAGTCATGTCATCATTTCTCTGATGACATGGTCTTTTTTGGCAACAAAGGATGAACACATTGTGGCAGAGTAAAGAGTTCTCCTTGTGCATCTGTTACATATTTTCGTTGTTTGCTTTTAAGGCTGAAGTTTTGTGTTACAGTGATGCCCTCATTGGTCTAATCAAGCTAGGGTATCCTTCATGGTCTCCAGCACCATCACTGGCCATGAAGGTCAGTGTTGGAGGTGATGTTGAAACCTTGCCAGTCTCAGCTGTGATGGAGCATGGAAGTATAGGATGTTACTGGAATATCCCGTTCTGTTGCTTATTGCAAATGGAACTTTGGACAAATCACTTAATCTCTCAGGGACTGATTTTCCATATTTCTAAAAATAACAGGCACTTCAATGAACTGTTAGTAGCATTGTGAACTGGCCAGCTTTTCTGGAAAGCAAACTGGAACTATTACACCAAAGTTACTAACCTTACATTTTGTTGGGCCCATTAGTAGCACTAACCATAACCCAAAGAGATGAGATATAACTAAATAAAGAGTACAATGACTTATATGTACAAAAGAAAATTATAGTAATTCTTTTTGTGGTGGCAAAGAACTAGAAACTAAGGAAGTGGGGGATGCTCATCAATTGGGAGTGGCTGAAAAATCTATGGCATATCAATGTAATGAAGTATTATTGTGTGGTAAGAAACAGTGAAGGTAGTGGTTTCAGAGAAATTTAGGAAGATATATATGAACTGATTCAGAGTGAATTGAGCAGTATCCAGGGAACAATTTATACTTTATACAATACTGTAAAAATAAATCAGCTGAATTTGATGCCCCCTAAGGTCTCTATCTGCTCTAAATCTACGAACTTGTGGTTATTTTCATGATAATGATAGTGACGAAGTTGATGCCTCTGGTTTTCTAAGTGATTCAGGAAACTCCTACATCCTGTAGTTGTTACTGGGAGCTCCATGATGTTCTCCTGGGGGAGAAAAGGACTGTTTGGGCGGGAAGAGTGACTGTGTTGGGGAGTGCCTATCTTTGGCAAAGAAAAGAAGAGACATGCTATCTTACATCTCTGTGTTTTTAAAAGCTGTGCCAGTCTTTTAATGACTTAAGCAATTTGGTTGCATAAATTTAGAACTGAATGACAATGGGAAACTGAACAAAGCTGTCTGTGTGGTATGTAAATAGGACAGTGGTGTGCTTGAACATTAAGTGGTTCATGAGACCCTATATAAACCCAGGATAGCTACTCACAGGAGAGGAAAAAAAATAACAACCTAAAACAACATGTTGACAGACCAGAGACTGTGACTGCCTATCCTTTTATCCACATTGAAGGTGCTTTTTAACATTTCATCAAAATTCCTTATCCACTCTCTTACAGGATTATTAAAAAAGAAAACAATTAGGTAAAATGTTCTAGGTGTGAAATGTTCTAATTGCTTCATTTTTTTGGGAGGGGGCGGTTATTATGGGTAACTGAGGATGAAGCAAAAACCTTTTCTGTTTTGGTTCTTGCCATGGACTTTTTAAAAATAGTATTTTAGTATACTCTCCTGCCCTAGTAGAATTTGATTCAGTAACACAGAAATCTTTCTTTGATTTAGTATTTTATATTTTGCCCTAGTACCGTTTGACAAACAACAGAAATCTTTCTTTGATTTACTTCCTTGCAGTATTGCACATTTATTATTGGTGAATCCTTTAGACCAAGATAGGAGACATTCAGTATTATCTATTTGTGCTGACCCCAGGGCATATGCTGATATTTTTTTTTTTTGTTTTGTTTTCCCTGCTATGAGATGCAAGCTTTCCTGATAACAGGTGGTTATCATTTACTTTTTTTCTAATATAGCAGAATGAAATTTTTTTTAAATTAATTTCTTTTATTCTTTAGCTTATTTAATTCTCTATTTTATTTTTCAGTTTTCAATCTTCACTTCCTCAAGATTTTGAATTCCAAATTTTCTCCCCATCTCTCCCCTCCCCCATCCCAGGACAACACGAACTCCAACCACCCCTTCCCCCAATCTGCCCTCCCTTCTATCACCGCCCCCCTCTTCTTTTCCCACCCTCTTTCCCTCTGTTTACCTATAGAGCAAGATAGAGTGAATTTTTTTTTTTTTTACAAAAGAGTGTTGTTAAGGATTTAAATTAGCTGAGGTTAAACTACATTCAGTAATTAATAACTGCATATTTAAGAAACAAAATATAGGCCAATAGTTCAGAATGAAGGGATTCTGGCCTAAATTTCAGGAGGACAGAGGTAGATAAAAATAAGAGTTTTTTTATTTTTGAAAACTGTTAATGACAAAATAGATCCTCACGGTTTCTTCACGAGTTATAATTCTCTACTTATTTTTTTGGTTTATTTCAGTTATAATTGTGCTCCTTGGTTTTTCCTCTTGAGCAAGTGGTTATGCCATCTGATATTTGAGAGAATCATGGGAAATTTTTTTCAATGACTCAGAAGAAAAGTATCATTAGATTAAAAAGTCTTAGAAGATTGATAGACAAGAATATTAGGTCCTTCCTTTTCACCTTTAACACTAAAAAAAATAAAATAGAGTTAAATAGTGTTCATCTAGGAATTCAGTATTTAAAAAGTTGGGAAAAGAAGTAATCCTTGACTTGTAGAAAAAAATAATAATACCTATTCATGTTTATATAATATTATCTCTATATCCTCTTGTTTGGTCCTTGCTACCGCCCTTTAAAAAGGCAGTGCAACTATTATTATTTCTATTTTAGAAATGAGGAAAAGTGATTGTGACCAGGGCCACTCAGTCATTAAATACTTGAGTCAGCAATAAACAGCACATACCCTGAGTCTATACCTGGTGTCTTTTTTATATCACAGCCCCCTCCAGAAGAGCATATGCCATTGTCATGTCCTCTACATGGCAAACATACCAATACATCCCACACATATCAGAAACAGGACAATAGTAGCAATTGTAGAGCATCCTCTAGTCTTATTAAATGAGGATTAGAGATTGCATGGGTTGGTGGTACAGTGCAGAAAGTACTGAACCTGGAGTCTGGAAGACTTGAATTCAAATTTGGCCTCAGGCACTTACCAGCTGCATGACCCTGGGCAAGTCACTTGACCCTTTTTGCCTCAGTTTTCTTATCTGTAAAATGAGCTGGAGAAGGAAATGGCGGTTTTGCCACTTTAATATCTTTGCCAAGAAAACCCCAAAAGGGGTCACAAAGACTGGAACGCAGTGGCAGCAGGGACTGTCAAAATCTAGGATGCATATGTGTGGTGAGGCAGATTTCCCTGTATTTTGTTGACCCTTTAACATATGTTTAAGGGAAGGATAACTTGTGAATGATGCTCTTTGAGGGGAAAAATGAGTCCCATTTTACAGTGTAAGTGGTAAAGTGGAAGAGAGTGCAAGTGTATTGAACAGTATTGTGTAAGTGGACATTTAAAAGGACAGAAGAGAAAATATTAATAGAGACAGACTTTAGGCAGTAATTAAAGTAAAATCCTAAAGGAAAAGTGAAACAGAAAACACTGCATTATTTATTTGGGTTAAATGGGAATTTGCCAAGGGAGAGACAGCTGGCTTTCTGTTTTTTGCAATTGTTTGTAGACTTTAGCTCCAAAGAAGCTGCCCATCAGTTTTGAAATTTTCATAATTTTCACCTTTGAAACAATTTTCATTCTGAGGCCAAATCTAGCCAGAAGGAAAGGGAAATGGAGAATTGGTGCAATTATCTGGATAAATCAAGAGGAGACATTTTCATTTTAAAAAGTCAAATAATTGAAGAAAGATAATGGGTAAAATTGTTCCAGATGATGGCGAATTGGATAAGAGCTAGACTGGGAATCAGGAGTTCAGTCCCGGCTCAAACATTCACTATCTTGATTATCACAGTGCAAATCACTTAACTTCTCTTTGCCTCAGTTTCCTCAACTTTGAAATGGAAATAATAATACCTCACAGTGCTGTTTTATCAAGTGAGATTTTATATATATTATATATATATATATATTTTAAAAGTACTTAACATAGGGTATGGTTTATAGTACGTTTTATGAAAAGGCTTATTCCCTACTTCTTCCTTAGTGTTGTCAGATTCACATGAGATAAATCATACAGTTCTTTGCAAACCTTTATTTGGAAACCAGAGTGTACTATGTTTGCTATTTTATTATGAGTGTATTAATTGGGTACATTGTATACTTTGGCACTCATAGATACAATGTGGTGCTATTTCATTGCTAATTGTAGAGTTCCACCATTCTGAATACTAGAAATTGTAGCTGACTCAAAGATCAGTCTCATGGGTATACTTATTATCAATCTTTTTGATAATGACTTGTAAACAAGGAGTGATAAAAAAGCTACCAGTCAGGAAATGTATGGTTAGAAAAGGGAAATTGGCTGGCAGTGTAAAGGGAAGGGGTGGTAACAGATGGAAGACCCGCAGATGATACTGGTACCCGACCTCCAACAGGTGTTGGGTATGTCTGTGGAATATTTATGGAAAGCCTTGGACAAGAATTACACAGGACGAGAAGGCAAAGGTGGGTCTTAATCAATAGTGCTAGAGGGAATATCTGTACCAGTGAGATCCTTGAGTTTTTGAGGTATGACATTCAGAATGAATGATAATTACTTCACGTTCTGACCCCTCAAATTTATTATTTCATGTGTTTGTTTTCTTATAATTATCAAGAAGTAGGAGTTATGGTATCAGTCATTCACAAATCTTTGGTAAACCCAAATGGGTTCAAATGTAATTTCCAAATCATGAACTGATCTTGATCTCTTTCCTGTATTCTCATTGATGAGAGTTTATGTCGGTGCAATCTGTGAAGGGGTCAGTTACTTTCCCTTGGTCATTTTAATGGGAAGTGATCTATTGATCATCATGTATCCAAGCTGCAAGAAAACCTTCTCATTATGCAGCCCTGAATGACAAAATATATGACTGCAAACTCTAAAAAAAAAATAGTATCTATCCATACTATGGGCTCAGAACATTACAGAACCCTTACAATATTTTATTTTCTTCACAGTATTGTAAGAAAAACAAATTATTTAAGTAATAATTGGGAAATATAGTTCTCTTGAAATTGTTGATTTTTTTTTGTATCAGGCTTCATTAGCAAAACATTATGGATGTTAACTAAAGATTGAAAGGTTCTTTTTTTCTTGGTTCTACGTCATTAAAAAAGTAGAAATTTCATTTTCAGTCTTTGACTTCCACATTCTTGATGCTAGTAAAAAAAAGGAAGAAACCTCCGTTAACATGGGTGGAGGTTGTCTAGGGAATGTATTTATTGCATATTGTATTACCTTGGGAGCATTGTTAGATATAGTTTCCACTCTGAGCTCATTGGCACAAGGGCAATGACTTGTTAATTAATTGATATGTAATATAATATAAATAATATAATCATTATGTTACATAATATTAATTATATATACTATAGTAATTATATTATATATAATATATTATTATATACTATATGTAATATGCAACATAGAAGGAAGTTTATATATATCACTCATATATTCACAGTTGCTACTTTCCATTTCTCTTTAGGGCCAAGACCACAAATCTAAATTTTTGCTTTATTTTTACATACAGAAGTGCTTGCTCTGTGGTTGTGGATAACTATGGTATGCATGTCCACTCACAAGTTACTTTCTCTTCTCTGGGCGTCAGTTTACACCAATATGTATCATAAAGGTGACGGACAAAATGATCTCTGTGGTTCCTTCCAATTCTAGATGCTATGAATTCTAGAACTTGTCACTCAGGCTCTGTGTGAGAATCAATATAGTATATGATGCCAGAATGGTCACCAAATTAGAGTATTTTACTATATTAACTACTTCCTATGATTTTGGGGGGGAGTTATAGTGTGGAATCATTTGAAAACTACATTCCCTTTCAGGCTATTTGGTACCAATTTGTAAATTTAATACTCAAATGTCCTTAATTAATTTTTTCAGACCCCTAGAATCCATTTAATAATTGAGTGAGCTAGCAATTCACTAAGTGGTATAGTGGTAGCCTAAAGATTTCAGGCTACTTCCAGCTTCTTAGGGGGTAGCATCCTTGCTGGGAAAATCTGGTCCTTTCTGATGGATTATACCTTTGTCTGTCATACAGACTTGTGCATGCACTTTGTGAAATGTTAAAGCTGCTAGGTGTCTAAGGTTCCTAATTTATGCAGTTGGGTATTTCATAAATGGATTTTTTTGCATGCAAGCATTTTAAACACTAATATTTATGCAAGTATTCAAATAAATGCAAGTGCATCTGTCTGAATATATGATGCCCAAGTATGCATATGCATGAACATTTGTACTGGGGGGGCGAAAGTCCCCAAAGTTAAGGAATGCTAAGGGTACGTTTTCAACTTTTCATCTTTTGATTATAAATTTCCTTAGCTAGAAAAACCATTAAATGGAATAAAACTTCTAATCAAAGTCTAAATTACTTTTAGAAAATCTCTTCTACCATTTCACTTCTTCACCAATTCCTTCCCAATTTTGTAAGCTGACATAGGTTATTTAGGGAAAGGTGCGTCAACTTATGCAGTGGTTTTTCACTAAGACAGCATCTGCTAACTTCCTATTTTGTAAATAATAGAATCACAGTGTCTGAATTGGAAGAAACCTCTGGGGACATCTAATCCAACCAGTCCCTGTCTGAGACCCTCTATAGCTTCTACATAAAGTAGTTATCTAGTTTATGCTTGGAGATCCTAAGTGAGGGAAATCTTGCTACCTTTGGAGATAACCACATTCATTTTGGAGTAGCTTGGATTACCATCACCAGCACCAACATTTGTTTATATAGGGCTTTAGACTTTTACATATGTTTTCATATTCCTGTTTCATGACAACTATATGAGCATAGTATCTAACGCATTTATGTTGTAATTTTTTGTATTATAGATTCCAGCATTGTTCTTTGTTTCCTTATTAGATAGTAAGGAAACATACAAAAGCTTTGCATTATCTAAACTTTCTGTCTCCCCCAGCCTCTAGTACAGGGCTTTTTGCACAATAGGAACTTAATTATTTATTTAATCAACCATTAAGTATTAAGTGTCTTCTGTCTGGCAGATACTGGGGATATAATTACAAAAATAAAACAATTCCTACTTTCAAGAAGCTCACAATTTAACATTTAATAAAATTAACAATTTCTCACACTTACAACAATAATTAGTATTTAATAACATTAACAATCAATTCAATAAACATTTATTAAGTCCCTAGCCTGTACAAGGTATTAGAAATTGAAAAACTGAAACTAAACTATCCACCCAGAATCTTACATTCTATGGGATATAACAGGAAAGAATAAATGCCACAAAGCTTCATCCTTGGCTCTGTTCTGCTGGATATTCTTTATTGATGATTCAGGTTCGACTATAGAGTTCATGTTTATCAAATTTCTGGATGACATAGAACAGGGAGGGAAGGTGGATCCAAAATGATTGCAGTAGGCTAGAAAAATGGGCCAAATTCAATAAGGTGAAATTTAATCATTTCATTAACTTTCCTCTTTAGGACTCAAATTTAGCACTTTGATTTAAATTTGGAATTACACTGACCTCAGAGCTGCCTCCTCTCCATCTTTTTTTTTTCTTGCCTTCTAGGAAATCCCATTTCCCCCATTACCATCATTTCCCTTTCTCAAAGTATAGTTTTGGTAGCTTCACTATTCCTGTCCTGTACCCAGAATAGCTACCGTTGGCATTCTGGTCTGTTTTTTATCCTTTGTCTGAGCTATTTTAGAGACTGACACTTCTCTTGTTAGCAGTGGCATGTGGTGACTCTCCTTTCTTTCACTATCTCTGACTTGTAAACGGTCTTCTGATTTCTAAGTTGGTAGGTTTTATCCACCTTATCCTTCCTGCTTCTAATCTACACAGCTATTCACATTAGATCCCTGCCCCACTCCTTGACCAAAGGAATAATTCTCTAGCCCTCCAGCTTTGGATCTGAACTATTTCCTGCCCTCATCTAGTACCTCCTATGTTAATATGGTGCACAATAAATTGAGCCAATTTAAAACCAAATCTCATAAGAATTCCTTTATAAGTCAGTATATTTCTTATCCATTATTTTTTTCATTATGAAATCGACAGGCATCAACAATCTTGATCATTTCCTTATCCAATGAAGAAAAGAAAATTGTTGAAAATAACTCCTGTTACACATTTTTTAAAAAAAAATACATTTTACATAGTAATTCTAATACTGTCTAGCAAAACACATATTGACCATGTCAGAAAACATGTTTCATCCTGCACCTTTATTTTATCTCATCAGTACATTTTTTTTTTAAAACATAGAAATACAATATCTATGAACTAGGGAGGAAGGGAGCATTTCTTCAGAATGTATTAACTGACACGGGCTAGTCCCAATTCACTGTAATATAGCATTGGTTCACTTGGAAGATAAGACTAATGGGCGTCATCCTCCTATGCAGGAATTCAGGGCAGTGTAATCTCCTTGAGACTAAGCACTCTTGTTATATTCAACCCCTTTTTGGTTTCTTCAGCATTCTCCATGGTGTCTGATATATTAGATGTCTAATAAATACTTTATTATTGAGTTGAATTATGTGAAGCCTTGATTCCAAATGTTTTCTTTGGTGAAGACTTTTCTACTAACAACAACCTTGAGAAATAGCAATTTCTTCACTGAATAACATTTTGTTTTAAGATCTTAGTAAACTATTTGGGCTTTTTTTTTTTGCCATTGAGGTCCTTTTTAAAAAAAATTTTTGTGCCTTCAAAATAGCTATTGTATTTATTGAACAAAGACTGCATGTATTGAGACCTAACACATTTTTATTTCTTGTTCAGTTGATGTTTGCCATTATGCCCACCTCATCATTTTAGGACACTTACTGATTTCACCTTCCCTTAGTGAATCATTTTTGCTATTCAGGGAAGCAGCATGGGGTAGTAGACCTAAAAGTCAAGAAGATCTGCATTCAAATTCTGCTGCTGACACTTATTAGCTGGATTAACCTTAAATAAGTCACGAACCTCACTGAGTTTGTGTCCTTATCTGTAAAGTAAGTATTTCATAGCACCTGCCTCTGTGTACAACCGGTGAGATAATGGGTGGGAAATCTTTTTCAAGCAGTAGAATGTTACATTAACGTCCGTGCTTATTATTTATAATCTGACAGCTCCGGATTCTTGAGCTCATGTGTTTCTTGAATATCGTCAGGCTAAAACCTTAAAGCACTATAACCTTGCAAACCTCAAAGCACTATATAAACATTGCCATCTTTATCGATATTGTTATTAACATAGTTATTGTGGGAGAGGAAACACATTCATTCATTCCTACTATTAATGCCTACTACTTATCAGATACTAAACTAAGGACTTTGCAAATATAATCTCGTCTATCCCAGTCGAGGCTATTTCCATTTTTGTCTTTGTGTATCCAAAACCTAGAACGGTGCCTGGCACATAGTAAGGGCTTAATAGATACTTGGGGAATTGAATGAAATTGAATGACCATTTGGATTGCCTGGTGTCTGGAAGAAGAGCCAGAATTTATATTGGACTAAATATAGATTTGGTACTATTCTCAGTCAGCTTAAAATGATGACTGAATATTCCTTTGATAAAGCTTTTCAACAAGTTTGAGGTTAACTTGAAATTTTTGTATGATTTATAAAATACAAGTAAAACAAACTTTACAAGTAATGTTTGGATGCTGCATTGCATTTTGTTTGTTTCAGAAATGATGTGATTTTTCTCTCTCTTGTCTAAATAGTTTTCTGTCCTTCCTAATGTCCTGGTACCTTACAATGTATATGTTGCAGGCTAAATGCCCAGAAACTATTAATACTCCCAGCACTTGCCAAATGAGGTCAAGTAAAAACCACTCTCTGTTTGCTGCAGCTAATAAGGGACAGATTTCTCCCCTGGAGTCAGGGCCCAATAGTAACGCGTCCCTGAGGAGCAGACTGAGGAAATCCTTAGAATATGATATGTAATATGTAATAATCCTGGAAAAAAACTTTATGGAGGCAATTTCCATAGAGATGCATAGGTATAAAATCTAACTCACTATTTAAAAGCCGCAGCGTATGGCCACAAACTTTGGGAAAGAACCCAGGGACTGTATAAAAGATGCTATTTTGCGTAATCAAATGCATAAGTTTGTTTACCTAGACCCTCTTAAAGAGATCACTTGAATTACATAAAGGACAGTGAATGAATTGAGTTAATACAAATCATTCCCCAAGTTTCATGTTACTTCTGTATTTATATGTGGTGCTTCAGATCACTCTCCAGGCAGGTATAAGATTACTGAAATTATTTTGCATCCATTTCAATGTGTATCCAATGAAAAAAGGAATGAAACTGTATTTCTGAGTCATTTCTTTCTATAAAAAGACCAAACTTCTACAAGATGCCAGTAGCCATCCTGCATTTAATTTTCTGTATGTATGTGTATGAGATGAAGAGAAATTGATATTTTTGTTTATGGTTTACAGAATTCCATACATGTCTCATGGGAGGAACTTTGAAAAATTTGGTTAGAGCCATTTTTTCCCCTGCTATCCTGTGTATTTTTTTTTTTAAACCACAAACTAGGTGTGATAGTATCAGAATAGTCAGGTATTTCTAAACACCTGATTGACAAAGGATTGTTTTGTCCCTCCTTGAATATAAAGCCCCCTACTGTCAAAGGCATGAAAGTGAAAAATCAGAGAGGTATTGATGAATCTATACATTCAGAAGTAGAGGAAAGTTGACCTGAAGGGTGAAACATTCATAAACGACTTTTGATCCACACGAGGAAGCTTTTGAGGGATGAGTTCACTGTAAACAGGCTCAATTTGACCAGTCTACATAGTGTAGTCTCTTCTTTCCAATATTCTCCGCCTTCTTCCCTCCTCCTCCCACAAGTCTTGCCTCTGCATTTCATTTTGTGACAATCATTTAAATTCTAATGGAGAACATTGGGCTAGCCTTTGGAAATCCTAGACCAGACATTGATCCAAATTGACAGCATACTTTTAAATTCTGGTACCATTCTGGAACCTAGAAGATATGGATCAGAGATTAGCAAGAGTTCTGGAACCTGAGTCCTGCCAATGTTTAACTTCATTTGTGTGGGCTAGTGGGGCAGCATCTATGTGATGTGATGAAATGTCATACTTGACTGCCCTAATCATGAAGTGAACCATTGTGCAGGGACTTCCATATGTGAGGTTATTAAGACAAATTTCTTCATTACAGGCGTAATTGGTAGAATGTGCTTTTCAGAGAATCCAAAATCCACTTTTTTTCCTTCTTGTCTGAAGTATTCCATTTTCTAAGCATTTTGGCTTTATCATTTAATTTTATATTCAAAAATCTTTCTTGCTAGCACAAATTCTGATTTTGCGTAGATTGCTTGCTTCTTTGAGAATCAATTGTAATTATAAGGGAGAGGGAAAAGCAATTGAAGGGATGGTTAAAATTTGAGGATTTCTCTTCAGCTAAGTGTTAACCTTCCATAAGTGTGCACCCATGCTGCGCTATATTCTGAATTCCCCACTCATCTTGCCTTATATTTATAGGTTGTCCTACAACACATTGGAGTCAGCTGCCAAGGCAATTTGTAGAATCATTTTCCCTGGAGGTCTTTAAAAATAGAATTAGATACCCATCTGTTCCTTGGAGTTTTGTTGTAATCCTGTTTATAGGCAGGGGACAGACTAGATTACCTGTCAAAAGTCCCTTTCAGAGCTGTGTCTTTTTTAGTAGGTGGCCAGTGGAGTGTTCCTAAAGTAAATGGGTTTGACAACTGATATAAAACAGAGACTCCATTCTCAAATGTTTGGTATATGATTGCAGACTTGGTAGCTATAATATAAGAATAATTAAATTTTACTTCTATTATAATTTTTTCAAAGTAGCTTTACTTCTGTTTTCTTTAAGAATACTGAATCAGGAGTCTAAATATTAATCGTTACTTATATATGTTTTTTGCAATCCTAAGTCACTGTGTATGTAAGGGCTGTGTATGATGAGGTAGATTTTAAAAATGGCCCAGTTCAGTTGTTGAGTCATTTCAGTTGTGTCTGACTTTTCATGACCTCATTTGGGATTTTCTTGGCAAAGATACTGGAGGGATTTGCCGTTTCCTTCTCCAGCTCATTTTATAGATGAGGGAACTGAGGCAAACAGGGTGATGTGACTTGCCCAGTGTCACACAGCTAGTAAGTATGTGAGACTGGATTTGAACTCAGGAAGATACTCCAGGCGTGACACTCTATTACACCACCTAGCTGTGTCAGCCAGCCCAAGTTCATAGTAATTTTACCATTGGAAACATAGTTCCTGAATGGCTTGTGATTATGCCATCAATAAGAGAACAAAAACTCTTTAAAAATTCCTTAGGATGCTAGTGGGGTCGAGATCCCAGTCCTGTTATAGGAAAGGTCATTTTCTTCTGTGTGGTTCTCAGGGCAGTCCTGTGCCCTCATACTGTCTTCCTATTTTTCCTCCCCTTCTTCATCATCGTTGTGATCAATATATCTCTTTAAAGTTTGCAAAATACTTTACAAATATTAACTCATTTTACCCTCACAGCAATCTTGGAGAGAGTCAATCTGTCATATGTTTATGACAAATAAGATTAGATCTATGCAAGGCATCTCCATCAGACTAACAATGGCAAGAAGGATACAGTTAGAAATAGGTTCCAGTTTTATCCAATCAAAGTAAGGCAAGGTTGTGTGTAAATATAGGCAATTCCTAGTGTCTTTTTTCTTTTTGTTCTTGGTACTCCAGGTACTTCTAGTGAGCACCTGTGATCAAAACCCAAACCAAAATCAAACCAACCCTAAACTCTACTTGTCCATTCAGAGATCAACTCTCTCGGTCTCCTATGAAGGCTTGGGTTTGAATTGAAGAATGGCCAATGGCACTACCATCACTGGCCAAGGTCATGCTGTTGTACTGTGCAGCTGAGTCCATACTACCTCTCTCATCCATGCTGCTTCTTAAAACTCCCTCCTGACTTCTAGGGTCTTTGTTGTTTAACCTAGGTCTTGCCAGAAGGTTGTTTCATTCATAGGATGTTTTTAAACAAGCATATAAGCAGTTCAAAGGTACTAATGATAGATATTTGGAGGCTGCCAGGTGGCACAGTGCATAGAGTGTTGGGTCTGGAATTGGAGAGACTTGAGTTCAAATCTGGTGTCAGATACTTACTGACTGTGAGACTCTGGGCAAATCGCTTAGTCCTGTTTGCCTCAGTTTCCTCATATATAAATGAGCTAAAGAAGGAAAGGGCAAACCACTCCACTATCTTTGCCAAGAAAACCCCAAAAAGAGTCAAGGGAAGTCAGAAATGACCGAACAAAAATATGATAGTTACTTAATAACTGAAAATAACATAACAATCTCTGCCCTCAAGGCATTTACCTTCTACTTGAAAGTTTGAAAAAACTTTTTTTCAATTAAATCAGTTGTATGAAGTAGGTCATACAGTCATTTTATTGATGCAGGAAAGTTGAGCTTCAAATAAGTGAACAGAGTTACCATTTTTTGCCCTGTCAGTAAAGGACAGGTTTGCATCTTGAACCTGCTTTAGTGACCTTTCTCCTATGCTCCATTGCCTCAAAAAACCTGGGTTCAAGTTCTATCCCTAGCACTTACTATCTTTGTGACCCTTGGTAAATGATTTGACTTGTCTCAGTTTTAAGCTTTTTTTCCTATATAATATGACAGGAATGAATTAGATTCCCTTTAAACTCCCTTTCATCTCCAACTCCTTTGAAAAGGAGCTTGGGAAGTAATATTACTACCATTTGACACATGACGGAATCAAGATATAAAGAGCTGAAGAGTCTTGCTTAAGATAATATAACTAGGTAGTGCCACAGCTGGGACTTAGTCCCATAGTTTCTGATCCTCAGCCCGTGTTCACTTCATTGGATTGTCTGACCTCCAAAAATATCCTGAGATCATAAATTTAGAGTTGGAAAAGGCTTAGAGTCCATTTAATCCAGTCTCTTACTTTATAGATGGGGAAACTGAGGGTCAGGAAGGTTGTGACTTTCCCAAGGTCACATAGCAATTATCAGAACTAAGATTCCAAATTTAGAACCCTTTCTGTTTCTAGGTAGTATCTATGTTCTTTCTATATCTAAGAGCCATATGAAAAAATACAAAAGGTGTGCTGAATTTGGCACCAGAGATTCTGGCTTCACATCTGCCACTTAGTATTTTTGTGATATTGAGTGAGTCCCTTCTTGGAACTTGGTTCTTTCATTTGTCAAACAAGGGGACCTGACTACCTGATCTCAAAAGTCTTGTCCGGCTCTAAAATTCATTAATATGCTCATACAGCTTCAAATTCTGTGTCTGGAAGTGCTATGAAGGGAGTATTTAAGAGAGGCCTATTGTTGAATTTAGTGGCACAGATGCCAAGTGGTTAGGGATGTAATAGGAATATTCCTGTGTTACAGATATGGGCTGGAAAACAGGACAAAATAAAGCAAAACCAAATGCTCTTTACAACTCATTTCCGTATCTATCAGTCTATGCTTGTACAAGCATTTTCTTTTACTTGCTAGTTTTATTTACATCTAAAAGGGAATCTGTCAAAACATACAGGTTTCAGTTAATGTTTGGAAAGAACAGGTTGATTTTAGCCAATTCAGAACATTCTTAATAGCTCCATTTTTAAATACATCTCCCACTCTCTTCATTGCATTTTTAGGGGATTTTGAATATATCTTTTTTGAGTAACATAGGAAATTTCTGTTTTGTAGTCTTTATTTTGTATTGTTTATTAGCAAGAACTGAAAATGAGTTTTGAGATACACTAACCATTTTATCTAAAAATAGACTTTGAGGTCACAGCTATAGAGAGGAATTCAGATAGATACTTGGTTATTCAGGAGGGAATCACTTTTGCCTAGAATTGCATATATGAAACATACTAAAGTCTTAATAAATACTTTTTGATTGAATACTGCAAAGTGTTTTAGGAGGCTGGAACCATTGAAGTAAATACTGTTAATTTTTGGCTCCTTATGTGTTGAATGAGCTAGGATGCTCACCTTATCAATTCTTATAAACCTCTTTCAAGATGCTATTTTTACAATTTTTTTTTGTTCTATGTGGTAGGATGTTGGAATCCTAAATATAGAAAACCTGACATCATAGATTCATAATTTCAGAGCTTTAGAGAAACCTTAGAGATTATGTGGAACAGTACCCTCCCCCTCCCATTTAAGAGATCAGAAAACAGATCACAAGATCATAGATCCATTTGCAAGGGATCTCAGAGACCATCTAATCTAATTTTCTCATTTTGCGGAGGACTCTTCTAAGTGAGAAAGAATGAAATAACTATTGTTGCTGTTACTATTCAAGTCAGTCTGAATTAACAAAAAAAATCTGAATGATAGAATATATTTGCCATTTAATTACTGCAGAACACATGCAACAGTATGAACTAAGTGTTTGCAAAGTATTGCCTCCTATATATTTAATTGAACATGAGTTTCATTGTGTCAACCTGTTGGACATTGGAAATCCTGGGACATATCAAACACATCATTCAAAACAGACTTTGTTTCCCTTTCTCCAAAATAACCTTCCTTCTGAATATCCCTATTTCCATTAAGGTTATTACCAGCCTTCTTTCCTTCACATTTCAAACTTAGGACATATACTTGACTCTTTAATTTCCTTCACCCTACATCAATTGCCAAATGTTGCATTTTTTACATTAATGATGTTGCTTATATGAATCCCCTCTTCACTTCTCCCTGCTGCCTCTGGGATAAAATGTAAATGCTGATTGGTTGATTGACCTGCTACAATGAGGAAGGATGATTGAAATGCCCATTTACTGCATGCTGTAAGTGGTTTACAGAATATGTTAAAAACAGATGGGATTCTTAAATAAGCCATACCTTCGTCTTATAATATTGAGTACACTCTGCCTGGAAAATTCTTTTATTTATAATCAGAAAGTGAAAAAAAATCTTCAAGTTCTTGTTAATGGATGTTACTACTTTAATGATGGAGACAAATGATACAATAGTACTTTGACAAATGGGAATGCTATTTAGGCTGTACATTTCAGTAATCTGAAGTACTGTCATTGGAAATATTTTTTCAAGAACTCAGAGTTGCTAATGAACTCTTTAATGAATTCCAAAATTTGGAGCACTTTGTTTGTTTTAGTTATGACATCATAGGCATTTCTGTAGATAGGATGAGGGCATTATCAATAATGTTGCTTTCCCACAGAGAAACACTGGGAGGAAATTTCAAAAAGTTAATGAAATTACAGGAGATCAATATTAAATTGCAATATCAGTGCATAGGTTAAGTGTAATGTTTTGCCTAAAGTGTCTTCAATTGGAGACATTGTCATTCTGGGGAAATAAACCCAAAAGAGTAGATTTGGCATTTATGTGGCATTGACCTGGATTTAAATCCTTAGCTCTGATGTTCACTGAGTGATCATGGGTAAGTCACTGAAGCTTTCTAAGGCTTAATTTCTCACACATAAAATGGAAATAAAAAAAAAGATATAGTATTCCCTAAAGCTCTTTGCAAAACTTAAAGCACTAGATTGTTAACTATTTTTGTAATACTTTTCTCATGCAGTTGTTTTGAGAAAAGCATTTTGTGGACTTTGAAAGCCCTTTATAAAACTTGGCATCTACTGCTTCTTTTTCTGCCCCATCCCTCCACCAACACTAGACTGGTCTTTTTGTCTCCATACTCTCAACAAAGATTCAGAATGATTTATGATTTTTAATGATTTGAATATTTTATTATAATTTATAGTATCTCTTTCCTCTCTATCCCAAACAAAAATGTTTACCTCTCATGTGACCCCATGTGACCAAGACACTCTCTCCTTGGTTCTCTTTATTTATATATAAAGTGAATGAAATGGAATAGTTGTCCTTTGAAGTCCCATTTTCTAAATCTATGATATAGTGCTATCAAACACCCAGAAAACTTTAGTAGGTTTCCAGTGCCTTTAAGATAAAATTCAATTTCTGTTGCTTGATGCTTAAGCCTTCCAAAATCCAACTGTGTTCTCAATTTTACTTCCTTCTCTCTTATATGAGTGGTTAGAGCCACTCTATGATCTATGTATTTCTCTCCAGATGTGGCACATGCTTTCTACCCTTGTGTCTTGTTCACTGTATTTTTCCTTTATGTAAACCCCCTATACCCTTCCTTTAAGGACTAATTCAAGACTCATCTCCACGAAGACCTCTATATCTTGGAGAAGGAGGAGAAGAGAGTTGTTTGTTGCTCCTTCCTTTGAACCCTTTCAACAAGTCTTATAATACCTCTATTTGCGTAATGACTTCACTATTACCATGTAATTGCCCCTTCCATTCTGTTTAACTATGTATATGTCTGGGGTGCTAGGGCATCCAGGTGGCTCAGTGGATAGAGCACCAGACCTGGAGTCAGGAAGGCTGATCTTTTTGAGTTCAAATCTGGTTTTAGACACTTATTAGCTGTGGGACCCTGGGCAAGTCACTTAACCCTGTTTGCCTTGGTTTTCTCATCTGTAAGATAAGCTGGAGGAGGAAATGGCAAACCATTCTAGTATCTCTGCCAACCGAACCCAAACAGAAGAGTCTGACATGACTGAAAGGAACTGTAAAACCACCTTTCATTTTGCTAAACTTTCTGGATGTGTCTGGATTCCCCATCGTCTGCCCCTTTGAATCCTTAGTGATTAGCGCAGTGCTCTCTATATCCATAACAGGAGCTCAGACAAATTTGCTGATGATAATAAGGAAGTATTTCTCATGAAGTAAATGCCTCATTTCCCTGGAGAAATCATTTATTTATTTAGTTTTAGAAATTTAATTAATTTTTTTTTCAGTTTTCAACAATCACTTCCATAAGTTTTAAATTTTCTCCCCTCCCTCCCCACTCCCTTCCCTAGATAGCATGCAGTCTTATATGAGTTCTACACATATATTCTTGTTAGACACATTTCACATTAGTCATGTTGCATAGAAGAATTAAAATGAATGGGAGAAACCATGAAAAAAAACAATCTAAAACACAACCCAAGAGAAAATAGTCTGCTTCATTCTGTGTTCTGATTCCATAGTTCTTTCTCTGGATGTGGATGGCATTTTGCCTCAAGAGTACTTTGGGAATGTTTTAGGTCCTTGTATTGCTGTGACAGGCCAAGTTTATCAGAAACAGTCCTTGCACACTGTGGCTGTTACTGTGTATAAAGTTCTCCTGGTTCTGCTCATTTCATTCATCATCAGTTCATATAAGTCCAGGTTTTTCTGAAGTCCACCTGCTCATCATTTCTTAGAGCACAATAGTATTCCATTACATTCATGTACCACAACTTGTTCAGCCATTCTCCAATTGATGGGGATTTCCAGTTCTTGGCCACCACAAAAAGAGTTACTATAAATATTTTCGTACATGTGGGACCTTTTCCCATTTTTATGATCTCTTTGGAATCCAGGCAAGATTCCTGAAAAGATGTTTACGCCTCTGAAAGACTTGTTCAAAGAAAGCATTTTTTTTTTCGCTCAACAAAATGTCAGTTAGTGAGACTCCATTTTGGTGAGTTAGGAGAGGATTCTCCTTTCTTTAGAAGTTGAAATCTCCTTAAGTTTTTTTTAAAGGATAATTTTAAGGTAGATACTTCTGTATAACTTCAAAGTAATCGATTCTATGCTTTTTGCTATGAAGAACCACAAGTTCTAATTTATGTTTCCCACTAATAAATTCACGTAAAGACTTCCATGCCTCAGTAGATCCATGATACCATCAATGCGGATACTCCCTCAAACTGGGTCTTCCCATCACATCCCATCCCATGCTGCCCCCTTCCCTTCCCTTCCCTTCCCATCCTATCCTTCTCTCCATCTTTCCATAAATCTTCTATATGTAGGTCCTCACATCTATACCTATAGTACTGGAAACCTTCTTGTTAAGTCTTCTTAACATTCTGTGGATACCTCTGCAGCATTCTGGTGGCTATTATCTGTTGTTCTCATTCCATTTTTGGCTCATCTCCTTCTTAGATCATATATTTTCTGGATGCTATCTTTTATGAACTCTTTGTACTACAGCCATCTTAATCCCATCATGAGTCTCTGTTTTGCCCTATGGGTTTTTGAGGAAAGGAAGCTGAATTTGGATTCACTGGAGATGACTTCAAGAATTCAGTTCCTTTTTGTTAGTCTTTCTATCTATGTCTTGGTTCTCTCATCTGCATGGTGAGGGTCTTGGACCGCATGGTTTCTAAAGTCTCTTCCAGCTCATATATTTTGTAATTCATATAAACACAGTAGCTAAAAAATTCATCAGAGCATAGAGAGCCATAAAAAGCTGTAACTCCAAGCCTATTTCTCTTTTAGAAGGGGGTGAAAGGAAAGGATACACTGAAGACGTCTATTTCCTTCCCCAAGTTCGGTGAAATGAAAGCTTTCTTTTCTTATGATGAATCTGACTGCCAAGAATATTTTTTATTTTATTTTATTATTTTTTTTTGGGTATGACAGATTAAGTGCTACAATCAATATCTGCCTTTTAGAGCTTTGGAGAACGTTGTTGTTTGGAAAGCAAGCTTGAACTCCTCACGAGATCATGGGACAGATAAATGCTTAAAAGCTTTTCAAAGCTATACCCTTGGCTCTATTAGAATTTAATTTCCCACTGATTGTGTTTATATCCATTTTGAAATACATAGCTATGAATATACCAAACATGTGTACTTAACTGCTTCATGTGTCTTTGGAAAGCAGACTTATTTTCATTTGCTCATACAATCTACACACACTCTCCATATCCAAATTTCCATCAAGTTACATAAACTTGTTACGTTTAAAAGTGAATTTGAAGATTGTCCTGTAGTCTGTTAAACTCCTTTTTCTCTAACAGCTAAAGTACATATTGTAAAAGCGTGGTACCCAAGGAGTGCTGTTAAGTAGAGGCAGAGAATAACCTGGGTTTGAATCCAAGCTATGCTACTTATAGTTAATATTTGCCCTTTTATAAGTTCCTTAACCTCTCTGGACCTCTATTCCCTCTGCACTTTGGGTCATGTAGTGAACAAACATTTATTAAGCATATTCTGTATGTTGGGCACTGTGCTATGGACTGGGAATATCAAGGAAGACCAAAAAAACCAGTCTTTGCTCTCAAGAATGCCTCAGTCTAGTGTGGGATAAGACATGAAAAGAAAGAAAACAATCTTATGTATCTGTGTTTATATACATATATATTGTGTGTGTGTGTGTGTGTGTGTGTGTGTGTGTGTGTGTATGTGAATAGGCTAAACAGGAGATAGTTTAGAGGGAAGGCGCCAGCATTAAGGCTTTCTTGTAGAGATGGGATTTTTGTTGAGACTTACTTGAAGGAAGTCGGGGAAGCCAGGAGGAGCTGATGTAGACAACATCTGATGTCCTTTCCAGCAATAAATCTGTGATCCTACTTGTTAGCCTGTGTGCCCACGGGGGTTAGATTTTCTTCATGTAAAACGTGTTTGGATGATTACTTCATAATCACCATGTAGACTTTCCTGAACATGAAACTTAAGCAAATTGTGAAATACCAGCTATGTAACATCTGTTTGCCTCAGTTTCCCTAATTGTAAAATGAAGATATTAATAATACTCTATTAGGGTTGTTGTGAGGATCTATGGGATAATTTCTGTAAAAAGCTTAGCACAGTGCTTGGAATGCAGTAGGTGCTTTATAAATGCTTATTCCTTTCCTTTCTTTTAAACTAAATCGGACAGTTGAGCCTATTTTCTGATATAAGGATTTCTAAGCAGCATGTGAAATAAATCTGCTCCTGAAATGTGGCCTATACAGTAACTTTCTCTGCATCAGGATCTATGTGGATCACTCAACAATTTTTCAGAATGCTTATTATATTAGTTGAGGGAAGGAGCATGACGGACTCACTGTTCATAAGAGAAAATGACATAAGTTTTGCTTAAAGAATGTATAGTGTATTTGGGTTCCACTCTACATTTGAAAAAAGATAGAATAGCTGGAAAACACTGCAATGTATCATTGAAAGATGTGCTATATAAGAGATTATAAACTGTTATGGGGTGGGATCATGTATTACTGAGGAGTCAAGGAGGCAAAAGAGACATCAGAGACATCAGTGATTGAAGGTAGGGGATGTTTGGGTTGGTCTGGAAATAAAGAGAAACCATAATTAGCAATGCAGGGAATATATATATATATATGCACACACATATATATGTATATATGTATATATGTATACACACACACACACACACGTATATATTTTTCAACATCCTACAGATGCAAGATGAAAATTTTGAAGCAGAACTTGTGTACAGAAAGCATAAAATAGGGAGCAGTTCACAAACACATGGGGGGCAGTGAGAGGAGCATCAGGGGTTCTTTTTCCTTGTGAATTACCATTTTGTTGCTTGCACTTTTTCTTCACAGTTTCTTTCAATAAATCATCACAAAAGAAAAAGCCACGGACTTGTTTCTAGGCCTATATTAACTTGCTGTGTGATCATGGGTGAGTTAGTTTTTCTCTACTTGTGCAGGAAGCCTTCCCAACCCCTCTTAATTCTATTGCCTGTCTTAATTACTTCCTATTTATTTTGTATATATCTATCTGTGTTTGTGAGTGTATGTGTGTGTGTGTGTGTGTGTGTGTGTGTGTGTGTGTAAATGGAGATAATGTCTCTGTTACCTCTCTACATCACAAGTTCTTAGGAGGACTGAACAAGGTTATGGACATGAAAATTCTCAGGAAAATTGTGAAACACTGTAGAAATATATTCATCTTCCTTTTCAAGTAGGTGAGAAAGTAATGATAATAGACCTTGAATGTGTCATATATATTAATATTAAAGGTTATGACAGAAACATCTTGCCTGTCCCCTTTCAAGTTTCTCTTACCTTTTTAAGAGAAAGAAAAGAAAATCCTTCATGTGACTTTGATGTCGTGTTTCTTTATTTAGCGTGGTGGCTCAGTGGTACAGCAGATGGAGTGCTATAGTCAGGAAGATCTGAATTCAAATTAGGGCTCAGATCCTACTAGCTGTGTGACCTTAAGCAAGTCAGTTAGCCTCTATTTGTCTCAGTTCCCTCATCTGTAAAATGGGGGTGATAATAGCACCCACCTTGCAGAGGTTTTGTAAGGATCAAATGAGATAATATTTGTAAAACACTCAGCATGGTGGGTGGCACACAGTAAGTACAATATAAATGTTAGCACTGTGTCATCTTCACCATTATTATTTTTGCTAGCTGTGTGACCTTGGGCAAGTCATTTAACTTTGAACAGACATTCTGTTTGCTTCAGTTGTCTTATATGTAAAACAAGAATAATATGGCACTTATCTTGCAGGGTGATTCATGATGAATAAATGAGTTGATGATTGTAAAGCCCTTACATAAGTGCTATGTAAATGATAGCTATTATTAATAGTGTTCGATTTTCCTGTTATTTTTTTGTTCTCCAAGAGTACCATGACATCAGGAAGGTGATGCCATGACTTGCAAGTGAATTGGATTTAAGTGAGGGAGGGCTGTGAAAGTCACCAACCTCACTTTCTCCTCTTGGGCCATCTGGGTCTAGTGGCCAGATGTAGATCAGAATGACTGGAGATGATCCCTGTTTGTTTTCTTAGATTGGAGCTGAAACCTAGGTATGGCACCCAGGGCTAATAGAACCTGCAAAGTTTTAGTATAGAGTGGGTGGGGAACCTACAGCCGTGAGGCCCTCTGCAACCTCAAGTGCAGTCCCTTGACTGAATCCAAACTTCACGGCATATAATTAGAGAATTTGTTCTGTAAAATCTGGACTCCATCCAAAGGCCTCCCCCAAGGACCTAGAAGGCCACATGTGGCCTTGAAGCCACAGGTTTCCCACCCCTGGTAGACCTATGGGATGGTGGATCAAGAGTTGGAAGATACCTTGGAAATCACCTACACCACCCTCTTCCCCCAATTTGCAGATCAGGAAACTAAAGGCTAAAGAAGTTAAATGATATGTCTCTGGTCTGACAGTGTCTGATAAAAGTCCCCTGACTCCAAAGCTCTGTACTATACCGGCCTCAGAGAGGTTTTACCAACTATTTCCAGCCCTCTCCATTATTTCACAGTGGAGTTCAGTTCTGTTCCACAGTCATTTATGAAACACCTACTTAATGCCAGTTACCAAGGGGCAGAGGTGGAGAAGCCTGTACACAGAGAAGTAAGAACAAAACACCTACTAAATAAATGCAAAGCAATTTCTGAGGGATTTGGGTGTGGAGAGTAGAGTCCCGAGAACTGGAGAATTAGGAAAATTTTCTTGTAGGCAGTAGCATTTCAACTGGAATGGAGCTAGGGATGCTAAGTGGTACATTTCTGTAGAACTTAATATTTCTATAAAATGCATTCTTCCCTATGAACATGTAAAAGGGAGCATTGCAAGTGGAAACCCTGAATCCCCTCTCCCCCAGCTCTGGATTCATATTCATTTGGTTTCTTAAACAGAGGAAGGTTCTTGACATTTGGCCAACTTCAGTGCCCTTGTAGTTTCCAAGAAATGGAAGAGAACACTGGCACTCAGCTCTCTTAATGAATCAGATTCACTGATTGTTTCACTTTTTGCTTTCTTTTTAGAGAACATTAAAGCTTTATATCTATATTTAGAAGAGCATGGTGATCAGAGCCCCATGCCACTTTCGTTTTTAGTGCCCTAGCCCAGGTGTCATAAAGGGGGAGGGCTTGTCATGGCTCTGAATTTCCATTTTTTCACCATTGATTCATGTCAAAAAATACATGAGTGACCCTAGATCTCTGAAGACTGAATGAGGTTCACACTAAGTTCTATTGTCTCCTTTCTCTTTGTAGATCCGTAGAAACCTGGATAATGAGAACATTATTTGCATCAAAAGAGACCTGAATTGAGAGTTAAGATCTGGGTTCTAGTCTAGGTCTTGCCATTGGTGAGCTATGTAAATTTGGTTCAGCTATTTAGTCCCTGTAAGCTTTAGCATCTTCGAGGGGTTTGGACCGGAATGATCTCTATGATTCCTTTCAATTTTCAAATCCTATTATCCCTAGGACTAGGTGATTTGTAGGGTCCCCTTTTTTCCAAATGACCCAGCCTGCCTCACTCACTTATCTGACTAAGGCAGGTATTTGTTTATCTCTCACTCTATCTTTCTATCTAGCTTTCTGTCTGTCTATTGCCAAGATTAGGGTGCAAGTTATGGAGAAAAATAAAGAGAGTTGAATTCTCAAGTATTTACTAGTAGCCCAAATTTTTTGCCTTGACTTTCCACGCTTAGGTATAGCTTCTGTCTATGATCAAGACTCACTGAAAGGTATAGATCAAGAAGCTGACAGCTTAATCATCCCCTTACCACTTAGATCCCTAACACATTTTGACATAAGCAAACTCATATAATTATCTTGGCCAAGATGATTTATACTTCCAAGTGCTTAGTTGAACTTGTTGGGTGAGTTGTCTTTGCATTCATTTGGTTCCTACCTCAAGTCCTCCATGTCTTATTGAAAGTTTTACTTCATTTGTTAGTGATGTCTTTGGCCAGCTGGGGAATAGGGATTTTCTTTTTATTCTCAGTAATATACATGCTTATGATAAAGAAGATCTGTTTTCAGTTTATTCTTGAATTTAACCATATGGGACCCCACTTTTAAAAATAAGAATGATGGATGAAAATGAAAACAAAATCCCTGTTATAGTACAATTTATTCTTACATGGATTCAACTATGTCCTGCCTCAAATCATGTCTCTCAAACATAACTACTATGCAGTACAAAAACCCAATGTAAAAAGTCTGCTTATGGTGCAGTATTGAAGTTCATTGTCATTTTAGAACTAACGTACTTAATGTTTTGCATCAGGTTTTCACAAATAACCATCATCACTGGGCAAATGAAATATGGTGTTCATCACTGTGCACATGTTGGCTGATTTGATTTTCATAACACTCGTGTGAAGATAAGCAATGGAAATATTTTTATCTCTGCTTGTAGATGTGGAGACTGAGACTTAGGGAAGGGCTCAAAGTCGTTATAGAGATAGCAAGTGGAGCTCAAACGTACTCCTTTCCCACCTACTTGCTACTACTCGGTAGCTACCCCTTATACTAACTAGGATTATAAAAGTATTCCATTGAGCATTGGTGCATGTATGTGTGTGTGTGTGTGTGTGTGTGTGTGTGTGTATACGCACAAATGTGTCATGTGATCTTACAGAAGTGGTTAGGTCTGATATTAAGTGTGATGAAATCTCTAAATGTTCAGCTATGTCAATAAGCATCTGAGATATTTTTCTTAAGACCTCATGGCTTTTAATGACATGCTGCTGTTAGGTGACATCAGGGATTATCAAAAGAAATCAAAGGATAAACACAGAGTTTAAAAGGACTTAACCAATGCTTCCTTGAATATGCATGGAAAGAACTCATATCCACATAGCACTTCAAGGTTTCTGAAATGCTTCACATACACATGTTATTTCCTCTGAGTTTCGTAGTAACTCTACAAAGATGGGCATGGGGGAATGTGGGGAGGGTGGTCTACAAGATGTTCCAAAAGTTTCAGTGTACAGTTATCCATTCCACATTGTACGGGTTTGGGGAGTATCCCTTTGTGATCTGAAAAATCAGTGTAAAAGTTTTTGGCCCTCCATTTCTAACAGGAAAGTCTGAATTTCTTTCTTTTCTGTTTATGAAGTGTTTACAGTGCTTTAAAGCAAAATTTTGGTTGATGTTATACTATACTGTACATATATTTTACGCATTTCTGAGTTTCTAAACTTTTTCTGTGTTGTCTGCTAGCATTTATGTTTAATCTGTGGCTTCTGCAAAACTTCCCCCAAATTTCCGTGTAATTTTTTATGCCAACCTGAAATATATTGAAACTGTGATGGGGAAAGTCATGAAGTGAAAGGAATAGCTGTAGTTTTGAGCTATTGAGGCATAAATTTAATTAATTAAAATTTAAACCTTTGCTAGTTCATATACTTCATATAGAGACCTGGCCTTGGAGTCAGAAATTCAAGATTCACAGCCTACCTCACCGGTTTACCCACTATCTCATTGTCCTAGACCACAAGCATCAAACTGGTTGCCCCCAGCTGTGAAACTCTCAGATTCCTGGAACCAGATGAAAATAGTATTGGCAAACATTTAACAACCAAAATAAAAATACAGCATAACATAAAAATTGTTAATTTATTGTTCTCTGGGTCAATATGTTGTCAACCTGGAGTGGTTTCTGTTTGAATCTGACGCTACTAGTCTAGACAACTCACTGACTATAAATTGCAGCAGAATTGCTTATCTGCATCAGTGTTTCCTCACTGAGGAGTTCCTGACATTGATGAAATTATGGAATCCAATTAAAAAATACCAAACCAAAGAAAACTCCCCTCAAACCCATGAAATAGGTAGTGTATGTTTAATGATCTTATTTAAAAGATTGAAGATATTAAGTAAGAATTAAATTAATTAGGAATTAAAAGACAGAGAGTCAAGAATACATGCTATATATTATCAGAGGAATTTAACATTTGAAATATGAACAATACACTCTGGTCTACTATATTTGATGCAAAGAGATTTGTATCAAAGCTAATATATCCAGTTTTAAGCTTTTGGCTTAACCAATAGAATATCGTGTGAATATAGAAAACAAAATAAACCATATATAATTTGAAAATTTGAGTTTATAAAAATGACAGATTCTGGGAGAATTACTTGTTTTTACCAAAGGAATCTGCCCTTTATAAGAAATTCCATCACAGAATATTTTTAAATAGATTTTAATTCATTGAGTACTCCCTAAAGGCAGTCATTTTTGTCTCTGTGTGCCTAGGACCAACACTTTGCTTTGCACATAGTAGTCACTTAAACATTGTTTGAATTGAAATGAGTTCCCCAACCATGTATGTGATTTGATTTACAAAAATATATGTGAACCCTTTTAGCAACACATTTGTTTTGAGTGAGGTACGTATGGACGTTTTCCAGACTGAGTATTGGAGAATAAATCTTATTGTACTGCCTCTGTCATTATGGAAACATAGAGACAGCATACAGCATCTCCTTACCAGAGAGAGTTTTTCTAAGGCTTATATTTCTTGGACTTAAGTCATTCCTTGGTCTTGTGGTCTGTCAATTCATTTCATTCAGTGCCCTGGACCAGAGAGGGAAGGGCTTCTAAGTTTCTCTTCTAAGTTAAAATCATCAAGGCTGTTACAAGTTTGTGAAGTTCATGGAATATTGGGTAGAGTACCTGCTTTGGAATGGACCTAATTTTGATTGTTACAGTGTTAATCTATCATGTATTGAAAGCCATTAATAAAGCTTCCTTTACAGTCTTGTGTAAGCAGCTTTCAAATGGAGCAGATTCTTTGGATGCCAAGGCTGTTTATGGAGAAAGGGCAGGCTGTATTTAGACCCAATGAACTTCACGCCTTGTATCATTCTTCATTCCATTCCATTTGTATCATTTACTATGCATTATCTACCATGCATGTGGGTGTGAATTCAGGCTTTCACAACAATGCTAATGGAAATTTGATTAATACAGGATACATTCAACACTCAGAAATGTTGCCTCTGAATTCCCTGAATTTTTTTTTTCTGATATTGACTGGAATAATGTCCAGAACTTGGACATTAGAACATGGAATACTGTCAGAGAGTAATTTTATAAACCTTAAATAGTTGATTTAAAAACAGAACGTATTTATTTTTCATAGGTTGATCTGAATGCTACATGTAATAATAGAGGCATATGTTTAATTTTTATTGCTAATTACAAATATTTCATCAACAACTTTATTAAGAAAATCAGGTCCTCGAAATACATTTTGAGGAGCTGGATTAAGGAGGATTTTTCTCATGCTTTTGTTATAGCCTTCTCTAACTTTGGCTTTTATATCTCCAGTAGTTTAGAGAAATATAATGTGTACCTCTGTTGTTTCTAGGCCAAGATGTTTACCATTAATCATCATATTGCTTTAAATAGCTATTAGTAATAGTGGTTCTTTTTCAGCTAGAAATATGAAAAGGGTGATCATGGAGAACACTTAATAATATCACTACTAGACAAAATTATAAATGATTTAGGAGCTGCCCAGAGTTCTATAAGTAACCAAATAAAATCTCGCTGGCCAGATCTTAAGCTATTTATGTGCACAGGATTTAGGAAATTCCCTAAATTTAGAAAAGAGATTGGCTCTCATGTCTGCTTCCCAGGGCTTGGGCAAGTCATTTAACTTCTCTGAGAGTCAGTTTTGTGGAGATGGTAATAGTTAGACTACCTGCAACATCCGATTGGGAATCCTTAAAGAACTATGTATCTGCTTATAAACTTTAGTAATCATATTCATTGTTAGAAGCAGGCTGTATGCTGTTCAAGTTCAATGATGGAATAAAATGAGGCACTAGTAGATTATTAACAGCTTAAAAAAAAGATCAACTTAGTCATAGCATAGAAGACATATTTAACAAGAATACATAAGAATTTAGTCTGGGCAGATTTCACTCCTTTTTCTCCATGTAGTCCCCATATACCCTGGTCAGCAGGGCAGAATATGGTGACTTTCAAGGTCGTGGGACATTCACTAAATCTGAAGGGCCTTGACTCTTATGGGTCACTCTGTTGTGACCTATAAGCCCACATCCATACAGATAGAAGTTACCAGTAAGCTTCATCAAGGAAGCCACAGCTTGAACCTTACTTAGCTTTCTAAGCTAATCAACTTTTAGGGATTTTTTGCTGTCCTTTGGGGAAAAACTAGCCTGATCTTTATGGGGAGTGGGTGAGGGAATCTTGGTAGGTCATATCAATCATAATCATGTCATCCTTTTTTCTTTTATATCCTTTTCCTCATTTCTTTTTATAAGATTTATTGTAGTTTAATGAATGTTAACTGGCTTCAATAAATATTTAAAAAGGCATTGTCTTTCATGAGAGACTTTGCATTTACAAGGGAAAAATAACGTGATAGAAAGGTTTCATGTCATTGGTTGACTTTTTATTTGACTTTTTTGTGTGTTTATATGTTTGTCTTAAAGTAAACCCACAACAGGTATTATTTTTTCCCTAGTTATTGTTCAAGAGTTTCGTATTTTGAAGAGATGAATTTTGGTGTTTCACAAGACATGGGAGCTTTTAAGTGGAAATGGCAGCACTCCTAAAATGAAACGTAACTTCCTTTGATTCTTCAGGGTCCCTCAGATTGGTATCTCATAACATAAAAAGGTAAGAATACTCTGAGGATTTCATTTCAATGAAAACTTGTAATTTCTTTAAATGAATCATTTGTCATTATAATAAAATCTCGTAAGTTTTTATGCTCTTGAATGTGACAGACTTGCCTAATGGACAAAAAAAAATAACATCTAGCCAAGCTGATGCATCCTGAATTTTATATCTGGTGCCCCTTGGATATAATAGCACCATCCATCGAGGTCAATTACACTTCCTTTTCGCAAAGGGAACTGCATCAAAATGGAAATATTTCACTGAACACTGCTTCCCATATATTAGTGACACAAGGTAGAAATCTAAAAGGCAACTTGGATAATGTGAATGTTTTAAAAAGTAATTGAATATATTATTTACAAGTCATTTAAACTTGGAATAAAATATATTCCCACTCAGATGATTCTGGTTTAGATTCAAGATATGATTATTACATTATACTAGAAAACATAAATGCAAAACTGAGACACCAAAACAGTGGTTGTAAATGTGATAAATGTGTTTTAGAATTGTGAAATTGTCAAGAGGTGATGCAGGGGATAGAATGCTGGGTTTGGAGTCAGGAAGATCCAAGTTCAAATCCTGCCTCAAATGTTTACTAGCCTGCCTCTTTTTCTCTTCTGTAGAATAGGGATCACAACAGCACCTACCTCACAGGATTGTTGAGAAGAACAAATGAGTTAATAAACGTAAAGCATTTAGCACAGTGACTGGTACATAGTGGACATTTAATAAACACTTCTCTCTTCTCCTTTCCCCATCATCACCATTATTATCATGAGAGGCATTTATGTGGCATTTTCATGCAGTTATGATTATTCTACTTTGCATGTAAATAAACTGAAGTTCAGAGATAGTTAGTGACTAGTCCATAGCCACACAGCAAGTGGGTATCAGAGACAGAATTCAAATCCAGATCTTCTTGGGTCCAAGTCTCCATTGCTTTATCCTCTACAGCAGTGGTGTCAAACTTGAATAAAAATGGTGGCACTCAACCATACATAAGGATCCCTCTGGGTGCATATTGACTTAGAAAAGCACTAACATTATCTGTGTCTCATTGTATTTGTATTTTTTTATTAAATAGTTCCCAATTTAATTTTTAATTTTGTTGAGGCTGCACTTCAGTTGTGTTACCCATGACTTGTGACTCATGTTTGACACCTCTGCCCTACATGCAGTGCTGGGTTGTTCTTCTTCATATTCATCAAATATTTAAGTCTTTGTTTATTTGTTGGATTGCTCTAAGTGATATACAGATTAATATTCTGAATTTTAAAGTATCCAGAGACAAGTGCCATGGATGTATGCCCTAATCTTAGAAAAGTGCTTCTGAAGCAATCACATTATATGCAGAGTCAAGAACATTTTAGAGAAATGCCTGAGAGAGGGCAAGCCTACATTTTACAGGTAAACTAAATCAGTGCCAGACAAGGAAAATTTCCTTCTCAGAGGGAAAAAAAAACATAGTGAGAGGAAAAAAAAACCTGAAGAATTTATTGGTGATTAAATTTTGAAGAAAAGCAGATATTATTAACACTGATTGAAATTAATTTTAACCACATGCTTGTCTCATTACATGTATTACTTATATTCATAAAGTCTGGCACAATGCTGTTTTAACTTTAACTTTAGATTCCAGAAGATCTAGAGAGAGAATCAAACTATAAATTAGAATCATGCATTAGTGAAAGCTGGAAGGGACCATTGTGATTGCTTGTCTGGTCACCTCATCTCACTTATTTTGCTAATCAAGAAATCAAATCCCAAATAATTTGTTAGCAAATTTGAGTCACAGACTTTATAAAGTGACAGAACTAGGGTGAAAACTCCATATTTCTTAAGTAAAACTTCAAAAGTTTTTCTCAGAAGTTAGCTGGAAACAGTCTTTATTCAAAGAAAAAAGATATTAAGAGATTGAGTCATGAAAAGGAATACTTCTTGTACATCATTGTTAGTTGTTTTGAGAATATTATCACAAGTACTGCAATGAAGACACACGCTTGTCTTATTTTAATTTAATTTTTGATATTTGTCTTCTACCTGGCTTGCAGGAGACAGTTTTCTCTCACAAAAATGATGGGAATGAGACTCAGGAAGAAACTGACTAAAGAGCACTTATGAACATAAACTGTGGCATTTCCTTCCTCCTAAAGTATGGTAGAGGCATGATAGTAAAAGGGAGCCCTAGGGAGTTTATTAATTTAGCATTTACAGTTCATGCGGGAGTGTTAATTTCATTTACCAAAGAGGAGAGAAAAGATATTAATTACAATTATAAACTTGTAATTGTAAGAATGTAGAGGTGTGAAATTTATCATAGTATCAATATTTTAAAATATAAAATGCAAATATTGTAAAAGAGTAATTAAAGGTTTAGGTTTTACATGGATCTTCTGCAAAGTTTCTACCACTGAAAGTTAAATATGGGAATAGTTTTTTCACAAGGAATAGTTTACATGGGTAAGGCACAGTAGGGTTACAAAGTGATTTATAGGCATTATTTCATTCGGTCCCCTCACCATCCATTTGTAGTAGGTGGCACAGTTATTATAATTCCCATTGTAACAGATGAGGAAGTTGATACCCAATGAGGTTAAGTGATAGGACCTAGATGACAGGAATGATAAATGGCAGAGCAAAGATTCAACCTAGACTTTCTGATCATGCCCAGACCCATTCTATATTGTGATACCTTTGGTTTTTTTGGAGTTACTGGTCACTGGTGGAAAGGCAGGAGGGCAGGGAACTGGACAGGAGGAGATTAAAGGGAACAGGACAGGGAAAGACCACATTTCTCAAGGAAATTGAGTTCAAAGACCTGGATACTTTTTTTCCCAATACCTCATTTCCATGCCACCCCTCCTCTACCTCCTAACTTTAGGCTTCTGCTCCTCTCTGTGAATTACTGTTCGTTCCAAGGTCTGCGGGCAGAGAGTGTTTCACATTAGACTCTGAATCCTAGCACCTACCACTCTGTTTAGCATACAGTAAGTACTTTAATAATAATGTTTCTTAAATGGAAATTGCAAAATTGTGTCCACATTCATCCTATGGGGAAGGTTGACTCTATACTGACCTTAAATATAACAGAGATGTCCTGAGAATTGATGGCATAGCTGAATAAGGCTTGGGATTCTACAACCTCCTCGTATCATTTTCCTTTCTTCTGAATTAGGCTACGTACCCATCCATCAAATGGTTTTATTAGAGTCATCATTTCTTTCCCTTATGCATATCAAAAACATACCCTTCTCTTTTTTGAAGGCTTATTTCTGGTGCCTTCTCAGTAAAACCTTTTCATTTTCCCCTTTGCCCTAGTTGTTTAAGCTCTCTCTTCAAATGTGTTAGAAGTACTTTCTCTGGCTCCTCCCTCTTTTTTTGTGTGTGTGGCTGTTGCACCTGATATTGTATCATTCATATATATATATATGTATGTATATGTGTACATACCGTGTGTTCCCTAGTAGAATGTAAGCCCCTTCAGGGCAGTGATTGCCATTTGTTATCTTTTCATCATTAGCACCTGGCACACTGCCTTGCATATGTTTGTGGTTAATAACTTTTCATAAAGGGCTTTAACATATACAAAACATTTTATATGCGTTATCCAATTTGGTATAGTACTATAGCTATAACTTTGCTCATTGTACAGATGAAGAAAATGAGTCTCTGAGAAGTTGAGACTTGCCAGAGGGTACGCAGTTGAGTATTGGAGGTGAAATTCAAGTCTAAGTTTCTTGATTCCATGTTTTATATTTTCTCCACCCTACCACCCTGAGGTAAAAGTAAATACTCCAGTATTCATCTAGTTTTGTAATAATAACTGTTCCAATAAAATGATGGCTCTTAAATATATTCTACTCCTCCTAGAGGCTGGTTTTTTTCATTGTTTCATCATCACTTTAGTGTTACAATTTCTACATTTTGATACACGTATTTTAACTCTGCATATCATTCCTGGAAATTACATAAAATTATCCCCTCCGGTTCCCCTGCTTTAACCTACCATAAGATTATTTACTTCACTGTTTTCATAAATTTCATAAATGATATAAGCTATGGAAAATATGAAAGGGTTAAAGAATTGCCAGGATTGATCAAGCCTGCTCTTTTTCTGACTCTTGAGATGGTGTTGACAGCCAAATGATGAGTTTCTTCAATAAATCCACTCTCATAGTCAAGTCTTTCCAGATGTGAGAAGTAATTAAGACTCTGCATTTATTGAGGCTTTGTGTACTTTCTGAAAAGAAATTGGCAGCTGTGGTGAATTAGCTACATATATAGCATACATGTACATATTGCATATAATGTACGTGCATATGTACTATACATAAAGAATATGCTATATATAAAACAGAAAACATACGATCTATAAAACACACACACACACACATATGACACAATAAACTGAAAACCAAAAGCTAATTTCTGTAATAATTACATATCACCAACGAAGTAGCCAGACTTGGTGTGTTTTATTTTGTACCTTTTCAAAGGAATGTTTAAAGGAAAAGGAAATGATATTAAGAAATACTAAATGTGTAATTTAAAAATTATGACTAATTCTCAAAGGTATTTTTGGTAATAAATTTGTTTTATTCTCTCATTCCCCCTTTTAGTTGTTTCCCTTAGCCACTCATTTTGGGGCTTCCAATGAGGAGTAGCTTAGGGCTGATAGAATGATTGTGATGTCAGCTTTAATTTTATTAAAGTATAACTAATATAGCAAATAGTTAACACATTAATAAACCAGAATTGTCTCTTCTGACTAGGAATAATAGTGTGCCAGCATAGAGACATAACAATGACCTCTTCATTCATTGAAATTAATGGGTAAAGAGAACTCCAAAGAACTCATAATGAAAAATTCTGTCCACCTCCACACAGAGCAGTGATGGATTCATTGCAGATTGAAACTTTATTTTATTTTTAAATTTTTCTTGATTCACCCCCCCCCCCCAGAACATAGACAGTGAAGAAATATTTTGTAGGGTTTCATGTGATTAATGGATATCTTGTTCCTGACCATCTCAATTTATTGGGAGTTGGGGGGAAGGAAGAAAGAAATTTTGTAACTCTAAATAAAAATTTAAAAAAATTTAAAAATTAAGAAAATAAGAAAAAAAAATAGTGGATAAAGACAGACACACTTTTAGGTTTTTTCTGTGCCACATAGGATGAACTTTAAATATTCTGTTCAAAACCTTTGTTTAAAATCTGTCTTTTATGGTGTTTCTTCTTTGTTTTAGAACTTAAGTACTTAACAATACTAATCATAACTCAGACTTACATAATACTTTAAAATAGGCAAAACGCTTTGCATATTATTTCTTTTAATCTTCACAACTGTTTTTATTCATTATTATATTATAATTCTATGTTATATTCTTATATAATATTATATAATATGCTATTTTTATATTCGTTTTACACATGAGGACAGTGAAACTGCGAGTTTGAGTGATCTGCTCATAGTGACATAGCTAGAAAAGACATGCGGGAGGAATCAGACTCAGGTCTTCTTGAGGACAATTCCAGTGTTCCATCTACTATGCCAAGAATCAGACTTTTGATGAAAGAAAATATCCTCTAGGCTTATGCCAGAGGATATGGGTATTTGGCAATTTTGTGGGCAAACACACACACACACACACACAATTGGTGTCCTAAAAATTTTAGTGTACCTTGTTTAAAAAAATGGAGACCACCATTTGCAATTATATTGTAGTGATTAAAGTAGTATTTGACATTGATTTCAGGTGGCCCTGGAGTGTAGTGGAGAGAGCCCTGGCCTTGGAGTCAGAAAACTCCGATACTTACTAGTTGTATGACTCTGGGTCACTCACTTAACCTCCCTCTGCCTCAGTTTCTCCATCTTCAAAATGAGGATCATAGTAGTACCTCCCTCCCAGGGTTATGAGATAGCATATCTAAAGTGCTTTCAAAACCTTAAATCGATATATCAATGTTAGGTATCTTCAGTAATACTTTACATCAATCATTAAAGAACTATGTAAATACTAATTATACCTCTTATTGTTCAAGCCACCTTCACTATGTTCAGCTTGAGTTCTTGTTATCAAAGTGGTGATAAAAGGCCCAGAATGACATAGGTTTGATGAATGCAGCTTTCAGAAGTCAATTAGACAGCTATTAACTAGGGTTCTTTTTCAAAAAAAGGCATTTCGAAATATGAAATTTTTGCATTTCTCTTCCTAAGAAACCATTTAAAAGAATCGTTGCCTAGCAAAGTCCTCTTTCAGACAAATGTCCGAATAAAGGCGAATATGCGAGATAAAGGTAAAATAAGCAGCTGTTAGGCCATTGAAAATGATGAGCCCTTTGGAGGAGGAGGAAGAAGATACAGACAAACAGAAGAGAAGGGGAGGATAGAGACAGAGGGAAAGAGCAGAGAGGAGAAAAAGAAGAAGGGGAGAGGAAGGAGATGGAGAGGAAAGGCAGGAGAGAGAAAGAAAAGAAAGAGACAGGAGAGAGAGGAAAGAGAGAGAAGAGGTAGAGAAAGGAGATGGGGAGAGAGAGGAATGAGAAAGGAGGGAGAAAGAGAGGACAGGGGAGAAGGGAGAAAGGAGGTGAGGGAAGGAAGAGAGGAAAGAGGGAGGGAGGTGTGTGTGGGAGAGAGGGAAATGGGGGGAGAGAGGGAGAGGGAGAGGGAGGGAGGGAGGGAGGGGGAGAGAGAGAGAGATAGAGATAGAGAGAGAGAGAGAGAAATAAGTGGAGGGGGAAGGGGGAGAGATAGAATTCAGATGACACACTGAGTGAGTGCCTAACAAAGTTCCAAATCCCCAGATGGTGCTCCAAAAATGTGAGTTGATGATGATGATGGTGGTGGTGGTGGTGATAAACAACTGGCTTAATTTGCATCTGCTTGCCATGTTTGAAGCTAGCAATTTAGAGTCAGTGTTTTTCGCGAAAAATGTTGCTTTTTAAATCTTTCAAATTGTATTAACCTATTTTATCTATACAAATTTTATCAAACTCAGAACTTGGTCCCCAGCTCCTTCCTTGTTTATTATGTTAGGGGGAGAATATACGTTATGTATATACTATATTGTATATATATACACACACACACACACACACACACACACACACATGTCACGAAACATTTTATCCCATATACAGCTATATATTTACATATAGAGACACATATATGTATCGGAAAGGTGGGGACAAAAAGGATACTGTGTAGCAAATATTATTCAAAAATCAGGAGATGCTTGTCCAATGTCATCCTAATAGCACCCGAGACAGACAAGCAATCCATGAGTCATTACCGTGGTCCAGCTGTGTTTCTTTGGGCAGGTGATTTGAATTACCCATGTGACTGGGCAGTTGCTATGGAAATACAAATGCTTATGTGTCAACAGCAAGCCTAAAAAAGATTAGAGGCTTGCTTATCATTGGTGTCTAAATGTTTCTGATTTTAAGGTAAAAATAACTGGAAACTTCTCTTGCTTTGTGGGAAAGAGGGTGGAGTGGAAGACTGATTATATCACCCTTTTCTTCATCATCTGTGCTTCTTTGTATAGTTACTAGTAAATCTTTTATTGGGGAATTAATGTCCTACATTGGGATGGTGTTATAATTGTTTTTTTTTAAAGCTTTATGTTTATTAACTTAAAAATTCATATGACATAGGTATTGTTATTTTATAAAATGATGAAACTGAGTATGATTTTCTTTAGGAGAGGTCAAATGGTACAAAATCATTTGCTCAGGCTTACCTGGGAGGACTGGATCCTGAGGTCCTTCCCATTAGACCTCACTGTTTAGGTTCTTAGCAGTACCCCTATTTCCGCAGGTATAAAATTACCAAAATAAATTTTTGAAAAAATATCTTGCAACATGAAATAAAATTCTCAATAAGTAAAAAAAGATTTGGAAAAAAATCTAGCTAGGATATTTCCCTCTTGGAGAATATCAACTTAGAAATTGTGTATCACATCATAACATTGAACTCTCCTTTTAAAAAAAATGAAGAAGAAAGCAAGTTTAGGAGAAATTCTGAAAAAGATAATTATCCATGAAGAATACTCTCTTCATATTCCTTGAAACAGGTCTTTGGAGTGTTGGCAAGAGAGCTGTGCTGTGACAAGCAACAAGCAACATCATGTTTTTTTTTCTTCTCCTTTTAGAGGGAAATTGATCAGAATTGTGTAAGAATTTTTATAGAAAAGAGGAATGTGGCTATCTTAAATCATAAGAAACTGTGGCTCTAAGTTGTCAAATTCTGTGTAAACAGGTCAGTCTAGTAAGGTTTTATCTGTGAACTAGTGACAATGAATTTCTCCAAGATAATCTCCTTGTTTCCAAGAACCAAGAACCTGTGAAATCAGATTTTGACATGAGGCAACCTGGCTTTGTGCAGAGTGTGAGATTTGTTTAGAAAAATCTCAGTTCAAAAGGTGGTTCTGCCACTGTATTAGCCACATTACCACCCCTACTCCCTTTTCTGTCCTCTTTCCACTGTTTCTCTCTCTCTCTCTCTCTCTCTCTCTCTCTCTCTCTCCCCCTCTCCCCCTCTCCCTCTCCCCCTTTCTCCCTCTCTCTCCCCTCTCCTCTCTCCCTCCCCTCTCCTCTCTCTCTGTTTTCATCCTCTGAATGAAAGGATTAAACCGTGTAACCACAAAGGTGCTGTTGGTACCTTAGATTGTATCTGGAGCATATCCTGAAAAGAAAGAGCCTAGGTCATTTAGGGCATGATTCTTAATTTCTTGTGTTTTTTAAAAGCATGGTGAGTATTCAATAAGAATTTGTTAACTGATGGGCCCCCCTGATCGATTAATTCATTATGTCAAGATTAGAAACAACAAAATTTTTTCCTCCTTGAATATAGAAGGAGATCGTGTAATATGTATAATAGGATATGTCCTCACCATGACGGATGCAAATGGTGTAGTATCATAAAATGTTCAATTACACCTCCTCAAATTTTGGAGAGGCTCTCTGCTTAAACTGCTAGTCATTTGAAGGAGAAGAGGAAGACTTTTTTTTTTTAATCTTGGCTTCCTTCCTTCCACAACTATTACTGATCTGTAGCAGGAGGGGTAGGATTTTTAGTGTGGAATGAGAACACTGGACTCAGATCCAAAAGATGTGGGTGTGAAACATGGCTCCCTACTTAAATGTGCAACTCGGGACAAGTCCCAACTTCTCTAGGTCTCAGATTCCTCATCTATAAAATGCAATTAATCATACTTGCATTACCTCTGGGGTCATTGGATCAAATGATGTGATCTGTGCCAAGTGTTTTATAATCCTTGTATATCTACATAAAGACAAACTGTTGAATCAGTCAGGAGTTTTGAAGGGAATGGTGAAGACTCACCTTTGGTGACTCTCAACTTCTCTGATTTCTCATTTTATTTATCTGTAAATCTGGGATAGCAATACCCATTACCTACCCCACAGGCTCATTGAAAGGATCAAATTAAAGAAAGTATGTGAATACCCTTTGTAAATTATTTTATAAATGAAAGGTATTATTCGAGAGAGAAAGTGGAACTAGAGACTAGGTCTTAAGGCTTCAAGTTCAGTGCCCTCTTCACCAGTGTTGTACTTGGCATCATCTTGAAGGTAAGATGAGAGATCATTTTGTGAAATAAAATCCTTTCTGGTACTGTGTCTGGCAAAGGTACAAAAAGTTCTGTAACAACTAAACTTTGACTATTATTCTTTGGAGTTCTCCACTTTTCAAGTA